>OY787621.1:7500-699275 GCA_963678935.1 Umbilicus rupestris | reverse complement strand
TTTCCTGGAAAAAGGATCCGCTGGGTTCCCACTCAAGACATTGCAGCATCCTGAAAGCGTCAAGTGTTAGCTCCGAAAATTTGACCTGGCCATCGAGATAGAACAGAAAAAGCTATAGATCAGTAAATAGTAGTTAACACTATGAAATTTTTTATCATTTAGTATGATGCTCATTTTCAAAGACGCATTTCTAAAAAAAGCACAAAAGATAAAAATGATCTAAACCTCATTGTGATGGTAGCTGCACAAAATTGCATCTCGCAACTTTAAACTTCTGGTACATGCTGGATTTTGAGACAGAGAATCTGGATGAGGGTCGAGTACCACACTATATCGCAAAGGCCTCAAATTCATGAAACTAGTATCGGCTTTCAGAAAACGGAATATTTCCTGAACCACTAGTTTCCATTCTTTAAAATCAGATTCCTGAAAGCAAGTACAACCCAATGGTCAGATCAGAAAACACACAAAAATGAGCACAATCAATGCCACTGTTACTGTCATGATCATTTTCTTTTAGTGTCACTCGTCTAGGGCCCTGCTCCATGGTCAGAAAGCAACAGAATGGAGATTATCTCATAGCGCGTCGTCTATGTATGATAGTAACTTGCTTAGCATGAGCCAATGAAAGACACTGAATGAAATCCAAGTACCTGGAATGTCCTTTTACAATCATCAACTAGCATTTTAAGCTGCTTCACAAGCTGATGAACCATCTCCCGACGATTCCAAATCAAGCAGACCATCAAAAACCTAGCCAAAAATCTCAACTGCTTGTTTGCGAGATTTATATCCTGAAACAGCCCCTCCTTAAAATACTCACGACTCAGTATAGCCTCGTAGAACACATAAGACTCTGTCAAATAGTTAACCTCACTTGTCCTCATATACTGGCCAAAATACAACTGCCCAATTCGTGAAGCAATCTCTCCAATTTCCCATCTCTTGAGACCTCCTTCTACTAGCTTTTCTCTATTCTCTTGCTGAAACTTCCATAACTGTGTGTAGACCTTGAACACCTTGTGAAAATATGTATCAAATCTACAACACAAGAAAATCACTTATATTCAATACATCTCAATGAAAACCAATGCAGTATCATCCGGAATTTGACTATTCTCTGCCTAATTTCATCAATCAATTTATCCAGCGTCACTGAATACAAGCAGAAAATCAAATCGTTACTTAACCATCACCTAACCATCCAGATTCCACAAACAAAGAGCAGAAAGCAAATATTTCAGGCAGGGAAAGGCGCGCCTAGGTCAATCTTAACAAATCGAAATCAAACAAAAGAACCGAAGATGCGGTACGAAACCTGTTGCGTTCGTAGAAAGGCAAGTCCCTGATCTTGGAGAACTTCTTGTCGGCTCTCTCCACCAGAGACCAGTAGCGTTCGATCACCGGGATCGAAGAGGTGCTCATCTCTCGCCACATGAGATTTTGCTACTGACGCGAGCTCGGTTTCATCTCCCGAGTCGTCCAGCTTACGATTTTTTTTTTTTCCCTTTTAAGCTAAGCAATTTTTAATTATTAAATTGCTTGTCTCGCCTTCGGGGGAGGCACGTATGATGTTAGAAGAGAAGATTTCAAAGTATTGAGGCGTTTATCGAACTAAAGGTTTGAAATGAGAGTAGATCAACCGGTTAGGGTTAGGGCTATGGCTGTAAGATGGGTTCGGGTCAAATGTATGGGGTCAACGGCAACTCTCTCTTGAGAATAAGTTGTCATTTATGACGCAGAAGATTCAGGTGGACGAATTGTTATCAAATAATAATTATATTTAATTTCTGCATCATAATTAATATGTATGGACTATTTTGTGATATCTATTTATAATTATTTTAGTTGAGTTATAAGAACTAAATTATTATTAAATTTGAATATAAAATAACTTTTTGGAAGTGGAAATAAATAAGATGCTCGGCATGCACTTTAAGTCAAATTACACGGATCAAGTGACATGAATGTTTCTTCTTATAACGCTTAAATAAGAAGAAACATTCAGCTAATGGTCTTATGTTCGAGCTTTTTATCATGGAATCTGTAGGAAGTTTTGGAGCGAGAGTGGATCAGCTGATCAGGACAGTGGCGGCGAGGTGGGCGGAGGCTAAGGGTATGGAGCCGCCGGCAGCGCTCTCCATTTTGAGACAGAATTGTCCTTTGTCTAGCAGAAGGCATTGGCAGACGGATTTTTATTGAGAAACGACTTTGATTAGCTCTGTCTTTCCCTTTTGGCTTTGAGCTCTCATTTGTAACTGTCTCTTTTTGAGTTATAAGAATGAATATATACGTATATTATTAATTGGTCAAATTGCCGGCAAGTGTGAAAAAAAAACTACAAATGTATTTTGGTTACCAACAACAACAATCCCCCTAAATTCATATGGACATAGGAACAAATATAAATTGTATTTGTAACTACTTGTTCTGCTTTATAATTAATTAAGTTTATCCAAGGTCTTTTCAGAAATTAAGATGGACATACGAATAAATAAAAATTGTATATCACGTGAACAAGTATAAATTGTTTATACAAATCGTAAAAATTTAACCCATTTTTGTATGGATTAAAATTTCACAAGATAAAAATTACATGGTATTTTAAAATTGTCAAATAATTGGATACACAAAATGAATAGATAAAATTATCAGACAAGAATAGCAGGCAATACAACAGTAACTGCAAGATACAAGTTTCTTAGCTATGGTGTATGATACAATACAGTGAGGAGCAGAATGTGAGGAATTGGATACTATTTTGCCCACGCAACAGAATCAATCTCATCTCGGGCCGACTTGTAGAGCTCGAGTCTCTTCGCGCATTGCAGTCTCCTTTCCATGAGGGCAGGATCCTCATCCAGCAGCAGTGCAAGTTGTTTACCCTGAAATGAAATGATCATTAACAGTCGCAAAAACCATTATATGATGCTGGGTTGTATGTAACAAAAAGTTGGTTGACGAATAGGGGGAAAAGTACCTCCTTTTTTCCAATTTGCGTGTAGAAGAAGTTTAACAAAGACTGTTTGGCCTCCCTGACTTGACAGTGAACTACAGCTTTTGGAAGTGTGATTCTGAGAGTCTCCGATACCATGTGCACATATGAGGAGACATTTGATCCTATTCTCCTGAAATGCATTTCCGAGTATCTATCTACTCCAGGGGCAGCTGGGTTTCCAGGGTTAACGGGTTTCTCAACTTCTTGAGGAAGTTTACGGAAAAACTCCACCGTGAGGTACGAAGACTCCATCTCCACCATGCGGATAACAGTCTTTTTACTATCTTCGCGGAACTTTTCAAGGGCGTGACCTGCTGCCGCAGCCAATTCAGCTTGAAGAGTTGGAAAACGCTTCAATTCCTGTTGAACCAGAAAAAAATACAACTGTGGATTTATTTTTCAGATACATAAAAGATACACCAAAGTCCAAAACTAATAAATTGAATCAAACCTGAGTCGCTGCAATAGACTTCCTGACGAGCTCCTTTAATACAAAATGAACCTACATTAAATAAAAAATTAGCACTAATAATAGCTACACGACACATAAAATATTCTGAATTTTCCTCTAATATAAAACCAGAAGATCGAACGTACAGCATCAACCGAAGCTTCAGCAGGACCCCTAAAATAATTTAGGGCTCCCTCGATCAGGCGGCGGTAACCTTGCTCTGGGGCAATCAGATGGGGTTGGTAACCATCTGCCTCCGAAACAATTTTCCTCACATTTTGCAAAGATAGATGACGATCAAATGGAAGTTTCCTCAAAGCAGCAGGAAGCTGATTATCGAAAACCCCATATATTCTATCACCTCCAGGGCGTCTGAGTGCAATAGTCCAAGATGAAGTTAAACAAGAAAATCATGACTTTGAATGATAGTAAAAATACCAGAAATAAAGATTGTGAGTTTACTATGTGAATATAACAGATCAAAGCTACGTCAAGTAAAGAAACCAGCTATTCGAAACATCATACAAGATTCATAGATAGCTTGTGCTCGATTTACCAAATTTGACGATGCATCTAGATACTAAATTATGGTTATACTGAGTGCGCATTTTCTTCCATTCATCTCGTCGGCGGATATTTTGTGATGAATGGAAAAGTGGATGTATGAGAAAACCAAGCGAAGACAGAATTCAAATAATTGACATACCATCTAATTTAGAAATAAGTATTCGTCTATTTTCCCATCAAGCATATTCAACACAATCAAAGTTCATGAGTTCATGAGTGTCCGCGGAAATGAACATATACAAACGAAGTGCTTACCCTCCGTCAAGATGCTCCTTAAATATTTTGTCAAATGCGCGGCATAGTTCTAATATTGTATAAAGTTGAGCCTGATGCACATAACAACAGTTAAATATTGGTTTACAATTTAAAATATCCCATATCTGAACCTGATCCAATGAAGATGCATCTCACCCCAGCATCAACAGCTATTGGCCGTCCAAGGTGATCCATCTCTGCCTCAAGTTCATCAATGCTTCGATTTATCAATGATAATATAGTTGGTAGACGGGCTCTGATGACAGATTCCAAATGCTGAAAGAAGCATATTAGTTGAAGCAATATTTGATTAAAACGTCAAAACTCAACACATATCAGTAAATAACACACCTTAGAAAGAAGCTTGGCTAGATATTCTGAGCCCATTTTACTTGCTAAGTGCCCATAATCAGGGCTTGTTGCAAAGTACTCCCGCTCCTTACGCCTTGCAATAATCATGTCAACATTCCTATTAATATCAGCTTGTGATCTGTTAACAATTCCCACCCATGGATGTTGCAGTTTATAAGCTCTTCCTTCAAGAACCTAAATATCAACAAATTTATAAAATTGTGAGGGGGTAGATTAAAAATAGGAATTAAGTATGTCAATGTAGCAGTATACTGATACATTTCTAGAACAACATATGAGAAGATTCAGCACATAAGGACAAATCATCTATCTAACGAATTTTTAACTATAAATATGAGATGAAGAGTTCAAAACACCACTCACATCTACAGCATTAGTTCCTTTATCCATCAAATCGAGTTTTGTCAAAACCCCAAAAGTTCTTTCACCTGTAGAAATTAAATAAAATAAAACACAGAGATAGAATTGGACAAAGCAAACTGAAGTACTAAATTAGCATAAATAGAAACAGAATATTCAGCAGCGTACCTGCTGGGTCCACCTCCCTCGCAAGCTTGATGGCGTCAGAGGTTGCTATATCTTGATTGGCAGGTGTTATTGCCAATATAATGCAATTTGGCTGTATCAAAATATTACAAACGACTATTAGTCACTCAACTAAAGCATCAAACATAGGCTATTCTAAAAAAAGTGCGTAGTCTAGTCAATAGCGAAGAGCAACACTGATTACGTGGAGAACCACAATGTTGGTACCTTATCCACATAGGCTCGAACCATGTTCTCAATATCTTCAACTATACTTTCAGGCTGTCCCTCTGCATCACACAAAGATTAATAATATAAAAATCAACTAAATTATTAATTACCAGATAATTCTAAACATGAAACTACACCATCACTTATTACAAACACATACCAACTGCGACTTTTGTCAAACCGGGCAAATCGATCAAGGTCAGATTGACAACTGCAAGATCACACCCTCAGAGTTAGAATGAGTGGAGATCAAATTGAACAGAGTAACTTATATAACATGGAAAACAAATTAACCAGTCATCCATATGCCATTCAAAATAGGTCGGTAAGAATATGATAATAACCACTCACCAAAATGTAAAAGGAGAAGAGTAAAAATAAATTATTTTCTAACAATATGCAGGTCCATACCGATAGGAGAATAAATGCTGAGATGAATCGGAACAGGTGATATCTGCTTTGACTTCCCAGTAATCCTATCAGTTTCATCCTGTATTTCCTTGCGAACCACAGCTGCACATCAACATCAGTATGAATAATTAATATCTTATCCAGCACAAAAATTAGAGGTAATTAAAATTTGAAACTATTTTGAGATTTATTCAATCATCCATGTCATTGACAGGCAATCTTGCATTATAAACCAAAACCAAAAATGTTAGTGTTCACATACCGAAATCAGTGAATCGCCTTTTGGGCATGTGAAGAAACTCTGCATACTCCTGTGTTCCTTCATCTGTCTTGTGCAGCTGCAACACCAAAGGCCTTCTTGTGACAATCCCTGCAGGTCCCATGACAATCTCACATCAATTTTATAATATTCTAAAACAGTTCAAATTGTAGGAAGTTTCTCTGTGTCAGACCACTCACCCGATCCCCGCGGAAGAAAATCTCTACCAACAATGCTCTCTAACACAGAAGATTTTCCAGAACTCTGTTTGCACATAAAAGTAAGAGAAATTCAATAACAAAGCAACAAAAAAAAAAAAACACCTAAAAATCAGTTTATATTTCACTGAAGTAGTCTTGTAGACTAGGAAATGCTATAATTATGATTCACATCCAAGAAAAAACATTAAAATGCTAAACCATATGTTTTTTCTATATTCAAAAACATCTGTAAGAATTTCTCTGAAATTCATCCAAGACAACGAAATCAAGCTCTTTCTGTCACCAGTTCAGAAAGTTTACAATAAATACTCCCAAAGCCCCAAACCCCTTTCTCCTCACCTCCCCCCGCGCTGAAGAAGCCAAACACGTGCATCGACACACACATACACGAATCAGAAAACAAATAGCGTAAAGAAGCAGACCTGTCCGCCGACCACAGCCACAGAAGGCAGAGCCTCCCAGAGCGAAGAAAAAGTGGTGTCGCCACCGCCGTAATCTCCTAAAACAGTACAAGCCCGCTGAATCCGGTTCACCAGCCCGATCAAGCTCTCCATCGTCGTCATAATGAACTTCACGCTTCTATGTTGCTGCTGCTGAGGCTCAGCTGGGATTTCGAAACCCTAGAAATCGTACGACGGTTATTGTAGAGAGGGTTGAAATTGAGTGGAATTAGAACTTTTCTGAACAAGAAAGACGATGCGAGTCGTTCATACGGATTTAATCGAATTTATAAATTTCTATAAATATAGAAATAAATAAATAGAGTTTATTAGTGAAAAGCAAGAAGATATGCGGACCGTTGGTTCAGATGGCGTCAACGGCATGCCATGATGTGGCAAATTTTGAATTTTGAAAGTTCAGCAAGACAGGGAATTTGCAGATAATTGATGTCATTTTGAAGGAAAAAAAAAAAAGATTTGCCCAAATTTGAATTTCTCAAATACCATGCGGTGAAAAGTTTTCTTAAATGTCATTTTTTAAATGAGACTGATTTTAATAAGATCGATCTTTTTAATTTATTTAAGAAAGACGTCACTGTTCATAGAAAATTTTGTCCCTTTAGCATTAAAGGTTCGTATTGTCACGGTGGAGATAAAATAATCTGATTTTACATAAAAATAAAGAGACCGATCTTGTTAAGACGATCTTTTTGGCTCATAGATAATTTTATATCTTAGCATTACAAGTTCGTATTGTCACAGTGGGAACAAAATTGTCTGATTTTACATAATAATAAAGAGACTGGTCTTATTAAAACCGATATCATTAAAAAGATGGTATTTGAAAAAACTTTTCAACAGATGAGGGTGGGAAAACCAATTTCCTACCTTCTAAAAAAAATTTCTGTCATTTTACATTTATAAACAGATCCTGTTACATTTGGCTTGACTATAGACAACAATGAATCAAATCCACAGTAAACAACTGGTTTCATCATCATCATACAAGTATGTATTTCATAATACAGGAAGCAGAATGTGATTACACAAGGAGCTGGACTCTGGCCCCTCTATTTTAAACTTTAAACGTGGTTCAGCTTTTACGCAAGGGCAAGCTTGCTCCTGAATAATGTTAAAGATTACAGAAAAATATTCATGAGTTCAACCGTAGGAGCAGATCGAATTGGCTCTGTAGCGGGTCTGGAGTTGATATCCGCTTGGCTCGCAATAATACATTAGTATTTATGGTACATGAGAGACGAGGGAGTTGTCCGCTGATACGAGTTAATCTTTCTTGTAAACCAGTGTTGGGTATTCCGGACTCCACATGTTGTTCTTCACATACTCCACAATTTCCTCCTGTGGATGAAAGACATTGACAGTATTTTAATATGATTTCAAGGATAGACTTCAAAATCGAGATTGATACATCAGGCAGAATTTTGCGTTGAAAGAATTTGAATGTAAAAAATGGCAAGACATAGTAGCATTGCTGCAAACATGTTTTAATGATGTTCCCTAATAAGAAGAGGTAGTAAGTGAATGTGAAAATGAATTTGTAAAATCATGTGGATTTTTTCCTGTAGAGAATACCTGGCTGAGCCTGCGGAGTTCTCGGGCATCCATGTCACGGTATCCTTCTGCTAGATCCTCTTCAATAGCCTCTTTTATTACAGCCGCAGCCACCTCCTTTGTTATATCACGGATGCTGGACATATGATGATATAATTACTGTGCACATTCCAATATGATGCAGACGAAACTTCTCAACAATAAAAAAGCAAAGCAACCGTACCTGGAAATTGAAGGAAATATAACCCCTTTCAGAACTTCATCCTCTGTCATATATGCAGCAAGGCTGTATTCAAAAGCTAATGTTAGAATACTGCAAGTAAAAAAAGGCTGCAATACAAAATTTTTCGCAAGCAGAAAGATTAAACCCTACGGAACATACCATTCTGCAGCAGCCTGTAACATGCCATCAGAAACAATACTAGATCCAGAAAGCAGAGTGCCAAGTCCTATCCTGCAGATTTACAAGGTAAAGGTTACTCAAAACGTTTAGTATGGGAAATGTTTTCACACAAAAAATGTGCACTGACCCTGGGAAGAGGTACATGTTGTTTCCTTGATTGCAATGGCCAACATTACCATTACCTGTAATGAAAGTTGGTTAAAATTTCTTGCAATTCTTTAAATCCATGATTAATAATTGACAACAGTACACTACTGGGAGTGCATTTCTAATAACATAATGGTTCAAAAACCTAAAACATGACCACTACAGTCGATCCTACGGAAGGTTGAACAATATAAAAATGAAACTGGTTACGATGGATCTACTACTGACGCTAATAACTCAGAACTTTACAGGGTATATCGTAATCTTCCATATCAAACTTCCAATTTAAATTTTCATGCAAGAACATTGCCATTGTTTCACCCAGTACATGAACAATCCAGTTTACGGTCAATTCGAAGAAAGTGATCTGCCAAAAAACCTCTGGTAAATAATCATTTTGAATAAGATCTATTAATCAAATATGTCTTGCTTGTCCACACGAGGAAGCATGTCTTATCCGACCCGTGTAAAGTTTCACAGAAGTACATGTACGGCTATAAATAATACGATGCATATGAGAGGTGAATTTTTTACTTTGAGATGCATGTGAGTTGCACCAAGACTAATAAGTCGAGAATTTGATACCCAAGTCAACTAATGATTTAAGTTCCACTAACACAGTAATGAAAGCGAATGCATTGTCAGACATACCTAGTACTACATTATTAAAGGGACTCCCACTAGCAAATATAGCATTTTCACCGACGATAGAGAAGACTTCGTCCGGGGTGCATTCAGCTGTTGAAGAAAATAGAGGAATAAATTTCCCGTTAAAGTACACGACGCATTTCAAGCTTCTACCATGTTCATACCGTTTTTAGTTGGGTTTGACATAGCAAATATCGCAGGTCTGGTTGAAGTTGATTCTTTCATAGCCTCCAAGACCTAGATAGTAACAGATAATTATTTATGATGATAGATAATTGAACACAAAGAATATAAAAAAGGCACCAAAAAACCCCCGACATATATATGTGTAATCCAATACCTCTTTTGAAAATAATCCACCAACAGCAGACAACCCAAGTAATACATCAGGCTTTACTTTTTTCACCTTGTAGAATAAACAAATCAAAATATGGTAAGTAACAGGCTTAGCAAGTTAAGTTACACTAGTTTCACAAAGTTTCTTCAGTTTGTTTAATGATTTGGAAAGGGCCACCAGAACGTGTAGAGAGCCTGTTTACTTTCAAATGCACAGGCGCACTTTGAAATTAATCTGAATGATATAAGTTACAATAGGTGCTAACCACTTCAGCAAGACTTGCCCCCTCACTTAAACCTTGGCGGCTAGCCTCTTTAACCTTCCATGCAAATGGCAGGGCATCCGGATCAATATTTTCACGTTCTTCAGTAATCAAGCCCTGGTTAAAACAGCAAGAAAATTTTATTCTTACCGTTTGTTACAAAAGCATAAACAAGAATTCGTATTCATTAACCCAACTTCGAATATTTTAGCCAATTAAATGTAACATTTATCTTCATATTATGCGATAGTAGGGAATGGTGTGCCTTTAAGCTGATGAAATTCACACTGCATGATACACTTTTTGTTAGTGAAACCTTCAACTCTTATGCCAATATTATTCATCGAGATTGTCCTTACCTTTGCATCAACAACCCAAAACTGACTTCGTGCGCTCTCAAAGGCAGCTTCATTGTTTCCTAACATCCTTGCCATAGTTTTCCTTGCAGCGTTAAGAACTCCAATTCCAGCACTTACAAAATAAGAATTCAATAGAGGTTTTAGTCACTCATGATCATGAAACACATGTGTCTGATACTGAGATGGGGAGACTGTCTTGGTTTATACCTTCCAGCTCCAGCTACAACTATCTTTTGCTTTGGAAAGTCAATCATAGGCCTTCCTTGAGCTCTTACCGCTCCCAGCAGCCCAGCAATAGCAACTCCAGCAGTCCCCTAGAAAAGAGAAGACAAATGTACCCTTATGAGGCCCACCATAAGTGTGCAACAACAATTAATTGTAGACACTGAAATCAAAAGATTAATTTAGCAAACATTTCACAGATCCTAAGTTACGGCAATCAAAAAGTTGTTTTGGTAACAGCTAGTCCTGTAGGATGACATTATAAGGTTGCATATTAGATCAGGATAATCACAACACTGAAATCTGGAGATAACAACTCACAAACTCTGCCATGAATGATTAAATTGAGGTGTTTGACAGCGAACAATAGTTTCAGTTTTGGTGTAGGGACTCTAGAGAGGGCATTATCATATAACATAAGAGGGTAGATAATACATCCACCACGTTACCTCTCATAGGCAAGTGAAGGAAGGCACGCTACTTATATTGGGAGGACAGTCATTTTATTCGACTCTAATAAGTACCTTTTAACTGTCCAAACACAATGTTTAATAAACATCTTGTCTAAAGCGTTGTTAGACTGACAAAATTTATTTTGCTAAATACTGGAATCAAGACCGTGCTTCAATCAAAACTCCTAAATATTGACTGGCGGAGCACATGGTTAAAAATTATTTATGAAAGTTCACAAGCCTTAACTCAAAACAGTTAGCAATTATAATTGGATGAAAGTGTCTCAATTAAATTTTAGAGATTCTTGTATGGGATACTGATATCTCATCACATGAACTACGGTCAACAATTACCTGTACGTCATCATTGAACATTCTGTAGGTATTTCTGTATCGCTGTAGTAACTTAAAGGCCCACTTGCTTTGGAAGTCTTCGAACTGAAAATGTTCAAGAGTTTGTTACCACCACTACATGGAAATGTAGTCTTGCAAATCCAGGCTGTTGCATGGCAGAAAGGATAAATAGCAATTATCACCTGTACAATCACATTAGGCCAACGAGTAAAAACAGCTTCCATGAACTCATCAACAATGGCTATGTACTCCTCACCATCAAGTCTGTGTTCTTGCAGTCCCAGATCTGAAAATGAGAAAATATATTGTTCGTTATGGACTATGGTTTCATCTCAAATTAATTATTTATTTATGCCGAGGTAAGAATATGGTTGCTATTATTAGTAGCCGATTATTACTTTCAAATAGTAAAGGCTAGAATTTATCAATCTACTAAACGGAAAATTTGACCCATAAAGTGCATCATCGGTAGATCAATGTCACATAATGAGTCTTTTTCTAAATTGAATGTACATTATCATGTAGAACTGAGAAAATGAAAATGTATCCTTACACAAAGGGTCCTTTAGAAGTTTCTCATTGTTGGTTCCAACATCAATCATCACGGGGAGTACCTAGCATAAAGAAAAAGCACCAATCAAGTCATGGAGGTTCCTAAGCTACAAATTCAGATAATGCAATTTGTAAAAGTAAACTGAGTTACTTATGAATGTTTAAGTAAAGCCCCAAAAGGAAAACCAACAGCATTCAATAATGACTCAGAAATTGTCACACACGCCAAAAAGAAGTAAGAGCTTAATCAAACAAAAAAAACAGACAGAGACAGAGTAAGACAAATAATATATTGGCCCAAACTATATGCTTTCTGCAAGAACAACAAATATGTATTAGAACAAAACCAACAAATGCATGTAAATGTTTGGTAAGATGGTAGAAATATACCCTCTGAGGGTTTATACCCGCAGCAGCAACATATAAATCCAACTTGCCAATAGCAATTCCAATTCCCTGGACTCCTAGATCTCCAAGACCCAATATTCTACTTCCATCAGTTACAACAATCATATCAACCTGCAATAACAACAGATGCTCATTTTGCCGTTGCTTTCACGCTTGAAATTTTGACAGCAAATTGAGAGGGGGCTGTCAAAATAGTTAACTGCTGTCAAATAGTCCATGTAATCATGCAATGATGAAATTTCTCTAACAGAACACGTAAAATTATGTGGTTGACAACTTACAAAATGATTATAGTAAGCCGGCATCAATTATGACACTCATGCAAAACAAAAGCTATAACACGAGTACCACAAAACGTTAGAAGTACCAAAATTGGAAACACTTCTTACTTGATCAGCGGGCCAATTATAAACCATCGACATCATTTCACCACGATCCTCAGCACTGAAGTACATTCCTCTAGGCCTTCTAAATAAACCACTATAGTTCTGGCACACAAGACCAACTGTCGGAGTGTAAACTATTGGCGCGTACTCTTCAATATTGGCAATCAAAACCTGTTCCCAGGAAAATATTCAGTAATAAAAAACATTCAGCATGTAAAACAAACTCGCTGACATTAAGACGGTGATTAACTGTCCATTAGGTGCAAGGAAGTGAAACCCTGAACTTATCTTCACACATAAGCAGACTCTGTATTCAGTCCAATAGAAGCGAAATTATAATAGGTATTCTACTCAAAGGCTGCTTATTTAAGTTAAGGGTTCAAGTAATTTAAACCTTGTAGTACATAGTTTCATTCCTGTCATGCAGCCGATTAAGTATTCGCCACTTTGCTAAAGCATAAGGATCAGATGGCCCATCTCTTGCATGCACTTCAAGCCTCTTTAGGTCAACCACTATTGGTCAAGAAAAGTTGTCAATATTCAAAATATCTTTCTAAACCACATAATTCTTATTCCAGCTGCTTTACTGTAAATTAATCCAGGAGCACCCTAAAACAAGTACAGAACTGTGTAATCTTCCTTCTCTACTTTTTGGTAGTTTATTCCACTGTCTTGGCATGGAAATCAAAGCAACAAGGGATTGAAAATTCATCAAACTACAATCTATATGTAAAAGGTTCTAAGGAAATAGATTGTACACACAGGTATAACCAGAAAACATACATTTACAAGTCCTTTTGATGAGATCTATTTAAACAACAATTAAATGGTTGCAGCCAACTCCCAAAAAAATGGACTAAATAATAAGTATCAATGTAATGACAGAAAAAATTATATAAACGAATCAAGAAAGCTCCACTATACAATCCAAATATTAGAAGAAACTAAAATTCCAACTTCTAGTTGCTTTTTTAGAAAGCTAATAAGGAAAATTTACGCATTATAAATACCCGTAATACCAAGTTATCAAATGGCATCCACGAGATAACATAACCCCATTGCAACTACATGAAAATTTATCAATTTAAAAAGATAGACAGCGAGTCAAGGAGAAACAAACTTACTAAATCGCTCGATTTGCTGCTCAGAGGACACCACATTTGGTGGCAGAAGACCTCGGAGATCAAGTCGATCTCGCTCCGTCATAGAGAATGCAGTTCCCTTCCGCACCAAAACCAAACGAACTTCATCAGAAAAAAAATACTCCTTCCAGCTCAATTCAGCTTTGAAATACATGACTCCATCTCAAACCAAATCTCACTGATCAATCAGTCAACCAACTCAATCTCATCAAACAAAAGAACTCACTTTATTGAACCACGGATCGTGAAGGATGTCGAGACTTCTCTTATGAACGATTGTCGGCCGATGGCCTTCGGTTGTAGTAAAAGGCCGCCGCGTCTGCGTTAGCATCGCCGGCGAGCATTGCTTGAGGCGGTTGATGATAGAAGACGACAGTCGCCGCTGGAGGAAGTAGTTCACCATTTCGGACTCCGATCGGAGCTTCGAGAAAAGTCGACGAGAGAACGATAACTGCGTGCACTTCCTTCTACTCTGATTCCATCTTCTTCTTCTTCGTCTTCCGATTGGACGATTAAAAAGTCAAAGATGGGGACCCTGTCGGCACTGATCAATAACTCATTACAGTTTACATAACGAGTCCCTAAGTTACTATTATTTACAATTATACCCTTGTTGTTTTCTTTTCATACGTGTAAACACCCAACAAACCAAAATAAAGTGAATTTTGATATTCAACCATTATATATAATTACATTTTACATATATAATTACATTTCAAATTTTATTTAAATATCATCCTCTTTATTCATGATGATGTCCACTACATTATTTGAACTATATTCTATAATTTAAAATATATACTAATTCTTATAAATATGAAATAATTATAAATGAAAATCACAAATAAAAAAAAATGATAGATTAGTCGGATCATCTTGATCTGCAGGGGCTAGTTTAAAATATGATTATGTGATATTTGGTTCATGGTTCTTTTAGATATCTGTCTAACAGGTTAATTCAGCTTTTCAATTAAAATATGTCGATTATTTATATTGTTGAATAATAGTATATTAATTGGCTAAACTTTTAACTTATAACCGAGAAGAAAGCACTTCGATCCCCTATGAAAATACTTATTTATGAAAAAAATAATATTTTTGAATGGTGAAATGGACGATAAATATTTCTATGAATAGAGTTCGATTCGTAAAGAATAGCATAGGGTTGGGGGAATTTTTGATAAAAAATAAATAAATAACCGGGTATAATTGGGTATTTTTCTTCTTCTGGGAAAACGGCCATGTGTACATCGTCGCATCTCTCTATTTCAACCTCCTGGAAAACCTACTTCACAGTTTGACCGAGTTTCAGGTCACCAATCTCTCTCTCTCTCTCCTCCCCAAGTCTCGCACCGTGTTAACTTTCTCTCTCTACCACAGCCACCACCACCACCATTTCATCTCAATACTCCCCATACCGATTCACCTCCCCAGATGCCCCTTCCGGCATTCGTCCCCAATTAACCAAACCCTAATTTTCTCACTTCACTGCTCCCCAGTCCTCCAACCGTCCAACGTACCTGGTTTCATCTTTTCGATTCTTTTTTGGCGTGATGATTAATTCAATCGGCCGACATCCCAGCGCTGTCGCGTTCTCGATGTGAATATGTTTGTTTTGTCTAGGGTTTGATTGATGTGTGTGTTTGGTTGCAGGGAGGAAAGTTTGAACTTGAATTGATATAAAGAGGAGGGATTGAAGGGTTAGAATTTATGTCCTTCAATCAGTCTCGGTCGGAGAAGACTAGTGATTCGCAGTACAGGAAATCCGGCAACGGATCCGGAAATGGCCCAGCGACCTATCAGAGGACCAACTCCGGCAAGTTTGCAGGGGGCGGACCGCCCGCGCCTCCGGGTTCACTGCATTCCAGCCGCAGGTTGTGTTATGTTAGAGGTTTTATTGATTGATTGGATTGGCGTAAGAATTACTGCTTACTGGATACTAGTGTGGTTGTTGTTACTATGTTTTTTGGGATTGCATGTGCAGTCTCTGGTTGGGTTATGTTGAAAGCTTTCAACTTTCTTAGTAGTTTGTGTTAGTGATCGAAATTTTTATGGACCTTGATATTGTAGTTTTAGGAAACCCAACAATGTGCAAGGAGGACAGCCAAGGACGGGTTCCCCCTCAGTGAATCTGGATTCCAACACTGTGCCTGCTCCACCCCGGAATGTTCAGAATGGTGTCCATCAACAAGTTCCTTCTCGAGGTATGATGTTCGTGAACATCGACTTTTATGTCTGCCTTTCTTAAATAAATATTTTGAACTCAACTCAAGTAGACGATACATTATGAGATCCTGCACAAATTGTTAAACTTGAGTTATATGTTCCTTTTTCTGTACATGGTGTTTTTTCTTTTGTAGGAGTGGCTGATGCTCCAGTTCATAGGGCCGCTACCAGAATCACTGAATCTCCGTCAGCCTCTAGTAGCAATCCAGCTGCTGTCTCTGGTAGTTCCAACCCAAATCCTATGCAAATCCCTCCAAAGAGTGAGTATTATTAGTTTGTAATGATGATGTATTATGCATCGCTTGTTTATCGAAGTGATAAATATATGCAGTATTTACTTCCTAAACTTGTGCCCTTCTATTCATTCAGCTGAAGGAGGTCCACCCAAGGGAATTTCATTGCAGTTTGGGTCTATTAGCCCTGGTCTTGTCAATGGAATGCAGGTATCATTTTTATTCCTCAAAAGTTGTTAGATTTTTTGTCTAGTCACCTTTGAGAGGTGTTTTAATGTGCCCATTATGAGCTCTGAGAGTATGCTTCACATAATGATTCCAGATCCCGGCTAGAACTACATCAGCGCCTCCAAATCTGGACGAGCAAAAACGTGATCAGGTTTATTTGTTCTCCAAAGCTTTATTCAGTAACTGCACTTTTATGGTTAGGGATGTTGAATTAACCTATTTAAATGAGAACATGATAAATTTTATTCATTGAGCTCCACAATCAGGGTTCTATTAGTGGTGATTCCTATTAATGTAGATTTGGATAAGTAGTACATATTTTGATTGTAAAATTATAAAATGCTCTACAGTAGTCCATCCAGTAGTTCCTGTTATGGTCTAGAACATGATTTACTGATATTATTTCATCATGTTTATATAATTCCCAGTTTAGGTGTAGCAGTTCATTGATTTATATTTTGCAGGTCTTAAATTTTTTGGGAAATTTCTTCTATTTCAATCCCACTAAAAAAAAAATTTCAGTCATCTTGTGATGTATTAACTGATAAGATTCTATCTTAGCATTCATGCATTTTGTAATCTGAACAAAGAGTAATTTAAGTTCATTCGTAGGCACGGCGTGAGTTTTCAAGACCTGTACCTGCTGTGCCGATACCTTCTGTCCAGAAGCAGCAGTTGGCAGTGAAGGAAACTAGTGTTCTTAAGCATCCAGTAGTTGCAGCGTCTCATACCTTGCCAGATATGAGAAAGGAGACACATATGCCATCTCAAGCCTCATCCTCTTTACCTCAGAAGCCTTCTGCTGTGCCTGTGAGTGGAATGTCCATGCAAGCACCTTTTCACCAACCCCATGGACCTGTCCAATTTGGCGTACCTCCACAGCTCCAGCCCCAAGGCGTGCCATCCGCATCTCTTCAAATGCCACCAATATTATCTGCTGGAAACTCTCCCTTACTGCAGCAGCCGATGTTTGTTCCAGCTATCCAACCTCACCCAATGCAGCATCATGGGATGATGCATCAAGGGCATGGCGTAAATTTTACTAATCAATTGAGACCTCAGTTGTCCCATCAAATGGGCAGCCTGGGCATTAACATAGGTCCACAGTTTACCCCACCACAGGCTGGCAAATTCAACAGTCCTCGTAGAGCGGTCAAAATAACTCACCCTGACACTCGTGAAGAATTGAGACTTGACCGACGGGAAGAGGCAAAAACAGAAGGGCCTCCAAAATCCGGGATTCATACCACTGTCCTTCCTCAGCCGCAACCTGTTCTATCTTTTAGACCTGTTCATCCCAATAATTATTATTCTAGCTCATTTAGCAGTCCTGTTTATTACCCTCCCACCTCTGTCCCTCCTAGTACTCAAATAGCTCCAAGCCAACAGACATCTAGGGCTCACCATCCCAACAATCAGATCCCTCAAGGCACAATACCCTCAAATCCATCCACTAGCATCAAGTTGGGTAATTCTGTACTTGGTCATGCAGAGCGCTTCGACTCGGAAAACACTCGTAATATATCAACTGTAACATCTACTACCCCATCTACAAAAAATGAGGCATCCTCAACATTGGAATCTGTTACTGCAGAAGGGGCCGATGTGGTACATTCTGGAAGTTCCATCGGGAAACCGGTACCTGGTACTAATGTTACTATTGATTCAGCAATGGTGAATGAGCCTCTAAACAAGTCAAGTTCTATCAAGGATCAACAGAAAAGGCCAAGCCAGAAAGAACATCATCAATGTCAGCTTCAGGTATCTTCAGAAGGATAAACTGATAATGATGTCATCCTGGGCAAGTCTGATTTCTTCGTTTATTTTATTTTGTTTGACAATTCTTGGGACTGAATTTCCTGATTACAGGTAGGTGGGAAAACAACTGCTGCTGCAACACTGCACGCAGATGATGGACCTTCCAGAATCAAAGAAGGTATTGTTGCACCCTCAGGAGTGACCGAAGCACCTTCTACAAATCCTGTTTCACTGGATGCTTCTGAATCACCAAAACACAGTATTCCTGCAAGTATATTGAATGCAGAATCTAAACAGCGGGTTGAGCACCTACAAAGTGAAGCCTCGGAACAAGCTTCAACTGAACAGAAGGAAGGAAATAAGGAGGATGTGATGAGAATTGGAAACTCCTCAGTTACCATTGAAATTGAACAAGATGAATTAGAAGCTCAAAAGAGTTTAACAGCAAGTGTGGGAGTTGAATCCTCTATGGCTGCTGAGGTAGACTTGGTTCAGTCTGCTGTTTGTACAGCAAAACGTGATACGACGAGCGATGAGTCAAATCCCTCTAACACTGTTTTGGAATTAAAAGACACTGCATCCCTTAATGAAGCTACCACATACCATGCTGATGCTATTAATAGAAATGAAGCAGGTATCTCCTTGCGGCAGTGTAGCTGATAAAAATGTTTGTGCTATTCTAAATATTTAGGATTAGCTAAATGAATGTTCGATTTTTAAAGGTTGTTTTCATATTTGATTTGTTTTCAGGTTCCAATGATAGAGTACCATTGGAGATGAGTAGACCTAAGAGTGCATCAGCTAAAGGTAAAAAGCATAAAAAAGAGTTACTTTTGAAAGCAGATGCAGCGGGGACTACTTCTGATCTCTACACAGCATACAAGGGTCCGGAGAAGAAGGAAATTACTTTGTCTACTGGATCCTCTGGAAGCGGATCAGGTAGTGTTGATCTGAAGCAATTACCTAATGACACCAACGAAGATACTATGGCTATCGAGAGTCAAGTTCAGGCTAAGAGTGAGCCAGAGAATTGGGAGGATGCAGAGGATATTACGTCTCCTAAATTGGAAATTGCAGATAAACATAAATCGAGTTCTAGTGAGTCAACTCACGATGCAAATGAGATGAGGAAGTACAGTAAAGATTTCCTTATGAAGTTCAAAGATCAATGCAATATTCTGCCCGAGGGTTTTAATGTTCCTCCCGATGTATTGCGTGCTTTGTTGGCTTCTAATGTCAATTTATCAAATTGCGATCCTTACCCTAGTGCTGGAAGAGGACCTGACAGATCAGCTGGCGCAGCTCGGTCTGAACGTCGTGAAAATCATCCAGTGGTTGATGACAAATGGAATAAGGCACCTGGTACATTCCCTTCAAGGGATCAAAGAACTGATTTTGGGTACGGAAACAATATGGGAGGATTTAGACCTGGCCCGGGTGGAAATTCTGGTGTCCTTAGATATCCACGCGGACAAGCACCTGGCCAGCATTCTGGGGGGATCTTATCTGGTCCTTTACAACTCTCCAATACATCTCAAAGGGACAGTGCTGAAGCAGACAGGTGGCAGCGAGCCCCAAATTTTCAGAAAGGCTTAATTCCATCTCCTCAAACCCCTGCTCAGATGATGCACAAGGCTGAAAAGAAGTATGAAGTGGGTAAAGTAACTGATGAAGAGCAAGCCAAACAAAGGCAACTTAAAGGTATTCTAAACAAGTTGACCCCACAGAACTTTGAAAGGCTCTTTGAACAAGTAAAGGCTGTTAATATTGACAACGCCGTTACTCTTACTGGTGTAATTTCACAAATCTTTGACAAGGCTCTGACGGAACCCACTTTCTGTGAAATGTACGCTGATTTTTGTTTCCATCTTTCTGGAGAGTTGCCTGATTTTACGGAGGGTGATGTAAAGGTAACTTTTAAAAGAGTGCTTCTGAACAAGTGCCAAGAGGAATTTGAGAGAGGCGAAAGAGAACAAGAAGAAGCTAATAGAGTTGATGAAGAAGGGGGAGCGGTTACACAGTCTAACGAAAAAAGAGAAGAAAAAAGAGTTCAAGCTCGAAAACGAATGTTGGGCAATATTCGGTTGATTGGAGAGTTGTACAAGAAGAAAATGTTGACAGAGAAAATCATGCATGAATGCATCAAGAAATTGTTGCTTCAGTGCGAAAATCCAGATGAAGAAGATATTGAAGCACTGTGCAAATTAATGAGCACAATAGGAGAGATGATTGACCATCCCAAGGCAAAGGATCACATGGATGCATATTTTGACATTATGGGGGAGTTATCGAATAACATGAGATACTCATCTAGAGTGAGATTTATGTTAAAGGATTCTATAGATCTGAGGAAGGATAAATGGAAACAAAGACGGAAAGTCGAAGGTCCGAAAAAGATTGAGGAAGTACACAGAGATGCAGCTCATGAGCGCCAGGCACAGTCTAGTCGCCTTACTCGTGGTCCTAGCATGAGTGCATCTTCCCGTAGAGGAACGCCGCCAGATTTTGGGCCCAGAGGGTCTAGTGTTTTAGCATCTCCTAATTCTCAGACTGGAGGCTTAAGAAATTTTCCCTCTCAGGTTCAAGGATTTGGCGGCACCCAGGATATTAGGATGGAAGACAGGCAACCTTTATATGAAAGTAGAAATTTGTCAGTTACCTTACCTCAGAGAGCCGCGGGCAATGATACAATAACTCTTGGTCCACAAGGTGGTCTTGCTAGAGGGATGTCTATCAGAGGAGCACCTCCTTCCCAAATTGCTCCTCCAACAGCAGGGCTGAATGCTTATAGGCCTGCAAACGAACGATCAGCTCACAACTCAAATGACTATGCTATCCCTAGGTCCGCATCTGGCCGAATAGTTGTGTCAGCGTATAATCAGCCAGCTGGATTAAATCGTAACTTATCTTTAGATAAGGAAATGAGAAGTTCTAATCATAATGCTGACAGACCTACATCAATAGTTTTACCACTGCATGCTCAGAGTCTGTCTGAGGACCGGCTGAGAGATATGTCGATTGCTGCCATTAAAGAATTCTACAGGTAAGCATTTGCTACTTTCCTGGATAATGCAAGTTGTAACACAAAAAGGGTTTAGACATGGTGTTTATTGGGGAATACATGCAAAATAAGGTTTTTTCTTCCCTTTTTGTATGGTTTGTCTTTTTTTTCTTTTCAATTTGTGTGTGTGAAGGAGAGAGATAAGGGTAAATTACTGAATAGGCTTTAGGCTTTACTCATTGAGTATTTGTGGGCGTTCAAATAATCTATGAATGCATGTGTTTTGTATCTACCATCTCTTCTCATAATAGTAGTCATCTTCTTCTTTTTGTTTAAATTTTTATTATGTAATTTGTGTGTGGGTTATTACTAAAGCTTTAGTTAATATCTGTGTGCGTTTTCGACAAGGATTCATGTGTTTTTTATTTACAGTATCCTCTCCTGGCATATGATAAATATCAGTTTGTATACATAACTCAAGTGTGTTTAGTTCCATGCATATTGATCCCTGAGCTTTACTTTGACTGCCAATATCCATAGGCATTGGTCATGACTATGATAAAGTGTCCATCAAAATAACAAATGTGGAAGTAGATATGCCACCGGGTGTTGCGTGTGTTTGGTTTCTAGTTCGCTTGCGCATGTCTTTCATGTCCATCGTTGATTAGTAATTTGACTCATCTGGATTCTTCTTTTCTCAAATTATTTATATTGGAATACTGTTAACTCCTCCAGAGAGAGGACTGTGACTAATATTCAACGGCTGTTGGTACATAGTACTCATGGAAAGTCTACGGACACATTCTTCAGAGTTTGCAGTGTTACGAAAATTATGACAGTCTATCTTGTGCTTTTTTAACTCAACTCCTGGCTTGCAAAAATATAGTTTAAGATTGGAGTCACGTTATTAAGAAACTATTTTGAAGCAATTGACATCTTACATAAGAATGATGGATTTACACGTCTTTATTGGATTTGGATGGTTGCGTTGCATGATCTGTGTGGTGAAGTTTGACTTGATTATGATTATATAATCTTGTATAGCTTTGTCTCTTCCGATTGATTCTGATTGTATATATAATTTTTTTTTGGGTATCTAACTGAAAATTTTGTGACTTCAGTGCAAAAGATGAGAAGGAAGTTGCGTTATGCATCAATGATCTCAATGCTCCCAGCTTTTATCCCTCTATGGTTGCTTTGTGGGTTACGGACTCGTTTGAGCGAAAGGATATAGAAAGAGATCTCCTGACCAGACTTCTAGTTAGTCTCACAAAGGCCCAGGACAACACGCTGACCTGCATTGATCTGCTCAAAGGGTAAAACTCTGCTCAAAATTTTACATAAAATCCATCCATCACAACCTCTGCGTATTTATTCATTCCGTTCATCTTTAAGGTTCGAGTCAGTCCTTTCAACATTAGAGGATGCAGTAAATGATGCTCCACGAGCACCAGAATTCTTGGGTCGCACATTTGCAACTGTGGTAATGGAAAACGTTGTTCCTATTGGAGATATTGGGCAAATAGTTCGTAAAGGCGGTGACCCACCTGGTAGTCTTCTTGATAGCGGCCTGGCTGGTGATGTTATTGGCAACGTCTTGGAGGTGATCCAATCTGCCAAAGGTGAATCTTACTTAAATGAAATCCGTTCCAGTTTACGGTTAGAAGAATTCAGACTGCCGAATTCCTTGAAATCAAGGAAACTAGAGAAATTCATGCAGTAGATAGATCTATGCTCATTGTTGCTGCATTTTAATGCAAGAATATGTACCTGCGGTAGGAGGGGGTCTTACAATTGTAGGGTATGCCCAAATTTTGTGCACCGGAGGCTGAAGATTTGTTTGTTGACTTGGATTATGATTATAACATTATTATTATTATTATTCCAACTGCTGAAGGTACAAAAGAATCTCAACATTGTTACAAAGAAGAGAAACTTCCAATTCAAAAAAGCTACGTCGTTTCAGTAAGACTTGAACCGACGCCGTTTGATTAAAGCGATGGTTGTTATTGATAATGGGCCGCTTCGGCCCACCAATCGCTAGGGCTCCGAATGGGCGAATCGGGTGGGGCATATATGAGTAACGGTGAAAGAGAGCTGCTAGGGTTTGGTTGAACCTGGATCTCTCTCGCCAACATGGTACGTACGTTAACGCCTCCTCAATTCGTCGGATTCGATGTTATGCTTATTCGTATAGCTTCGTGCTCCTGCTTTCATTCGATGGCCGTGTAGAATTTCATGGAAAGCTACAATTTTCGTTCTTACGTGGCTCGACTGTATAGTGATTTCTGGATTTTGGATTTGGTGAATTGTCCAGTTTGGGTTTTTGTTTCATTAGGTTTCCAACTCATATCAAAACTGATAGAGCTTAGTTTCATTTTGCGGTATAACAGAGTGGCAATGGTAGATATGAGCTCACCGTTCCTTGAGTTTTGTTTTGATAAGGGTTTTGGTGTGGATGCCTGTTTGATCAAGATGGGTTACCTGTAGTTTGAGATCACAATTTCTTACTAAAGTGGTTTTATTTCTTGTGAATTTATTCAGACTAAGAGAACCAAGAAGGCCGGGATTGTCGGCAAGTATGGTATGCTAATCAATTGCTGCAAATACTTGCATTTTACTTGTAAATTTTATTTTTTTCACTAATGGGTTTGTATGCCAACTAAAATCAAGAAGTTGATGTCGCCATGCTGCCTGTTTATAATATCCTTCACTGCATATTTGTAATGGAAGTAGATATTTATATTCAAGATTTACTTATAATAACGTGTTTTGATTGTTAGGTACCCGATATGGTGCCAGTTTAAGGAAGCAGATCAAAAAAATGGAAGTCAGTCAGCATAGTAAATATTTCTGCGAGTTCTGCGGAAAGGTCTTTGCTCTTTCCTCCCAATAAGTTACATTATTACATTTTGTGGGTGGTTGATTTACACAAACCACTGCTTCTGTTTTTAAGTATGCTGTGAAGAGGAAGGCTGTCGGTATTTGGGGGTGCAAGGACTGTGGCAAAATGAAAGCCGGCGGTGCCTATACTTTGAAGTAAGTGCTAATCATTCATCCTGTTGGATTTCTTGAGACTGTTTATTTACTCGTCTCTTTTCAAATTTTGCAGCACTGCTAGTGCCGTAACTGTTAGGAGCACCATCAGGAGGCTCAGGGAGCAGACTGAGAGTTAAGTCTGTAGTTTTCATTTAACTATGTCGCCAAAGTTTAATCAAATGGATCCTCTTTCTACTTCAATCAACGTATTTTTGCAGCTTGTGTTTTGAATACACTGCATGTCTTCAACTCTTTTTGTTGGAAATTGTCATACTAGGAATTATCTAGACGTGTTCAATCTCACTTGTATAAGCTCGAGCTGTATATTGAAATTCTACAGAGAGTTTAAACTGTCTTCAATATATATTATTAGCTTTAAAGGCTTTCTGTTTATCAGGCTTTACTAATGGGCCAAACAAATGGGCTGGCCTGGCCTGGCCTGTTAATGTATGGCCCATTTGCATTCGCTTCCAATTTTTACACGTGTATTTTGCCCAATAAGTATGCTGAATTTATAACAGTAAAAAATAAAATTAAAGTTAAGGAAAATAAAATATTAATATTAAATTAAAAAACAATATGTTGGTGGATCAATGCGTTGCGAGTCAAAGCACAAAATTTTCAATTACACTTTATTCCTCTGGTCAACTAATTTAATTAATTAATTAATTAAATGTAATTACTCCTAATATATATATATATATACCTGCTCCATCACTTCTCATCCCAGCGCAAATATAGCCCTAGTTTCTCTCTCTGTGTGTATTTTCTGTGTTCAATGCAGTGATCAACTGCCGAAGCAGATGTCGCTCCGGCGCTGGAAACGGTGAGGATTTCGAATTTCAGCCGCGTGGAGTGGATTGTGGCGATCGAGGCGAGATGGAGTTTTGATTAGGGATTGTAGAAGCGACTATTGCAGGTTCTTATCAGGTTGGAGATGGCTAATGTGGTACGGATAAGCCCTAGTGTAGTCACGGCGATCCTCGTCCTGTCCATCACCGTCATCGTCTCCGCTTGTTTATGTGTTCTGATCCGATACTTTATCCGGCGATGCAGCGATTTGGAGGAGGACGAGTTCGCAGTCGCAGTGTCCTCGAGCGCTAGATCGTTCTCGTCGAACAGACGCGTGTCGCCTGAAGTGGAGGACAGAGAGAGGATCGATTCACTACCGCTCTTCACGTTTGCGTCGGTAGGTTCTGGAAGGAAGCGAGATGGCGGAGATGCGAGCGGAGACTGCGCTGTGTGCTTATCGAAGTTTGAGCCGAGGGATGAGCTTCGTCTGCTTCCGATTTGCTGTCATGCGTTTCACGCTGAGTGCGTCGACATGTGGTTACGATCGAATCAGACGAAGACGTGTCCGCTTTGCCGATCGATGATCTTCGCGTCAGAGGATGAGATTCTCAGCAAGGTGCTGGCAGCTTCGGCGATGGACGCTCGTCGTGGTAACGGAAGCTTCCGCGTTGAAATCGGCAATGTGAGCCGCCACCGCCAGCTGTCGTCCGACCTCGGCTTGTCTCGTCCCTCGTCGACCTACTCGCTCGGCTCCTTTGACTACGTTATTGAAACAGATTCGGAGGTCGCGGCGATGGCGACGAGCACGCGTGCAGTTTCGCAAGAGAAGGAAGAATCAACGGCGCCGGTGGGACCATCAGGGGCCACAACGAGCAACAATCTAGCGGCGGAGGTGGGTGGAGGAGGAATAAGCAGAAGCTGGTTGAGAGAGTACGTCGATAGACTGTCGGCGACACTCTCGTCGCGGACGCTTTCGTTCAGAAGCTCTGGAAGATTCTTCGGCGGCAGCGAGCGTCGGAATGAGCTCCCCGGCGATTATGACGTAGAGGGAAACCGCGCAGGGGAAGAAATCTCGGAGATGTTCAGGTGGTTCTCAAGCGTATGACAAAGGTTAGTACGTAGTAAATACTTTGATGAAACGCTGCGTTTGGATCTTCTATTAAAACTTCACAAGATACATAGGAAGCATATCATAACATTTATATTTTGATCGATGCTGCAGCTTCTGCTGCTGCAAATAGCGTAGTGTGGAAATATTGGTCTCATTAATTTTGGTCAGATTCCCTCAAATGGGTGGTTGAGATTTCTGGGTTTTGGGTGAGATGGAGGGTTGAAAATCAAACTCTCAACTCATTCTTTATGAGTTGAGATTTTGATTGATTTTGGTATGAGGGGGTCAGATTTTGTCTGAAAATAGCAATAAATGATTCTCGAGCACATTTATGAAAGGATCACCTACTACCAGACATCACCAGAATTTGTAGTTGAATGGTACATGAATTGACCACATTGATTCATTCTTCATTTGTAGGAAAAAATGGTACATGTTGGGTTTTAGTTAGGAAGTAGCTGCTGCTATTTTGGTGAAAATTGCCTGGAACCAAAGCAATAAGGCATTATTCAGTTATTTTGCCATATTCCATGTTTTGTCCCAGCTGCAACAATTTATTTAGTTTTGACATGCACTATTTTAGTGGGGCATGAAAGCAGCTTCCTTGCCTCCTCTTCTGTGAGTGTGCTCCTCTGCACAATGAGGTACTAGTCTTTGGCATTTACTTAAGACCAAATCTATGTAATGCAAGGGGAGGGCATTGAAGCTTCTTCAGCAGCACTAGTCGAGACTAGAGAGTATTTGTTTATTCATTGAGCCTCACAACCCCTGCGGCGCTTCTGGACAAGTTGATTTTTTTGGCCTCCCAAAAGTAACAAAAAGGTTTCATCTCTCAGCATTAATTCATGTTTGTTGGGACCACTCCACCATCAGGCCTTTACCACATAACTCCCATGCAATCCCATGTTTGTTTGAAACTCATCCCGGCCAGCTAAATGTGTTAGAATTATTGCTCTATATTATTATTCATTGATATTAGGCAGCAGCAGCAGCTTCTTGATTACTACTCATTGCTACTGTTAGGGTTATTATTAGGTTGCCTGGTTTTGAAAATGAGAGAACTTGGATCTCAAAATAGCATCCGATAGTACAAGTTGCCAAGGTGTACACAAAACTAGTGTTTCATAAATATGTAAGAGAGAATGTCTGATACAATACAGAAGATAAGAATACATATCTAATAATTAAACTAAACTTATAGTAATATGAAAATAGTACTATTTAACATCCCCTCAAACTCATTTGGTGAGTAGTATCAAGAGTTTGCCAACTAAGAAACGAAAAACGGGATGTGGAATAGCCCTTCCTAAACAAGTTGGCAATCTCAATGTGTTTCGTACGTTCATGATATACAGAGTTCCATTAATCTACATAGCACTAGTATGTCACAATGCATAGGAGTAGGTTCTGAAAGAGTAATGCCCATATCAACAAGTAACTAACGCAACCACACAATCTCGGCAGTAGTAGAGGCCATGACACGATATTCTACTTCTGTAGACGATCGAGAGACAACTATCTTTTTTTTGCTCTTCCAAAAAATAAGGAAGTCACCAAGGAATCCATAAAATCCAGTGGCAGACTTACGATTAGAAGAATTGCTGGCCCAATCAACATTCGAATAAGCCCGCAACTCTAAGAAATAGGTAGATGGAAAGAGCAAACTCCGAAACGGAGTCTCCTGAAGATAACGAAGAATATGAAGCACATATGTCCAATGGATTGTAGTAGGAGAAGAAACAAATTGGTTGACAATATGGACGACATAAGCAATATCTGGTCAGGTGATAGTAAGATACACTAAGCTACCTACCAGAGTGTGATATATAGTAAGATCTGACAAATTAACACCATTAGCAGGACATATCGAACATTGGTCTCAATAGGGGTATCAGCAGTGCGAGAGTCGAAAAGACGAGTCTGATCTATAATATCAGCAATGTACTTAAATTGATAAAGAAGATAACCACGAGGAAAGTATGCTATTTCTATTCCCAAGAAGTATCGTGGAGATCCGAAATCTTTCATTTCAAATTCGATAGCCAAATGACGTCTTAGCTTTGTAATTCGGGCAACATCAGCTCCATTGATAATCATATCGTCAACATATAGGTAGTTCTCTCCCTCAGTTGCACATTAACCATTCCCAAGCGAATCATCCTTTGTACCAACTATAATGAACGAAGGTGCAAACGATGCCAACATGAACTGATTCCTACAAAAAAAAATTAGTGGCTCTTGATAATATGTAGAATTTGCAAAGGTATAAAAGACCACAAAAAAAACTAGAATTTCATATATATATATATATATAAAAGAGAGAATGTCTAATATAATATAAAAGATAAAAATAAATATGTAATAAATAATATAGTAACATACTAAACTAACCTCATGCTAATATGAAAGTGAAAATATGGATGACCATTTTCATTCTATTTGTTCTACTGTTTGACGAGTATATATCCTGGTTGGACATAAATACGATGACGTTTGTCTGGAAAAGATCATGTGTGAATTGATTGATGCAATTTTTAGGGCTGACGTGGCTTTATAACCTCTACATATAGTTTGACGTGTTCATGAAATTTGAGAGGATTGATTTATTGATATTGATGGTCAATTCTGAGTCCCTGACTCAATTGTGGTTTCTTTCCTTTCCTGGTGTTATGAATTATGATTGATTGAATTTGTTGCTTTGATTTGAACACTTCCTATTGGAATGCAAATATATTTTGTATTCATGAACATTTTGTTGCAAGCCTCAATATTTGATGATAATGAGTTTTTGATACAGATGACATTTCTTCACAATGTTGAACAAACAAGTGCAACCATGGAGAAGAAATCACTAGCAGCAACTAGCAACCCGGCCGGCAACTAACTTGGGAATCACGTCATATCCTGCCAATTATGTTCAAACAAAAGGTGGCTTCTGACTTGCTTGAATCGTTGGAATTTCTTCCACCAGAAAATACCAACTGAGACAGTTGAAGTTCAAACATATTGCTGCTTGACCTCTATAAATGTTATCAAAGTGGGTGTATATAGAAGAGGGCGGCAGATGGTAGAACCAGAAGAGAATTTCATCAATTCCAGGAAGAGACAATTAGCAATAGTGAGTTTAATCTAGTCTTACCAATAATGTCATAGGCAAAAGTCAGCTATTTTATGGATTGAGAAACAACATAATAAATTAGCGGACAAGCTCCCACTATGCTTACTACTCTTGGAAATACAATTCTACATAAAAGGTCCGTGTCAATCTTTTCTGTTGAATTGTTCCAAGTCTTCTAGTTGAGATTTCAGGGTTTTGTGCTCCAGTCTCATCCTTTCAAGGCGAGACTCGACCATGAGCATTTCTTCTTTGAGGTGATGGATGCGTTTCTCCAGCCATGCTACTTCCTGGGGCGATGGGCGCAACCCTTGGTTCAGGCCATTAAAGTAATCCATCTGATATACTGGTTGAACTTGAGGAGGCCTTGACAATAATAATACTATTGTCAGCTGCACGAGAAGAACGGAAAACTTTGTAAATAACTGATGTACGATTGGTTTAAAAAGTAATAAACTGAGGGACAAGCAAAATATGAAAATTAGCCCAAGCTGCGCATAAGTCTATAACTAGGAACACTGCCTTAAGGAGACAAAATGGACACTGGAACTCAAAGGGACTTTCCACAAGGCAAATTAAGTAGTTTTACAAAGGATTTCTCTAGGAAAAATATGCACCTCATTCCAAGAAAATCAAGTCGCAAGGATTTTAGTTGACTCGTTAATGTACATCCACAAGAAAAATCTTATCAAATGTGTTTTGTAATATAAAATAGACGAGGAGGGTATAGCATGGCGGTGAAAAACTAAATGGGACCAGCACATATTTGAAAATATCATAAAGCTGAGCTGTAGAAATGTATACCTGCATCAGAAGGACAATAGCTACTGTGACGACTAATAAGTGAGGGAGATAGCCTTGAGTTCTCATTGCGCCAAACATTTTTACAAACTTTCCTCCTAATGAAGACGATGTAAAAGTAGTGCCACATGATTTTCCATTTTGGGTACCCTCAATGGTTTTGTCAGCATCGATGGAGTCTGATAGTGGCTGCCTCCGATTTTCAATAGCTTGCGATAACATTTTTGAACTTTCCCCAACGTCAGCTTTTTGAACTGAATTGTCCAGAGTATCTTTATTTCGAGAAAGAGCAGGGGCTTCATCTGTTCAAGGTTTATTCAGAAATATCATGATAGTACTTAACACCAACCCAGAATATAAACTACTAAAAAAGCCTAGTCTTTTTTTTTTAATTCTGACCTTGTTTCTCGAGGTTCTTCTTTAGTAACTCATGTGCCTGTTAGAAGGAATAATGCTTAAGATTGGTGGGCCATCAACAACTATGATAAATTAGTAACATACTGAGATTAAGAAATTACGATGTTTATCCATATTGCATAAGCTTCGCGGCATTCCTCCGAAGTTGACTGCACAATCTTCCCTGTATAATTGATTGTTCACTTGTCAACTGAACCAAATACACCAATCCAGATAGTTTATTTCCAAATAAGCAAAGCTCATGCATTTTATATGCATAGGACATGTTCTGCTTTCCTTCTCTAATAAGTATATATAAGGGCTCTGGTCATTCGGATATGTTAACAGTCATCATACTCAGCAGTCATATAAGTGTATAACATTTTGTTTCTAGGGCTTCTTTTTGCTCATCAACTGTGATTTTACAGTCATTTTAGTGTCTTTTCACCTTCGCATGCCTCCTTACGGGCCTCGAGATGTTAATTACATTACACTAAAGAATAGAGTTTATATTACCAGAGGACACAAGAGAAAAATCATGTATAAAAAAACAAATCACTCCACAGTAGCTCCCCGTGCGTATTTTCACTCGGGCACTACACCGTTAAATTATTTCAACAACCTTAGAACCACATAAAATTCAAGAAGTAGCCTGACTGATTATAAAGTTACAGGTAACTTATGCTGTCCATTTATTAATAATTATGAATAAACAAAGCCTGGAGACTAGAACACAAAAATAGAAAGCACAAGTATACCTACCTTTCCATACGGTTTTCTTGGTAAATGCAACATTCAAATACACCTTCATAACACAAGCTTCTCCCGACTCATCGTTTTCCACATCCCATAGCCCCTATAGAAGATCAATTTAGACGAAACAGCCACAAACTTAACGATTTCCTTGCATCCTTAACACTCCGAATGAAAATGAAATACACTGGTACCAAAACATAGATTAGGTAATTAACGTGAAGTCATGCACAAGTAGCCAAACTAATCAAATCCTGCGAATTCAGGGATAAAGGAGAATTTAATCTGAGATGAGCAATCTCGAGGACCAGCACATAAAATATTTAATGTTTTATTTCCTAAAAGCACAGCTGATAAGTGATATTGCAGCTATTAGCAATGAACCACATATAATAAGTCAGAAAATCATGAGCCTGCAAGTGATGGCAAAATGTGATGTTTAACATTCTTGTTGAAATGCCGCCAGATCCCAAGTTCTAACATTTTAAATGACATAGAGGTGGGTGCAAAGCTAAATATACAAGTCGATGTACTGAAGGAAAAAAAACCGGCCCGCATTCAAGTGAACTGAAGGGGTGTTTTTGTGTACCCAAGGCCAGTTGGTGGGATAGGTTGGCATTCCTTGTGCCAGAACATAGAAAAAACTTCGATATCACTTTAAGATGCACAATTCACATTAGATAAACGTTATGTAAAATGAAAGCAAAGGTGCTACAGTTCTTCAGTATGATAGTCAAACAAGGGCTCACCTCAACAGTAAAATAATCAGCATAAGGCACGCCATTAACTTCTTGTGACGTCTCAACAATCAAATGACTGCAGGATTTTGAGCAACCATTCACAAGTTAAATTTACCAGTGAAAAGAGTTTCCGGAAAAGTTTTGACATTAGTGCAGAGATTAATGACTGATAGCAAGATTGAGCCCATATTCTAACATTACTTCCATACATTTTCAAAGCAAACCAGATGAACAGGTAATGTCATGCTTAGAGAAGCAATCACTGACAGTATAAGCTTAAAACATATGAATCTGTTCAATTTTTCTTGGACCTAAGTGCACTCCTACTAAATCCGGTCCCCCTATAGCAGAGTCCTGGCTCCGCGTCCACATGCAAGCTTTGTGATGACCGCATTGCTGGGACAGACCAGCAATGCGGTCTGTCCCAGCAATGCATTACAGTTTGTATTTGTTCTCGTTGGACTATGATGTGCATTAGAGTTTGATATTGTTTCTTTTTCTGATTTGATAGTGGCGAATGACTATGGGATTATGAAAAATACAGGAAAAGATCATACTTTTAACTGAATCATTTCCAGTAAGCTCAAGATATGCCTTGCATAGTTTATCCCATTTTTTAGTCATTAGTATTTCTCCCAAAGTTCGACATTCAAGTGCACATTAGTCGAGCTTTACAGATTAAAAGTGAATAAAAAATTGGACACTGCGTAAACTTGTTTCCCTACCTGTTTCTGTATGATCGAATTTTCTGGGTCTCTCTGCAGCTGCCAGACTTTGCACCTATAGCCACATTGAATTATTGGTAATTTAGACATCAAATATGATATTAAATAAAAACCTTTAATATTTTTACAGAACTAAAATGTGGATAGATTCCATGGCACCGACCCAAGTATAACTTTATTGGGTGTAGAAATGACAACTCACGCACATGCCCAAATTTGTCACTATGACACCATTCAGTACACTTGAAATCTGTAAACATGACACAGAAGATTTGGTTTAGCAAACAAAGGGAAGCTTTAAAGGTCCCAGCCGGGTTGCAAACTAAACAAAGCAAGGCAACATATCACCTGTATCTCCACAGCTTTTATGAAAGGTTTCAACAAAAGAAACACCTTCATCTGAAAAGAAGAATCTAAAAAAGTCGTCCACCGTAATCTGTACCAAAATATGCTTCTGATGAGCTCACCATATCCCCCACCCCCAAGAAAATAAAAATAAAGTTATAATGAACCAAGCAAGACAAAGAACTCTCAATAATACCGGAAACTTAGCTTCTGCGACCTTAACAAAGTCCTCGGGTACTGCAAATATTGAATAACCAAAATATTATCCTTCTTAAGATTAAGCTCAAAATAACAGGTAAAACCTTGAATGGCAAATCGTTATGCAAAACGGTTCTTCTATCTTGCATATGCGACAATCACTCGGCTTCTTACAATTTGAAGGTGATTTCCATTATTACCTTTTTCCATTGTGCACTTCAAGTTCATGATTCAAGGAGCAAAATACATAAAATCAATTTATTGTAGGTTGCCTTTTAGGTGGTTAATTTTCCACCGTTGGAAGATTAAGTAGTCACTTATCTTGCTTTGGATTGAGAGAGTATTCCCACAGCTCTCAGACTAACTTCCAACATTTAAAGTGCTAATTAGACGTTGTTACCTTTATACTTTAGAACTAAGTAGGATCATCAGTATTATGGCCATGAGATAAGCTACAGACATCTTGATCTTATTAGAGAATAAAAAAAATTATATATTTGCATGTTCTGATATAATAACTAACCCTTGGGAGCTTCTGTATCCTCCTGCTTCAATATCATACCCTGTGCTGGAGGTAAAGAGCCAGTACTGATCACTTGTGCTGCTTCCACTTCCACATTTTCGTGTGACGGAATTACTGGTCCATTTCTATCTTCGGCGATAGCAAAACTCTTAGAGTCATTTGTGTCAGGAATATTTTGAATCCTGATTCCCAATTGTTATTGTAACTCCCAATTAAATTTAACAAACAAAAGCTCAGGTGACATAAAATTATATCAACTTGGCAAGTTTGGATCGCATATACCTGGCACCTGAGTCCAAATTGTCAGTGCCATTACAAGAACTGTCTAAGTTATCAATTGCCAAGGGTTCACTATACCGACTACTAGCCTCAGATGGTGAATCCTGCAAAAAATTCAAGCATATACAATAACATTGGTTTAGATCCTAAAGCCCAAGAGTTATGGAGATAACCAAGAAGCTTAAACCATAAGCAGGGAAGCAATTATTAAACATTACAATACAGATTCTATTCGATTACATTGTCATACAAGAAGCAGTGGCAATACTATGTCAGCACAACTGCATCAGGAACATATTCTACCAATCATATACTTTGCGGTCAAAAAGTTCGAAATGCTAACTCCATATTGCAGAGGGAATGCTACTATTATTACTACTAGTGTGGATGCATTACCTGTAGCCGTGAACTTTCTTTGCCACTGTTTTCATGGTCAGGCCACAGATCACTTAAAAGATTAAAAGCTTCATCTCTGGACAAGAAGGACGCAAAGAAGTGCTGCAAAAAAAAAAAAAAGAGTTAACACATAAAAAGAAGGTAAGCAGCCTTTTCATTATGTGCAGTACCTTTTTCTCTTCGGTGAAAACTTCTATCGCATTAGGAAAGATTCCAGCTGTTTTTGCTCTTCGTAATAAGGTGATTGCACTGAACGGTATAACTTTCTACACAACGATAAGACTGCTGTCAGCCTTTCCCAGCGATTACACAAATGAGTTGATTTTAAGACATTGAGAGGAACAGGAAACTGGAAACCTTCCAGGAGAAATGGAGAATATAACAAATGAAACTTGTAGATGTTGATGGTTAACTTGAATGAACTTTCTAAAATAAGAGTACAGATTGATGTATTTTGAGGAGGATGTGATAGTACTTAATTATAGGGGTACATTGATTCTCAGTAATTCATAATAAGAAATTTACTGGAGGGTCTCATAATAGTAGATCGATATTCTTTCAGCTTAAGTTCACAGCTATGGCTAGCTGATAATAAGGAACAAAATGAACCTATGATTACAATGTCAACTAACTCCTGGAGAATCTTCATAAGGGCCAAGAAAATGTGATGCTATATTTGAAGCTCCCCACTTAATGAATAAAGTGAAATCATGTACCTTTGTCTCAAACCCAAATATGTTTGAATAGAAGCACATATAGCTACGGAACACATACAAATGCCCCTGTTGATGATTAACGGAAAAAAGACAATGCGTTAGAAAGGTATCACAACTGACTCTATTGAACAACAATGTTAAGACCATCTTCGGTGAGAATAGCAACCTTATGGAACATCTTAGACAGAAAATGTATCCAAGTCAAGCCACAGTAATTCTATGTATACTTATCGCACAACACAGCCTTTACCTGAAAAAGCATGTTCTCCTGTAAAGCACAGTTAAAATCTTGAACGAGAACCTACAGGTAAGAGAGTAGACAATAGTTTAAGATGGATTTTCCAGAAGTACTAAAATTTATCCATTGGGAAATTAACAATTATAACATATGTAGACTCTCTGATAAAAGGGGACAAAGATGATCCTTGGTGCATGAGAACAAAGCGTATTCTATATGTGTACGTAGCATTTTATAGTTGTAGAAATGTAGGACTCATGTCATAGTTTCGTGCAATGCCTTGCGTTGCTAAAATGACAGTGTCTCGGTTACAAACACCAACTAGTCAAACAGATTATATCCGAACCCCTTCTATTCTCTTCATTTCTTCAATGGCTTTATCTTCATAAGAAGATATGTTTTCAAGTTTTTGAAACATATGCTTCTATTACATTCTATGGAAAATGTATTTCAATAAGAAACTTACTTCACCAGGCGGAAGACGAAACAATTGTCTATACTCTTCGCTCTTCATTGCAGCTGCAACCTACCAACACAAAGATCCAATCCAAACACATGATCACAAAAGATCATCACAAAACACTGATCCGTTTCACAAACACACATCAACCAAATCATAAACTCACCACAAGATCCATCTCTCTCTGTCGACCAGGCGATCCGCTAAACCGGTCCGGAGAGTCACCCGCCGCCGCCTGACCAACTCCACCGACTAACGACGAGTATTCCGAAGCCAGTTCCGAAGCTCTCTCTACGCGAGGCGGCTCCATCGTGGAGGACTGCGGCTGGGGGACTTGGATCGGCTCCTCCTCGTTCACAGGGGCTACGAGCGCCATGACTAGGGAATTGTGGAGGAAAGCGACAGAGTTTTCTTAGCTTTGGTTTTTGCTTACCGAGCGACCAGTCGCTGCCATTTCGTTTAGAGTCGTCGTCGTCGTCGGCAGTCGATTTGCCGCAAGAATTTTGCCTGCGGATTTTCTTTACCGTAACTTTCTTCATTACCGACTTCGTTATTACTTAAATAATTAATTAATCTAATTTAATCACTTAATTTACATTTATTTAATCTAATTAAATATCATAAAGCTTTGTATCGAAGGTGAAAGTCAGTTACTTTATAAGTATAATTATTCCTATGATAAATGAAGTAATTTTTCTCTATTTATAGTGAACAGATGCTCCTCGGAGCGAATAGATATATGCTTCAAAATGTGAGAGTTATATGTCCTTATCTCGCACCCCTTGGAGTATAATTTATCCGACGTTTTCGAGTGTCGCGTGTGTATGATGTCTATACTTTAGATTATGTTCCTCATATGTATAAATGTTAATTTCGGTTGATCCTAAATCCTTCCGATCTTGGGTTGTGTCCAAAATTCGCATGAAAGTTCTTACCCAAGGTCCTGAATCGAGCGAACCTTAGGTTATCATGCAAATGCACATTATCCAAAGTCTTCTTGTACAATATGCTACGATCATCTTTACAGCCTCCAACTTGAGTTCTTGAAACATTTTTATGGACGAATTCTTGAAGGACTTTAAATTGGCCAGAGTATCTTTGGCTATTGCATTAGCCACTAATCTAGCATTTTATGGCCGGAGCAATCATATTAGGATCAAGTATTATTATATTCGAGAGTTAGTAAAAGATGAAGAAGTTGAATAAGATTTTTATCGAACTGAAGAGTAAGTCACAGACATCTTTACCAAGTATCTTTCAAGGATCAAGTTTGTAATGTTTCTAAAAATGGTTAGAGTTGTGAGATGGTGGCTCAAGGAGGGCCGTTTCAATTTTGAATTTAGTGAAGCTGTAGTTGAGATGGAGTTCAATTTAATTTTATGAGTGTGGGATGAGCAATTGCTTGGTAGGATTGAACTCGGAATGTAGGGTTTATGGTTGAGCTGGAAAGTTAGGGTTAAGGATTGAACGGTAATGATGCATTTTGCAAGTCTATTTGGTGTTTATTGTGATTTATTGCATTGATCGTTTGTATTGTCTTTTTGGAAGCCGGAGTAATTGTGACGATAAGTTTTTGACTTGTGATGTTTATTTTATGATTGTGGGATATTTGGTTAGACTTTTGACAATCGAAGAATTCCAGCAAACTATCGAAGGTCCATGATCGGTCATCTCAGTATGTTTCTCAAGTGTTTTAGGAAATTTCCGCAATAACAAATTGGCTAACAACCTTCAAAGATCAAGAAGAAATGGTTCCTAAATTATTTTTAGGAAATAGATTGTTACAATTAAATCTCAAAAACTTGATAAAATATTGGATAAAATCTTGGAATAGATCAGGATTGCAAAAAAGATTTAGAAAATGTCCTAACTCCTAGTGGGACTAGAATTTCTATAATTCCCGTGAGCTGTCAGTATATAAGGGCATCATCTCTAAGGAAGAGAAGATTCGCACAAGTACGCATAAGGAAAAAATAAGAGCGATAAACGAAGAGCTAAGTGTTGTCATTGCCTGAGCTGAGAGAGATCAAGATTGAGAGAGTCTGATCGAAGCTTGATCAGCAAGTTCAACTGGAAGGAGCCTCGTTGAAGATCAAGTACAAGCCTTTTGCGGGTAAATCTGCCACGGACGATTGGAGGAGGGGGATCATCACAGAAACTCATTAAGGTCCAACTGCTCAGCCGAAAGAGCTTGGAGAGTCGTGGACATGTGCTACTGGAACAACTTGATCTAGTAAGTCGGTATAGCATCCTGTCATAGCACTTTGTCATAAAATAAGCTAAGTATGTGTAGTAAGAACTGTAGCGTTCTATTACTACAATGTTAATTAATGAGAATGTAAGACAATCTGTGATTAATCGTACATAGTGAAATCTTGAGAACTGGAGACAAGTCCTCACCAGACGTAGACAGTGACCGAACTGCGTAACCAAATCGTTTAAATCTTTCAAGTTCGACCGTCACAAATTATTTCCGCAAGTGATCCAAATGATTGTTATAGCAACCTGTTGGTTCAAGAAACTAACAGCGTGTTAAGTCAACCAGCTCCGTTTATTTGCATACAGGACATGGAGCAATTACGAGAAACGTGGTTCCACTAACCAGTCCTCTCAATCATTGTTTATCTCAACCAGCGCGTTAAGTTGTGATAACTACGTGGTTCCACTGACCAGTCCTCTCAATGCTTTTATTTTTCATCGCTTTTGTGGATTTGGGACCTTCCGCGCTAAGTTCCAAGCTGAAATTTGATGGGAAATCTGCAAATATACATAGCTTTACATCCCATCTGGTACTGTAGATGTGTTAGCTGAAATAGTTTCATGATGAGGGACTGGTCCTTGTGCAACCGGCTGAGACCACCGGGTCAATTAGGGAATATGATTTTCTGAGTTTCCTAATCTATGATTCTTCACTCCATTGGTTGAGAAATATGAGCTTTACCATGTTGATCGATGATGGGCATCGTGGGATTCTGGTAGAGCTCAATCAGAATGGGACTGACTACAGCTTGCTTTATTTTGCTACTTGCTGCATATGCCATTTCAGTGCAAGTGCTTAAGAAGATGTTTAACAGTGATCATGCACGGATAAAGCAACCTGAAATGATGTAGTACCTGCTGGGGCAGTTTTTGAACATCTGGGAAGATGTATAGATTCAAATCTGGTCTCAAAGCTATCAAGAGATTGCTGAAAGATCCACTCTATCAGAGGCATTAGCATTGCGTTGGGAGTTGCGAGGCCGGTCATCAGACTTCTAATATGTACCCCTTCCCTCGAGCCACCGGAAGGTTGAAGAAAAAGATGTTCAAGTACCAGCTGACGATGAATCCACCTCGGTCTCTCTTTATTAATATATCTAAAAGGGTGTGACAGGAGGGCTTCTGCTTCCAGTAGGAGTTCTGATGAAATCTGATGCATGATATGATCACATTTGCTTCCACCTGATAGAGCATAACCAGGGCCTTGTATAGAATTATGGGACACCAAATACCTAAAAGAAACAAAACACTTTTAGTTTATGGCATTAGTAATATATATATATATATATATATATCACGATAACTGTCTCTTTAAGCTCGAAGAAACTGTAAAACAAAAAAGGATGTATGTCTTTATAACCAAACTTTACCACCAAATCAATGCCCGAGTCCGTATTGATACATAATTTGTATGAGTTGAGACAACAAAGCCTGCATATTTGTCATACTCAAAACCAGTGCTCCGACCAGCTTTGCAAGTCCTAAACATCTCAATGGCAGACATGATTATCCTCAACTCATGCTTTTAATAGCTCCAAAAGGTTCCGCAAGCCCTCTATCTTCTCTAGCAACAGGAATATAAATGCTTAGTTGAAATAAAATGTTATGAACATTGTTGAATGGGATGAATAAAAAAAAAACTGACCTGTCAAACCATCGACTTTTGACAAAATTGGCAGCTTTATCGCAATCCAAAGTCGATTAACGCTGCGATGCTCAACACAGTTCAATAATCAGGATACCAGCCCAAATTCAGTTGCTAGTCTCCTGCAACAGTCAATCAATTTGGTAATCAGCTCCCCTGTGCCATGGATCCCCAAACTGCGCTCATAACTATTTCTTCGACCCAGTTAAACATATTACTTCAAGTAATGAAGGTCGGGGACTTTATGAGATAACATGCCACATGCATCATCTTGTGAATTTTCTCCGTGGACGTTTTTCATGAATAGCAATCTGCCCTTCAATCACGAAATCTAAGAACTGAGCTGTTTCATTTTTCTCTCTCTCCATAATATGTGCATGCCGTACTACATTAAGTGTTACAACATTCGGTCTAACACCTTCCTTCAGCATTTCAAGGAGGGTATTTTTAGCCTCGTTCCAGTTACCTGCTTTGCAAAAACCTCCGATGATCGAAGTATAAGTATGCACATTCGGGAAAACCCCACTGCTTTTCATAGCATTTAATATATACCTAATATCATCAAACTTATGATCACGGCTCAAGCCATGAACTATAGAAGTATAAGTAACGACATTTGGAGAAACGCCATTCTTTGTCATCTCAACAAACTCAAACCATGCCGGACCCAACTTACCAGCACGGCATAAGCCATGAATTAATGAACTGTACGTATAAACATCAGGGGATATTCCACTGCTTTTCATTTCATTAAAAAATCGTATGGCTGCATACCAATTACCGACTTGGCAAAAACCATCGATCAGTGAATTGTAAGTTATCAAATTTGGAGAAATTCCCTTGTCCATCGTACAAGAATAAATCTGGTAGGCTTCCATGATTTCACCTGCGTGACACAAACCATAGATCAATGTGTTGTACGTATATACATCAGGGGTTATTCCTTTGTTCTCCATTTCATTCATGACAGCCTCCGCCTCCTTAAACTCAGAAGCGCGGCATAAACCATACATCATCGTGTTGTAAGTGATAATGTCAGGAGAAACTCCCTTGTTCACCATTTCATCAAACATAACTTTCGCCTCCTTTATCTCGCCAGCACCACACAAACCACAAATCAGTGTGTTATAAGTAACCAAATTAGGACAAACTCTAGTCACCATTTCACCAAATACAGCTTTCGCTTCCTCCAACTCTTCCGATCGACAAAAGCCATAAATCAAAGAATTATAAGTTACAACACTTGGAAAAATAGCAGCTTTCTTCATCTCGTCAAACATGATCCACGCTTCTTCCAACTCACCAGCTTGGCAGAAGCCATGAATCATAATGTTATAAGTAACAACATCCGGATAAACTCCAACTTCCTTCATCTCAACAAAAACTTCCATGGCTTTCTCCATGTCTATAGCATGACACCAGAAATAAACAGCCGAAGTATAAGCTAACAAATTCGGCAATAGACCCTTGCCCCTCATTTCAGCCATCAACTCTTCCGCTTCACCAACGAACCCCCTTTCAATAAGATCAATAACAACAATGCTGTAACAAAGCGATTTGAGCTGCCACACTGGACCAAAAACAGCACCAGCATCACCACAACTACTAACCATTTTTTCAGTCAAACCAACCACAACCTCCGAATTCCCAAAACTACACAACCCTTTGTAAAATGTATTCCAGGTTATGCCATTAGGACTGCAACCAAACTCATCCATTCTACACACAACCCAGAACGCATCCTCAACCCTATTTTGCAAGCACAAACCCTTAACCAAGGTAGTGAAAAAAACAACATCAGGAGCCAAGCCAAACTTGATAATCAACCCTAGAATCCCAAATCCATAATCAATACAATTGAGGCAAGCGTAGCAATTGACCATCATATTGAAGGTGTAAATGTTACACGACAATACCTCGTCCGCGACCAGCTTTCTGTACATCTGAACTGTGTCATAGTACTGCCCATTTCGAATCCCGGCGGCGAGATCCTTGTTGCAGTTCAACGTGGGATTCGGAGCGGGTTTGGTATTGAGAATTGGACGAAGCTTGAGTACAACTGGATGAGAGGATGAAGAAGATGCAGATGAAGTGGCGCCGGAGAGACATCTCTGGAGAAGCGTTGATCTGAACATCAATGCTAAGCAATCAGCCTATGCAACAACAACAACAATCAGTGAATCTCGGAAGCGGAGAGCAACATGAGTTGAATCGGATTGAAAGATGATCCACTGGGTGACTTCGGCGCTCGCAGCGCCGCTGTGAACTTCATCGTCCCATCTCTAATCCCTCTAACCAGAGAAGGTGCAGTAGACCTGTCCTCGGTTCGACCAATCGAATCGAACCAAATTGACTCGAACCGGAAATCAATTGAACCGTCTGTTTTCTTTCCAATCGGTTTGTTGTTTGTTTTGATGCTGTTAAATTGAAGTTTTTAGTTATTTCTACCAACCGACAAAATTATAAACAAGAAATTTCAATAATTATGCGGATTTTGAAACCATTTGAAAAACAAAATCAGTTCCAGTAGAACGCCATGGAATACAATTAATTATAATGTGACGTCAATTTGCATTATGAACTTAAAATAATACAGTAACAATGAGCTGATAGTAACAACATGACGCATACAACCTGCTGTGACTTTTTTTTGGAATGAAAGGAGTGCAATGTAACCAAAATTTTGTAATTGAAGATTTGCTCGAAAAAGCAGCAAGCCCAACGTCCGTATGTGTAACAAGGAAGTGTTAAGAGGCGATGATCAAACCAGAGGGGTGGAAGTAACTGGAGGTGGAAGATTAATTCCTGGTCTTGATACCCATCCTTTGCGCTGCCTGTAAGCATCCACTGCCTTTAAGCGAAGCCTTTCCTTCGAGGCATCATGCGCTGCCACTGACTTGAAAGCCTTCATGTGGAAAAACTGTTGGTTAGAACTGGGATTTTGAAATTTGAATGTGCTTTACATGGGAAGTACCATTGGCAGTATTTACCTTGGGAACGGTAGCTAGTTTTGGAGGAGCTTCCACTACATCCCCAAATGCAATCTTTTCATGCCGATGGAGTTCTTTAGTATCATCGATTTTCGCTTTCTTTTTCTTTTTTTTCTCTTCCAAATATCTGTTTGTAGTTTTTTTTCAATTTAATTTGAATTAGCTAAACTAAACAGTGTTAAAATGCCTAGTTGCCTACCATGGCGGGAGAAAAAACAAGGCTTACTTCTTCTTGCGATCCTTCCTTTTTGACCCAATACCTAACATCTTAGCCGTCTCTTCAAATCGGAGATCGTTTACTTGGTTCCTCTTTCGTTTTTTCTTTTTCTTTTTGTCGACATCATGATCCAGATTTTGTCCTTCATTAAACTTTTCTTCATCAAATTCGTCTTCATCTTCTTCTAGGCCACCACCCCGGTCCATGTTCTCGTCAGAAACAGGTTTTTTCTCCTCAGTGGGATTAGGTTTCTGCAAATTAATCACATTTCAGAAAAATAGAAGCAGTAAGCATAAATATTTGAAGATCGAAATTGAATTACCTAACCCAACTTCATATCGGAACAATGTACATAGAAAAAAATAGCACTCACAACAGGAAGAAAATGCAGACTGGGCAAGTAAGAAACCGTAAATTTATGCACATAAAACAAAGGATACCAGAGCCAGGTAGTGTTAGGGACACAAGCTCAAGGGAAGAGCTCACCACAAAAGACTAGTCTGATGTGGGAGAGAACCCCTTGATATTATATCCCACTAGATGGTTTCCCATCTAGCCGATGTGAGATCGTAACATTACCCACCCCTTTGAGAACCAACGTCCTCGTTGGCCCACTCTGGACGGCTTTCACTCTGGCTTTTTCGGCAATCAGGTAGCCCTTTCCCAGGTCGCCCCTCCCGAGAACGCCCACGACGGCCCACTTTAGGTGGCTTCACTCTGGCCACGTTGGGCAATCAGGTAGCCCTCTCCTAAGTCGCCCCCTTCGTGTTGGCTCTCAATGAAAGCACCAAATGTTAGGGACACAAGCTCAAGGGAAGAGCTCACCACAAAAGACTAGTCTGATGTGGGAGAGAACCCCTTGATATTATATCCCACTAGATGGTTTCCCATCTAGCCGATGTGGGATCGTAACAGGTAGCTCTAGGCCTTAATTACCGAACACGACTTCCACTTACTCGCAATCTCTAGCCACTTCTACTCCCATATTAAAAGTGTTTATGAATCATTCCAAACATACGAAACATAACAGCGCCGAACAACTCTGTTTCAAAAGACGCAAAGCAAAAAAAAAAAACTTACAATCAGAAGTAAAACCGAAGCGGTAGTACCCAGCACAACTCTAAAAACACTGGAACTGTTATTGTTTCAACTTGGATCAGAAGGATTCTCCAATGAAAACTACAGAAATGGCTGACCATCAACACGAGTTGATCAAGCTACAAAACCAGAACATTTCTCGCACAGAAAAATCCCTAAAGTAAAATAACTTCCAGGAAAAACCATATATATCAACCAAAATGTCTCTCACCGTCTCTCTTTTCTTCTTTCCCTGCTCAACTTCATCTTTCGAAAACCTATGACTCCCTGCAACCAAAAAGTCATCAAATCATAAGCACTGGCAGCGACGATAAAAGCACCAAATCTGACCTAATCAAAGGAAAGGGGCGTGAGCGACCTGCGGTGAGTGACATGAGTTGGCGGAGCTTTGAAGGGATGGCGTCGACAGAAGAGGCCTTGGGCGGCGGAGGAAGAAGATTGGCGCTTCCATGTGCAGCTTTGTAGTTCTTCTCTCTTCTTCTCCTCCCTTTTCCACCCATCTCTCCACCTTGTCACGATTTACAGAAACCCTAGTCTGGAGCTCAACAACCCTCGTCTCTTCATACCTTTTTTTTTTTGGCTAATTATTATTAATTAAATTTAAATAAAAAAAGTAATATGAAATGCTTAATTTCATAAATTTAATAATATATATATATAAGGCAGAATAAAAATGCTGTTTTTTTTTTCAAATGAAGCAAATGGTCAAAAAAAAAAACCAAAAACTAAGTCACACTATAATTAGCTATATTTTACTGGGTTTTCGCCGGAACTCATTTAGCTGGGATGTTTACAAGTTTGGCTCGACCAGTTTGGCTGTCGACGTCCAGCTTGAGGCCGAGACCGGTAACCTCAGGCACATCCACAGCTCCTTGAATCTGTAACTCAGTAACTTCCTTCTGATTTTCGGGATTGTCTTCCAGAACGTTCCGGATGGACCAGATGCCCCATTCCCTCAAATATGGGTTCTCTTCATCGGTCACGCATTGTTGAAGAAGTAGTAAGATTCCATTCTTTTTCCTGATGTAATCTTGGACGTGCTTTCTATGGAATGCACAGTTGCCAATAACTCCGACAATGTCTCTTCTAAATCCTTGATAAGGACAAAGTTTAGCTGGAAAAGGCGAGGATGATCCTGCTTGCTCCATCCCTTTTTTTACAATAGCAGGAGGTTCAAGTTGGCGGAGAAGATCCAAGAGTAGTTCTAAAAGACCCAAGGAGACTAATGAATCAACAACTTCCGCTGAACCATCCTTTGAATCTCCTTGAGCACATAAGTCTCTTATAAGAGTGAGTGAATATCCAAGAACATTAATCAAAGGTGATCCTGTCGGTAGGCCAGAGCTGCTTTTGGAGGTAAAATCAACAGACGCAACAGCTTTTGTAAATATGTCCATGACGGTGGATGAAAATTTTATGGGAGCAATTATTTCTTTGAGTCGCTCATTTAGGATATCTCCTACAATCTGCAGTAGAAAGGCTTGTTCAGCATTGAACTGATGGTTGATACGAACATCTTGCGTCACGGCTGGGCATAATTTAGAGAATAACAAAGTGAATTGCGTTTCTTCCAGGCAAGCTCTAGATATAAGCAACTTAAACCAGTCTTCAACAAAACCAACTGTGAGAATACATACAAGATAATTAAGACATGTCAAGAGTACAGAAGTAATATTCAAGTCCATGGATAAAAAAATGAACCTTTTAATAAAAGTAAAAAATAAAAGACAATTCACCTCGAGATGAGGTCCTTATGATTTCTGCAAAAACTGACAATCCTCGATCTCCAAATAGTTCCATAGCTATCTCACTGCTTCCATCGGAACACGTATAAATAATCATGCACAAAGGATCAATGGTGCTACATTTCTGAACTTTCGCAATTTCAACAAATCCAGTTGGAAAGAATCGCTGCCAAACAGCACACTGATGCTCTTCCCCAGCTAAAGACACATTACCCAAAATCTGTAGACTCATGCGTACAATCCCATCATCTAAAACAGCCGAGGACATCACAGAACCAAGAAGAGCCAGTACAACATCAACACCATTATGCTCAATAAACGAGTTCTGATTCCTAATATCCCCTGCGCATAAATTTCTTAGGAGCTTCAGAGAACATAAGAGAAGCTCAGAATCTGAAGGATAAGAAAAAGACTCTGCCAGCTTAAGCACCGGAGAAAGAATATTATGAGAAGCAAGGCGCGCTCTGCCATCAACAGTTTTTGACACCTCAGTAAGGATTTCTAAGCACTTTGTCTTGTCATCCGAGTTTGACGCCATAAACAAAGGCTGCCATAACTTTTGATCCATGGTAGAAAACAAAATGCAAGAAACCACTAGCAAAAAAGGGCTCTCTGAATTCAGTAAAAAATCCTGATTCCAACTAGCCCTGAAGGATATTCACCTACAAACATTGATATACACAAATAAATACGAAGAAAATAAGTAAACTAAATAATCTATAAAAGAAAATCAGAGAACAGATTTACACTGAGATGGAAACATCCAAAGGGTTTTAGGGTTTTACAAACCCAAAAATTTGAAATTAAACATCTGAGAAATCTCAGGAACGAATTTGTAAAGGAAACAACAACGATTTCTCAGGTCAAGCAAATCAAAATCGGGAAATTGTAGACACTAACTACCTCCGCAGGAAAACTCTGAGACCTATCCAGAGCAGCATCTGCTGCTTCGGGATGAACCACTGAGCCGTTTAGGCGAACCAGAGCCTCCGCCTCCGGCTTCGAGAACTTTCTCTGGACAGCTCCGTCTTCGTCGACCGTTTTGATATGAAGGAGGCAGGGTTTGGTTAATAATTTGAACGGTTCGCGGTCCGGCAGGATCGGTTCGGTTCAATTGTAATTAATCGCCTTACATAATGATTTAGATGTGAGATAAATATATAAAATTTGGCACCACCTAATACCGAAGTAAATAATTATTTTTTTTATAAAAAATTAATTCATAGCCACCTGTATAAAAACATATATCTAATCGGATCAGATCCGTTAACGACTCGGGTCGGAGATCGAAAAAGGAATATTTTAAAATAAATATATATTAATAAAAAATAAAAATCTGTACAGTTGTGGAATAAAAAAGTATCTACCGGTCAACGCCGCTCGTCAGTCAACTTTGTATACGGCGCAGCAGTAGTCGTCCTCATCCACAACCTCGTCGTCATCGTCATCGGAGTCTCTCCGGTTCGAGAAAACCCTAGAAATGGAGTGTTTGAAATAGTCGAAGCAGCTGACCTCGCAGCAGACGGACTTCAATTTGGAGAGGAAGGTTGAATGGCCGGATTCTGGGAGCTGGGACATGGGCTGGAGGTAAGCCCAAGCGGCGTGTTTGAGGAGAGGGTTTCGGATTGGGATTTCGTGCCAGCTGGAGTTGTGAGTAGGGGAGATACCGGAGGGAGGGGATGGAGTGGCTGGAAGGATGTCTTTGAGGCTGGTGTACTGAGCGTGGTGGCCTGTGCTGCAGTTGTGGTTGTTGGATGAGGAGGAGTTGGAGTTGGTGATCGAGACGAGCTCCATGTCGGAGAGGTCGTAGGGATTGTGGATGCCATTCGGCTTGAGGAAGCTGCTGCTCGGCAGGGAGGAATCGAGATCGGATTCCTTCGATTTCAACATTGGATTCGGAGATCGGAATCGTTATCGATTAGATTCAGTGGAGATTCGATAAGCTTTCATCTCTCTCCGATCGGAGATTTTTCCGGAGTTGAATTTTGCAGGAGGAACTGCGGCATAGGAGGGAGACGAGCTTGCGAAGGTACACGTGGCGAGATTCGATTGGTGTATAAAAATTGATAATTTCGTTTTAGTTGTGTAATAAGTATGCATTGTCAGTAAGGTGTTTAGAATTAAGTAATATTCCATTTCAGTGACACCATGTGGGTAAGGTGAGTTGGCGCAGAAAGCAGAGAGCACTTGTGCAATTTAAACTGTTGAGATTCAGTGGCCGTAGAGGTTTGAAAATCCTGGTAAATAAGTAAACTGATTTCCCAAAGCTCTGTTCTATGAACTCATATTGGCTGTGTATGATTGAGGTTTTGGGTTCAAGAAGCTGCGGATTTATCAAGCTTGATACGTGAATGGGCTATCTCTTGTTTAACAGATCTCCTGAACAGCAAATGGGAGAGACCATTCTGGGATGTAAAGAATTTCAAACTCAGAGCACCTACTTGATATAGCACCAAATCGGGCAAAGCATGAATGAAAAATTTGGAAAGGCTTCCTGCACTTCACACCAGGTATTCGGACAGTTTATCTCTCACTTTAGGCTCAAGGGTCGCCATGCACTGTTCCCACACTCCATTGCCAAGCATCTGCCATCATCAGTGTGTTTTCGACTTAAATCGTCATTTTAGCATGCTGTATGAGACAGGGAGTAAAGAATGTGGAGTGTTACAAACCTGTTTATAACCATGTAATACTAGGCAGACTTCATTGTGTAGGTCTTCGCTCCTTATCTCCTGCAAACAATGGCGTCGGAGTTCAGTTGGATCGAATAAAGTACCTTTGTTTTTCTGTCTGTTTATCTATGACAGCTTAAAATCTTACTTGCCAACTTGCAATAGCTTGACATAACAGAGCAATTGAACTCAATGCCCCTTGTGGATTCACTCTGATCTGCCATCGTCCAAAATCGACAATTAACGCCAAAATATAACTATGCAAAGAAATGAGAGGTAAAATGTTCCTATCATACCATAGCACAAAGACCTCGAAAAGCATCTTCTTTTTCAGCAGCATCGCGAATCCTGCACATATGAACTTATTTGAAACACTGAAAGTGACAATTGTCTAAAATGTATAACATGTTTGGGAAAAAGAAAAATCCTCAATCAGAGTATAAGCTTTAGTGTGATCAGCAGAGGAAATTTATGTGCACATAGAACTACCTTGATAGAGCAGCACACCATGGTTGCATAAAGTGCCCCATATGTGGTGCCACTAGCTCTGGACAGGCCCAAGCAAGCCTCCCAAGAATGATGGCACTATTTTCTATGACTTGTCTGTTTAGCTTCTATTCATAATCAGGAATTGACATAAATACTTAGGAGAATACAAATCTTATCAGGCATCAAACATTATGACAAACCTCGCCATGCACCAGTATAGGAACCAAGAACATGATAACTGTCATGACGATAGGTGAAATCTCATGGCGAACCTGGAGTTTTAAATACATATATATAATAAGCCAAATGTGATGCATAAATGATAATTCGAGACAGTACTATATAATTTACCTTGACAGCAAGTTCACCGATTGCCCAGCACACATGTTGTACAGCTGAACTACTTTCCGTCTGCTTTGTGATGAAATCTAGAATAAATGACAAACTAGAAAAACTCATGCTAAAGAAAGGCTTGAATAACCAACCACCCATCATTACCAGTTGCTTGGCACAGATCTCTAGAAATTCTGACAACCGAGGGTGCAGATGGACTGGACATACCTGCACAATCAATAACATCATAATCACAAATACAAATTGTGTAGGGTCACAGTTGGAAGATTTCATTGGCTACTGTCTATGGGATGACACCATAGTAAGTATCAATCTTGGTGAAAAGAATTAACAAGCTTGGATGACGCAAATATTTGTGAAAACTGGCTTTAATTCTTATCTGAGGTAAAACAACTGCACCACATAGCTTACCCTTGCCAAATCACCAAGAAGGGCAAATGCACTCTGATGGACATCAGAAGCCTCATCCGTGCAGCATTGCAGAAGCAAATCCCTGAGATTGCTGTTTGAAACCTGCAGGAGAGGTCATCTCCAAAAGTTTACTGATGGGGCAAATATAGATTATGACAAAATTAAGACCAAGAAATGATTTGTAAGGTGTGTTTATTTATGATATGTCAATGAGTGTGCAAATATACTATATGATTTGTGCATGTTCAATAATATCACATGTTAATTTAGACAAGCATATCATAAAATCTGTGATGACCAATATTACACAATGCTGAGAGTAAAATCAAGTAACAGTAACACTCAGTCCCGCCAATAAAGCTAAAAATGTAGCCTGATTTTTAAGTAAGGTTAATATTTAAAAGAGAAAAGAAGAATAAAGTAAAGCTAACAACAGTCTCAAAAGTTCAATTTATGATGCCTATTAAGAAGGAAATTACCAGACTTTCTATCCCTCTACCAAGGCCTTCTGCAAGACCAGAGAGCAGGTCAAGACAGCATACAACAAACTCTTTATCATACTGAACTCCAGCAGAGGCTGGATTGCACTGCAATTGAATCTTGATCCATGAATTGATAACAACTTAAATCAAATGCTGAGAGAATGAGATTTTTCAAAACAGTCGGGGCAACAAAATCTAAAAAATTAGATCAGCTTATTTTTCACCAGACCTTTGCTAATTGCTGAGCTTGTAGGATCAGTATGCACCTCTGAAATACAGGTTCTGCAAATTGGGAGAACCCCATGCCTAGTGCCTGTAAAGTATTTAAATGTCAATGTAGAAAATCAAAACAATATGGTTGTCAGTAGAACTTCTAAATATCCAGAAAGTTTGAATTTGCCATCCGGGTGTGGCTGGATGGTTGAATGGCGTCAAGGTATCGGTCCAAGGTTCGAGCCCCGTCTTTAAGTGGTTGGGTGAATGTGTTAAAATATATCCAGAAAGCCTCATTCGTAGTGGCTGTATAGTATTATATAATTTATATTGACTAACCTTTCATGGCTAGTTATCATGCAGATGGCCTCATAATCATTTATTCTAATATTAGTTAAGCTTCAATCATCAAAAAGGCATACCTGTGAAATTGATGAGAAACACACAAATAATGGTAAAAGATCTTTATCAATATCTGACATAGCTCGCCACTTCAAAATTAGTGGTGGCATGAGTATGTCCAAGTATTTTGGCTGTAGAACAAATGAAACCTCACAGTCAAAATAGGAATCCTTAGTGTATAAGAATTTCATGCTTACAGATTTCAGACACTGGTATCATCAATGACAAAATAAGACAAAAAAGTCAACAGTAAAAGTGAACATTACTTGATTCAGTTCCCCACCAACAGCGCCGGCCAAGATTCCAATTGCATCATAAACAATTCTGAGATTCTTGCGCTGTCGATTGAATCATTGTAACAAGTCTTTAATATGTCATCTGCAATTTAATTTTGCCAGAACATAATATGAAAGATATATGTGCAGCCTATTACCTGGTATTTACCAAAAGCACACATCAAATGCTGCAGAATTGTTTCCAACTGAGGTGCCAACTTTTCTGCAGCCTCCTGAAACAGCATAGCCATTAATAAAAATGTATTAGATCAAATTAAGTGTAGAAAGTGAACAGTCTGAAAGAACCTCTTCCAGAATAACAAAAGCTGAACAAGCAGCTTCCTGTACTCTCTTTTTGGGATCCAAGATCCTCCGAAGAAGACCCACAAGAACTTCGTCGAACTTATAATACCCTTTTTGATCTCCAATACACTGGAATGAAACACAGTTGTAAGGACTTGTTTTCTTGTGTCTTACAATACTTCAATGATGAATCTTTATAACGATTACTTTGATAGACAAAAATTTTAAATATTGAAATGAATCATTCAAACTGACTACAACAAATATGATCCTTTCTGCAACTGCCAATCCCATGTTTTAAGAAGCAAGCCATTAAAAGTCTTTTGATGCAGAACATTTTCTTCCATTAAAATTTTACTCCTTTCCTATGATAAAAATTAAAGAAGCGGTTATTGTTTACCTATTTTTTATCAGCCTGTTACCACGCTCAATTTTTTATCAGCCCATTGTCAATTCCGGTTGAAAGAAACCGGTAGATTTAATCCCAGACTAAATCTATCTTAGCCAGTCATAGATCTGTGGATATTTTAATTTGCCAATCAGAAATGTTTCTCCCATCACAATTCACGTAGGAAGACTTCTGTTTGAAACCAAAGAGAACAAAGGTAACCAAGAAACACACCAACTATAAAACCCCGAAACGTGTGCGTGTCTCGTCTCACGTTGGTTATTATGCCTGTGTGCTTGCTTGATAAACATGACTATTAGCTATCTTGTCGATAGTAGAGCATTGTCTTTCATGGTGGACTCTAGATTGTGATGACGTTGAGGATAGTGGTGGCGAGAGACAGCTAGTGTATGCTAAATTTATAGTGGCTCGGATCCACTCATGCTTGTCTTAAGTTTATATGTATACAAACAATTATCTTTGAGCAATCACATTGACATTAAAGAAACCTGGTGCTGATGGGGCAAATGAGCACCTCAAATAAGAATGTGAAAATTTCTGAATGAATGCAGTAGAACAAAACAATTCTTTTACCTGGACTATATACTTGCTGAAACGAGAAAGGGTCCAGCACGATATACTTCTTATTAGGGTAAACTTGTCATCTAAAAGAGGGATAAGAAAAGCCACTATCTGTACCAGGAATAAAATATATTAAAGAAATATTAACCCACAGACCATGGGAACACTTATGAAATAAATAAGAAGATTATAAATTGATACAAAATTGAAAGCTTACTATAAATATCCAAGATTTAAGATTACGAAATGCTCTGAGAAGCTAAACAATAGGGACCATTGTAAAAAGACCATTTCAGAGCCAACAGGTGGTTGTTCTTACCTTTGGTAAATGTGGATGAAGATTATAGATGCACCCTTCAGCTATAGAACCAATAGCTAAAACAACAGCCTCCCTTTCTTTCCAGGTAGCATCATCATTGGCGGACAGCTTTGCCTAGGTAGATGAGTGAGCATATGAACTAGAAGCATTGACTCAAAAGGACTTAATATGCCATCGTTGAACTCTATGAAATTCATTAAGCACGTGTGACGTGTATATGTTAAGTATCATTGCATTATGTATAGTATAAAGCTAACTGGAGAGGTTCCCAAGAACATAACATGAGCATCAGGAAATTTCATGCCAGATTGTTTTGCTGTTATTCATATTATCAGTTCACATTTAGAGATCAGACCACCAAAGAGGAACCCTGATTGGCAATTAATACGGTGTCAGTTAAACATGCAAGGGCCAGCTAGGGGATCGATTGACATATTATATGGTACGACAGGAGACAACAATAAGAACAAAAAAAGGCATAACATGCATGCACAGTTTTAAGGAGGTTAACTATGAAAAAAAAGACAAGATGTAGAAAGTGTCACAGCAAAGAGAACGTTACCTGGACTAACGACATCAGAGTTGGAAGAACCTCATCAGCAAACACTGTGGAAACTATGTCTAATGCAGCAGCACTGCATTTTCGTAAATTCCAATCATTGTCAATGTCATCATCCTACAAGAGAATCATCACAAAACTAATGAAAAGGATGTATGGGGATCCTGTATTGGTATCAAAAAAAATTATTATTAGACAAAGAAAAAGGAAATACGCAAGTAATAGTCAGTATCCTTGAAAACACTGTGCTTTCTACATAATCTTCAGTGTTGACTTTAGAACCACGAAAGCGTGATGAGCGAAAACGAGGTCTGAAATCCTGCAATCAAGGGGTAGTTCTGTAATATGAAGCCCAATCGAAGAAATTGTGTAGTGTGTCACATTATAAAAGAAAAACACTAAAACATTCAATGATGAAAGGACACCTGATCTCTATCCGGAAGAGATCCATCTTCCTGCATTCATGCATTCTTAGACTTGTAACCAGTAAGATCATTTTAAATCCAAAACAAAGCCAGGACAAACTCACATCTGCATCCATAAGTGCCTCATCATTGTCCGCATAAACCATGTTTGATAACAGAACCTTCATGGATAATATGACACATTAGAAGTGCTAAATGCTAAGAGTCAACCCCAGAGAACATACAAATAAAACTACAAACACTGCAAAAATACTCACTGCAATCAGTCGGGGCAGATATTCAATCATGATTTCAGGTGTTGGCTGAGACTCACAATATGCATGCCTGCAAAACATTAGTGTTGCATGATGATTAATTAAGACCGTACATGAAATGTTAAAAAAAAAAAAAGAATTACAAAACTGATGTACGAGTAGAAGTCAAGGAACACGTAAATATAAGAATCCAAAAGATGACCCCCATAACCAAACAACATATAGCGTTTAAAAGTCATGAAAACAAATGGAAGGGACGAGTATATCTACAAAAGATGAACAGAATAACTAATGATGCACAAGATAAATTTTACAACTTGAATGGAAGGAACATCAACCATCCTGGCGCTGACCATCTCTACCACAGAGCAATGAACTGAAATATTGCAAAACTTTACATGGCAAAGGTATCTTATGCATTGTAACTTTTATTGGTAAACATACTGAAATAGAATACTGTCATGCCAGAGTGGAAAACAAATACAACAAAATACCAAAATCCGCAAGCTTCAAGACACACTTCCTCATTTGGATCATTATTCGCTTGCAACATATACTCTATGACATTCTTGAGATGTGGCTGCAATGCATTGTAGAAATCAGACTCCAAATGAGAGATTGAGGCTATTAGATGATAGTTGAAAAGATTTTGGAAAGCTAAAAACAACCTCTAGAAATAAAGGGGAAACTTCAATTAGCTGAACAAAGGCTGCACAAACCTAATAACGGAGATAGTAAATAAATAAAAAAGTGAAATGAGTTCAAGGATGTGAACATTTCTGCTACAATGAATCAAAATTCAAAACACTGTGAACACAAAATAACTATGAACAATGAAATGGCATGCCAATGCCACGCAGAAGCAATTTGTAGGTGGAGGAACATTTATATTTTACCGTAGTCACTCAATCAATTAATAATTCACTTACCAGTTTCCGCACTTCAGGAGAAGGGTCATTGGCAAGAGTAAACAGGCCTTGTAGAAATTGATCCATTGATATGTATAAAGCCTTCCAATAAAAAAGAACCAATGCAGCTGCATAAGACAAAATTCGAACAATAACTAGAACAAGGTTGCAAGGAAATACATACCATGGGCATCAGCATGATGTACTGATTGACAGAATCCAATGAAAGATTTCTAAGGGAGGCATATGGTGAACTGAACAACTGCAAATAATCATTAGAAAATCCCAATATTTATAATGATTTTTACTTACAGATGCAATTAAAAATCACAATGTAGGTGTACTACCTGAAACAATCTAGGAAGGAGTACATTTATAGGTTTCTCATTTAGTCCAGGCAAATCAGTAATCAACACTTGTGGGATGTCTTCACAGATCTGTATACATTCCTAACTTGTCTTTCAAAATATTCGAAGATATTTAAAAGGAATGATTGTAATACCTATTTTTGCTTGGACTATTTCATCACTACTGAGCTAAAATGCTAAGCATGTGATATATTATGAAGCTAAGAACTGACATTGCAATATGTAAAAGACATAGATCCATCTCGCCTTCTCTGTCATTAACACATTTCTTTTACAGTTACAAGTTATTGAACAGTAATAGCTAGATATGCATACATCTCTGGTTCCCTAGAAGAACTTAATCCAAAATTCTTTCAAATATTTGCTATGCAGAGGCCAGTGTCAATTATCAACCCTACTGTTCTTTACTTACTACTGGCCTCAGACGACCTTTTTCAACACTTAGGAAAGCTTACTTTCGATAAAGCATCCATAGCACCTTCCTTGTAACTCAAGTCACTACTATCCAAACACGTCACAAGGGCTTCTAACAATTCAGGCCATTCAGAAAGGCCTGCTACTTTAACCATGACACTTATAGTGGTCCCTACAGTAGACCTAATGTGCCTATCTTCTGCTCCCAGGCAACACAACAGCTCTGATTTTATATACTGCTGATGGGTAAGAGGCAACAGTTTAAACAAGCCCCTTAGGTTGTTTTTCAGAAGAAGACCAGCGGCCTGTCGAACTTCAACTGATTTTCCCTGCATGAAAATTTCAATTGGAAGAATAGTGAGCTTTGCAATTTGATTTCAAACATGAAACATATAAATTATCTAGTTTCCAAATAAATACCCTTCCATTAAAACAGTTGTTCGTTAACAACTACAATGCATAATAATTGCAACGTCCCAATTCCAAAGTCATTTCTCATTGCGCATAACCTCCTACGAACCCGGAGATCATTTTCTTCACCAAAAAATTACAAGTTGTCCTTGGTGCTTCCACAATAAACAAGTTATTTCAAACCAAAAAGCTCATATGGCGAAATTACTTACACGTACATATCCATCATATTTTCCAACTCAGTAAATATTCTTGGCAAGCAGACCCACACACTCCCTACCAATCAGCAACTCCATTAAACTCAAACACCTGGCCCTCTCAATCATATATGCTCAAGAATCATCCAAGAAATAACTCCCACTCAAAAACCCTACCTATCTCCAACTTCCAACAAACCATTCTAATCGCCACGAAAGTCCCAATCAACAACAAACACAACAATCAACAATCTGATCACAACCTCGGCGCGCGCGAGGATGAAAGCCAAGTAGTTGTTAAAATCCGGAAACTGCTTATAATGCTGCAACTGCTGCAGAATCATATACTTATCAGACGAAGTCGGCGATATGTGCCTCTCCAACAATCCGCATATCTCCGTAAATCCCTCCTCCTGCGGCTGCCACGGCGCTGTAGGACCAATAGCCGCCATGATCGTCGGCGGCCGAAACTTCTTGAAGAGAGGTCAAGAAATCAAACGACTGATTCTACCAAATGCGAGAGTTCAGAAAGCGCGAGAAGAAACGACGAAGGTGAAGAAGAGTAAAAGCTTTAACGGTTGTTCAATTTATAGCTTGTAATTCTGCAGAAGAATAAACATGAATTTGGAATTTTGGGGATTTGGTAGCATGAAATTGTAATTACATCTTTTTCCTGAACTGGCGCTTTTTGGCGCCTTAATATGTTTGTATTTAAGACCTTTTTTTATTGAGCTTAAACTCCAAATAAATTATCAATAAATTTTAAATATTTTTATTTAAATTATTTATAATAATATCTCGTTAAATTTACATTCGTCCGAAAAAATTACATACTTTCATAAATATTAAAATTTGTTGCTTAAAATGATATATTATTTAACCTGCTGACGTGGCCTCAGTCCTGATTTTTCCAACTGGAACAGACATTTACATAGGATGGATTATAGGAAGATACTTCTGTTGCAGATACATGAGGCTAGCTGCATTTACAAGATTAAGGAACATTCTACAGTTTACAGCGTCCCTTTGTGGACGACGATTTCCTGAGATCTCAAGCGGGTTCGGATGAAATGCTGAAGTTCTCAAATTCCCTGATCGAGACGATGAGTCTAGGAACCGACTGTTGTCCCAATTTCGCCGCAGTGGAATTAGCCTAAGGTATGTAATAGTCTGTAACATATGGATCTGATCATTCGTCGTCGTCGTCGTCTGCCTCTGCTGCTTCAGAGTTTTGATTCATAGTGAATCGCCAGCTATCTCCTTCTTCTATTTCCCATTGTTTTTTCAGTTCATAAATGGCGTTGGAGGCTGCGGCGGCGACTGAAGGATTGCTGTCTTCTGCCAGTCTCTGCGTAAAGGGAGAAAGAAAATGCACAGGTGGTTGGCATGAGAGGTACAGAAATCTAGGCACGATAAAAAATTTGACTGATTGTGATTACCTGTAGAGCTCCCATTCCTGCATTTCCTAGAGTCCACATAGATGGAGCGGCAGCCAGTGCGTTAGCCAGCGCTTTCCTACAGCATATTAAAAGCGATGAAGTAACATGGAACTAATTAAAGAAACTGTGATAAGGTAAGCGCTTTCAGATTTGAGATATGATTGAAAAAGATTTTTAAGACTCGACTTACCTTGTGTTGACATCTGGAGAGCTCGAGCACTCTGCTAGCAAAGAAACGCTAATTTTCCCATCCATAGCATCCAGATCGATAAGGGTCGTGATAAGCAACTCAAGCTGCACGGAATGGGTCAGAAACGGTGAAGGAACAGAAGTCATGCGAGATGATTTACTTGCTATATATTTATATAGTAAACTGTGACATACGTCTTCAGGGTCCGTGTAGTCAATTCCGTCAGCATTGTAAAGAGCAGAAGCGATACTCCAGTAAGCTTCCTGCGTATTTATGAAATTTGGGTAAAGTGCACAATTGAGATAAGTTGGAACACGGGTGTCTGCAGACCAGGAACAATACCTCTATGGCCGAAATGTGGTCAGCAGACACCTCTGGAAAATCAAGATTTATTCCATTCTTTTCAAGCATTATACGTGCCATCGAATAACCGGTTGATTCAGAATCCTTCTCATTGAGCGGGCTAGGTGCAATAAAAATATAATAAGTATAAAGTAGGCTTGAAAGGATAGAATATATTGAACACTTCAACTTACAAGTTGTAAACCTTGCTGATCATCATGTCGTGAATATTTTTGACAAACTACAAGAGTTAGATTATAATTTGATCAGTGGCTAGCACTTGAATACAGCCGAATTAGAAAAGGTTTTACTTGTCAAACTCATCGCCGCTCATCATAAGATAACAAGGTCAACTTACCTCTAGTGCCATCAGCGCATCTTTCATTGCACGTTGTTTAGCTCGTAAGTCGGCACGACGCAGATCAGCCTAATGACAAGCAAAGAAACAGCTTCAAATAGTGCAAAAAGGTGACACAGATTGTATTTTAGCCAATAAGATCAGCAAATAATTATGTTCAAAGTCGGTTCACATAAATAAGAACTGATGTGTATACAACATCTGCTCGAGAAAACAAAATAGTATCAAAGTTATAACGCTTAAATTTGCAAATCCGCCACGGACAATGACATAATCATCAACATCTTAAAATGCTAAATATTATCATTGTCTTTGACATTTGATATTCGCCCGAGAAGGAAAATAACTCTATCAGAGTTTCGAATCCATGTGTATTATATGTGACATGGATGCAAAAAAAAAGTCTTCAGTAAACAATTTGGTATGTCATACGATACGACATTGTAGTTACTAGCTTAAATCATATAAGACTCTTACCAAACTATTAATCAAGAGCGCTTGTAAATCCCATAATCAAATAGACAACGATTCAGAAATGCAATATATGTAAATTTGTAAACGGGTATTTTATTTTCCATAAATCCCATGAACATGCATCCAATATAAGAAAGGGATATGGTAACCTCCAAGGCTCCATCATTCCAATGCTTCTCCGCAACACTCTTCAGTCGAGTTTGAGCTTTTTCCTTCAATTTCTGAAAGAATGTGACACTTATGATCCTTAATCGCAATAAATAAGACAAATATATAACCAAGCCTGTAATGAATTTCTTATTGCACATACAGTTCCAATGTGGTGGAGGCGTTCAGCTTTTTCTTTCACGCCACGATCAATTTTTTCAGTGTCCTCTCTCGCTCGAGCTTATGCACAAAATGAGAAATCCACATTTCAGCACACAGATTGTCATGTATTTTAATTGTATGGTAAAATAAAACAAGCAGAAATGACAGATCCCATGCAAAATGACAAAAGAAATTAAGTCTCTAGCCGAGCGAGATCCAACAAGAGAACTGGTTAACTCCTTCATTTTTACAAGTATGAAGCTCCTACAGCAATATTATGCACTGCCAATCAAGCAATGACCGATTAGAAGCCGAGAGGAGTTTCATTACCATCTATTTTCAGAAACTCTAGTCCAAGAATAGCAAAATCTTGTCGTGCTCGGGCATCTAATCTCCTTATGCTACTAAAGAAGTGATAGAAAAATTATCAGGGGATTTAAATAAAATGCATCAAGTTTCTGCAAAAGCTAAAAATCACATGCTACCTAACATGAGGGGTCGAAAGAAGTGACCAAATCAAATCAAGAGTTGTATATGATTTTGCAGAACTGTAAGGTCCAATTACATTTTCTAGAAAGCCTCTAAATAGTTAATAATACAGTAAACAAATTATGAGGCGGTGAAGACATGCTTTGAATGATGTGTGATCCACAATAGACTCTTATCAAAAAACTAAAGAGAACATATCAAGCATGATAACAAAGAAGATGTCGGCATGAACTATTCCAAATTATGATTCAGTTTCTGCCAAGTAACTCTACAGCGCAATTGTGAGAACTTGAAAGTAATTCATTATTAAGTGAATGCATCACGCGGCGCGTCACAAAAAATGTTATAATTGTTTACCGAGAAAGTAAAAAGATGTCGTTGCGGGCCCTTTCATTCACAAATTTTGCATCATTGTAAACAAATTTACAGGCATCAGCTAATCCCACGGTTGAACGGTTGGTTTCGTATGCACCATCATCCATGTCTCTGCTGCGTGCACACAGTAAAATAACCCATGAGTATACCAGAAGACTCATCAGTAAATATCTAAACATCTAACTATTTTCTACTAAGAAAAGGCAGTTTCTTCGGCAACAGTATTTAATAAAGCTACCATAACTAAACTACGCAGGTAACAACCAAGTAATCTGTGACTATCCGAAATGGATTTTACCAGTACTTGAATGAAGCATATTTCATGGTACATCGGATATGAAATACCTACCTATAAACATCTCGAGAGCCACTGTGATTTCGAACAGATTCTTCAGTTTCAGTATCAGGCATTCCAGCTGAGCAACACAGCAGCGACGATCCATGCTTCAAATGGTTGCCTTTGATTCCAACCTTGTGTAATAAACTACAGTTAGAGGTTCCCAGTGAAGCATTTAGTAAATGTCTTGCGTTCTCTCGTTTGAGCTCAACCCGTTTATTCATCGCCTGCACCTGAGTATGTTGTGCTGACCAGACAACTGAATTAACAATTCCACATAGGCCGATGTTCGTCATATCACAGACATTTCGTCCATTGGTGACACCACTTGATATTAGCGCCATTTGATACAAAAAATTTAAGTGGGGCGTCGAAGTTCTACAACAGAATAAAAGCATATATTAGAAAAGATTGCAACTTTCAGCTTATCCCCACCACCGCCGCCACAAAGACAACCTTTCCACAACTCTTCCAAATATTTGAATGATTAACACAACTTGAACTCTCATATCTACTCCAACACATGCTAAAATAAGATCAGCAGAACAAGAGTTCAAAATTCAAACTTCAGTACTCGACTGCTATATGATCCCCTCAACTTATCAACATCTCCATGAGCTTAAACATCACAAAAATGGTGAACCATACCTGAAACACCGAATGCAGATTTCCAACTACCACTCAACAAAAAACCCCCAAACCCACCCACTACGCAGAAACCGTAACGACGCAGAAACCGTAACGACTCAGAAATCCAAATTGACAAAGCTAGCAAACAAACTCGGTCATTTTGCATACCCTAGATGGATAGGGCCCCTGGATAACTGTAGTACGTACACCCTACAAGCGTGTCGGATTCTTGTCCATTCATTTGTCGGAGCGGTTGACAATCTGCGTCGTTGGTTTCTTCCTGCGGCTCAAAATCGCTCCCAGGAAAAATCCAAACCCCCCAAATTGCTGCAGTACACATCAATCTGATTCATGCAATTAAGAATATTCATTGATTTTGGTTGCACCTGCTTAGCGTCCTTTCAGCCGCCTCACATTCAAATCTTCATCCATCAAATGCAAAAAAAATTTAGAATGGCCCTTTTCAAAATTTGAGTTCCTCTCTATTTTCAAAAATATCTTTCTTTTCAAAAAATCGGTATTAGATCATATGGAGTGATTTTCTTCCGGAAAAAGTTGTGTTCCCACAATTTCCCTCTCGTCCAGCAATTTCTTCCATCATCAGTAATTCTAAAGGAGCAATTACTCCAATTATCAAGCAGAAACTACTCTTCTGCATGCTCCGAGGAGCAATCGTTCGAGAAACTTCTTCCTCCTCCAGTATTTCTTCTCGTCGAACAATTTCGTGCACAGAAATTGAAATAATTTTGTGATGATTATTGGACTAGAAATGGATTATTGCATATGCTCTTATAGATATTTTTGTCCGTCCACGGTACAAGTTGATATAGCCACAGTAAGGATAAAAATATCTAATTCTATATAAAAAATTATGATACCGATCTGGGTAAGACTAATTTAAATTTATTGAATGGATCTGAAACAAAATAAAGTTAGTTTTTAAATAAGCTAAATTAAACTCAATTGTAACTGGGCTCATATTACTCCTGAGAATGTGAAATTACATGATCCTGGCCAGAAATTGACAAAAACATAGTCTTCTGTAAGACAAGAACACAAGACAATCTAACAGAAGATGAAACAATTAAAAACATAAAAACCAGTAGGGTTGGGACATATCTGGAGCTTAATTGGAAACAGTATATGCTAATAATAAGTTAAACAACAGTTGCAAACTGGTGGCCCTGGAAGAGTTGGAATGGTAAATTTGAGTGAATTCCTCCACATCTTCATTTTAGAACTCATCATCATCCTCTTCAGCTATATGCTTTGCAAGCTCCTGCTCTTGCTGCTGCCGCTCTCTCCTCTTTTCAGCGCTCTCTTTCTCTTTGTGGGAATTTGGGGGGAAGCGAAGAGCACGGACAGCTTCATTGTGCATATTAAGGCAGAAGGCAATTCTAGAGTTGAATGCGAGCTGTGGCTCGTTGGTCGAGTAAATATCTCCCGTCTCCTTGGAAACCATGTACCCGTTTGCATGATCCAGAGTAGCGTCTATGGCACCATCACGAATGGCTTTAGCTACAATGCTCTCAGCATCAGCGACCGGATTTGGAGAGTCCAGACGAAGCTTTTTGGCAACATCAACCAATGAAATACGGGAGTATGATATGCTGATGTTGCGCAGCCCAGTCCTGATAACATTGTGGCGCAATCTGACTATTAAATTATGAGTTCCATCGGTCTTGAAGTCGCTTGAAAACTTATCAGCAACAGTCCTGAACAGTTCCAGATCTCCAATGCGCACAGCCTGTAACATCCATAATGTATTATTATATTGCAGACAAGTGTAAGATCCAAACAAAGAGGTCCCCAAGTCCCCTCACCGCCTAAAGATCTACAAGTAAATGTAATGCCGCTCTGGAAGATCATTTCTATATGTGAACATTCCATGTTCCCTATATGTATCCCTCCACACCTGATATTAATTATTTCAAGATAATATATACACTTACATTTGTAAGCTCAAAATATGGCCGTAATGCTTTTTCCATGCCTTTTTGCATGAACACGGTCCTCTCAGGTATTTCTCCAAGGAGTAGGCGCACAATTATCGCCCATTTGTTGCATTGAACTCGAAAACCAAGGGCTGCAATAGGGGCTTTACGTGCAGCTTGCAGAAGAGAATCTTTTGCATCAGTATACTCCAACTGAATTGTCCTTATCTTCCCTAAGTAGAAAAGATATCTGCTAAACTGTAAATGGAAAAGAAGTTAAAGTAGCTTAAACTGACATCATTCGTGAGATGCAAATTACAAAACACTTGATTATATATGAATACTCATCGACGTCGTTTTCAACTACAACGCAATGCAGAGTTAGATGTCAACCGAATCCCAAGATTCAGCATAGGAAGTGATATAAGTACCTTAAGCCTAATACAAAAAGCACAAATAAAAGTGGAAATTGATTATGAATCTAGGTTACCTGCTGATTTGAATGAGCTTCAAATCTAGGTGCCTTTGACCTCAGCTTCTCCGCTTGATCATACAAGTTATAGTGCAAATAATTGCGGAGTAATAGGTTCAGAAGTGTTTCCTGCATTTAAGAAATATACAGAAAACAGTAACCATGAATTGCAATGCAAAGGCACGCCCAATGTTGTGTTAAGTTTATTAAGATACCTGGCCGAGTTCATCGTGGCGTAAGGTTGCAATACGGTGAAGGGAAAGAAGGTTCCTGTTTTACACATGTGACTTAGACAAGATCACAACTTTAAAACTGAAAAAAATATTTTTGCATTGATTCAATCTCTTAACAAATTTCGAGATAGAAAACATGTCAACACCATTGGAAATGATAAGTTACAGGAGAACTGGAATAATATGAACACAAAACCCACCCTCTGATATCAGCAAGATCCCCGGTCAACTCGTAAGTGAGTGAATAGTAGAAGTAGAGTCTCGAGGCTAACACATCAATGGTTCTCCTATTCAGGTTCTTCAAACGTGCAATGCTAGCAGATGCACAAGCCTTAGCCTAAGACAGGCACACGATCAAATTGTTACTCAAACAAAGATGAATGTCAATTACTTTAAGGCATTCTTGATATTGATGTACCTCATTGTATCTCTTCTGATCAATCAAAAATATCAGCACAATAAGATAGCAGTAAATCTCAAGCTCCGGCAAGGGATGTTTAGCAAGAACCGCAGGGGATGATGTTGCAGAATCAACTTCCATATCGTGTTCATCTTCCTGATATAATAACATATACCAATAAGTAAAATAACGGAGCATAAAAACACTATCAAACAACTTTCAAATCTTAAGGAAAAGAAGTGTTATCAAACCAAACAACTCACAGACTTAGGAAAGTCACCTACATGATTCTACAAGTAACTACAGAACAATGAAAAATCCATTCCGAGAAAAGGTGTTGGGCATTTCAAAACCGTTAGTACCTTTGGCAGAAAAGATAACAATCTGCTGTGGATTTCAGATCCTGGGGCAAGAGTGAAGTTAAGGAACGCAGAGAGCACTGATGTGTTCAGCTTCCGCCGCACTTGCATAGTCAAGCGCACAGCACGGACAATCCTCCGCACCTCACGAGCATATGCACCAGTCTCGATGAGTGATGCACTTTCCTTCAATTCTGATCACCCAAATTGTTCCAACATTCGAGTCAGACGGCAGTCACTATAACCCAATCTCAATAAAATCCTACTGTAAGTAACAACCATAGTGACCCCTCAACACAATAACACTTACGTTGCAAAGTTGCAGAATTTCCAGTAGCAACCGAATTGGAAGGAGCCTTCGCCTCCTTCATCTCCACATCCATAGTCATCTTCGCTCCCAAACTATAAAAAAACACAACACAAAATCCAATCTCAGCTCAATTCCAACACCAAAAGTCACCCAAGCCCCGAAAATGAACTACCAAGAAGCTTCAGAACAACCCCAAGACAACTAGCGCCTCAAATCAAACCGATATAAAGCGACAAAAAAACTAGTGGCCTAGGGTTTCAGCACATTTCTTCCTCAGCAAGCCAGATTGAAAAAGCTGCCAAATCCGATCCAACAACATTCTGATGCCCACAGAATCAATACATAGTTAGATCAACACACATTCTTGCATCTGGCCATACCTCGTACTCGTTGATGGAGTTGTTGTTGTATCGCTCCGAGCAGATTTTCGAAAACGATGACGAGTGAGAACTATGTTGAATTTCGCTTGGAAGCTGGAGCACAACAGCCTGTTAAATGGGCCGCTATGTTGGGCCACGGCCCATTTTGATATTCCATCCAATAAAAAAAGTGATTAAATATAATTATTTAAGTAAACACAATCATACCCTTATGAGCTTACTTTCAATGAGATAGTTGTCTTCTGATCCGATATAACTTTTTATTATTATAACTTGTTACTAATATTTAATTTGACGGTACCAAATATAAATAAGAATTACATCGAATATATTTAACTTGGCGGCGGAAAATAAATAAGAAGGAAGAGGTGGATCAAAGGATGAGCTCTCCACAATCAAACTCAGAGCTCTTAAGCAGCAAATCAGCCAAGTAAGGAGACAAAAACGTGTCCCTAACAAACCTCGTCACCTTCCCATTCCCTACCTGAAACCAACCGACAACATAAGCAGTCGCCACAAGCTGAAAGCCTCTCCATCTCCTCTCCTTGGCGTACTTGCTCAACCCCATTTCAATCCTCTTGTGTTCTTCTTCTTCCATGTCGGATTCATTCAAAGCTCGAGCAATGCACCTTGCTAAAACTACACCGTCTTCCAAGGCCGCGCAGCCGCCTTGGCCGATGTCCGGTGTCATGGGGTGGAAGGCGTCGCCGGCCACGCAGACATTGCCTTTGCTGATGCTCCTGGTCAGAAACTCCCAAGGGTGTCTGTATCTAAGTGGAGATGAGAATATGTTGTCTGGTGAAGTTTTGTGGATTGCTGGTTTCAGTTTTTCATCCATGTTTCGGAGCTTGTCTGTTGCAAACTGCTTCATCAGAGTTGGGTCATGTTCCATCCCGGCAGCTGTGACAACGTTGTACAGCATATATCAGATAACATGGTCGGAAACAATGGAGGTAAATAAGCTATTTGTGTGACTTACTTTGGCCGGAGGGTGTGTAAGTGAGGAACCAATAAACACCGTTTTCGTCGCAGGGGATGATACCAGCTCGAATACCTTCTCCAAAGAACTGCTGGAACTTATCCCCGAAGCCATGCTCGAAACTGACAAAGCCTCTCAAGGCTGATCGATCCGCGTAAGCAGGCTTACTGAGTCCCAGCCATTCGGCTACCAGAGAGTTCACTCCATCACATCCTACCAAAATCTGATCACAGACAGTAGCAAATCAAAACATCATAGTACAATCTTATTTCTGCGTAGGATGTAGGCGAGTGAGCATACCTTAGTTTTGACGATTGTTCCATCAACAAGATGCACCAGTTTATAATTTCCAGAATCTTCAAAATGCACCAGCTTGGAGGAGTACCTGATGGTTCCTTGTGGGAGTTCCTTTGCCAGAGCTTCTAACAAGACTGATCGGTTTACGCAGCGCATCTCTTGTTCACCACTGCACATGAATTCCCAGTTATAGATACAAGGACACTAATGTTGAGAGATTTTCATTTAGATTGTCCCACATCATCGAGAATGGGAAAAAGATGGAAGCTTATATTGAATTCTAGTACTGAGACTTATGTTACTGGTCCTTACAAGGATGGAAGCTCATGTGCCGAACCCTAACAACTAAATCGATCCAGTTCCGCATTTAATAAGACTTACTATTTTCCAGTAGCGTTTAGAGGCATTCCTGCAGTGCTTTGTCCTGAAGTCAATGATATTGCCACAAACCTAAATATCCAGCAAGCGAAGTTTACATTAGCGCAAAAGCAGTAGTTGGGCGAGAGAGAAGGGAAGGCTGATTTGGATTTTACTGATGGAGTTGCATATGCTGCTGACGAAGAGATTCACCAATTCCAAGTGCATCCAGAGCCCTCCATGCATTGCTCCATATTGTCAGCGCAAACCCAGAAGCCCTTAACTGATCAGATGCTTCGAGCACTAAGCTTTTGAAACCCAACCTGCAAAACAAAGCATTAAATCAGAGCCAATCCATATAGAGTCTAATATTCTGAAACAAGCTTAAAAGAGCATACCTGTGAAGTCCCAAAGATGTCGCCAGCCCAGATATTCCAGCACCCACAATAACAATATCTGCTTCAATCAGTTCCATCGCCTTATTTTCAGTCTGGTGTGGTCTTCAATTCCACCACCCATGATATATAGCAACCCGTGACGAGCCAGTGATGACACTGCTTACGCAATTTCACTTCCCTGCAACTTTATCATTTCAGATTTGTTTCTATATGTTAACAGAACAAAATCAAAGGCAAAATTGAAATTTCATACTGATCTTTTTGTCCTGGGGTAGGTCCTGGCAGCTTTCAGCAACCCCATAATCGAGAGAGAATTTAATTAACAAAAATTGCATTGCTCTTAGTATTTACTTATTCTACTACAAGTAAACATAGTTCTGCAAAATGACAGTTAAGCAAATATAGTTCTTTAAGTTAATAAGACGGCTTAAATAGTACATAGCTGAGATAAATCCCATGATGCTCAGCAAAAATCCATTCAAGGATGCATGGCCAAAAATTATACTTTTCAGCATCAAAAACCTAATGGAAAAATCTGGTTTTTGAGAACTTTGTTGTGGCTTACCATAAGGAGGAAAGATGTAATGAAAAGTGAAGTAAGATCATACATTCAAGGCACCTTTGATTGGTATCCCGCTTTAGTCTGCAGCTTGAAGAACAATCTTTTACAGAAATTCCAAATGATTTTTCTGGATTGGGATTTCTTCCATCACTATCTATCAGATTCTGGTCTGCGGCCTTGAGAATTTGTTCTTGCACTGCTAAAAATAACAAAACTTGTCGCAGGTTTAGGAGGCTCACAAATTGGCTGCTGATGCCTGGGAATGCTTTTAAAGAGGGCCGCGGTTTTATTAGTACTGTTCTTATACTCATCTCCATTGACAACTGAGGGCCGGGGAAGGCTTCACTTTGAGGGATGAGACGCCTGGTTCTGAATTAATGGTTTCACTTTTATCAAGGTCTTCATAGGCAAGAATGACATTCTGGTTGGATTCCTGTTGAGAGCTGTCAGCATCTTCAGCCGCGCGGTATCTAGATCAGTGAAACAATCAACTGAAATCTGGGAAATCATCTTTCCTCCTCCAGTTTACGATAGACTTTAACAATCCTTACCGCAATGTATTCCTGTTTCTTATCCACCCATGGCTCACTCTCAACAATATCCGCATCCTCAACCTGTTCAGAGCTGTTTCTTAATACAATGTTTTCATGCATCTGTTCAACAGAGTTTTCTAACTAGCAGCATCCAAAGAAAAGCCAGCATTTTTGTTGAAGCAATTAGAAGTCATCATAACAGCTCAGCCCTAAACCTCTACTTTGCTACAAACGGTCTCATCGGAATTCCATACTTCAGACAAAATCAAATCCCTTCACTCACCTCAATGGGCTCAAATTCGTAGCCAATTTCCTGCAAACAAAATCAAAAACCCTAACAATCATCATGAAATCTCAAAATCACGAAAGCGGATAACGACACACATGCTAATATGTACCATCTTCACGCATGACAATCCGGGCAATATGAAAAATAAACTGAACCGCCATTGCTCGACACGGCACCAAAACGCCATCTTCCTGTACCAGAGTTACACTGCTATGGCTTTCAACATCGTCGAATTGGCATCGAGCCATGGACGCCGGACAGATGTCGGATAAGGAATCGTAAACCTAATCGGCTGACGTGGCAGACGACGACGACGGATGAGACAGCGAAGCAGCCAGAACAGTTGGGCACTCCTTCTCCAAATGGGCCGAAACGCAAGGCCCATGGCCCAAGTCTATTAAATTATTTAAAGTTATATTATTCCGATAATTATTTTTTATGTAACGGATGATATACAGAGAATAATTTAATATACATATTATCACATATTAACCACAGAACACGCAAAATAATTCATCACCAATTCATTTCATAGACGATAATCAACATATCCACGAAGAGACGGACCTTAGGCTACACCAATGCTGATCCATTACCCTTCGGTATATTCGTATTTAAAAATAAAGTAATTTGTCAAAACCCTAAATAAAATAATCATCCTATTTTCATTATCCCAACAAACCCTAATAAACATTGAAAAGGACACATGAGATTTTGATACATTTCTATCGGCATTAAAAGGTCATAGAACCCTCCAAATCAGAGGTCAGTGCGACCTACCAACTACTGTACATAGGGTCCAGGTTACTTCATTTCAAGCTCCTATTTTTTGGCTTGAAGATAAGCTCAAATATATCTTTATAATACGAACTATAATTCCACACCAATCGATAATACGTGGCTCCAAAGAAAATCGAATTGTTTTCCTCTTTGTTATATTCAAGAAGTTAGTCGGCTGATTCACTATCTTTCGACACAGACATCATATCGTGATCAGATTTTGATGCGGTGCAATTCTGTACATTTATATTTTCGATTGCGATTGCGAATTGAAAAAATTAGTATTTGTCATGTTGACAACAACAACAAAAACACTACACGTGCGATCAGAGAAAATAAGTATAATGACATTGAAACTTCTCGGCATATCTATCCAAATGACTTTCGATAAATTCAACTGATTTAAATATTAAGTTATAAAAAGTAATATGTACCATCTTAGATATCTCCACAAGTAATTGGCAGAGTAGATATGTATCAACTTTTTGACGATATTTCATTTATAATTATCTCATACTGAGTTATAAAAAGTAATATGTATTTGAAAATTTATCTTATTTATGTTTTTATATAACTCTTATGTATTTGAAGTAGTGTATTTTTCTCGACCACAAATTCTAATTGTTGGTGATGTGACTATGTGATCTATAATTTGATGATGATGATGATTGATATCATTGGAAAGCATGCAACCATGGTCTTTGTAATAACTAGGTCTAACTACCTAGCAAAGGCAAGGCAATGAATCAAGCAAGCTTTCCATCCCATCCCATCAAATTCAGTTTCATTCATCCATTCAAATTAGGTCAAGTGTCAAATTCTATACCAACTCATGCATCTCATGTAAGGTCTCTATTTGCATTATTTACATGTTATCCGCAACTCGATCTGATTCCGATACAGAACAGTCAAGCAAAAAAAAAAAAGCAAAACAGTGAAGTTTAAGCAAAAAAAAAAGCAAAACGGTGAAGTTTAATATACGATACGAGAATGTGTAGTTTCTAATCAAAACTACTTCGTTTTACGTTATTGTTTTTGACTTGACTGTTCTAAATCCGATTCCATCCAACGGCGATCGTGCTGTTTGTCTAAGTTTTGGGGAGTGAGACGAGTCAACATTGGATGAAAGATTTTAGGTTGGACGCCTAAAGTTTGAGATTTTCCACACACACGTTCATAGACAGCTCATTTTGGTTATTGTTTGGTGAGTCGCTATCCATTTATGGCATCAATGTTAGTGAATTATTGTCCCTCTACTTGTAGCTCCTCAAGCTCATATTTAGTTGCACCAATAATGTTCAAACCCCATTGAGAAAAAAATACCTCCAAGTACGAAGGATAATTAATCTATACTTTATTAAACTCGAGTTTTTCAAAATCGAAATTGAATTGAACTGAATTGAACTGAAAATGAAGCTAACTCAGTTGAATTGAGTAAATATGCAGTTATAGACATATAAGAAGGGGTACATGGTTAAGAAAATATATCCAGATGCGTTATTCTGAAAGGAAATTGAATTGATCTGATTTGAATGAACTAAAATAAATTGTACTTAATTGAACTGAATAACTAAAATTTAAAGGAACAGACGAATTTTTCAATTCGAATGTATAATGCGCATATGAATGAGACTAATATTTGTCAAATGAAATATTAAATTTTTTTCACATAATATTATTGAAAAATATAAATATTTTAAAAGTATAAAGAATTAAAATCCATCTTTTCATTTAAATAAAATTTAAAATCCATCAATAAACCTGAAAATAGCTATTGGCTGCTTATGAGCTGTACTTTGACGCGCATGCTCATTGGACGGACCAGATTACACGACAGTACCATAATTCGCCACGTCATTATCGACACCGAATATTATAATAATAATATTCACGGACCAATTGCGATTCCTAGCTTCTCGTAACCGCTGACGTGGCGTAGCAATTGAACAGTCACATGCTGACGATTCTACCCTTTTGTTAGAATCTCGTTAATTTCTAATTATTTTATATTAAATTTTAAGAATGAATATATTTTTTTATAAATTTAATAATATTCATATGAGTCAAATTTGTGAGTATGGAGTGATTTCGATTTTATTTACCTAAAAAGGTGAGTGGGCTCCACATAAGGACCAGTCAGAAGAGAGAGCACAACTGCGATAAATTTGTGAAAATGATGGAACAATTTTTAAAAGAGATGATAAACAGAGGTTTCCATGGAAAGGATGAATTTTTTCAATATTTGTGGTGGTGGAGCCCAGGAAGGTGGGAGTGGACCTGGGCTTAGCTGGCATCAAGCTCTCCATTGACGACACTGGACACAGCTCTGGCTGTAGAGCCCGTCCTACTACTCCCTTTTATGGGGACTTTTGTCATCATCTGCCCTCTATTATAATCCACCCTCCTCTCTCGCCAATCTCGCAGATAAGTTACCTCATTTGCCCATCATCATCTTCTTCTTCCTCTTCTTCCTACCCAGTTTGAGTTTCCTCACTCCAATTTTGTCCTGAAAGCCCTAGCTCAAAACCCTAGTTGTGTTTGACGAAATTAGCCCAGATTGCAGCTGGGTCATCCAGTTTAGTGGTGAGTGGGAGTATTAGGTTTGATGGGTTTTGAACTTGTTGTGGTTTTATGCTGAAGTTTTGAACTTGTTGTGGTTTTATGGAGTTTCATCAGTTCACATTTTTCTTAAGAAAAAAGTTTCCAGTAAGAGGAATCAATTTTGCTCAACTCTTTAGCTTTTGGGACATTTTGGCCAACTGCTGTTATGCCCCAAATTTGGCCTTGTTTCAGTCTTCTGGATTGCAGGTTGCTGATTTTGATGCTGTTTAAATATGTGTATTGCTGTTTGTAGATCATCAAGCTACCGAAGCTTGTAAGAGTGATGTCTAGATAATTTGGTCTGCCAAGGTATTGGACATGATGGTTTTTGGATGTGGAGATTTAGGAGGTTGGTGTGGATGAGATGAGAAAAGTTATTAAGATCAATGGACTTGCTAAGGGTATGTTTTAGACCTCGGTCGAATGTTTATGTTCATAATGGTTCAGATGCCGGAGGTTGCCAAGATGGGCTACTGTGGTACAAGGACATTGGCCGGCACGCCAATGGTGAATTTTCCATGGCTGTTATCCAGGCAAATAACTTGTTAGAGGATCAATGCCAGGTTGAGTCTGGTAGTTTAAGTACACATGATTCGGGTCCTTTTGGAACATTTGTTGGGGTTTACGATGGTCATGGAGGTCCTGAAACTTCACGCTACATCAATCAGCACCTCTTTGAACACCTCAAGAGTAAGTTTTTTTTTATCCGAGAGTGCACGAGTAAGTCAGTAGTGTTCGAAAATAAAAAATGAACCTTAACTGAGATTCTCATTGTGTACAGGGTTTACATCAGAACAAAAATCCGTGTCAGTTGATGTAATTAGAAAGGCGTTTCAGGCGACAGAAGATGGTTTTGTCTCCATAGTGAGGAATCAGTGGACTGTGAAGCCACAAATCGCTGCAGTTGGGTCTTGCTGCTTGGTTGGTGTGATATGTAACACAACTCTTTATATTGCCAATCTTGGCGATTCTCGTGCTGTTTTAGGGAGAGCTGTGAAGGCAACCGGCGACGTTCTGGCCATACAGCTTTCAGCTGAGCACAATGTTGGTATAGAATCTGTGAGACAGGAGTTGCGCTCTTTGCACCCGGATGACTCTCAGATTGTTATTCAGAAGCATAATGTATGGCGTGTAAAAGGCATTATACAAGTAAGATATCTCGCCGTTCCCATGTATATATTTTACCTGCCGGTTGCTGATTGCCTATTTTTTTTCTTATAACTGTAAGCACACTGACAGAAGTTCTCATCTTCAATATTTGGTGCAGATTTCTCGATCAATAGGTGATGTATTTTTAAAGAAGGCCGAGTTTAACAGAGAGCCTCTGGGTCCTAAATTTCGCTTGCGTGAACCTTTTCACAAGCCTATTCTGAGTGCAGAACCTGCGGTTTCTGTTCACCCAATCCATCCGCTTGATCAATTCATCATATTCGCCTCAGATGGGCTATGGGAGCACTTGAGTAATCAGGAGGCCGTTGATATGGTCCAAATCTCCTCCCGTAAGGTATTAAAACATGTTACAGATTCGTATTACCAGATTTACACGCTGTTGATTCTTGAAAATTTTGAGGGATTGAACGAAAATTGGTAGAAAAGGAAAATTTGCTTTCAGTAGTCTTGGAAAATAAAAACATAGAATGCAAACTTTCCTCTTCACTTTTCCACAAAAAAATCATCTTCCATTTATTTTCTGTCTCATTTTTTTTTTTGCCAAATGTTCTTATGATCCAAACTGGCGTTAGTAATTTGAGTAAATCACCTGACAAAACTTAAGCGAAATCGCCAGGGAAAATCAGCACATTCTTTATATATAGAGCTCAAGGGCTGGCTTGAAATCTTAACTATGGGCACAAATAAATTTTATGTACATGTTTGGGTATTGGGCTTCAGTGATGTAGCGACACAAACATGTATAAATAATTTTGCCAGATTGAAGTAACAGAATCTGATCATCTGAATCTGATTATGCAGGGAATTGCCAAAAGACTAGTGAAAGCAGCACTCAGAGAAGCAGCGAGAAAAAGAGAAATGCGCTATTCAGATTTGAATAAAATAGAGCGTGGCGTGCGCAGACATTTCCATGATGACATTACCGTAGTTGTTATATTTCTAGACTCCAATCTCATTAGTAAATCCAGTTCAACAACAAAGTGGCCTAGTGTGTCTGTCAAGGGAGCCAGCATCAACATTCCTTCAAAAGCGCTCGCTCCTTGCTCCTAAGCTCAGGCATCTTTCTCGCCGATCCCACTCACTAGCAATTTCCTGCTCTCCTAGCTCATGCGTTGAATTATAGCGGTAAAGTTTCCTATTCTCAGCCTCTTTAAAATTAAACTCATTGTGGTTGGATCATTCCATTGCGCTGTCAAATGTAAAGTGTATCTTCATCTCTGTTCATGTTTGTTTCCTCATCAAAGTTTTCTTGAATGTATAAGAGAAATTTGGTGTTAGCCATATTTTCATATGTCATTTTTTTATAGTATCCATCTTATCCCAGAAGTGGTACAGACAGTTGCTAAAATTCACCTGAGAAATCCTGAAACATTAGAGCTACATTTTTTGCTCAGGAGCATCAGTTTCTAGTTCATTTTGGGGAACTCTACTAATCAGTTTTTAGAGTGATTTTTAAACCCCAGGTATTTACAGTTTGTCTATGTTTCTGTGAGTTTAAGGCTGTATTTTCTGACTACTAACTTCTGCAAGTTTGTCAGATCATGTTCTCTTTAATCCACAAAACCCCACTAGTGGAATGGTTTCTCCATGAATTGTCACTTGCAGAAAATCATGGATGAAACTGGAATGGTTTCTCCTTCAATTCTCAGCTTCCTGCAGTATGTTGAAAATGAAATGAAGTAATGAGTGTGCAGAAACATGATGGCCCAGATCTCATAAACTTCATACAACTCATTACAGGTCTCAGGCTTCTGGTACATGAAGATTTAAATGCACAAAAGTTACAGGTGAGGAAAAGTCAAGTGGTGCTTGCTACTGCTCATAATCTCCAAATCCAGTTAAGATCTGATTGTTGCCAAGTTTTTCCCAGAAGTAAATCTATGGAAACCCACATGCATCTGTCATCTGTGCTTGTTAAATGTGCATTAATGGGTAGAAGAGAGTGACTGCTATAAGACTCTGGCTTTATAATAATCTGTGTCATTAGTGCTACACTTACCTCTGCAGATGACATTGAATAAACTAAGCTCTACTCAGCTCATTAATGGAGGAGAGGCTAGCTTTGCTTGCTGGGTTCATCAGTTTTGGGACAATGAGAAGCCATTATAATACACAACACAACACAACACCATGTACCAAAATGACAAAGTAACTATTGTGTGATTTGAGTGCATACAATTATCTGAGTTTTGACTCCTCTTTTCTCTCACCAGTCTTGTCCTCCCTCTGCAAAAAGTTGCAGAAAGCTTTGATCTTTAAGACAGAGAGGCATAGTATATGCAGCAGACTGAATGAGTGAGTGAGTTTAAAGTCTTAATTTAACACAAATGGATGTTTTATGCTGGATTTCATTATTATATTTGCCAAACCACAACTCAATGTCTGCCCTTCTTTCTACCTTGAGCCCCTACAATTCTCACACCTCAACACTTCTGTAAAACCCACAGTTCATCTCTGCTAGCTTCTGCAACCCAATGTGGTACATTCAGTATCCCTAATCCATCTGTTAATCCTTAAGTTTAGCAGTAGTATAGTAATCCATGCTGTGTTTTTTTGCTGCTGAAACTCTGAGTTAACAAAAATGACACACAAAGACAAAGTGTGTCACAAACCCACTAGGCCTTTTCTTCCTTGTCCCTCCCTCCCTGGAGTCACTTTGTAGCTAGAATCTGGTGACAGTGGAAATGGGTGGTGGGTGTTTTGGAGCTTCTGTAAAACCTACTTTTCCAATGTCATCAGCAACACTTCTCTCTTTGCCTGCACATGAAATGAGCTTGAATAGTTACTGTCATCCTCTTCCTCCAAAACCCTAATCACCCATTTGCAGAAAGCTTCCATTTTTTTTGTTTTACTGTCTGTTTCCTTGTCTCTAGCTTTGTGTGGACTTTTTTTTTTCACTTATCAAAGTTGTGGGTTGTGGAGATTTGACCAGAGATGGGCTGTGTGGCTTCTAAGCTTGAGCAAGAAGAGGAAGTGGTGGCCATTTTAAGAGAAAGGAAGAACTATCTGAAGCTTGCAGTTGAAAAAAGGTATGCTTTAGCAGAAGCTCATTGCAGGTTCAACAAGTCTCTATTTGCTGTTTCAGCAGCTATTAAGCTGTTTGTGGCTCGCCATTCTTCACCAACAGCTCCATTCTTCATCACCTTCCCTGACCCAGAATCTGAGCTTCAGCCTCCAGCCATAGAAACTGCTGAAACCAACCCTAAGTTTTTACAACAGCCACCTGCTGAGCCTACCCAGAAGGCTGTGAAACAAATTGATTCTGGCCAAACTGAGTCCCAGCCATGCCCAGAATCATCTGTATCCAAGGAGCTGAAAATGGAGAGAGATGAACACCATCACCATCTTCATCAACATAAGCATCAACATCAGCAGGAGCAGCATATGAATGGGTACTACTACATGCAAATGCCACCACCAATGCCAATCCAGTCTGCCAATGGAGATTTTGGTTGGGACTTTTTCAACCCTTTTCAGGAAATGAGGCCTGAAGCAATCAGCCAAAGTTACCGAAATTATACTGAGGAGGATTTGGAGGCTGTGAGGCTGCAAGAAGGCATACCTGAGCTGGAGGAGGAAGGAGATTCTGAGGATCAAAATAGTGAAGATGATGAAGTGGTTGTAGCTCAGGAAAACGGCATGAATGGTAACAATATTGAAGTTGCAAGCAGTGGCGAGAAGAAAGGGCTCAATGTCATTCACACGCCTGAAGTTGGCCGAGAGCTTTTGGATGCATTGAGGGACATTGAGGACTACTTTATCAGGGCATATAACTCCGGCAAGGAGGTTTCCAAGATGTTGGACGCCGACCGGATTCACCTGCATTCAAATTTGGAGGAAATTAAAGGTACAACATTTCTGTTCAGCATTTATGTTACTAATCATGAATCTCGTGAGTTAATGTTTCCGCATATTCATGTACAATGCTTCGATTGTGACTTGTTATTGTGTCATTTATCGCTTGCTTAAGTCCAACTAGAATGTTGCGAGGTTTGAGAAATTCGCGTCTTTCCATAATCAAACCTCGAGTGTATACACCTTATCGGCACAATGGAAAGGCAGTCTAAAGCTAATTCTTTTGGTCCCATTATTAGATTCCATGCCTTGCCAATTTTACTACTTTGTCTCAATTCGCTCCAAATGTCGTAAAGTATGTCTGTTAAATTCCATTGCATTTGTCCTTTTCGAGCTCTATTATTACAGTTAGCTTTCATCGATATAATTCGAGAAAAGTTGAGGACTGGTGGGGCTGGCTGGTCCTAGCAGCTTACGCTAATTTTTGTTTTGTGTCACTCTTTGGTCTTGCATTTGGGCATGATTGCGCGAGTATCTTTCAATATATCCGAATGAAACATGTTCATTCTGCGGATTAGTTTGGAGCGTTCTTCCTTTGATTTTCGTATATTTTTGGTCCATGTTTGATTTAGAAAAATTTAATGCAGAAAATTCAACTAAACTACTCGCTATTGCTTGGCACCGGTCAACATCATCATCATCGCGGGCTTCGTCTTGCAAGAGTCTCGTGGCTTCCAGTTCAAAGAGCTCGTCGGCGTGGACAGAGGCGAAGAATGACCTCTTTGATGGTTATGAAGGAATGGAATCTGGTAGCCACTCCCTGACGCTAGAGCGGCTATATGCTTGGGAAAAAAAACTCTACGAAGAGGTTAAGGTACATTATCATCCATAGTCTCTTGTCCTTAAATTTAACGCTATCATCCCTCCGTAGCTCGGTTGTGCAGTGTTTTTTTTTGGGGGTATCTTGTGTTTAAATTGCTGTATCTTCTTGCAGATTGGTGATAACACGCGTAAGATTTACGAGAAAAAGTGCTCTCAGTTAAAACATCAGGATACGGGAGGCGACGACGTATTTTCCAGTGACAAGAGGAGAGCTGCTGTGAAAGATTTATATGCTAGGATATTGGTTGCAATTCGTAGCGCTGAATCAATCTCTCGAAGAATAGACAAACTGAGAGATCAAGAGCTACAACCTCAGATATACGAGCTCCTACAAGGGTTGGTTTACCAGATTTCCTTCAACCTAGAAATACTGCGTGGCGAAAATTAACGTTGTCTTCCTTTTTGCAGCCTGATGCGGAGTTGGAAGGTTCTGTATGAAGCTCATGAAACCCAGAACCGAATTCTTTCTGAAGTAAATTCCTTTACTCGTCTGAAGTCTGAGAAGTTTTGCAGCGACTCACATCGACTTGCAACTCTTCAGCTCCAAATCGAGCTTCATAGTTGGCGAACATGCTTCGTGGACTACGTTGCAGCGACGAGGGGATACATAGAAGCTCTTTATAATTGGCTGGCCAAGTTTATAGCCACTGAGGCTGAGGCCGAGGACAGGACTAATAACCGAAGGCCCTCCTCGATTCCCATGCATCACACCAATGGCCCTCCACTACTCACCACATTCAATGACTGGCTCGAGTCGATGAAACTTTTACCTGATCAATCCGTGTCAAATTCCATGAAAGGATTTGCTAAGGATGTCCGAGCCTTATGGCTCAGACAAGGCGAAGAGCTTCAACAAAAGCGAAGGGTTGACAGTTTAACCAAAGAGTACAATAAGCGGCGCCATTTATTCGAGAAGCAGGAAGAAAACCAAGTCCTGGCAATTAAACTAACCGAAGATGGGTACGAGCCAGACCAAGATGAGAATCTAGCGGACAAGAATAACCAGCTGGACACTATGCGGAAAAGGCTCGATTTGGAAATAGAGAAGCACCTGAACTGTGTGCAAGAGACTCAACACATTACCCTCAACGGCCTTCAAACCGGGTTCTGCAGCGTATTCGAGTCCTTGATACATTTCTCCCGAGCGTCGCTGAAAATGTACAGCAACCTTGTCGGCATGGAGGAATCCGGTGAGCCCCGGATTCTGGACTCCTCCCTGTCGGAACAGGATGGACTCAGGTAACTACACGACCACCTGATTGTACATTAGAGATCATGTTTGAAGCAGCTAGCTGAGACAGGTTTAACTTAGTTTTTTTTTTTTTTTTTTTTTTCTGTCTAGAGTTAACATGTTGTTGGTGATGGGTTTAATTGTTGAAAAAGTTGAGGTCGGTTCGATTGTGGGCCAATCGTATTATTGGACCGAGCCGATTTAGGCTTGACCTGTGTGATCGTGTATAAAGCAACGACGTCGTATGATTCGACAGCAAGAGCTAATTTGATTGGGCTGGATTGATGGGCCCGAATGTGTGGATATTTTCTATAAATATCTGATTTATAAGAATATAAGCAAATGGTGCCACTGGCCATGTGCGTTTGGCTAATAAAAATTCAAATTCGATTGCAATTTGTTTCCTTAATTTCCCAAACTTTACTTAGGCGCATGGACCACATTTTGTATGCAGATGAAATATTGGTGTATTCTTTTAAACTGAAATGAACTGAACTGAACGCCTCTGAAATAAACTGTTGTTGGTTTATTGAGCTTAAGAGTTGCAGGACAACGATTGGATAATGATGTGAATGTGTGTAGTTGAAGCTGAGTGATGAGGGCTCAGTACATTGCATACTTCTGAGTCCAGCTTCTGGCCATGGACTCATACTTGACCTTGTCCGTCTTGCACATATGGGCGATCTCAGGGACCAGAGGATCGTCCGGGTTGGGGTCTGTTAGAAGCGAGCATATAGATAGCAAAACCTGCAAAATATCCGCAGAAAAATGTTAGATTGCATCTCCTACTGCGCCATGAATGTGATGATGTCATAAGCTGGCTCACCTTGGAGATGGTGAGTGCAGGACTCCATTGTTCCTTGAGGATATCCAGACAGATATTCCCGTTGCTGTTTATATTTGGGTGGAAAACCTTAGTCCTGAAAGCAACCTGCGACCCAAGATTTATGGAAGTATTTCAGAAGAGTAGCAGCAACAAGGTGATGGTATTTTGATGAAAGCAGTTAAGAAATAACCTTGGGAGGTTTGAAAGGATAATCTGGTGGAAAATGGATTGTGGCGATGAAGACGCCACCGGAGTAAGGACTGTCATTTGGACCGATGATGGTTGCTTGCCAATGGAACATGTCTTCAGCCACAGGTCCTGCATAATTGATGAAAATTTTACACGAAAGAAACATTTGAAGTCCAAGAAAAATCCTTAAAACTCTTTTAAGTGTTTTGCACCTGCACTGCAGGAAGTTGGTGGATCTCTCTGGATGTCCCTCAGCTCCTTCAGTATTCTCTTCGAAGCCATTTTTCCAGCTGCACAGAGATTAATTACGTGAAGAAGGATATCAAGAACTCTCCGGATGTGTGGATACAATCTATAGAAACATGGCAGTACTGAACATAAGTCAGGTTGTATTTATTGAACGCCGAGGAGGACTTTGGTGGTGGTAGTGGAAAACTGGAGAAGGGTCACTTCTGATTCCTTTCAAATTTCTGTAAGTGGGTAGAGTATATGTTCCAGCTAGTCTGAGAGAAAAAAACTGCACCTTCAAAATTAGAAAGCAATAGTTAGCTGTCCTGGAATAAAAATGGCAAATGCCATGAAAAGGCATGTTCCAAGTTCCAAGTTCCAACCTGGGACAGATTGTTATAATCCAAGGATACCACTGAGAAGGAACAATGACAAAAGCTTCTATGCCAATCTTCTCCAACTACACAATTTACTATGCTCCAAGGGACCAAGCAGAATAAAGGCAGATTTGAAACTCAACAGCAGCCACACAGAGAAAATCAAAGATTCACAGAAACGAATATGATCTCTGAGAGTGCCATAAAGATCGGCTGAAAGCACTTCCCACTAGGGCAAAAATTATACTTCAGAACCAAAATCCACAGATTTCAGACTTCTAAGATTACCTAAAGTTACTATTCAGTTCCTAACAAAAAAAAAAAGAAAAAAAAAGTTGAGTACAGAAACAATAACAAGACAATATCTAGCCATTGATTCTTCTGAGGTGAAGAATGTAGCCATGGATTTGGTGGTGGTCCTGTAAGTATTAATCTGACATCTTAATCAACAGTTTTTTATATTCACTGGACCTTCATAAGATAGAGCAAGCCTTTTGCGCCTTCTTCCATGAAATAGCAATGTCATAGCTAAAATAATAATCGTCATACATCTCCTGATTAGTGATCACTCAATAAGGTCAGAGTATCAGCTTAATATCAAACTGTTCAAAAGCTAACCGCAAAAACAGTGACATCTCCAAACCCTAAGTACCAATTTCCAGATCATCCCCAAAACCATCAGCTACGCCATATCATCGTCGATCAATTAAGCAACAATCCAGTCATAATAGAAAAAAGTACGGTACGAAAAGTGTTGCTGGTGGACGAAATGAGCATACAAGTCTTTCCGACGACGTCATCTCCGACTGTGCCGCACTTAACAAACCTCGACAAGCTCATCTTCCGATCAAAATCGCAGCGGTCAACCTTCTCAATCCTCTTCCTTCTCTCTACCACAAATTGCGAAACGCAGCACGTGATATCGAGAAGAGTGCTGAAGAAGGGATTGATAAAGTTCCAGCGAGCGTTGACCTCCCTTGACCCGCTATAGCAGTTTACCGGATTCTGATGACTCCCATAACTAACTCTTCAACCGCTATTTCTTCTCCCTCCAATCATTTTCCTCCACGTCAGCACCCTCCCCCTTCTAAACCAGGTTTTTATAACTTAAAAATCACACCAAATGAAATGGGATGAAGCCTACTATAACGGCATATGGAGTGGTCGATTTTTTCGTGAGCATTAGTAAGCGATTGTTTCAATTTATGCGTAGCGGCGATTGCTCGGTGAAAAGGAATGCTTGAAGAGGAAGAACTTTCTCGAAGGATTACTCGTCGAGAAAGCGAGAGAGAAGTTATTGGGTGTCGATGCTCTTATTCTTCTTATCCTCGCACGAAATTGCTCACTGAGAATTGCTCATCGACGAAGCAAGAACGAAATTGCTCCTGCAAAACTTTCTCAAAAGAAAACGGATGCTCTAATTAATTATAATGCGATATAATCTTTTATTTTTAAGATTAATTTTGGATATTGAATCAATCTAAATCCTTCATCCTGAGGTGAAGTTCCCAAATATATTCACAAGAGTAGGCCTGAGAGAATAGGTAAGAAAAAATAAATTAAGTTTGAAATGTGATGTTAATTGTGCCAAAACTGATTTACAAAATGGCTAGACTGGCCTTCCCGGCCGGAGAAAAAGCAGAAGAAACATAGCCCTGGAGCAGTTATGGTCATGAACTAGTTTACAGCTTTCAGGCTGGTGTGAGGGGTCATATGTCTTCATCTGAACTGATGAAGTCTAGTTCAATCATTTTCTCCGAGGATTTCTTGGGTTCCTCTGCCTGAGCTCGGACATGGGTAGGCCTTTTTCCTTTTGTGTCATTCGTTGGTCGGTTCTTCTGCACCAGCGGAGGATTTGTTTTTGTCGTCGGTGGCCTGTTAAGGAGGGGTCAATGACATGTTTGAATTCAGATGTGTTCATTGCAGTATGCATTCTAAAGCATTAATTAATATTTTGACAGAAGTTTTTTTGAAAAACTTGAGTGTATTTGATTCACCTTTTCTCCTTGCTAAGCTTCTTTGGGGCATGGTTGGTAGTTGCCGAGCTTGTAGCTCCTGTAAAAAAATGACAGAACTCCATTGATGAAGGGTATTTGTTTGAGGTATGCTGTCGAGGTAACGATCAGATTCAAACCTGCCATTTCATTAAGAAACCGAATTCCTTGTGAGTAGGGGTTTGTTGTCACTCTGCCTGCGCCACTGTTGATACAAATATTAGCCACTGATCATAGATTTTCAAATCCCCAGCTAGGAAATACAAATGATTTTATAACCAAGAGAAATACTATTGAAATGAAAACGCATACAGTTTGCTACATTCTCTAGACGCACCTTAATGTCTTTTTAAGAGCATCAACGGATAACACCTTCATTGGCTGAGCGGCTTTCTTTGTGGCTCTATCTTCAGGATTAACCATATAAATTCCTTTTCTCTTGAGAGTCTCTCTGAATGCTGTCTTCAAGTTCCTGTGATTTCAAAAGATGAAAACATGGATGATAGCCAACTCCGAGAACGCTGACAGAAACATCATATTATAAATTTTTGTGACCTACCCTCCTTTGAGCTCTGAGCGGGTACTTGTGTACTTCTGAGATGCTTTCTAATATGATAAGTGCAAGAATCAGTAACCGTAAAATAAAATAAAAACAGATGTCAGTGGCGCATAACATTACTTACTGAATTATGATACCCGCAATACAATCCATGTGATCTGAAAAAATAAATGCCGAGCTGTGAGCACAATATGGGTGTGACTATGAAGAGGGATATATGCACACTAAATTACACTATCTATCAAGCCGGTCAAGATCAAAATTGAGTTTTATTTAATCTAGAATACAATTGAAAAATCAACAAAAACTTGTTAACATCAGTACCATCTTCTCATCATTCGGAATAGGTATGAAGACGATAATACAACATATTTCAGATATTTCAGATAAGAAATTAGAATTATGTCAGTAAAATAGAAAAAATATGACTTCTAAGTTCCAGCTCCAAGAAATTCCCTGATAGAAATAGCTGTTAGCTGGAATAAGACTGTTCTATTTTTCTTCAAGTATAATTAATGACGATCATGAAGACAAAAGGAAACTAAAGCTATTGACCAACTGACATCCAAAACACATTGATGAGCATCCAGAACACATCGATGAGCATCCAAAACCATTGTAGAAGCTTTATATGAGTACTACATACTTGTTTATGGCTATGGTGCATTGGTTTCCATCCTTCTTTTTCCCTTTGCAAACACCAAAATCAGCTGATGTACCCATCTTCAACATTTGACTGGCCGAGTAAATACTGAGCGAGTGTCCTGAGCCCTGAAAGAAAAATAAGCAACACACTATTAAAAATAACCAAAACATTCGGTTCATCAAAACCCAAATCATATGAGAAAAGATTAATACCAAAGCATCCTTGCGCACTACGCTGTTAAACAATGCAAATACGGTTCCAGGCTCCTCTTTAGAAAAGCTCTGATAGGCATCACCAAACATAAAGACCGAAACTGTATTCTCATTTAAAGACCCAACTTTCCATATACAGTAACTCTTCCCTGTCGAAGTAGTCCTAGGAATACCCTTCTCTGTCAGCACAGCTACGGTCGCCCAGCACCCAGAAAGCGTGTCCCCGTTTATCAAATTCCTAAAATTCAAATACAAAACATCAGAAATAATCTCACAAACTGACAAAAGCGTCTTTGCTAATATCGTAGTGTAAAACAACATACTTAATAGCAGGTACTTGGATGAATCTTATATCTGCGAAGTGATTACTAATGTCCTCCGGCGAAAGCAACCTATTCCTATACAACATAAAAAGCTATGAAGAAAATAAACTCTTCATCAAACCAAATTCCAAACATCTCAATTGACACTCTAAAACATCACAATCAACAAGAGAGTTACTTGATTCGCAAACCAGAGAACTTCTCCACCTCAATACTTCTACAAGTTGCCGGCTTTTTAGCCTTCTGAATTTTTTCAAGGCTTTGAGGTTCGTAGCCAAGGCAGTCCGCCACAGCATTTCTGAACACGGACATGTCCGCCTTTCCCATCCGCCTGCGCGCTCCATTATCAGAATCATACCCTAATTCAATAAAACAAGAAAAAATCAAGCTAATCAAACGGAGCCTAGATATCATTGAACAGATTACAACCTTAAAATCAAACCAAACCTGGAGATGCAGGGGGCGTTTCTAAAACCCTATCCTGCAGCGAGAGCAGCAAATCCAGATCTTCTTGCTCGCTCGACATGGTGCAAGCAAATCCCCCACCTTGACGAAATCGGAGCGAGTAAACGACGGTCTGCGTCGCTACTCAAAATCAACATCTTCAGATTCGCCATTCGAGACCCAACTTTTGCAGATTGGGAGGGAAATTGAAAATCGAGCTCCGATTTTCGCGGGAAGATTTCTCTAACTGTGCCCTAGCTGACACCAAGGCCCGGTTAAGGATCTGCATGCTGCTTTGAAGGCCCTAACTCATATCTTTCCCCAACTCCACCAATTTTAATGGGCCAGAATCCTGATAAGCCCATGGCCCATTTTGTCGGCCCATTTACTAAACGCTGTCGTTTAAAAAACGTGCGTGCAACGCATTGTGTGATCAGTCTGTGTTATCCACGCATCGGATCAGCAACATTTTATCATTCATTGGTTCCTGTGCTCCGCTTCCGCTTTCAAAATAATCGCTGGGAATTTCTGAGGCAGTTGAAACCCTCGCTCGCAGCTCCATCTCCGGCAGTCGGCGACGGTGAGAGATTGATAAGCTCCGATGGCGTTTCCGGTCGTCGACACCGAGTATCTCAAGCAAATCGATAAGGCTCGTCGGGATCTCCGCGCTTTCATCGCCCAGCGCAACTGCGCTCCGATCATGCTCCGCCTAGCGTAAGCTTCGTCTTCTCTCCCTGGCTTTGATGCGTTATACTTCGCTTTGGTAGTCGGTTTCAGGGGAAGTTGAAGTTGATTGTTGGCTTGAAATGTACTGTTTGGTGATATTGTCGCTTTGTGGTTGCCATGAGATGATGTGTTACGTCGTCGATTGAAGTGTGTTACATTGAATTATGTGTTGATAACGATTTTAGGTTTTTTGAGTTTCAGGTGGCATGATGCTGGGACATATGATTGCAAGACGAAAACCGGCGGACCGAATGGATCGATTAGGAACGAAGAAGAGTACAGTCACGGTGCCAATAGTGGCTTGAAAATCGCCCTTGATTTCTGTGGTGAGTAACTTTTGAAAGTATTTTGGGCTTGGAATATGTTCAACCTTGTAATGCTAATGGATTTGCTTGTATTGGCTTACTGGCTGGAATGTTGCTGCCTGTGATGTTACTGTTTGCATAGTTTTGAAGTGTTTACGATTGTGAAAGTCATCTTTGAAAGTGCATGAGATTGATTTGGTGGAAGAATATAACAGTTTTTATAATGGATTCTATCTTATTGCTGACGGTCATATTGTTATCATTCGGGTGATTTATTTTAGAAAAGTATATATTCCTTCAAAATCGCAGTTTGTGCTATTAATATATTCATAACTTGAGCCTTGTATTACTATGTAGAGATTTCTTACGTACGATGGTTATTCAATAGCTTGCTTCTTTTCTTGCAGAGGAAGTTAAAGCTAAGTATCCAAAGATTACATATGCAGACTTGTATCAGGTGAGTAAGCCATTGAAAGACTTTGTATGTGTCACTCAAGAAATATGCTTAGCATATGCAGAGATAGAAGTCAGTTTCAAGGAAATATTTGCTTTGGATGTTTCTTGTTGTTAAATAGGACTAACAAGATTCTTCATAGTTAGGATTAGGAGTGGGGTTTATTTGTGGAGGTAGAAATATTTTCCTGAAAGCTGGGCATATAGTTGCATTTAACAGTTTCATTCTGCATCATCAGCCACTAATCAAAAATAGTCTTTTTGAAAGTCTTATTTGTACTATGCAATGTACTGCATTGTTATAGGGCATAAAGGAGTTCACAAGATATGGTGTAGGAATATGAACATCATCTTTGTTTGACTCATAAAATTTTCCTCTAGATTTGTGTATAAAGCAACTATGCAGAAGCTCTGACAAAGCTTTTTTTATACTAGCTTGCTGGTGTAGTTGCTGTTGAGGTTACTGGAGGTCCTACCATTGACTTCGTTCCTGGAAGAAAGGTATAATAATGGCCTGACCTGATAGTGTTCATACATGACAAGAACAGATTGCTAATGTGTTACTCTTCTCTGTGTTCAGGATTCTAAGGTTTCAACGAAGGAAGGCCGACTTCCTGATGCAAAACAAGGTAATTATACCTGTGTGTTCTGATAAGTTTCTTGCGCTCAAAAGCATATTTAGGCAGGTGGTATACACTACACCAATAAATGCTGTTATAAAAAGCATTACACAGAGGTGCATGGCAACTAGTTGTTAGAGTAAGGCAAGTCTTTATGCCTTGAGAGCACAGCTCGGCCTATAAGTGAGATGCCCTACATTTGACCAGAATTTCAATAGCTGAAAGATATTTATCTTTTCTTCCTTGCTCATTCATGACCAACATATTAGATATTGTTTAAAAAAATTGTAGATGTTTATGCCCTCTGTAGTTCACAATGATAATTGTGGCTAATTGGCTTTTGTCATGGAAGTCCATTAGATAGTAATAGTATAAAAAGGAGCAGTGGAAGTGTGTGAGGGTAAAGCATGAGTTTGATAAATTCATGAGCTGGGTTGATTAAGATTTAGTGAGCTTCAACATATGCAGTATATATCTTCCTTATATTATCTAGTTTTCGTGAGACCATATATATACTAATGGCTTGTGAGAAGGATTGTGTCATTAAGTTAGAGTTCCCATAAGATTTAATTTCATATTTTGCTTTGCAATTATGATGGATATATGCATAGGTCTTTCTCAGCAATTGAACTTAAGAGCTTTCTGCTTTGTCCTTCAAATGTTTGGTAACATGTAAATTCTGATGAAGAATTGCAATAGGGAGGCCCCACTTTGTAGGGTGAATTGCTTAAATATTTTTGTTACATCACTTAGCTTCGACATAAAATGATTTGAATGGTGAATAGGCCTAAATAGTATTTACCATCTGAGAATATGGTGCAATGACTTTCTGATACTATGTTGTCTCAGGGGATCTAGACTACGCCATATTACTAATCAATTTCCTGAGTGGTTATTAAGACCCAATATTCATTTAATTTATCGGCATTAAGTGTGATGTGGTTGTTATAACATTGATGTTGCCTTCAGGTTCATCTCATCTGAAGGATGTTTTCTATCGGATGGGTTTATCTGACAAGGATATCGTTGCACTCTCAGGAGCCCATACTCTGGTATCAGTTTTCTCAAGTCTATATCAGCTTCTCTTATAATCATTAAATGTAGTTTTCTTTACGAATATTGTTGCTTTGATATACATAGTTATGAACATCAAGCTGCTTACATTTGTAGGGAAGGGCACATCCTGAAAGATCGGGTTTTGTAGGCCCTTGGACCAAGGAACCTCTGAAGTTTGATAACTCCTATTTTGTGTAAGACTAAACAAAATTTTGGATTGCAACAGAGCTCAAGACGATAGCAATACTCAGCAGTAGATTTGTTTTTGGATATGAAATGTTGCATAGTTAAGAAGGCCATAAGATAAGACTGTGAATTAATTTCATCACTGATTATGCACTATCAGGGAGCTGCTTAAAGGTGAATCAGAAGGGTTGCTGAAACTTCCAACTGACAACGCTTTATTGGATGATCCTGCATTTCGTCCTTATGTTGAGCTATATGCTAAGGTATTTGGGGGATATATATCTGTTTGTTCTCAATATTGAGTTTGCATATAAGCTTCAAGTTTTGCAATTCTCTGGCTAATGAGAGTCGATCTGCTGCATGTAACGAAAGGGGTTGTATAGCTGTAGCCAGTGGCTTGATACTTGGTACCATAATTGATTCATTCGTTGGTGACTATTAATGTGATGAATTCTCCTTATTTTATATAATAGGATGAGGATGCATTCTTCAGAGATTATGCAGCATCACACAAGAAACTCTCTGAGCTCGGATTCACTCCACCGTCCAGCTCAAAGGCTATGGTGAAAGACAGTGTGATACTGGCTCAGAGTGCAGTTGGCGTTGCTGTGGCTGCTGCAGTGGTCATATTCAGCTATTTGTATGAGGTTCGCAAGAGGATGAAGTAAGCTCATCATGCCCTTATTGCGGAACTCCGTAATTGACTTCCTATGTATCGACCGACTAGTTACATGAACCAAATAAATAATAAGGAAGGGCACAGGGCAAGAGTATTATTGAAGGTTGTTTGGCAGATCATCATGCCCTTAATGCGGATCCCAGACGTGGTTGAATTTATTCAATTAGGTTCCATTCCGTTAGCGATGAATCAAATTGCTTATCCTGCACTAATTATCTGTCCACATTCTCCCTCTTACCCCGTATAATTATTAAGTGTATACACGTGAATGATTAATCTATTCACCTAATTAGTAATGTTTAGACAGTTGTACCCTTTTCTTGTTGGTATGTATGAATGTATATAAATTTAGATGTTGTTATGTATAGACTAATTTTGCTCTCTAACCGTCTAACGAAGTCTTCTTTTAACCCTGATGCTATGGCGAAGTTTACTGCAGGAACCGAAAATGGTGGTGTAGATTATTAGGTAGCTGGTAACCCTCGTGTTATGTTTACTGCATTGTCGCTTATATATTATCTCTATGTTTGTTTCACTTGTAGTTCCCTAATAAGGCTCATGTGATTAACATTAGTTATTAACAGTTCATCAGAGGGACATGTTCTGGAGATTATGTTGTTGTGGTGCAAAAAAGCAAAGCTGCCGAAGTATTCAATTGGATGAGTGAAGCGAGTGAGAAAAAGGAGAAATTTAGTTGCATGAAACAGCTGCTAAGCAGTGTTAGCATAAAAGAAAGTGTCCCTCCCCCACCATCGTCAATCAACATTGCAATTGAATGAAGCACCAACCAGCAGAGATGGTATAACAACAAAAACCAAAATACACAGAATTGGAACCAAAGCAAAGTAAACCCTATCCTCCTATCATTTTAACCCCACCCACCCACGCACACAGACACAGACACAGTCACGCACAATGTTTTGAAAAGGAGAAGGTGAACCGAGGCGAGGCCCACTCTCAAGTCTCAACAACCAACCACACAGCCACTCACTCTCCCACTATTCTTTCATTTTCAAATCAATTTTGCTTTTACCTCTTCTAGAAAGAAACAAATCCTCCATAATTTCACTTTTCAAATGCAACAACCCTCTCATGCATGATGACTATGTAACCAGGGTCCAAAATAACCAGAAGAAAAGTAAAATTTATTCGAACAGCAGACCCAAAGGAATGTTTTGATTGATATTCTATGTATTCATGGATCTAGAAACATAAGACTGGAAATTTTCAAATATGTGAAGAAACTGAAAGTAAGCCAATAGATGGAAATAGTGGGACCCATAGCCACTGGGAGTTGGTTCCAACAGCTTTCAATACAATACTTGTCTTAAATGTACCCCCCCACGTGTATTCTGGTACATGTTGGCCATTTGGGTGGGGGTTTGGCTAAGATTCAAGTCAAGTCATGCAAGTAACAGTAAAGTATTTCATTTAACCTATTCTCACCAACCCACATCTAGAAGCTCTAACAATTTGCTTCCTCTCTCATCTGCACCATACATATATTCAACATATATATATATATATATACGTGTCGACTAATATAGTCAAAAGTTATATAAACCCTCACCCAGCTGCTAACCACAAACTTGGGAGGTCACCAACGCACCCACAAAAAAGCAAACATCTTTCTCAAAGGCAGGAGGAAAATACCAATCCCTGATCATCAAATCTACAGGGCAATTTCTCATATTGAGTGGGTTCTGATTCTGTCCTAATGGGGAGGTCACCATGTTGTGAGAAAGCTCACACCAACAAAGGGGCATGGACTAAAGAAGAAGATGGTCGTCTGATTTCCTACATCAGAGCTCATGGGGAGGGCTGTTGGAGATCCCTTCCTAAGGCTGCTGGCCTACTTAGATGTGGCAAGAGTTGTCGCCTCAGGTGGATCAACTACCTCAGACCTGATTTAAAAAGAGGCAACTTTACTGAGGAGGAAGATGCTCTCATCATCAAACTCCATACCCTCCTTGGAAACAAGTAAGCATTTCCAAAACCCATTCTGTTAGCTTCTCCTAATCTTATTACAATAGACAACTAATTTAAGATTGCAACTTTTTTGGGACTTTCAGATGGTCACTCATAGCAGGGAGATTACCAGGAAGAACTGACAATGAAATCAAGAACTACTGGAACACTCATATTAGGAGGAAGCTATTGAACAAAGGAATAGATCCAGTTACTCACCGTACCATCAATGATCCATCCACGTCAGAGAGATCCACCACAACCATATCATTAGGTGCATCCAACAACGACAACATGAATGCTGCAATCAGAGATTCAGTAGAAGAACATCAGAAGGGCATGATCAGAGGTATATTTGGATGCAAGGTTGAGCAATTTCCTCTTCTAGAACAACAACAAGGTGTGCCAGACTTAAACCTTGAGCTTAAAATCAGCCCTCCTAGCTGCTACCAGTACCAGCAACAGCAGGCAGTATCGAAGAGTGGAAGAAAGAAGTCAGCAGTCTGCTTTGCTTGTAGCTTGGGGTTGAAGAACAGCAAAGACTGCAGTTGTGGTAATGGCAATGTAAACAACAACAATAGGGTAATTGTTCATCATGATATTTTAGGGTTGAAAAATGGTGTTTTGTATTACAGAAACTTGGAGATAAAATGACTCTATAATCTAATTGGGTTTTGGGCAATGAATATGAAGGGTGTGAATCCAGGATTGAAACTTTTTTTCTTTGCTCTTTTCTAGTCCTAATCTCAGTTCAAATGAGCATGAACATGGCTAGCTGTTATATGCAGCTTCAGCCACGAGGGAAACTATTAGACTCAACTAGAAAATGGAAGCTCCGAGTACGTAAAGTTATTCTACCTACATGACTTTGACCTGTTCCATGTATCTATCCTATCCTACAGCATTAATTAAATCTGAATAGAACATGGGTACAATGAGCCGAGCAAATTAGACACCAATTAAAAACTCTGATACCAAATCAAAGGCTGAAACAACTATTATAGTTTGTGTTTCTCATGTGTGAAGAAGGGAACTGTAGTTATATTGAATTTGTATGCATAAGGTACTATCTATATTGTCTTTGTATGATAGATCTTTTCATAACTGGATAAGAAGAGAGGAGAGGATATGGTTAACCATGGGACTTATCATCCCTTTCTGAACCCTACTTCCAAGTATTTTTTAAAGGAAAAAGCATTAACCAAATTCAATCAATACACCCAGAGACAGGGTACTATCATATGCGTGAGAGAACTAACAACTGTCTGTATAAAGTGCCTTAAACCCGACTTACTTTTCAGTTCCCACCAACCTAACAGATAATAATAATACCATGATTTCATGACCCAACTAACTAACCAAACCATACACTTACTTTATTAGTTTAGATAGATGATAGATCATCATGTGAAAATAAAACAAGAGTGTTTTTTTTCATCATTTTCCTAAATTAGAAATTGGTAAAACTATGTGAGACATCTACACATGCTCAGGAAATCAGGCATATGCATACCAATTACCAAAATATTAGATGTTAATTTATACTTAGAAAGATAAAACAGTGTGGATAAAATTTGAATAAGTTGGTGCATCATAATTCATACCTAAGAAGGGTTACACCTTCCGCTAGCATTTGACCTGAGAAAAAGGGGATGATGAGAGGTGGAAGATGGCCAGAAAATTAAATGAAATACCCACCACCAAGCATTCAGTCCTGCTCATGTCACTATGAGGGCTGGTGCAATTGAAAAATGGAAACCTCTAGCTACTAGTTTTGGATGACACTTCCAATGGTTGTGTTTGGTTTCATCTCATGAACCGGCATTATTGCACTCCCAATAAAACAAACAAAAGCAAGTACAGTAGCCACATGGCAACATCAAGTGGCTCAAGTTGCTCGGTTTGAACCGCATCAATAACGGATCAGGTACTTAATGATGCTACCTAATTGAAGTTGACAAACGGAGAAGCTGGGCAATTTCAATTTGAGCATAGCAAATAAGTTATAAACAGAGTCCAGTTTCCACTGAATTGTTGCCTAAGAAATGATGCATTTATTAGTCACCAAACTGATATGTAGAAGAGCTTTTGCACATCTATAAAAATACAGATCCCCCTTTCTTTTTTCCCCTTTACATCAGTCTTCAAAAGATGTAAAACAACCGATCTCAGTGCACTTGTCAAATATAATTTCCGCTCATATGCTGAGCCCAGCTAAATAAACTCCCTATACATGATTGCAAATCTTAAGGCGCAATTTTCTTACATAATTAAGCCATCACATTCAGACTTCAGAGTTCACAAGTTGATCTGAATATATATCAAAACATAATCTTAATCAACACCAAGAAATCTAGTTTCCAACTATGATATCGCTTGGGAAATTTCAAAGCCGCTAAAATCATACATCAACTTTCCTCCAAACATAGTTCTCCTACAACCTGAATTCAAGGCACCTTTTATCCACTACACATCAACTAACAATTAAACAGATCAAACACCAGACTCTCAGATCTAACACACCAAATTCCAACTCAAGAAAGCAATTACTCTTACGTAACAAAGATTAAGACTCCACAACCTCCTTCACCTTCGTTCAGCCATTAACAAATTTAACACCAAAATGAATATGCCAGTATCGGAGAAGATCAAATAACGCTTACCGGATTCGACCACGAAGTCGCCGGCTGTTGAAATTGGCGCCCAGGCGACGATGAGGGTCAACTTCAAATTTGAAAGCGATCGAAATTCTGGAGGGAATGTGAGAGCCCGATGGATGAAAAAAGCGCGTTATTTTCTTATTGGGCTGGACTCGGTTCATAACAGGCCCAATTTAAGCCCATCTTGTTGCCCAACACCAACTAGAGTTACCCAATGTACATTGATTTTCTAAAAGCGCGCAAAACGTCGTCGTATTTACCACAACAATATAATACAATCCATAAAAATACATATTTTAATTTAAATATTTTACCTGACAATTTTGCAAACAACATTTTACAGACAAAATGGGCATGGAAAAAATTAGCTTACAATGGGATGGCTGGCGGTGAAGTTGAGGAATGAATTTGATCATACTTGAAACGTAGTCCTGCTGGTTGGGAGACCGGACCGGCTGTTCCGGCTGATGGGGAGGTGTACGTAGACTTCGTGGACGTCCTGCTTGCTGACATCGCCTCTATCCCTGTCTATGGCGTAGCAGATATAGATGGTGTCGATGACGTTGTCCAAGACGTGGACGAAGTAGCCCAGGATGAGAAGAAGCAGTGCCCACGCTAGAACGGCGATGAAGTATAAGTCAGCGTCCAGGTCAGTTGCAGCATTCAGTATCGCACATACCTGAAGAAGGAGCAAATAAATCCAGCAAGGAATTTAATTAGACAAACGTATCGAGAGAATAAATTACTCGATGACAATTGCTGGGAGGGATTTAAATTGAGGACTTACGACGATGGTGTAGAGGGCTGAGAGAACGAAGATTATGCCACCCAGTAAGCGAGTGGACACAGTCTCAACAAATACTGCAGAGAGGAGGTTGCGCTTGAGAAGCTCATACGTCATTCTGGCAGACGTGCAGTAGGCTTCGCCGGTTATGGCAGCAAAGTTGATGGTGAACTTGTTGAGAAATTCAATAGCTGTCAGCAAAGTGTTGACAACGCAGCGTAGGCAGAGGTAGACAATTCCTTGGCCTTCCCGCTCGCTTACATTTTCAACAGCGGAGCGAACTATACGAACTATGCAGATGAGTAATCCTGATAAACATATCGTGCCCGAAGAAGGTCCTAAGGCATTTCTGCAAATGATGGAAACATGAAGCATTCGTTAGTTTAATGTTACCGATTCACCAAGGAAAATATTCTCTCACTCGTCAACTATTAGCAATCACATACACAAAATTCAGTACATAGGTACTGAGAACGGATGCGTGATGCAGTTGTCCAGATACGTAAACTTTACAATAGTAAGTAGCTACCAGCATTTTATCAGTAAAATATTTTTGAAAAATCACCTCAAGGAGCTTCTTATGCTTCTTCGCGGCTTGGTCCTATCCTTAGCGAAGTACCACTGAGCGACAGTCCCACTAATAACATAAACCTGAGTTTCCACCATCGTTGCCGAAGACCACAATATTGTAATAATCGCCAACGCATAATACGCAGGCACCCAACTATCCTGCTTCCAAACACACGAATATTCCCCACTCGACTCATGGGCCACAATCTTCCCATTCAATCTGGCGAACACCAGAAACACCACAATGGGCGCGAAATACACCAACCAAGCAAACGTCAACCCCGGCAGGACTCCGAACAGGGCCAAATTCGCCAATAACGCATCCGAACCAACCCCGATGATCCTAATAGTCAGCTCAATTCTATGCCAGTTGGCCACAAATATCCACAAGATGATCCCAATGATGATCAAGACAAACACAAGCAGTAAAATTCTGTAACCTAGCGGAAATGATGCGCTGCAACCAGAGTCCACCGTGCAGGCGACAAACCAGTAAATGTCGACAAAAATGGGGATTATGATAAAGAAAGGAAGCGCGACGTATACCACCTGTTTGGTGTAATGCTTGAGTAGAACCAGCAGCCCTAGGCCAAACGGAAAGCTTAGAATCAAAGTGACGACCAGCGTCCAGACCAAATCACGCAAAAGATGAGACGAGCTGGAGATGGAATTGAGCTTTCCGGCGCTCGATTTCAGCTCTTGGAGGAAAACGGCAGAGAGAGACTCGGAATTGGGGAATTGAGCGAGTGTGGATTTGACGCACGAGGATGAATTGGAGCTGTACGAGTAGGAGGAGACGTCGGAGGAATTAGGGTTTCGATGGACGATGACGAAGATTCCGAGGCCGAAAGTGGAGAAGGTGAAGACGAGGAAGAGGATTGAAAAGACGATGTCTTTGAAGGCTCTGGGGCCGTGATTGTAGGTGATCTGGACGTACTGAGTTGGGTCGGAGTCGGGAGGGCTGGATTGGGGGTCGTCGGGCGGTGGGTAGGATTTGTAGAGGAGTGGGGTTGAGGAGGATGGTGGGTCGTCTGGGGTGGAGGAGTCTCCATTTGTGGCCATTTGCTGGAGCTCGAGATGCGATAGTTTAGGGTTTGAGTGGATTTGGGTAGTGGAAGGTGATCGTTGACTCCTTAGTGAGTTCGAAGATCAGATGAGGATGGAGATGATGATGATTTGCTGGACTGGGACATAACAAGAGATTCTTAAAATCATGTTTTTATAAATATTGGCCGAAATTAAATAGCCCTAGCTGGCCTACCAGCTTATTCATGTATTTCTTCTTCAGATCTGTCACACAGATGTAATTTTTGCATAACACAATTTTTTTTAACAAAGTCTAGCTTTTAGGAAGTATTTGGTGTTGATAAATTCCTCTTGAATCTTACAAAATTTCACTCAGAAAGATCCCTTCAGAACTCTAAAAAAGGCGCTAAAACTGCCATTGATTGATTTCATATTTGAGATGTGCAACAGGTCTTGTGTACCAAATGTTTTGGAGAAGAATGGTGGCCTTCTGATTTTAGTTGCCTGTTCAAACCCATAAGCAAGCTGGATGAGTGTAGGTTCTGACCCCCTTAATCCGGTGAAACAGATTCCAAACGGCATTCCATTGGCTTCATATCCAGCCGGAACTGTGACTCCAGGGTACCCGGTGATTCCCAGTAATTCAAAAGCATCTTTGCCTAAAGTGACCACAGCATCCAGATCATAGTTCTGCATCAATTGCTCAAATGTGTTGCAGCTCACATTTTTTACCATGTCAAGGACTTTAACCACTTCCTCCCCCATTTCCTTGGCCTTCAGGTATAAACTGGCATCTCTGTCGTCTTTCATCGTATCCTGCGTTTAAAAATGTTTCATTTTGATGACAGGGTCAAGAAATTACTTCAGCTTGATGAACTTATCAGTTCAGATGACTACTCACCGGAAAGGAGTCATTTTCTGAGCGTGCTGGAGGGCTGTTAAGACCATCCAGGTACTTATTCAAACGTAGTTTGAAATCGGACACTGCCTGAATAGTTTCCTCACCTTTATACGGATTTAAAATCAGATCAGTGTAAACTGTTGCCAAATTTTCCACTATGGTTGCACCTCTCAGCCTGGAATGAAACTCTTATTATTGCGTATCAAATCGTAAAACCTACTTCACATAAATTCTTGCCTGGTGAAAAGATAACATGTCCAGGAATCGTACCTTAGAGTGCCCATATGCTTCTCGAACATGGAAGCTGTAATGGAGTCTTTGGGAAAGGTTTCTAGGTATGGAGTCCTGATGATGGCGATTCGTTTTCCATTCAGTCCATCTTTATTGAGAAACTGTTTATAGCTTCCTTTGGGTATAAATTTCTCAGCCTCATTTGTTGCCTCAGGGTCTCTAGGATCATATCCCACGATTGCATCCAGCGCCGCAACGGCGTCTGAGACAGTCCTGCCTACAGGCCTTTTAAAAAAAATAACAGAAGACAAGAGCTGTGTCACTTCTAGTTTCCACAAGCCATATGATCAGAGCTGATTCGGGCAAAGAACTTTCAAGTGCAGATTACCCGACGGTGCCTAATCGAGTGGGAAGAGCATTGATGCCAGCTCGGGTAGTGAGTCCTACTGTAGGCTTAATGCCAACAACTGAGTTTCGATCAGCTGAGCATGAAATGGAGCCATCCACCTCGGTTGCAAGTGCTACAGCTACCATATTTGCAGCCACTGATATGGCTGAGCTGCTAATTGACCCACATGGATCACTGATTTCAACATAAGGATTCTGCTTGTTGGCAAAGTGAGCTATCATTATAAAGAACCTCAATATAGCTAGAAAAGATGGGCATGGAGGAGTAGATGAGGAAGCAAACTCACCACAGATGGATTATTTTTTGTGCACCAGTTTTTCTGTTCCTGCAGTGACCTGGATGGATACCACTCCTCAGGACCAACCTTGCCCAAAATCACAGCTCCAGCTTTCCTTAGTTTCTCCACAACACCTGCATCATCACTAGGAGCTGCTGAATCCGGCACAGGGTACGACTCTTTGTTATCGATCTCTCTGAACTTTGCAGGTATACTGTCTCTGAGCAGTACTGGAATTCCATGCAGTGGACCAAGCTGCTGAAGGTCATGATTAGCAAGCTTCAGTTGTTGATCTGCTTCATCGGCTTGATTCTGAGCTTCTGGGTTAACTTCAATGACTGTGCAAAGTTCTGGATTCAGAGTCTCAATTTGGCGAAGGTAGACGTCAATGAGTTGCCTTGAAGTGAGTTTATTTTCTGCAAATGCTTGGTGGATTTTGTGTATTGTGATTTCTTGGGTGTTGAAATCGGATTGGATGCATAAACTGGATACAAATGAAGAGGAAGCAAATATGAGGTAGATGAGGAGAAGATTGGGTATGTGCTTAGTTCCACTTCCCTCCATGGAATAAGAGTTCTCAGTTTGGGTAATAGTGATTTGGATCTGGCAGTGCTGAAGTTAATGACCCAGTGCTGAGACTGGTTCAAAGTCAATATTCCAGCAGCCTCTACTGATTGGTTCAATTTATTGACTATTTTATTCACACTGATTTGAGGCAAGGAGTCAACTAACAGGGGTTGCTTTTGCTTCCCCCAAGTAGAGAGATTTTTGCAAATGAAAGAGTAGCAAACATACCAGTTTTATAAGTGAACTGTGACAAGTTACAAAATTTGTCCATAGAATGTGTAGTGCAAATATTATGACAATAATAACAATTTATGGAGTCATAACCATAAAATAACACCAAAGGCAGCAAAATCATGAATGCAAAACTTCAGTCGGCCTCTTTCCTAGCAGGATTTCTTGGTTGTTCTTCGATCAAAATGTAGATGGACTCTTTACTTCTCTTCTGTGTTTCCGTTTTCCTCAATCTTCTCAATCGACTTGTCAGAACTGTAAGGCATGAAAAGTTTTAGAATCAGTAAGACCTCGGCACAATATAAAGAAATATTTCTTAAACTGCTATTAAATTTCAAAATAACGCAAGCCTGTGTTTTCTTTCTGTGAACCGAAATATAAGCCATACATGTTTCTGTGTAGCTGATAAAGAAATCAGATATCTATGAACATAATGCCAGCCACAACCATTTATATTTTCTTGCTTTCTTTTATCTAATTTATAGCTAGTGACGAAATATCTAATTTATAGCACAGTTGTGTGGCATCATACTAATCAGTTTAACTTTCATACCAAGGTTTGCGTATGGTGAGAAAAACTTATAACAATGAAGGTTTTTCTACAAGTAAAGATCCAGTAACAAGGCATTGCAAACAACATATTTTCTTAACCACAAGCTCAATTGCAAAGTTTAAGTTGGACCTAGTGATAGAGATACATGACATCTTCAAAATGTGGCCGCATCAAAACAAAGAATTTAAGACAAGACATCATAGCACAAGTGACAACCCTAAAAAGTATACAATCAAATGAATAATAGGAATAGAAACAAAAAAACCGTAACTAGTCACACAAACCTTGTAGGACGAGAGCTCCCAACAGACTCAGGTTTCCTCCAGCTTCTCTCAGTTTTATACTCCCCCGCATTCCCTCTCCAACTTCTATCAGTAGAACCTGGCCTATCAGCCGAACCTGGCCTCTCTTTAATCTTCAAGCTTTCAAACTGCTCATCAATCTTCTTCCAATCCTGTCCCTTCTCAGCCAAAACCTGTTCTCTAGGCCTAGCTTCCCCAAATGGATTAGAAGACTTAGGCTTCGCCACAACATCAGGACTCTGAGGCCTCATCACCACATTAGGACTCCGCGGCCTTTCATCGCTCACAGGCAGTGATCTAGGCTTCAGATTAAGCTTCGGCCTACTGCCAGTTAAGCCCACCTGCCCATTATGACTCCCATCCACAACCCTCTCCTCCCTCTTCCTCCCCCATGAATCGGAATCTGGTCCTCCACCATTGGAAGTAAAAGGCTCGTAGCTCCTTCTCTCCCTGTCAAATCCAGACGACCCTAATCTCCTTGCTGGCTCAGAAGGCGTATAACTCCTCTTCGAAACCCAACTATCAGATTCATCCGCCTTGGAATCCGACCCAAAAAACCCTCCACCAGTCCTCTCCCTCCTCTCAAACCCTCCACCATTCCCAGACACCACCGACTTCTTCCCTGCAGCCCAATTATCAGTCTCGTCCGCCCGACTGGGGCCCAACGGCTCCCCCCTCGGCCTCCTCGTCTCATCCGACCCCCGATTCGCACCCCATCGATCCCCATCCCCCTCAGACCTCCCCATCCCATACGACCTAAACCCTCCCCCAATCCTCGACCTCTCCAATTCCTCCGCAGTCCGCTCCCTCGGCCCTGTCGGCAGCCTCATCAAGTCCTCCGAAGTCAATCCCCTCGCCTGATTCGCCTTCGGCGCACTGTAACTACTAAATTCCGCCAACGACAGAGTCTGTCCCTTCTTCTTCTTCCCCTTCGTAGCCACCGCAGCCGACAGCGTCGGGAAATCGGCTGTTGCAACAGCCGCGGCGGAGGCTTTCGCTTCATCCATGGCTTTGCGCTGCCGCTCAAGCTCCTCCTCATGCTCCTCTGCGTCCAACGCCCATGCGCCAGGCTTGGTCCCCCAAGCTGAAACGGTTGCCGCCATATATAACTGCGAAAATTCTCAAGCTTCGACCAACTCTTCTCTCTCTATGTCTCTCTCTCTAGGTTTGCGTCTCGAAACAGCAGAAGCAGGTTGAAGAAGGCTTTATTTATACTGAGGGAGATGAACAGACGCGATCCGACGGCTGAGGACGCGTCTCATCCTTTTTATCTTTTTAGGAAACTGCTGACGTAATCGCGGCCTGATTCGATTTAATGGACGGTGGATGATGAGGGTGGGATTCGGAAACATATTTATTACGGAAACATGCGACTAATATATAGAAATTTACAAACGATACAACTCCTTCAAGAAATTCCAAAAACAGGAGAAAAATCTATCAAGGATGCATCTTTTCGGAAATACCGCAACAATACACCGCAACGACCTCTCTGTAGTTCAAATTTAAATAAAAATCGATAGCCCAATCCGATGATGAATATGATGACAACGATTCCTCCAACTATCTACGTCCAAACGACGACGTATCATAAATTAACACCCCATAATTCTACAATCATGAGTTTTCCAGGCTATATGATTGATATCGTTATGATTTGGAGTTTTTTGAGAGAGAGATTAAATGACTAACATATGGTTGGAATAATGATTATTAATGTGTGAAGAAAATAAGGTTGCGTCTTTATGATCAAGCTTTTAACTATGGAGGATATCGGGTTGAGTTGATAGATTAATAAAAAATTCGTATATCGAATGAGAAAAATCGATGTTCATAATTCAATTTAAATTATTAAATTTATAGAATTGAATGGATCCTCTTTCCTCGGAGTCCCATTTTTTATTACAACAAAATATTATGTTATAAAAGGCTCACCACTTTTTTACAAGACGCCATAAAAATGAGGAACGCGCCTGTTTGTGCACATGTATTAGGATAAGATAGAACCTATCGGACTAAACTCGAACCACAACCTACACCATTGAAGCCCTCTTTTCATAGAGAATATGTGAAAGCATAACAAAAGCACCTATAGCGACATGAAATGACTGAGACTCATAGGGCTCAAAAAATTTATATGACGACAGTCAGGAAGAGGCAGAGCGAACCCTCGCCACGTGTCAATCGTCATATCGAAATTATATGGTAGCTGCCACGTGGCAAGTATCCGAACACCCATAGTCTCGTCCAAATTAACTCCACCACCGATCACGACCGTCGCCGTCACTTTAGTGCCCATTACCAGATGGGCCTATCAATTCAAACTTGGGCCAACTTATTAACTAGCCCAGCCCAACTTATTACGGCGTTTGACGGAAAATGGGCCGCAAGTGTTCGGCCCAGTAAAGCCCCTTCACCACACAACTTCAACACTCATAAATCGCCAAAAACGACGACGTTTCAGTACAAATAGAAATGCAAAAAGATAAGTTGATCAGCTCAGATATCAAACTGTGACAAAGGATTTGTGAATCATTTTATATAAGTTAGTTGATTCAGGTTTATTAATCGATGCGAGATAATTTCACAAAATACATATTTCAATAAAATATTACGATTCAAAATAAGATTTGTGCAGGCGAGCCGAAAATAGCTAATTATAATACAATTTTGTTTGGCATTTCGTATTTGATGAAAAGATGTTATTTTTTATTTGGTTTGAATTATTTAGTTGACCGTATTTGACTCGACAGGACCGAATCTAAGTATACAATTTCGAACAGATGTATTCAACTATTTTTCGAAAGAATGTGTTGTGGGCAAATATTTTAGAATGATGATTCAAATACGATACGATAAATTACGTGGTTTGACAATAGATTATATTTGGTTTGGTTGAAGAGATTTTTTGATTGGTTAGAGTGGCAACAGCAAAACGCGACCTGGCAACATGGACTTAAATAAATTTGATCAATTCTGAGTCATCAAACCCAAATCCCTCGAACCGATCGGAATCTTGATTCGACAATTTTCGGAAAGTTAAGAAATCTTCCGACCATGCGAGCGCCGAAGAGGCCGATCCACGCCGTGTCGACATGGGTCCGACGACAGCCGCCGAAGGTGAAGGCGTTTTTGGCGGTGGTATCGGGCATGGCTGCTTTGATTTTGCTGCGCTTTGTGGTTCATGATCATGACAACTTGTTTGTGGCTGCCGAGGCTGTTCACTCGATCGGGATTGGTGTGCTTATCTATAAGCTGATGAAGGAGAAGACGTGTGCTGGTATGTTGATGCGCAAGATTGGATTTTGCTTCTTAGGGTTTTGAGTTTTGGAATTTGCACTTTATTTATTTTCTGGTTGTTAGGGTTTTCGATTGAATTGGGGATTTTGTGTACTTGATTGTAATGTTGTGTAAAGTGACAAAGTAGATTGTGGTTCAAGAGATCTTTGGAATGTTTTAATTGCTTCATTAGTTTTGGAGAAGCAACTTGAGTGAGTGTTTGATGTGATCGGTGCCGGTGAGTATTTGGGTTGGGGAGCTTGAAAAGATGCTGAAGTAGAGGATAAGTATGAAAATTTATATGATTATGTTAGACTGAATCTCCATATCGACAGCATGCTAATTTGTGAGCTAATGATGAACATTTGGGTGTAGCTAATTGTTGTTGCTTCGGTGAAGGTAGCGAGGACTTGTCAGAGTATAATATGTCATTGTCTGCTTTATCTACATTGATAAGGAAATATAATAGAAGATGTTTACTCAGTTTTGAGATTTGTAATCGGGGTGTCTTAGACTGGAGGAAATGCTCTCATTATGTTATGGGTTGAAAGTTAATGACTTATTTCTGAAAAAACTTTTTGCAGGACTCTCGCTCAAATCTCAAGAATTGACTGCAATCTTCTTGGCAGTTAGGTTATACTGCAGCTTTGTTATGGAATACGACATACACACGCTGCTTGATATGGCTACATTATGCGCGACGCTGTGGGTTATTTATATGATCAGATTTAACTTGAGATCAAGTTATATGGAAGAGAAAGACAACTTTGCAATATATTATGTGGTTAGTTCTTTGTCTTTTAGCATTAAGGATGTCTTCTGGTTCTCGTGGTCTGGAATGATACAGTTGATGTTGTTTCTCTTCATATGTCGGAAATATATTTTGCTGGAGAATATTTCATATGCTTTGCTGGAAGTACGTTTTGGATTGCCGCAATGATTTAGTGGTGAATATCCTTGCCTTGATAATGAAGCTTCATATATGCATTTTTTAACTTCCGATTTTTATCACAGGTGGGACCTTGTTTGGCTTTGGCGATATTTATTCATCCATCAACCTCGCATCACATTGTGAACAGAATATCCTGGGCTTTTTGTGTTTATCTTGAAGCTGTATCAGTGCTGCCTCAGTTGCGGGTCATGCAGAATACAAAGGTTGTCTCTAAAGAGACATAAGTTCTCCAGTTTTTTTTTTTTATATCAAGGGCTTATGCTCCGATTACTTATCTTTTACCTTTTTATCCTTCCAGATTGTTGAACCATTCACAGCTCATTATGTCTTTGCTTTAGGAGTTGCAAGGTTCTTGAGCTGCGCCCATTGGGTCCTTCAGGTATTTATCCACAGTCATTGCCTGAGATGTTTGTACTTTAGCGGCTTCACTGATGATTACCTGTTAAATATTTCACTTCAGGTATTGGACACCAGGGGACACCTGCTGGTAGCTCTCGGGTACGGATTGTGGCCTTCAATGGTTCTGATCTCTGAAATCGTTCAGACTTTTATCTTGGCCGACTTCTGCTACTATTATGTCAAGAGGTTAGATATAGATCCTACAGCTAAGAGATATTTCTTTGCTTTACAATCTTAATTCTATTTCGATTTGCAGTGTGTTTGGAGGACAGCTTGTGCTGCGACTTCCCTCCGGGGTTGTGTAACATACGGAAGGCAAAACAAAAATTGACAAGCGACGACACAAACACATCGTGGACAGTCCTCGATAGGGTCTCTCCGCAATCTTTTTGCAGAGTCCAATGAAATTGGATGTAAAGGGAGGTGGTGGAGGGATGCATGCATATTTTCTAGAACATCAGAACTTGTATTAATATCATTTGAGCAGATAACTTGCTAGCATTTTTCCAAGTTGAATTACAAGTTGTGTACTCAGGAAGCCACACCCTTTATTTACTTTCTAATCAAGGTTGTGTTTTTGCAAAGCTCCCGTTGCTTAAATAGATTATATTCAGGGTGTATTCTTTTGAACTGAAACAATCCTTTTGAACTGAACAAGTGTGTGTCTGAACTGAATTGCTGAAATTTTAAGATTAAAAAAACACACCTCAGTAGTTCAATGGAGAGTTCAAGTTGAAATTTTTACCTTTCATATGAAGAATAGTGTGTATGATCTTGCACAATATCTAGCAATAATGTTGAACTAGTTTGTACCTAGAATGCAGCATAAGAATTGATGTTAGACCTTAATAACAGGATGATGGCTAGGCCTGGTGATGTATCACATATCCGCGCTAGGAATAAATACCACAATGTTGAATGTGGTGACAGCACAGCTCAAAACTCATCATAGATCTGAAAGACACTTTCCGTTGATGAAGTTAACGACTCTAGTGACAGTTTTTTCCAGTGCAGCGGTCACAGATGCGAGATTCTCTAGGAATTCTTCTGAAGTAGGTTTATCGCCGTCCACAATATCTGTTACAGCCTTTAGGTAAAGCACTGGCACCTTTAATAAATCAGCCACATAAGCTATAGAGGCTCCCTGAAAAAACACAAGGATTCAGAATAAACGACCTAGAGACAAACTGCCACAATCTATAAGACTCATCACAACATAATGTGATACAAAGAGTGAATTATGCATTACAAAAAGGCTAATGGGCATGACATTGTATGACAAGTTTTGTAACCTACCTCCATGTCTTTCACTGTTGCATTGTTTGTAACGATTGTGGCTTCATCCGTTGGGCACATATCTAATGAGTCCCCAGTGGTCAAGTTACCAATCTGTAATATAATTTACATTTTAAACGAAAATCCAGTATGAAAGCAAGAGTATAAAAGGGTTCATCGAGCTCACTTTAAGGTTTAATGCTTTCGCAAGGTTTGGTGTTGATATGGCTGGCCGTGATCCAACACCATATTCATCGAAAACCTGAAGAAGACAGTAGGTTCTTAGACTTGGTTTGAGGACAACCAATAACATGCCTGAGACCTTTGCTGCTAGCACGATCATACTAGCTTTTCATTAAAATGAGCTAAGAGATACTTACAGGAATAGGTATCCTTCGATCATGAAAAGCTACATCAGAAACAAGGTACACATCACCAATAGATGCTCCTTTGGCCTGAAATGATTAATACTCTCACAAATCTTCCACCATAAATCATATTACATTTGAAGCAATGAGCAAAGAGAATCATTCCCAAAGCACAGTGAAAACGGAACTGCCATAAGCAGCAACATCATGAAGATTAGAACCATAACTGTATTAACAAGATAGAAGGAGAAATACCTTAAACCCACCAGCAGTGCCAGCATTTATAATCAGGTCTGGCTTTGACGCCTGGATGGAAGCATAAGTCACTAGGGCTGCAGGGACTGTGCCGACACATTCCACTCCTTCACAACAAAAATGTTAGTCAAGCTTAACACATTCCTCCACATCAATAAGCACAATGTATACACAAATTCTAACTTCATGATTAACTAAAACCGGCTGGATGCCATATAACCCCCTTAGTCAACTCGGTACTTGAGGAAACAAAGGAAGTGACACGAATATAAATTAACATGTCCATCATAGTTAACAATTAAAGCCTTCACATAGAACAAACTCCAATGTCCTAGTACTATTTACTACTTTCAGTGACAAACACATCAATATCTACTTCAGTGAACCCCGCTTCAGTACCCATATTAGTCACATAAATTAAAAATATCAAAACCCTCAACTTACCCAAAAGCGGATCTTTTCCGGGAGTGACCAAATTCACAACAATGTCTTTATATATACCATGATATCTTTCCCACGGAACACCCTTCGGAAAACTGCAAGCAAAATGCAACACAGAAGTCAAGCTAACCCGATAAACTACTTCATCATGAAACTGGCCTTTCCTTCCCTATTCCGCAGAGACCCCAATGCATTTTTCTCATTGATCAAATCTACGCACAAGTCAAAATCTAACAGAAATGAGCGAATCTTTTCTAATTCAAGTTGATTAAAATCCAAACCCTAAAACCCCAAAGCACGTTTCAATCAGAAATTCAAACTAAGACTTCAACAATAACTCACACGCCAGCCGTATCCTCCATCAACCCAAACTCCCTCTCGATCGGAAGCGCTTCCTTCTGCATCGCTGTTCAATCAAATTAAAACCATTCACCAAAATGCGAACTATAACGAACCTACGCACAAAAATCGACTGCGATTCGTAATGCGATTGCGCGCTAATGCTTCACCAATTATAAACAAGATGCTACAAATGGGACGCTTCTCCGCCTCCGCCACCATCGCCTCTTCAAAATCGGATCGACCTTGGTGCGGCGCCATTTTTCTCTTCTTCACCAAACAACAAGTTCTCCGTAAATTGAATGGACTTCTGAGTTTTATCCTCGTTTTGTAAAACCTGAATTTTCTTACATTTTTCTGTAAATAGTTTTAGCGTCCTTACGACGTTGAGTTACACATATTTTTTAAACATTTTATATAAATTATAATAATGTTTTTTTAAAATTACTTTGTGTTAATTTTTAAAACTATGCCTACAGACTCAAGACATGTAAAACTACAGGGGCTAAATTTAAATTTATGAAACTATCTGGGCTTAATGTAACTTTAAGTAACTACAGGGGCTGAAACGAAAAGAAAAATTCGAAATCACACCTGTAAATTTAACGGTAAAATATTGGGCAGTTTGGTCTTCAGCACCATGTGGACAGAAAAAGTTTCATCCAGCCAATCATATTTCGCCAGACCCATTATTTTGCCAACGTGTCGAATTATGATTGGTTGGGCCGATATGTATATGTGTACGTGAGTGTAGCTGATTATTTTTGTAATGTTCGTCTTCCTTATCCCATTAGGGCAACTCTGCAATTTGAGCCAGTGAAACCCTAGCCAACTTCCATCTCATTTAGGATGCCCAACAAGTTGGTAATCAAGTCAAGTGTTTTGGAGCAGCAGGAGTTGAACTTAGGCACACCCAAATTGCAGGGAAGCAAATCGGCCAGATCTGAAGATGGGGCGGAGAATAAGGTAGCAAATTTGGATTTTTGCACCTGTAAGATTTTGTTCCAGGTCAATCAATAGATTTGAGTCATATCATATGCGAAAGAAACCATTGATTTTGATGGGTCTTAATGTGGTGTTGTGTAGAGCTTGCATAAGAGGCCAAGAGATGTGGAAGTGAGCTTGCCGGTAGTGTATGGAAATGCCGCATTTTGGCTCGGTAAGAAGGCTAATGAGTAAGTATTTCAGTGTGATTTTTGGTGTTTTTGTAACTGGTTGTGTGGATGGAGCATTGAGATTTTTGGGGTGCGGCGGATTAGGTTCCAATCTCACAAATGGACTGTGTATGTCCGTGGCGCTACAAATGAGGACTTGAGTGCAGTGGTGAAGCAGGTTGTGTTCCAATTGCACTCAAGTTTCAACAATCCGACGAGGGTCGTCGAAGCCCCTCCGTTTGAGTTGTCCGAATCTGGATGGGGCGAGTTTGAAATTGCCATCACTCTCCATTTCCATACTGATGTCTGCGATAAGCCGTTGAGTTTGTGAGTTCCCTTTTGCTTAATTTGAAATTCCCGGTCCAATGTGGCCTCTGAAATTTTTGTCATACATTTATTCTTATAAATTCTGAAGCTTGATGATGTTCTGATGACAGATATCATCACTTGAAACTATACCCAGAAGATGAATCTGGCTCCATGTCTACTAAAAAACCAGTTGTAGTGGAGTCCTACGAAGACATTGTTTTCTCAGAGCCATCGCAGAGTTTTTTAGCTCGTATACAGACTCATCCTTCAGTGATTTTTCCAAAACTGCCTCCTGGATTCACCTTACCTCCTCCTGGTATGTTGGTTAATTATTTTCATGTCACTGATGTACTCGGTCCATGACACGTTATAAAAAGCTTGCACCCATTGTAGCTCCAGCAGAAAAAAAGAGAAGCGATGCAAAGGATCATCCACTCGGCCAATGGTTTACAAATTTCTCTGAGGCAGATGAGCTGTTGCAGCTTGCTACCGCACGTCAGCAGGTCAGTCTGGTCTTCCCATCTCTTCCTTAAAATGATAACAAAGCTAGCTGACTGGGACAACAGGAACATACACAGATCAGATCATCGATATTGATTGTGCAGGTTCAAGCTCATATTGCCAAGCTCAAAAGACAAATTGGTGCTCTAGGGGGGCACAATCACCCATTAGAACCATCAGTGCAACAATAGCATAATGTTATGGAGCATCAGCCTGTTTTTGTTTTGTAAAGTCCAACATTTGTTGTTGTTACCTGTAACACTAACTTTGCATTGTTGTATCCTTTTACAGTAAAATAAACCATATAAAGGCAACTCACGTCAAGAGTTGGCATTGCAGAAATCTGTGGGCATGTGTAAGCTCGAGTCTTGGTTCTTGTTATCGTCGATCAAGACAGGGATGGAGGATGTAGCCATCTCGACGCATTCAAGCCTTTCTCAGCTTTTTTGATCTTCTGAGTGTTGGACCATGTAGGAATAATACCTCACATGGTATGGACCATAAACTTTACCAGTCATCAGATCTTCCTCATCCTGAAAAAAAAGAGAGAGGAAAAAAATGGCACAGAGAGGATCAAACAGGCTCTTGCAACATGCAGTGATCAAACAGATACTCAAAAAAACGTCAAGTGATTACAGTGATGAAAATCGGCTGCCAGTGGATGTGCCAAAAGGGCACTTGTTGGGGTATGTTGGCCAAAACAGGTCAGGCAAGACATAAAAGATCTTTTTACGTTGTTTTGGTAATTGCTCTATAAGCCAAGGACATGTTTCCAAAAGAAAATAACACATGTAGATATTAATGAAAAAGAGATAATATTTAAGGCTTGTCACAATCTTATAAACTAGCTTGAATTTATACAAATGCACTATGAATAGGTCCGGTTCGAGCACGTTATATCAAAATTTAAATGATATACCAGTATCACTAATTAGTACCAAATCGACTATTTCATGTTGAACATGTCATAACCTCATCTAGAATGTCATCAAATGGAATCCAAACTGCCTAAACTTGAAGCAACTAATGAATTTTTCTACACATAAATCACATCCAAAACCCCTCAAATTATAAACATCCCAATCTCCACATAAGGCACAGACTTATCCGCTACAGCCAAAAATGGGTATCCACAAATTAACACCATTCTTTTCAGAAACACAACTATTTCCAAAAGGCTCTTTATTTTCAACATTACAATCAAGCGTCAATTCCATCAACACCGAACCCACAAGTAGTTTGAATTCCACATCCCAATCTAGTAACCAAATCGAAACGTGTATCAACGGCATGGAATACTCCCTTCAACTATTACCCTAAAGGTCTCATTTTGGCCATCAGTTTCAACAACAATAATGCCCGTAAATCTACATCAGTTTCTACCAAGTCAGACAGAAATTTTAACTACTGCATCCTAAAATAATTTGAATCCAACCAGAATTAGTATGACTTGATTATCATAGAAATCCATGTCTTGGAAGTCATCATACTAATCAGACTGTGATTTACCAGTAATTATCATATCAAGTCATTCATCCAAATCCAAATCTGACCCGAAATAAGAATTTAATTACATCATAATGTGATAAACATGGTCAATACATATCAACCAAAAAATCCAGAATGGGGGCTAAAAATAGGCTATCCATATTTTGAGCCTGATCTTCAGGATCTTAACTGTTTTGATAGAATTCAAAACCAAAATCCATGGAGGATTCAAGAAAAGTCAAGTAAAATTAATGATAAAATCTGGAAAACTATATGCAATTTTCATTCATCGATGATGGCAAATTCATACAGCACAGCTGCAGATTCAGAAACCCTAAAACTACTGGATACCTAAAATTCCAGAGACCGGGATGAAGATGAAGACATGAGAGATTCCTATGACCACTCAGTAGTAAAAATATGAAATTGAGAGAGCGAGGAATATCTAGAAACAATTAAGTGAGTCAGAAACAACTAACCAACCAAAACCCTAATTTCAACTCGGATGCTGACTCGGGCTTTGTTGAGTCGGAGCGTCCGAGTCGATGGACTCGAATTTCAGCAGATGAACTTATTATCGTTCACCAGCGGCCGCGAATCGGAGAAAAACTGGGCTCCTCCGTTGCATCGTTTTCCCAACAGCTCCGAATTTGCAGCACGAGGTGACGTCGACTGCAACCGCGACACGGAGTGTAAAGCTTCCTCGAATGTCGATTCGTCGCAGGGGATCACGAGCGGGCCTTGGTTGTCGAATCCGAACTCTTCCTCAGCCTGCGCTAGGAGGTTCTTGAAGATCGGATGGTTGAGGTACGTGGCGCGGACTACGAAGCGCTTGAATCGGTCGCCGACGTAGACTGCGACGTGGCCGGATGGGACATCGGGAGGGAGGCGATCCGTGGCGGACTTGCGCCATCGCTTGAGGACTCGCTTCAGGTTGACAATGCGGCGGATGACGCTGGATTTCTCCAGCGCCGGAGACATCGTTGATGCTGGTCGGAAATTTGTGCTTGCAGATTCCGTTAAGAAAATTTCTATGTCATGGAAATTTCAGCGAATGAAGTTGTTGTCTTTATATCCTGATCGGGTTTAAGATTGCTCTTGTTCTTCACTCCAATTACGAAAATGCCAGTTCACTAGAGCTCATGTTGAAGGGTAGATTGGTAATTTCAGGGGCAGAATCTGAACGACCAAATCTACGTGATCTGCTTAACTCGGGTTTGTTAAAATATTTGGAACCCCGAATTCGATAATATATATTTAAATACAAACTAAATTTATAAATATCCGGAAATGGGCCTGGATCTTATATTGGGCTTCGAGCCTCTGAAATGGGCTGGGCCGTGTACAAGCGTTCTCTTGAATCGATGGGTTCTTTTGAAAATGCAAAATTTTGTCAGAAGTGGGGTTTGAACCCACGCCCACGTTAGTGGACCAGAACTTGAGTCTGGCGCCTTAGACCACTCGGCCATCCTGACTATCTTAAATTTAAAACGAGTTTCTAGATCTTTATTAGTAACAAGTCCAGAAATTTTTTAAACCCGTGTAATATTTCATGCCTTCCGATCACCAAATAAATATTTAAGAGCCTTCTTTTTTTTTTTTTTCATGCCTTCATATATGAGATATTATATCCAAATTTTTGAACATCAATTACTTGATGGCTCTAGAAGTAAGGCTAAATTTCTATCGAATAATACTATTGATTTCCTTAACTATGAATGACTTGTTGAAATGAGTGTTGTCCTTATGAATAATATCTTTCTAGTAAAAGTGTGTTTTTTCGTATCTAGTGATCACCCACATAACGGCTTTTGATTTTTTAATTGCTCGAAGGTGCCACACACATTTATTAGCTTCATTTCTACAATGTAGGATAAGTCTAGACACATCTGACTTGTAACCCTATTTAATATTGAATATTTCTGACATGCATATATAACATTCTCCTTCGATGCAAACAAAGTCCCTTTACATAGTGAGTTCGTAGAAAATTTCACTATTCAACCCCATCATATGTTCTGACGTCGATATTACCCATCCAATGCGATACATTATTAAATCCAGAAAAATCCAACAACGTATTATTAAACACTCTATTCGCATCCTCAATATAAGTCGATGTCCATGATTGTCTAATATTATTATCTCCCATCGCATATGACCTTTTAAAATTTTCCATAGTGTATTCATCAGACATGATTACGTCAAACGTCTCTAGCATGGACAAATACTTGCACGTCCACCACACCTCATCAAATACTGCACATACATTATTTGTGCAAACCCAACTTATTGAACCCACCCTAACCCCATTCCAAAATTCATGACAATTTAAAAATGATTTTGTCAGAAGTGGGGTTTGAACCCACGCCCACGTTAGTGGACCAGAACTTGAGTCTGGCGCCTTAGACCACTCGGCCATCCTGACTTTATTGGGCTTCATGCAATTGTACTTAATTTAGATGTTTATAAAAGGGTCCAGAACAATTTTACTGCTACGTGCATTGCACGTGCTGGTCCCGTCGTGTAAGCTTGATTGATTTCGCTCGCTTCCCTGGATGATTGTGGCCATCATCTTATCCTCTCGAGCTTGCCAATCCAGAGCAGATTGAGGCAAGCACCATCCTACTTTGAGTCCTCACGTCTTATTTTGAGAAATTTCTGATTACATTGTAAATCGCTCTGTAGCAGGTGAGACGATGATGATTTTTACCACAATTGTGGATCTGATGTATTTATCTACTTGTACACACATATACAATTAAGGATAGAAACAGAAACGATAAGACACTAAGACTAAATATAGAATATCTAATTAATATCTTCAATACCCCCGTCAAGCTAGATGTGGGTCGAGAGCACACAAAAAGCTTGGATCGAAGGAACACAAAGGCAGGACGAGGAAGAGCCTTCGTGAAAATGTCGGCAAGCTGAAGATGGGACGGCACGAATTGAGTGTCTAGCTGATCAGAAGAAACAAGCTCCCGAACAAAATGACAATCTATGTCGAGGTGTTTGACTCTCTTGTGAGCAACAGGATTTGACTGATGAAGAGCGCACTTTTGTTATCACATAAGAGAAGAGGCCGACTAGAGGGAACACATTTCAACTCTCGAAGAAGATTAACAAGACCAATAACTTCGGATGCAGTATCAGCCATAGCACGATACTCGAATTCACAGCTAGAGTGAGATACAGTAGGCTGATTCTTTGCACTCCAAGAGACAAGATTACCACCTAGAAAAATGGCGTATCCAAAGGTGGACTGGCGAGTATCAAGACATCGAACCCAATCAGCATCAGAGTAAGCAACAATAGAAGAGTCGGAGGAGCGAATAAAAGAGAGTCCCAAATGTAAAGTTCCTTTGACATAACGAAGGATCCGCTTGACTGCTGTAAAATGATCAATAGTAGGAACCTGCATAAACTGACTAACAACATTGACAGCGTAAGATATATCCGGCCGAGTAACGGTGAGATACTGAAGAGCGCCAACTAAGGAGCGATAAAGAGTGGGATCATCCATTGCTGTTCCGGTCACTGAAAAGGATTGGTCAGACGCCAGCGGAGTCGAGATAGGCTTGGACTTAAGAAGTCCAGTGCGATCCAGGATATCATGAGCGTACTTAGACTGCCCAACAAAGAACCAATGGATGTATGAGTAATTTCCAGGCCAAGAAAATAAGTGAGAGCACCTAGGTCTTTAATTGCAAATTTTTTGTGAGTCGAGCAGTGAACCGACGTATCAAATCAGGATGAGAGCCTGTGACGATAATATCATCAACATAGAGAAACAGAAATAAAATGGCCGAGCCTTTATGAAAATAAAATAAAGAAGGATCCGCGACTAGTGTTAAAGCCAAGCGAATGCAGATAGGAACTGAAGCGCTGGAACCAAGCAAGAGGGGCTTGTCTGAGGCCATACAACGCCTTCTTGAAGTGACAAACATGAGTGGAAAAACGAGCATCCACAAAACCGGGCGGCTGGGCCATATAGACAGGTTGAGTAAGGACGTCATTAAGAAATGCGTTTTTAACGTCAAGCTAATGGAGAGGCCAGTGAAACTGAACGGATAAAGCAAGAATTACCCGAACAGTGGAGGATTTGACCACTGGACTGAATGTACGATGAAAGGCGAAACCAGGTATTTGACTGAACCCTTGAGCACCTAACCATGCTTTGTATCGCTCAACCGAGCCATCGGCAGGAAATTTGGTTCGAAAAAGCCATTTGGAGCCTACGATGTTTGTATTAGCCGGAGGAGGGACAAGTTCCCATGTTTGGTTTGTGCTGAGAGCATCAATCTCTTCTTCCATTGCAGATATCCAATAAGGAGATTTGAGGGCAGATTTAAAGCCACGAGGTGCTTTGGAATTTGCCAGGGAAGTCAATAGCGAAGAAGCAGCAAGGAAGGCCGGATGTTTAGGTTTAAAAATATCTGATTTTTCTCGAGTGACCATCGGATGTGACGGAGCCGGAACTGGGGCAGGAGCAGAGGATGTGGGCACCGAATCTGGCGGAGCATTATTTTTCGCGCCTGGAAGCGGATTAGAGGAAGAAACAAGTGGCGTAGAAGGCGATGCTTCAGTAGACGGAGAAGGGATTTGAGGTGTTGTACTTAGATTTGGTGATGTGTGATCAGGCTCACTACAAGGGCAACGGCCCAAAATGGATGTCGAAGGAGTGGACTGATGTAAGGATTCAGCCGGAGTGGGTGGGGTAGTTGGACCAGGCTGGGCATCCCAATAGGTGATATAGTCCAATTGTGAAGGGCAGGAAGGTGCAGTGAATGGAAAATAAGTCTCATCAAACTGAGCATGCCGTGTAATAAAGACACGTGTGGTGGCCGGATCATAATACCGAAATCCTTTATGCATATTGCTGTAGCCCAAAAAAATACAGGGACGACTCCGAGGAGCTAATTTATCAGTAGCATAGTTGCGTAGATTAGGAAATACCCGACATCCAAAAGGACGAAAATTTGAATAATTTGGAGAAATACCAAAAAACACTTCAAAGGGTGACTTGTCATGCAAAATAGATGTAGGCAACCGATTAATAATGTAGGCAGTTGTAGCAAAGGCATCAAACCAAAAAACAGCTGGAGCGTGAACATGAAAAAGCATGGATAAGCCGGATTCTGTAATATGTCGATGTTTGCGTTCGGCACGACCGTTTTGTTGAGGAGTGTACGGACATGAAAGCCGATGATGAATGCCATATAAAGTAGTAAAATTGCGCAGACGGGTATTGACGGATTCGGAACCACCATCACTTTGAAATACCTTTAACGTAGTGGAGAATTGGTTGCAGACAAATTTATGGAAGCACACAAAGACATCAAAGAAGTCTGATTTTGCCCGAAGAGGGTACATCCAAGTGAAGCGGGAATAGTCATCTATAAAAACAACATAGTAGCGATATCCATCAGCTGTAGAGACTGAAGCAGGACCCCACAAATCACAATGTATTAGGTCAAGTATATGATCTGCTCGTTTTTCATTGATAGAGAACGAGAGTCACTTACTTTGGCTAACTGACATGAAGTACAAAGACCAGGGTCGGGTAAAAAAGATGTGACCGTTAAATGGCCAAGTTTATTTAATAAATGGATCATAGAAATTGGAGCATGTCCTAGACGAGTGTGCCATAAAGTAAAACTTGCCTTTAAAGACTTATTTTTCAAAGTAGCAATTAAAGCAGTTTGGCCCCTTTCAAGAACATATAGCCCCTGATCACATCTTCCTTGTACTAGAACCTTCTTTGTCGTCCGATTCTGAATAAGAAAGTAATTGACAGAAAATAACACATCAACAGGATAATCATTCGTGAGCTTACTGATGGATAATAAGTTCTTTGTTAAGTGAGGGACGACCAAAACATCAAGAAGACGAATTGTAGGAGTTAACGAATGATAAACAATACGTGTGATCGGTAGAGATGTACCGTTTCCAACAACAACAGAATTATTACCCGTATACGGAGTTGATGAATCCAATGCGGATAAGTGAGATGTCATATGTGAGGAGGCCCCTGAATCGACATACCAGTCCGAAGTAGGATTGGAGACATTACAACTTGATTGAAAGGCGTGAACAAGATTTGCCGAAGGGTCAAGAGGTGTGACTGCGAAGGTATTGTGGGTATTTGTCCGCATAATGAGCTCCCGGACAGATTTGGCAGCGAGGAGAGGAGGGCCTTCGATCTCCTCTGCCGGATGAAGAGCCACGACCTCCGCGACCACCACGGCCGCCAAATGAGCGATCAGATTGTCGCTGAGTAGATGGGGCGCGATTAAAAGGATAAAGGCAGGTTGCTGAGCATCGGCCGAGCTTTCCATGGACTGGTGAAGGATATAATACTGTTTGGCCTGGTTTAGAAGATCCTGGAAAGTAGGAACAGGGGTCATAGACAGCCGTGTGTCGGAAAAATTTAAGAATTGAGGTCTAAGTCCACGAAGGAACCAATGACTTTTATCCAATTCATTTACTGGTCGTCCAATAGCCAATAACTGGTCACATATATTCTTGAACTTGCTGCCGAATTCATCAACTGTAGAGGTGCTGTGGCGGAGGAAAAGCAATTCCTCACGAAGTTGCAGGGCACGGGAAGTGGAGGAATGGGAGAAGGCAGATTCGAGGGCAACCCAGGCGGCGCGAGAGGATGTGCAGTCGACAACTTCAGCCATGGCCTCTTCGGATAGACAATTAAGAATAGAAACATAAGACACTAAGACTAAATATAGAATATCTAATTAATATCTTCAATAGCAGGCCCGTTGAGGGGTGTCAGGTAGGAGCAGCAATTCGGAATCCATTCGTCTCTGGTTTCATTTTTCTCAGGGAGCACATTTTTTTTTTATTATCATTTTAATAAGTCCAGCATATTTTGTCTAGAAGCCCATAAAAGATCGGAAACGAGTCTGCGGAGTAATATCCTTTTACAAGATGAGGTTGGTTATCCATCTCTCAAAGTTATTTGCAGACGAATTCTTATTAAGCATTGATTATGTTTACTTTTTACGATATAATTAAAATGTGTCACATATATGACCACCTTTCATTTGTTTCAAAATGTATCAGACATATGATCAATGACACTAATTTGTGGTTATAATGCCATGTTTGGATCATTTCTGTTGGCCATCTTATTGGGCCGTTTATATGGGCCAAAGACAAGGAAGGCTAGCCATCGATTAAGGCTCGACGAAGACGATGACGTGGCATGAAGCGTGAACACGGAAACAAGTACGCATCTGAGCAGCTCAACTTCGTATGGTTTCGGGAGTCGTTGATAGAATCATTCACTTCGATTGTACGTGCCCTAATTTCTCAGTAGTCGATTTTGATGCGAAAACAGATGTAGTAGTAGCTGAGGGTGGTTGTTGATTTCATCTTAATGTCACTCCGTTGTGTTACTTTGAGCTGCCTTCGAATCCATTGAATCCGTTGATTATGATTGTCTGTAACTTTTAGGGTTCAAGTTCGCATCTTTGGGATGGGGACAATATGAAATTTTGTGTCTGTTTGGCTGATAGGGGTTGTGTCTGGTTTCCAACATGCGATTTGGAACTAGAATTTTTCATTCGATCGAGTTAAAGATTGGCGTGTGCGGCATTTTGCAGGAACCAGGAAGCCTGACATTACGAATTTTTCCAATTTTGTAACTTCGAGATTACAGAAGATGGTGAGTGTGGGGATTTTTGCTTTATTTCAATTAATGTAATGTTTAATGATTTCATCAAGTTCGGGAAGGATGGACTCTGTAGACTGGCGTTGGCCATTTTTGAAAAGAGGGCTGTCGACTTTCAGCTGTAATATATGCATCAGGAAACTTTGTGGAAACTGATGTTGGAATGTTTAATTTTGATGTACTTGTTGCAGTTTTTTGATAGATATGCGTTCCATGGAACATCGTTTGAGCAGACGTATAGATGTTACCCTGCGTCCTTCATTGATAAGGTATTTGTATTGTATTAGTTTTACAATGATGCACGCTATAAGCTTTTGTAAATGTGGCTCTTAGTGGTTTGAAAACATAAGCTTTAGTTGAATGAGCTCTTAGTGGTATTGCAAGATTATATCCTGTATGATACTGATTGTGTTTTGTGTATTTTGTCTCTCAGCCGCAACTTGAGAGTGGTGACAAAAGTAAGCCAGTTATCACATAATGTTTTATATTGTTTAAGCAATTAGACAGATACGCTGTTCCTGTTTTTGTTTTCTAATTGAATTCTATGGTTTCCAGTCATTATGCCACCATCGGCTCTGGACCGACTAGGTTAGATGCTGCCACTTATTATTTGTAAATTTCTCTTGTCATAGTTGACATGTTTTTATATTTGAGGCTAGTATTAGCATTGGTTCGTCTGACATATTATTACTTGTCACTGAGGGTACTGATACAAATGCATGTTTATTAGCGTCTCTGCATATTGATTATCCAATGTTGTTTGAGCTTCGAAATGTTGCTGCGGAGCGGGTCTCTCATTGTGGAGTGCTGGAGTTCATTGCTGAAGAAGGCATGATTTATATGCCTTATTGGGTAGGATTTCTGAGTTTGTCTATATCGTTTTTTTGTTTCTCGGTAGTTAGCATGGGACCCATAGTAATTAACAAACACATTTTAGCATTATGAACCATTTCAGATGACTTTTTTTTTGTAGATGATGGAGAACATGCTCCTGCAAGAGGGTGACGTAGTGCGAGTGAAGAATGCCACCCTGCCGAAGGGAACTTATGTTAAGTTACAGCCTCATACAATGGACTTTTTGGACATCTCAAATCCTAAAGCTATGTAAGTTCTAAAAAGTATAGCATGGCCTTCCAAACATCATAAGTCTGGATTCTATTGTCCTCTCTCTTTTTGACCCTCATCTGGCTTATATGAATGCGATGCATGTGACTGAGTTACAGTTAGAAAGCGTTGACGATGAGTGTGGTTTTTAATTTTTTTTCATCGTTAATCATGCAGATTAGAGACAACACTGAGAAACTTTTCTTGCTTGACGACTGGTGATAGTATCATGGTGGCTTACAACAACAAGAAATATTATATTGATATCGTAGAGACGAAGCCTTCTCATGCTATCAGTATAATTGAAACTGACTGTGAAGTGGACTTTGCACCTCCGTTAGATTATAAGGAGCCAGAGAGGCCTCCTGCACATGTTTCTACAAACAAGGCGCCAGCTCAAGGTAATATATTCATTCTTTTTCTTGATGGATTCACAAATGACAAGTTCAAGCGTTCGATTCTTTAAAATATTCCAAATGATAGATAGATAAGAGTTTAAGTGTACTGTAAGACCTCGCCAACCCCTGTTTTCTTCTCTTCTAGTCTCTTGTCCATAAAAGGAATAGGGTTTCATTATGAACTTAGTGCGATAAATCATATGGTTTTCCAATTGAGTAATGCAGTTGAAGAGCCTCCAGTTGAAGAAGCGAAGTTTAATGCCTTCACTGGAGTCGGCAGAAGGTTAGATGGGAAGCTGATGAAGACTGAACCTCAGCCACACTCTTCGTCCGGCTCGAAAAGCAAGCAACCATATGTTAGTGATGGAGGTGGGCAAGCTTCAGCAACAGCATCCCAAGGGGGGAGTAGTCGTCAGACACAGGGAAAGCTTGTTTTTGGGTCCAGTTCAAGCCAAGCTGCTCCCAAGAATAAAGAATCAAAAGTAATGAACTCTACTTTATGGATTCACCATATTTTTTTATAAGAAAAAAAAAGTTAGTACTGACCATTTATTCTGGTATAGGAACAACCTGCAAGCAAGCCGAAGCCAGAGCCCGAAAAGAAAGACGTGCCCAAATTCGAACCCTTCTCTGGAAAAAGGTACTCATTGAAGGGATGAGATGGTGTTCTGGTCAAAAATGGTTGGGGGTGTTCCTGTATAATTATTTTGCTATGAGTAGAACTTTGGTACATTTTTTATGGGTTATTTTGAAGAGGAATGGGAGTCCGTCCTAGTGGATGAGGGTAGGCTTTGATGTTGGTCGGAGGAGAAGTTAATCAGCCTTGCGACTATTTGAGCACTTTGAATGATGTGGTGATAGTCGCTGGTATGAGTCCATATGGAGTTGAGTAGCTGAAGCTTTCTTTTCTTGGAGTCTAGTCCAATGCCCCATTTCTTGAAGAGCATGTTCATCTCTTCTTTTGTGTACCTCTTCTGCATCAGCTTGCTCAGCATCTTTCTCTCCTGCCGGAGATCCTTCTCACTGCATACATACATACATACACATATCAAACCATGTATGGCCACCCAGCCAGGCCATGGGAAATTAGCCAGGGGAGAGGAGAACCTTGAGGCCATGGAACAAGCGTATGCCTGCTGGAGGAATGCAAGTCTCCTGAGCTCCACTTTCAGATAGATTGAATCCATGGGATCGCCATTGAAGTAGTGGAGGAAGAAGTAGGTCCTGTGCACCAAGGAAACATTACATATCTGCCAAAGATTGATAACCGACTTGTGCAACCCCTCTAACTCATCACGCCAATCTGAATTGGCTTCCCACTCCCTTCTTCCTACCTTCTCATACAAACAAGTCTCCTGAAATTCACAAAACTCATATCATCATCAGGTGAATACTGCTGACAAAAGAGTCTGAATGTTTTACCTGGCTGTCAACTTGCTCCTCAAACTGAAGCTCTTTAACAGATGTCTGTATGCTGGGAACACCATCCACTCGCCAGTCCCTCGAATTCTCGAACAGTAGCTCCACATAATCGGTTTCGGTAGAAGATTGAGAATTACTAGAAAGCAAGGAAGAACAGCCATCAAAATGTAAATGACTAAGCTTCCTTTGAAAAGGTTCTGGTATATGACTCGGTTTTTCCTCAAGGGTAGGTATTGGGTGGCTCCCATTTTGGTTCATCTTCTCCTGGCAGGATGAAACAAATGTCCTACAACTCCGACCATTATTGTTATCTCTCATTAAAGGCTCTCGGGCTGAGGAGCTCTCATGAAGAAACTTGCCGTGGGTAATCCTCTGCACAACATGCTTGTCTGAGTTGCTTGCATTCTCAGGCGATTCTGGACTAATTGAAGTTGTTGCAGCATTGTCCTCCTGGCTGGAATCATCATATGGTTCTGCACATCTAACAACCTTACAGCTGCTGCTGCTGCTGCCATTACTGGTATATTCCAAGTTCTTTACATATCCAACATGAGGTTTTGCAGATCGACAACTATGATGATCATCATCATCTTCCCATTCTTTGTTGTGTTTGTCCTATAGATGAGTCAAAACAAACATGTCATTACTCATTACTGTCTGATGACATGAAACAAACAATGTGCATTTGCAGACCGGCTCACCAGTTTCTGTGATGATTGAAGGTTTTCAATAACTAGTAGCAGGTCCTCAACTCGAGATTCAGCAAGATCCCGTTGCCTGGAAACTTTTTGAATATCCCCCTCCAACTACAAGTTAAAAACCAGATATAAGAAGCCATGCTTCAGATTCAGCGATAGCTACTATCACTTATGCAATATGTGGAATGAAGACTGAAGGAACCTTTTCGATTTGGAGATCTTTCTCCTTTATTAATGCAGCATAGTGTTGATTGGTATGGATCGCAGCAGGAGTTGCCAGTTCAGTTTCCAGCCTAGCTAGTTGTTTCTGCAATTGCTGAATCAAAGATTTCTCTGATAGAACAACATTGACCCTAGCATTTGTAGACACCTCCTTTGCACGACTGGCAAACAAGAGTGTGTTCCTAGATTGTTCCACCTGACTTCTTGCAGGACTCAAAGTGCATATGATGGCAGTTTGAGCACTGCCTCCCAGCGAGGATTGCAGAATGCGTGTCAATTTTGAGTCTCTATAGTTGATGTATCCTTTCTTTCCCTCGCTGCGAAGCAATTCACCAGATCATGCTTTATTTATCAGCATTGGAATCCTAAAAATAACAAAGAAAGAGTGAGCTGAGCTGAGTAGCTTACCTAAGCTTGCGAATGACTGCTCCCAAAGTCAGTAGACTACGGTTTATATGGCAGCCTTCTTTCAACCGTGACCCAGCTGACATTGCTTGAGAAGCCCGCTCACTGCCTGCCAAGTCCACAAAATTCTATCCAAGATTTCAACCAAAAGCACCAAGTTACTATGCAAGGAGTGGTGATGAGGAAGTGTTCACTTTTCCTCTGTCAAGATATATATATATATATATATATATATATATATGCGACAAGACCCAAGTTGTATCAAGAAGAGGCAACATGCAATATACGTACCAAGCCAGCAGAGAGCTTCATTGATTTGTCCTTGCCAGTAGATTCCTGGGCAGAAGCAGAACTTTCTATTGTCTGCATTATTTCAGTAATGATTCAATAGTTTTTAAGCAGAACAGAGACTAGGATAAATTAGAGGAAGCCATACCAATCTCAGGATCTGATGTGATCTGGAGCTAGTTTCATTCATAGAGGTCCCTTCAGTTCGTCTAAGTGCTGAACAAGATGTATGAGACTATGAGCATATGTCACTATTTTTTTTATATTTCAAATCTACCTGATACTTTAATGAAATGAATCTACCTTGACATGCTGAAAGAAGTTGTTTTAGATGGTTCAAGTCCCTCAAAGTTTCCTCCGTGAGCTTCACAACAATCGTCCCTTTCTGGTTAAGAAAGAGATGAATGATACATGAATATTTTCATCAACCCACAAAAATATTAAGGTGAGTATCAGGATTTACCTCTGGGTCATCTAAAACTCGGAGAGGCTGACCCTTTGAGCTGAGAAGATCTCTGACAGTTTCGTTATAAATTTCAAGTGCGGAGAACTTGAGAATAAAGGACCTTTCTTCATGCTAAGAATAAGAAAACAAGATAATAATTTAACAAAAGGTCATCATAAAATTATACAAAAAAATTTACTCCATAGTATTTTCTCACTCTGTGCACGTAGTCATAAATATCTGCAACTGCATATTCTGTTATTCCTGTCATAGTGTAAGTCTTTCCGGTGCTTGTTTGCCCATAAGCAAAAATGGTAGCTTGCAAATATGTTTACACAACATCAGCAACTACCAGTATACCAGCAGTAAAATTATCAAAGCATGAATAGCCTTATCTAACTTACAATTGATGCCCTTAACAACTGACAAGGCAATTTCCTTAGCTCCTTCCTCATACACCTCCTTTGTGCTACTGCTTCCGCCAAATACTCTATCTGCCCCAAAGAAATCCAAATCATAAACAGCAAAATAAATTTTGCAGAAGAAGAATCCATGAGAAAGTGAATAGGCACTTTCAAGCAATGCTCTTGGAGCCCAATTTACGGATTCGCATAAAATGGGATCCTTAAAACAAGTAGTGGCTTTGTTAATAGACATCTAAACCATTGCGTACCATATGTATATGCTGTTGGGAATCCAGAGTGCTCTTTTGGGCTGCTCCTGTGCAAGATAGTAGTATCATTGATGCATTCCCAATCTGCAACCTCATTCTTCGCAGCCTCCTTCTCGCTCAAAGGTCTCAGTCTAACTAAAACCAGAATCTTCTCTCGAACATCCATTTTCCCTTGCGTCTTCTCCCACTGTAATTTCTTCTCCACTTATTGCTCCAATTCGCTGCTTCAAATCTTACAACAGAAAAATCAATCCCTAACCCTCAACATCGCCACTTTCGACGATTAACGAATCCGGCTAAGCCAGAGAATAACCTTTAACTTCACTGCTCCGATAATCAGTAAACCTAGCTCAAATCACGAAGGTCGGAAACGAGTCCATACTCCCAAACGACGCATACAAAAACGGCAGCAACCGCGAACAAATAATGCCAAAAAAAATGTCGCTTCCTTGAGTTTTCGGCAGTAACACTCACCGACCGAAGCTCACCGCATCCTCTGTCGCCATTGATGATTTTCTCAGCTTCGTCTTCTTCTTCTCTGTGACGTCCCTTTAACCGCTTTTTCGATGCCTTGAGATCCGAATTGACTAAACTGCCCTCCCTTCCGGTTTACGAAAATGGCAAAGTAGTTACAATGACGTCATTGCCCCTCCAAATCTAGGGACCATGATATTTCCCAGGGTTGATCTGGACCGTCGGATAGAATTGCAGTTAAAGCGTTCCAACCGGATGTTGAGATTTACGTTGAATAGTTTTATTTAAGATTTATTTAATTAAATAGAGTGCATACCATTTCGAGGTGATTAATGTAGTCGTTGGTCAAATATAACGATACCAAGTGTAACTTTTCCGTTGTAAATTTATGTGCTGCACCGGATCTGATTTCATATTTTCAGTGCTGTTATATTCAATTTTGTTATCGAATAATTTAAAATTTCAAAATAAATAAGAATACCAAAATACAATGTCTTATTTGTACTCGAAAATCACACATGGAAAGATTAGATCAGACCATGAATAAAACAACGTCGTTTTGTAAATCCTGAACAGGAGATTATTCAACATTCACCTGAAGAATAGTCAATGGAGATACATACAGGAGTTGCTGGTTTGAGTAAACATGGACCAGAAAAAGAGATGTGATAATTTTATGACAATGCAGAATGGAGCAGGCGCAAGGAAGAGGGTGCTCACTCATCTTCTTCGACAGTTACTGCGAATGAGTAAGGATGGAACTTGTAGCCGTCTCCTTCGTAGAATTTGTTCTGGTATTCGACCCAGTGAAGACGCAGTGCGTGGAGGAAGGCACTGAGAGTTTCCATCACCAGCAACACGCCCACAGTGGCAAATATAAACACGAGGATACCCACTATGAGGATGAGTGGGTTGTTGAACCTGAGGAACATGTCCGAATTAATGATGCAGGAAAAAAACACCAATTGCGTGATGGAAAATTTATTAAGACGAGGTGAGAAACTTACCCCCAAGCAAGTATCAGAACCTTCTCATAGAACACGCTTGACAACTCTGAGTGCGCGAGACTGAAAAAATGAAAACAAAAACATAAGCTCGCATGCCAGACTGGCTCGCTATAACATAGATTTTTGGTAAGTAAAATCATGAAGATGCTCAACTAAACAAAATAGATAATTTAAGGCGTGTCATTCACGAGTATACAAAGTATCAGTTAGAGGTATGTAAAACTGTGGACAATCCCTAAACCTGCTTGTTATGACGGGAAAAAAATTAACAATGGTTAAGAATCATTTGGTTGTACAGTGCCTACTTACACTTGTAAAGTCAGTTCTGTTACTTATACATGTCCAAATCAAATGTTAATTTACGAGGAAAAAAAAGAAGGCGAAGATAGGAATTATACTAGCAGCATACCTAAGAGCCCACAGTCGAAGGTAAGAAGCAGTATTCGAAACTGATCCAAGAACAAACTCAATGGTATGTATGAGTTGGTGCACAAAAATTTCACTGAACTCAAACTCGTCATGGCCATGGGATCCATGGCTAGCCTCTAATTGTACAGAGTCATCCGAGCTTTCCAGTGGAATGTATGTCTGGCCTTGGTGTCTCTACAGGTAACCGATATTGATTTAGAAAAGTGGAAAAGGTCAATTCCAAGTTATGAAGTAATCATGAGACTGGATGAGAAAACTCTGCAATTACTTGCTCATGCTGCCTCTTCAAAAGAAACGGTTTTGGTAGCAACATCCACGGGACGGCAACAAGAGCCATCAATACCAAGGCAATCTGAAAGCAGAGAAATAAGAGTATTAGTCTAGTATCCAACGATATGTCATCCTTAAAAGAGGCTTAGTGATCAAACTTAGGCGTGGGGAGTATATATACACAGCGCAAAGTATCAACTAGACCTGGACAGTTTTCTGACCAGCAAAAAGCTCATTTTCGCCAAGCTCGTCAGTGGGGCTCAGAAACATGTAGATCATTATGTGATACAAATCAGCTTTGGAGCCAATACACCACTTAAAGACTATAAGGAACGAGAGATAGCCAAACAGACTGTTCAAGAAAATTATCTGGGGAATAAATTGGAACCTGGAATAACAAACCATTAGTCAAGTAGTTAACAAGTTGGTTCGCATATTTACCAAGCCAAAAAGAAAGACATAAAAATTAATGCTTTCATGCAGATACACAAGACGGCATTTTTTTAACACCAAAATGCATACCAGATATTGATGCTATTCTTGAAGAATTTCGCATTGAAAAAGCTCATTATAATTCCCAAATTCATTTGGCTAACACCAAGGAGGATAGACATTTTCATCTTCAAGGAATTTAGGAACGGCAGTTCACTGCGTGAACCATGCCATACAGGATCGACACCAAAAGGGTATGTTGGACCCACTTTAATTAAGCCTTCCGTGGTGGCATCTCTGCAAGGTAACTTTATTAGAACTAAAATCTCAAATTTTCCACCATGGAGGAGGTATTTCATTATTAAAGGAAAGGTTAGCATTGTGTCCCACGGATTGCTACATACTTGCAAGATAGGTCACGGCAAGCATAGGCGGAGCGACCAAAAATTTCAAAGGGAACAGAGAAAAACTCATTATAAATCAGCCCTGTGTATATTGAGAAGATTGCCATCATCATAATGACATAACGACCACCAAATGCCATTTCAGTAATATCTCCAAGTTTCTGAAAATTCCAAAAATAGTGTTTCAATAGTGGCGGTCATAATAAGTACAAATATAGACTTGAACTGGATGACTGAATACTGCTACATACGTAGCAGTACAACAAGAAACACGATGTTCCAAAAACCAAGCCAAGAAAACACCAACTAAGCGTCAGATACCTGGCCAGAAAGTTTCTTTTCCATTGATATAAGAATTAGAGCTGAGAGTAATATGCATATTCCATGGCCCCAATCCCCAAACATGACAGCAAAAAGAAACGGGAATGTAACAATAGTGAGTACAGCAGGATTGGCCTCTTGATATTTTGCCACCCTGAAACCACCATGGATGTGTTATAGCAGTTGGCAGAAGTGGCCACACTTTAACTGAAAACTTATCTAATCGAATAACAGTTACCAAGTCTTATAATTATTCTAGATGTACATACTCACCCATAAGCATCAACAATTTCTTGAATAGCAGCGTTGAATTTATTTGTTCGGAAATAAGTTGGAGGTAATTCTTTTGTATTCAAAACTTGAAAAATGGCTTCAACTTGGGAGTTCGAGTCAAAAGATGCCCGATGCAGTGCTTCTTGAATCTGCCAGATTCATAAATCAAACCGTTCAAAAATAATCATAACTAATAAAGCAAGTTTAAAAAAGTACAAACCTATTTACAGTATGAACAATTTCAGGAATTACAAATTACCATAAAGTGGTTCAATAGGGAAGACTTACTTGTTTGGCTGCAAAGACGGGGCTCCATGCCTCTCCCACTAGACACTTCTTAGTAACGTCAATGCTTAGCATGTTCAATGTATGATAAACGTATTTCTCTTTTCTCACCTTCAAAAGTTCAATGGCAGCCAATCAGGGGATAAAGAATATCAAAAAATATATCAGGGTAGTTGACCAAACTCATTATTATGGAAAAATCAAAAGTCGTTTGGAGACAAACCAAGGAGTTCCATTGCTCATATTGATCAGCAATTGATTGCAGCAAATTTTCTCTGTGGTGCAGTCCTGCATCGATGGTAGTTTTAAGTTCTGAAATTCTACCTGTAACCTGAAATTTGGAACGGTTGCCATATAGTTAATGACGAAGAGATGCTTTTTTAAGAGAATTATTAGAACAATTGATAATTTGATATCATGGTAACCAGCATAACACCAAACTACAAAACATTGAATACCTCGGTGATGAACTGAGCTTGTTTGACTGTCTCCTCATGGAAAGGATAGCGGTTTGCTCCAAAAGCTTCACATATTTTTAGTATTTTGGTTTTTGCTCTTTCACCAGAATAGAAGACTACAAAGACATTTTTCTCTACCTGTTCCGGAATAAGAGAAGAGTAAGTACTACAAACAGAATCAAAAGCAAGCACATGGAGCGAGATATATAGATATGTTCAAACACGGACTAGTTCCAAGGAGAGGCACGATCTTCCAATATTATCATTCAAATGTAAAACAAAGAGTTGTGACCTTTTCTCCTGAAACAGGATCAATGACAGGATCTTCAAGAACAGCCTGCTTCAGTAAAAGATTGCCTCTCGTCGCGCGAAACAATATTCGTTCAAAAGGCATAGACTTTTCTCTTGGAACAAGACCAGTAAAATATCCCAGTTTAACTTGTTTGGATGAATCGGCAGATTTTTCCTACCAACAGATCAGCAAAGATTCAGATTATTCAAAAAATTCATGAACATGATGAATGATACTAAGGGAAACTAAGTACGAAAACATTTTACATGCTCCAGTAAGGGACTGTCGATGGACTCTTCACCAGCATTGTTAGATTCATTGTCTCTTTGCTGAGCAGTGGCACTTCTATGAGCTGCATGGAAAAAATCTCCAGCCTGAAGAAATAAATTAACCAAATGAGAGTAATCAAGGGGATAAATTTACAAACAAATGTGAGGATAGAAATCAAAAGGAAACTGACACTTGTTATTTTTTGCACCATAACTCTAGAGTTTCATTTTCACAATAAGAGTCTAGTTAACTTTTGTGGTATGAAAAGGAAATAAAAAATCCTCGAGTAATAGGTCTTATACCTTTTGAAGAACAAGCTTGTACTCTACGAGCTCATTATACGCTCGTTGCAACTTCTCACCATTTGCATTCATCTCAATGAGCTCCGCTTCAAGTTCTCCAAGTTTAATCTAGATAAATTAAGCAATTAAATCAATACCTGCAAGTTAACAGCAAAGTGACTATATGCACAGACTTTACCTCCAGATCATCCACATCAGTAGTGGCCAGTCCAGTAGATTTCACTGAAAGCGGCAGGTCTGCCTTCAAAATCTGATCCTTAAAGAACCGCAATTTCCTTGCCATCTCTCCACATTTTTTTATCTGTGAACATTGATAGACAGATCATATGAGGTACGATGCTGATAGTTGTAGGTTATAAGGAGTCCTTTTGAACCCACTCATTGAAACTGATTGAAGCACTTGATCAAAGATTGTACTCTCTTCAGATAGCTATCTATGAAAGACAATTTCCAGACGACGACCAACGAGTTCTGTCTGACAGCTAATCAAGCATGTAAAACCAGAGCAAATCCAATTCCATTCACTAACAACTTGATATTTCAGAAGCTATACCTGATTTGCATATGTTCGCTGAAACGGGCTCTTATCTGCATTGAGCTGAAAAAGAAACAAGCACGATCAGATGACATAATGTATACACAAAATCATATTGTGACATTTGCAAGAAACAAAATAATTCAAAACAGACGATTCTGGATTTGACTGTCAGTATAGTACCAGCAGTGAGCGATAAGAAATATAATAAGTCATTAAGCTACAAATATATGAGCACAAAGAATACACGAAACTCAACTGTATACCACTCAAAAACAATAGCGCCCCATATAACAATTGGCTAACACAAGCAGTTGAACCGTAATCACTCACCAAGAGCAGATAACCAGAATTCATCTCACATTTAAGTCAGGACAGAATTATCGCATTGTCGATATTGAGTATGTATAGCACGACAAAAATTAATAACTACATACGACTGTAACTGAATACATATTCCATGTTCTCACATCAGAGATCTCAAAACCCTAACTTTACCTATTGTGGGACTGCCAATATGGCAATATGAGAAGTAGAATAAACAAAAATCGAGGATTTAAAGATTGACTTAAAGCGAAGGCCAACCAAAATCCTAAACCCCAAGAACCAATAACCAATAACAATTCCCTGCAACATTGATAACAAGTCTCTCACGTAACAAGTTCACCCTCCAACATCCAAAGCACAGTACAACTGCATCTGCCTACGCAAATCAACAAGAAACACGTACACTACCAGATCACCTCAATTCACAATCACACATCTCATATCAATGGAAAGTCGCATACAAGAAAATAAAACAGCAGAGGGGAGAGAGAGAGAGAGAGAAGGAAAGATTACATCTTTGAATTGGAGGAGACCTAGGTCACCGAGATAGGACACAGTGAGATGAGCAGATTCGATCGGAACGATGAGCTGTACGAGCTGCATCGGCTCCGACCTGAACAGATCCATCGGCGGGCAACATCCTCCCCCCATTAATCCCGGTCCAATCTCAATCGCCGATTTCAATTCAATCCCCTAGACGACCAGACGCTCTCTTCCAGCTTCGGATAATTATCAGAAGCCGACGACAGAGATCGATCTTTCCCTCTCCCCCTCTCTCTACACGAAAACCTGAACGTGCTCTTCACAGAACTTTCTACCGCCACACACGTATACAGATGCGACCTTAGTAATTATTACCTCATCATTTTATTTTATTTTTCTTATATTATTAAATTTAAAATTTTATGAACAAAAAAATTGATGTATGATAAAACAATTTAATTTTGTTATTTTTTATGTGGAATAATAATAATAAATCATTCGAAACTAAAATTATATAATATTTGAGCAATTATATTTAGCCGGTTACATCAGTATCACTCTCTCTAATAATGACATGTTACATTTAATTAAACTCCAATCCCCGAACTTCTTGTTATCGCAATTATCGGTCCTCAGGTTTTATAAATTACAAAAGTGACCCCTGGGCGTGGACTCCTCGTGTCACACGTTTAAGCTTTTCTGCAGTTGGATATGAACACGGACTTTTCTAGGGCTTGAAATCTGACGAATTTCGAAGATCGACTGCGGTTGAATTTACTTTTCCGGATGAACTTCTTCCGATGTGAAACTCGTCCGCGCCTTTGATTTCGGTTAAATTGTGTTGATGTTTTTGAGATCAATCTCGTCGACGAGTTGATAGATGTTGATGAATATAAAACTGAAGAGATCGATTCAGATGAAGGAGATGAAATTGAAAACCCAATTCAGGCAAGTCAGTGAGAGAGGTGAATATGAACAAGAATCACTGAATCCATTTACAAGGATGATTCCTTAAGCTACAATTATTACCAGATTCAAACTGAGCGGATCTTCGACGAGGATGATGATGATGGGGATGATGACGGGGAGGAGAGTAGGAAAGATCAGCCCTTGCGGCCAAGGCCGTGCTTGCCGCGGACGCAACCAGGGCGGTTGAGCGTGTACGCAAACTTCTTAGTCTTGTTCATCTTGGCGAACGCTCTGGTCCCCAGCTTCCTCATTCGCTGTCTGCCAAACCGATCGCTGACGCTCCACGGCACAAGCTCGTCGTCCAGATCGTTCCGATCATCGTCATCACCCGACTCAGGATCTTCTACTTCTTCCGACTCCGGATCTTGACTCGCTTTCTCCACCACCACCGCAAGCGCAAACACGCCAGACTCGAACTCGTTATCATCCTTCGCGACGCGATCTTCGGACTCGGAGAGGAGAGTAGATAATTTGTCCGATTCATCGTCTGAAAGAACGTCGAGAAGAAGATCATCGTCAGATACATCTGATGAGTTCACAAACTCCCAGTCGGTGATCTCCGCGTCGGGGCGCGCCGTGGCTAATCGGCCAGCGAAGAGGCTTGCGATGAAGGCAGAAGCGCCGGTGGTGGAGGTTGTGGTGTCGCTGCTCGTCGCCATTTTCTGCAGAGTCCGATTTGGGGGTGACGTAAGCGAATTAGGGCTTCCAAGTTGGTTTCAGTTGGCGATGGAGAAATGAATTTGTCGAGTCTGATTTCGATTCGATTTATAGAGATTGGGAAAGTTACGCGACCATCGACTCGGTCCACGTCCCTGGAACCAACCAATACTCGACACGTGGAAATCAAATATTTTGGATTGAATATGAAATTAATTCTCGTTTAATTTCTCCATGATAAACTATAAAGTACATCAATTTAATAACTGACCCTAGTTTCAAAACATTAATTCAAAATTAATCTATTTTATAAATATATTATTTAAAACGGTGATTTTGGGTTCATAAAGTGTGAGATTTTTTCATAGGGGAAATTATTCTCTGGAAAGTGGTACTTGGAGTGCAAGCCAAGCATGTTATGGAATGTGTGGTGTGAATGGAGGACCTGATCCGAACTGAAGATATACATTTGTGCTCACAGAAGTTGATATTTGAATTCCAGAAGTGGACAAGATGAGTGTGGAGCTGGCAGGCATTTTGGAGTCTGTCTGAGTGTTGTTGACTTCAGTCAAGCCTCGGTTGACCATAAAAGACGCGTAGGAAACAAAACTGGTTGCACGGATGGAAGGGAGATTCTTGGAATGCAGCAGCTATGGTGTCTTCTTGCCTTGAAGGATGACGTGGACCATGGCCTCTGCTCTTGATTGAATGCCTTTGAGATACTCTGAGAGAACCCTCTGTTGATAAGAGCCTCCTTCCTGTTAAAACAAGGAAAAAGGGTGTGAGATGATGAGGGTGTGGATTGATGAAGAAGAAAGAGTGAGTTTATGAGGCTGTTTGTGTTACTGTTCTTATTAGAGTTCGTTCAACTCTCTTGTTGATGACTGCGAATAATTCCTCTGGCGTGACGTCTCCTTTCCCGATTGTCAGACCTTCTATCAATAACTTATTCCAGGCTTCCTCTGGAGCTGCAGTCACAAGGGAAATGTAGGTGAATATGACTTTGTGCTGTCAGTAACTAACATGCCGAAATTTAAGATCCTTAAGCTTTTTTGTGCATAGAAAAATACCTTTGATAATGCCCTCAAGAAATTGCTCTGCCTTCAAGACTTCCTGTCCTGCACAATTAGAAAGCAGCGAGGGCACGAGGCAGCTCAGTAATCTTCAAGAAAGGAAAGACTTGTTTTTTCCTTTCTGAAGGCGACTGAATAGTTATCGACACACAATGTTGCTTAAGACATGGCTCTGAGACCCCTTTCTTTCAATGAGACGTATAAACTTAACTAACAGATTTTTGGGTACACTTCATAATGAAGGACTCTCAAGTCTCAACCTCTGTCTTGCATTTTCTAAGTTGGACTACTGAAGGAAAAAAAATAGTGAGCACCTTTTTTGGCATAACTGCGCTTAGAAAGAGTCCGGGCAGCATAGAGCTGCAAGACTTTCTGCAACATAGCCTCAAGCCCTGGCTTATCACCATCCTCTTTTGCCTGGAAAATAACTTTTAGCCGTGGGCAACTAATGAGAGCAAATGTGACTAGCTAAATCACATATTTCCATGACACTGTGATTCAATTTCTGGATTTATTGTGTCGGCGGTGGTGTCCATCTAAGTAACAAATAAAAGAAAGTATATCTGATCTTAAAAATGAGCTTGCCTGGCGTAACTGTGCATTAACTTCTGAAAGGAATCCTTCATCCAGTTGCCCCTCTTGTTCCCTCAATAATATTTCCTGAAAATTATGGATTTGAGAAATGACATGTCAATGATCTATCTATCGACTCTGAACAATGATAAAACAAAAGAATTCAGATGCTTTATTATTTTCTTTCTCCCTTATTTTTGGTAGGAAACCAGCCATGTTGATCGATGGACTGTAACAAGTAATGTGCAGGTTTATTTTCATAATTTTACATGAGCCCATTTATGTGATATAATCTGAGATCAATCCAACTAATTCCTTATTTAAAGACGTGATGTAACTAACCTTCTCCATCAAATCAAAAGCTTTAGGATCTTTGGGTGGCCAAATCAACTCTTCCTCTTCAGCACCCACTGGCTTCAATATTGCCTTCAGAACATCTGTAGCTGTTTCAATTTTCTCCTTCAAGTGCCGAAAAATAAAGTAAGAAACTGATAAAAGATGCAGAATGGTAACGAGCTACCAATTTAGATTTGTGACTAGCACCTTTGTTTTCTGAACTACACGATCTACTAAGGTCATTAAAGATGCAGCGAGTTCTTCATAGTCTTTCTGCAAATGCACAGAAACATAACTCAAAGGACGCTATAAGAATTGTAATCAGAAGTATTCAATCTCAAAAACAAATCATATCCAAATCAAAAACCATGCTTTGTCATCCTCGGATTTGCAGGTGTCAGATCTTGCAGCAAGACGTATCCAAAAATTCTCATTAAATGCAAGGATGTTCTCAACCACGAGCTTCTGAAGCTGGTCAAGAAATAATAGAGACCAAAAATGAGTACAAGAGATACTAATTACTTCTCTGATCAAATAATTTGCATTGTAAATCTTTGTCGCATAATGGAGTAATTATGTGATCTGCGTTACTATGGCCATTAATTCAAATTAGATCTGCAAAAATCGTCATGAAAGATACATTTCATATTAAGCAAGGCCATCAGCAAAATAGCATTAAACTGAGAAATGGATGACATTTTATCAAACAAATCTCGATTCAAGGTAGTTCTTATGCAATTTGGAACGAACGATACCAGTACACTCAGATATGTTCCATTGAGATCTTCCCCAGAGTCATAAACAGTCCATCAATTACATAGCTAAGCATTTTCTGTGATTCACTGTGCAAGATTATTACATAGCAATCCAACACTGCTAAATATGCAAGAGCGTAGTCAAAACAGTTTATGTTCAGATCAATCCCTCGGGTTTTTTTTTTCGTGAAACAATCAACCTAGTTCCGATACAGAACTTGACAACACTTTAGTGGCTTGTTACATTCTTTGATTATCCAATTACCTATTTACAAAATTAGTCTTACGAACAAAAGAAGATCGTAATGCTTACTGAAAATTGTGCAGTTAAATGTTGATTTCACAAGCCTAAATGATGCCAGTAATGATTCGGTAACCACAGAGGGACAGATATTAAATGAAAGTGATATCAATGTCCCCTTACCTCAGAAGGATTGGCATGCCTTAGCGTATCTATGAACATATCTACTTCCACTGTCTTTTTAAATGACTCTTCAGCATCTTGTTTGACTGCACATATGAAAGTTTTCCTGTTTATTAAATCAAAAAACATCATGCCGTCATTAGTGGCTACATCTGACAGTCCTCACAAATTAAACAAAACAGAAAACGATGAAACTCATTTTCCACCAAACATGGATGGAAATAATGGCAGAACAAGCAGAAACTTAATTGACAGTATGCAGATTATGGATCTAGTTCCCGGGCATCACCTCTATCAGCTAGAACTATTGACAAAGCAAATTTCTATAGTAGTTATTTGATAACAATATGAATAACATCTGATGAAATAGTTTTTCAGTTAGCAATTAGTTTCATTTGGGGCATCAAAAAATCCAGAAAATTATAGGATTCCGTTTACTCCATATGATGTCCAAATCCACAATACAGTATCATGTTTTCCATTGAGAACAAGTCTCCTTCTCAAGTGCTTATTGCTTAATTTTTTTTTATATTGGTATTGCTCAAAGTATATTCATCAGCCATCTGTTGAACTTTGCTTTATGTTGCTGAAACAGTATCGTTGATTGTACATATCATGGTTAGAGTTTATGTTAAACCAAGGTCGTGACTCCACTGTCCACTTATTTCGAAGCCCTTTATCAATCCAATTATCCAGTGTTTCAGAGTCAAGATACAACATTAGGTCGCTTCATGTCCAAGAATTTACTGTTTAAAACAATGGCAGATTTTATGTTTACTACTCAGGGACAACATACTTCAGCCGGAATAGACATGCACCGGCCACTTACACAAACACCTTACTCACCGCCCCAGCATGTATAATAAATTACAAAATAACCGCGATTCCTCATTTTTCTTTTCCATTTCCGATAGAATCATCTAGTAGAGTACTAGAAAACCGAAAATCCATGTCTGTAAATTACAAGACATGTAACAATCATATATAATTCAAGGATGCATCTATACCTACGCCTCGATTTTCCACAAGAAAAAGGCAAGTGCTTCAAACTACCATAAGCGAAAAAATCACTCCTCCGCCGCATCTTATCCTGCACACCACATTAAGAAATCCGGTAACTACAAAGCTCAGAGACTAAAAAATACCTCTCCAACAACAAGATAAATTTCTTATATTCTCAGAAAAAACAAAATTATAAAATCCAGCAAAGAGTTGAAATTTCGAGAAATGGAACTAATGTATACACTGTAGGTAGCAGAACCGAAGCTTGAGCACAACCGACAAGTTGACGTCACGCCAGCCAATGTCATCGTCTTCGCCATTACACGGAGATCGCTCCGCCGTGGAATCGAATATGTGGCCGGAGAGGTCGGAGATTACCGTTGGTTCGTCGAGCTTCTCTTCATCACACACGCCATTCGCAGTGATAATGAGGATTGAAATTGGTTGCACGAAGCCCACATTCTCCAGGCCGTAGCTTTAGCGTTCCCCTTCTGGTGGGCTTCTCTCGTACTGGGCTTCACCAGTAGTTGGCCCACACAGGCCCAATTAAAAAATATAAATAAGGAATTCAAATTGATTGTTTTTATGTGTATTATAATAAATAAATAAATATTATTTAATGAAAAAATAAAAAAAATTAAGAAAATTGCAGATTCACACTCTCTCTCTAACTATCCAACAAAAACTGTGTGGCGTCTCCTTCCGATTCCTCCACATTTTCTGCTCACGCACATCGCAATCTCCGATCCAATCTCCGATACGATTGACGGAGATCTTTCGGCCTTATACGATCCGCGGCGAGCTCCGTCGCTGTTGAATTCGACACGATTGTGTTTTCGTTTTGAGTGATAGGAGTCGGAAAATGGGGAGTTTGGGAGCGATATTGAAGCATCCGGACGATTTCATCCCGCTGTTGAAGCTCAAGGTGGCGGCGAGGCGGGCGGAGAAGCAGATCCCGTCGGAGTCGCACTGGGCGTTTTGCTACACTATGTTGCATAAGGTTTCGAGGAGCTTTGCGCTCGTCATCCAGCAGCTTGGACCGGAGCTTCGCGATGCGGTGAGTTTAGGTCTTGGAGGTGGTTATAGTTTTCAGATGTTTGATTCTGGAATTGGAAGTGTGAATCTAGTGTGAGAAACTCGATTGATGCATTTGATGGTGTTGGCTTTGAATTAAGTTGATTATGTTAGAGATTGTGTTTGATTGCTTAGAAATGTTTTGATATGAACACAGAACAGGTCATTTCCATATATAACTACTCCATTTATTATTTTATTTTAATTGTCATGAATAATATAATTTTTCTTTTCCAGGTTTGCATTTTTTATCTGGTGCTCAGAGCCCTGGACACAGTTGGTTAGCTTTTCATCACTTTACATATTGATTAATAAAGTTGTTGTATATGTATTTTGTTGTACATCTAGAAACCTGGGATGTCTTTAACATGATGTTTTGCACTCTTATGGAACTCCTATTGTCTAATCCCTGCCTTTTGATTTTGTATTACAGAGGACGACACAAGTATACCAACCGATGTCAAAGTTCCTATATTGATAGCTTTTCATCAACATGTATATGATCGAGACTGGCATTTTGCATGTAAGATTGTCACTTGGTGTTTTTGTATTTCTTTAGAGATTTTAAACTTCTGTTTTAAGTAATTCAGATACATACTCTCACTTTCGTGATATAGATATGTAAGTAATTCATTATATTATTTATGTGATTTTTCTACGATACGTTATTTGATCATAACACATCATCACGTCTTAAAAGCAGTTCTGACTTCTTGTAGTTGTTGGTTGGTTCCTGGGCTAACTTATCTTTTTCTTTTGAAAAGGTGGTACAAATCACTACAAAGTTCTTATGGATGAATTTCATCAAGTTTCAACTGCTTTCTCAGAGCTTGGAAGGGGGTTAGTTTTCTTGAACTCTTCACTCTCTCAGTATCTGACTAAATAAAATGATAACAGTATCTATTTTGCAGTTATCAGAAAGCAATAGAGGATATCACCATGAGGATGGGTGCCGGAATGGCAAAATTTATCTGCAAAGAGGTCGGTGTTTGTGTTAGATGGGAGAAAGCTCTGTAGATATGGTCGTCAACATGGCCACTTAGTTTATGATCTATCCCTGAAGCTTATGACATCTATGCTACACCATGTGGTGGGCTAGAGGACTATGTCCATGGTTCATGAGAATAAATAATCTTGCAGCTTTAATGACTTGTTGCAGCATTGTAAACTCGGACAGATAGCAAGATGAGTCCTTAAATACAAATAAGTTTCTCCATATTTGCAGGTAGAGACGGTTGATGACTATGATGAATACTGCCACTATGTGGCAGGACTTGTTGGACTTGGCTTATCCAAGCTTTTTCATGCTGCGAACTTGGAAGACTTGGCTTCGGACGCCTTGTCCAATTCAATGGGTTTATTTCTTCAGGTATTAAAGTTGACTTTTCCGGCAGCACTTTCATCTTCAAGCAGAATTATCGGATGATTGTTCTTACCACTCCACATTTTCCCGTATGGTACGGTAGAAAACAAATATTATTCGGGACTATCTCGAGGATATAAACGAAATACCCAAGTCGCGCATGTTTTGGCCGCGTGAGATCTGGAGCAAGTATGTCAACAAGCTTGAGGTTTGTTGCTTCAACTTTGATTCTAATTATCACTCATGCTGTTGGTGGTTTGTCATTACCCTCTTCCTTTATTAGTTATTCTTTTTGATTTAAATGAACTTGTGCATTATTCCATTAAAGTTTGGTTATATTTACATGATTCTCACTTTTAGATCTTTTGTACTTTCTTAGGACTTGAAACATGAGGACAACTCAGCTAAGGCTGTGGAGTGCTTAAATGACATGGTCACCAATGCTTTGTTACATGCTGAAGATTGTCTGCAATACATGTCTAATCTGCGAGATTCGGCCACATTTCGTTTTTGTGCTATTCCTCAGGTATGCAATTCAGATTGCTTATATAATTCCTTGATATTAGAGTTTGTAGCTTATCTTTTCTATATTGGTTTTATCATTCATTTATGTGCATAATAGGCTTTATGTGCTGCATTAATCATACTTGTCATGATGGTTGTATCAGATAATGGCAATCGGAACACTTGCTTTATGTTACAACAACATCCAAGTTTTCAGAGGTGTTGTGAAAATGAGACGTGGTAAGACAAGCTTCTTTATAACCGTCTAAGTTTTGTTTATATCGAAGAAGTGGTGGCCTGATATCACAGAGTATCTGTTCTTGCTGGTGATTATTGTCATGTTGTATCACTATTATTCACTTTCTTACTTGTAGCTTAATTCGTTCCACCATTGCATTTAGGCCTCACTGCCAAGGTTATTGACAGAACAAAATCCATTTCTGATGTTTATGGTGCTTTCTTTGATTTCTCTTGCATGCTGAAGGCCAAGGTACGACAGCATTAATCATATCTGGTTTCTTCAATCAAATTCTAAATCTCATAGCTAAAATATTTGGCTGTACTATAGATCCGGTGGAAACAAAGTCAGCATTTGGTTTCTAAATATTAGCTCATCCGGTTTTAACCTGCTGGTTTCAATCAAATAATATAACTGGAGGGTTTCTGAAGTTCATCTCGCTGGTTACCGTAGGTTGACAAAAATGATCCCAGTGCCACCAAAACATTGAGCAGGATAGAAGTCATACAAAAGGTCTGCAGAGATTCCGGAACCCTGAACAGAAGGTTTGGACATGTGTCAGATACTACTTACTGTCACTATTAACGAGCTCCCTCATCCCTAACCGTCACTATTTGATATGAACCACAGGAGATCCTACATAGTTGACAAGTCCAACTCAAATTCGGCATTGGTAAGTAATCATTATGTTACATTGGTTGTTGATCTAATACTAACGGTAGCTAAAACTTGTGCTGCAGATCTTCATACTTGTCATCACACTCTCAGTCATTATAGCTTATCTATTAGCTCACCGCATCACAAGTTTCTGTAAGTATACTGTATATAATCATTTCTCCTCTCCCTAAACTCGTTCAGTTACTGATGCGAGAATTGTGGCCTGCAGAGATGGCCATGTTTTCTTTTCAAGTTTGGTGCCAGAGAATCCTAAACCAAGTTTGTGTTTGTTCCTTTACGTAATACACTTGTTTGTAAAAATGAGGCAGAAGTTATTGTACTCTTATTCATCTCTCCTTCTATCATGAATTGTTCAACTTCAATCCCAACAAGGATGATAGGAGGAAATCTGCGAGTGTAAAAGGAATTAAAAGGAGACAACATGATGCAAGTCTATGCTAGTGTGTTAATTCCTCCGCATCTCAGGCTGATGGTAATCAATCAAGGAACAGAAAATACAGATGAATTACCTCGACTTCAAGCTGTTCAAGAATTTTAAGGACCTTCTGATGGTATGCAAGTTCTGATTCAACCTTTTGCAAAATGTGGAGGCAGAGTATGAATATCATGGAATTTACTTAAAATAATAGTTATGTTATGGCTACAGCAAAGTTCTTGCAGATTTGCTACATGAATGGTCACACCATACTTAAAACTGTGTAATTGGTTCTGTTCTGAAGATTTTTTTTTTATCTATTGTTAAAATTTAGCTATTCAAATGAATGTAACAGGAACAAAGTTGTTCGAACACAGTAGGAAATATGGTGTTCAAATGGTATGAAGGGTGAAAACCTTCTTTGACTAAAAGACTGTTAATCCACTACTGTATTATCTCATATATCACCTTTGACATTTGAAAAACACCATATTAAGTTGTCAGCGACCCGGTGTTGGCTCAGCCACGCCGCCATTGGCTAATGCATATCCAAATTTCGCTTATATCAAACCCAATAATTCTTCCTCCCAGACTCACATCCTTCTCGCCATAAACATTCTCAGCAGTGCAAATTCCAAAATACATTACCTGAAATATTCAACCAAAGCCAGCAAGAGTAACATTTAACAACACATACAACAATAAAACCAACAGTATCATTTCACAGGATCCATCACCTTTGTCGACCTCCACTATTCACTACGGCAGCACAACCCGATGATCCAATCTTATACGCCTAACCTCGTCGGGTAGAAAACACCATCACATCGAGAAACTAAATTATCCCTAATTCCCTAAATTCATTTCATAAAACTCCGCTCAACCACCAACTCTGCTCAACCAGCATCAGCAACCGATCAAACGATATACACAGATTTACACAATCCGAAATCCAAGATCCAATTACGTCTCAAACGTCCCTATCATTGAGCAAAGCGTACCTGGTGCTGCTTTGCGACTTGTTCTCGAAGCTTCGACCCTTGCTTCCGTATCGCTTTCATTCACGTCAACGCCAACAGTTCCTCGGCTCGAATCCAATCAATCCAATCCCCCGCCGTCATCAATTCGACCCTCCGGCGACATAAATCGGAATTCCAACTGTTCTCCGGCTGATGGAATCAGAGAGAGAATTCCCCTTCTTCGTTCGAAAAATCAATTTGTATATTTATTTAATTATTAATAAAAAAGTATTAAATCTAGAGATTCTGGACCCCAACTGGCCCCGAATCTCCACATTTATGCCACGTGTCATATCGGACGAGCTCATTTCATATTCGCAAACGAGAAGAAAAAAGCCCTAATCTGGAAATCGACAGATTCGGGCGATCTTTATTTGTCTTCTTCTTAATCCTATGATCGAAATCGGATGAAGGTTTTGGATCGCTGCTTTTCATGTTGAATTAGGCTCGTTGTTGGACCTCAGATTGGTGCTCGAGTCGGTGCAGGTATGCGCTCTGAGTTCGCATCGAAATCCAGTACGTGGTTGTTTCATCAGATTATCATATTTCGATTTCCAGAATTCATCTACGTTTCTAGCTGTATGCTTGCTTGTGCATTCAGATTCATGTTTTTCAATTCTGATTTCATGGATTTGTTGTGGTTCCTAGTCTGTGTTTTTCCAGTGCTTTGGTCATTCTTTTTATGAAATGGCTTCTTGGAGGTGTTTGTTTTAGCAATGTGTTGCATAAGTGCATCACTTGCTGTAATCATGACAGTTTTCGCGTGTTTTCATCATGTGCAGGAACATAATGAATTGTTTTGAAATGGCGGGTCATCAAGAGGATTTTGTGATGATACTGGTGTGAATTATTGAATTATGTCCTGGTACACGCTTCACTTTACTGGGTTTACTGCTGTGTTGCCACAAGTTGTGTTGGTAAATGCTAGCTGAAAGGATTTTTCATGTGTTGGCTGACTAATGATCGGTTTGATTCTGGTCGTGTGGAAATGTACCCTTTTGTGTTTGTTGGTATTCTGTTAGATATCCATGGCTCAGGTGGATTATTCAGCCAAGTGATGATATGTCCTGGCTTGTGTGTGAGTTGTTTCTTGGCTTGTGCATCTCAGCTAATGTCAATGCCGCAGCTATGTAACCGATTGCTGCAACAAAATATCTCTTGCTATCTTCAATGCTATATTGGGATGTGAATCTCCATCCATTCGCCATACCCATTCATTGCATATTGGGTGTCTAGTCAACTCTATCAGTGCAGCTGGAACCCTCCCCACTACATCAGACTCTGCATTTGTCACCTTAGGTTCTGAAAGTCCAGTAACTGGTTTCAGTTATTCATCATATACTTTTTACTCCAATCTGGACAGCTTTGGTAGAGAACTAATTCATGGAGAATATGGTAGTGGCACTGCCGGGGCACCCTATTAAGAGACTAGTCCAGTTGATCCACATGCCACAAAATTGGGAACTTCAGAGTTCATACAGTCCCTCGGCGAAAAGCTAATGTCATCGGTCATTATATTATATCCAAACTGCATTGGCCACAACACCAGTTGCAACTCAAAATCTCAGCAACAGGCCAGGACTGATGTGCTTGAATCTTTAAGCATTCTGCATTGGGCTATGGCTCCTATTATACACTTCCTTATCTGAAACAGGATACATTAAGGTAACTGGACTTGTTCAGCATTTTATCAACTCCTAGATTTGCTCCCCAATTAAACTAATATCACCGCCCTCTGTCTGTCTCTATTTGAACTGTTCAGGCACACATCACTACAAGAATTTTTATTAGTGCAGCATCAGCCAGATCCATCTACTTCCTAACAACCTTTCCTGTACTGTTTTCAAATTCCTGACCCAGTTGTTGAACGGCCATTTCTGTAAGTATATGCACTTCCCAGTTCACATACTCAACCTCTGTGCCTAATCCTCGTTGACAATGAATGCACAATTGACTACAAGTCTTTCTCAAATAGACTTATTAATAACATATAAATAAGTTCACATGGAGATAAACTATTCTCAATTCAACTGCTTGATTGACAAAATCCAGGACATGTATAGAGATTTGCATGTTCATTTGAATACACGCTGCTGCATATAATAGAGGCAACTGCTACATGTGACCCATCCCCCTCTTTAACATGTTAGGTTACACTTAATGAATAAATTAAGCACTGTGGACCCTCCTATGGGGCCACGTCACAGCATTGAGATTTAAGTCCTGCACATTTTGAAATTCGGACTCTTCACTAGCTACCCGTTGAATCAATTCAAATGGTTTTGAACTGTAAAATAGTTTATTTTTCTTTCAAAAAAGCTGAATATTCCTGATTTGAGCTCTAATCTTTTATGTTATTTTGTTGAAGAATTTTTGTATTTTGTGGGGTTTAAAACTTAAATTGCCACAAGGATTTGAACATGATTAGAGCCAAAATGGAAGCGCAATCAACGCCTCAAAAGCCAAAAGAAAAACACGCCCTACTTTTGAATAAAATTCATTATAGTTACCCAACATACATTTTGGGTTTTACTTTTATCGTATCACGATTCGTGATAAAGCGATCATTCATTTTCACGTTTCAAATTCAAATCCTGATGAGATTGGTGGTTGGGGTTTGAGTAAAAAAAAAAATTGAAAGATGATAATGTTACTAAATTTGTAGCCAGAAAAAGACTGAAGTAACACACATGGGTGATGAGTGTAACACTGTCTTGGTTAGGCATGTTGGGATAGGCTTTAGCGTGCTCTCTCTTCTTAGTAATCCTATGTTTGGGGAACATGCATGCTATAGATGAAAATTAAATAAAAACTCAAATTATAAGTTATTGAAAATTTAAATATTAAGGTCAGCTTATTTTGTACCCACTAATATTTGCTTATAGGATAAGCTCATAAGCATAAGCACTTTTATCTTCGTAGCAGAATTTATTATTATTTTTTATAAAAAAAAAAAAAAAAAAAAGGTGTGTCATCACTCTTTCTCACTCCACTGATAAAAAAAGTTGCATAAAAAGCAGCCCCCCTCAACCATAAACATTAAAAACATAACTGACCAAATTAGAGTGAATCCACAACTTTGGGGACCTAAATGTAAATTACATAAAGTATATACGAACGAATATAACTTCAATTGTGCCCACTAACTTTAACTCCCTCTCCTTTCAACCCCTCTCTCTCTCTTTCTCTATCTCTACCTGCAACTTTTTTCCTCCTTGGTCGATCGATTTGCACCACGTTTCAAGGTAAGCTAACGATGGATAATCGCGTAGGAACGCAGAAGCTGTGAAGTTGATCAGTTTAGGATTTTTTTATGATTTTTGTGATTTTTTTTGTTGCAGGAAATGGAGTACTGTATCGAAGCGAGAGCACTGAAGCCGAGCCTGCGCCGCGAAATTGATGTCCGGTCGAACCAGAGCCAGGCGTCTGCTGCGGTGGCGGATGAGTTTGCGTACGAGTCGGACGCGCATGGAGGAGGATTTGTGGAGGATTTCCTCGTCGAGGACCTGCTCGATTTTACTGAGAAGGACGTGGAAGGAGTAGAAGAAGACGAAGAGGAGGAGGAAGAGAAAGACTCGCTCTCGGACTGCTCTGTTGAGCTTGAAACAGACGAGAACGGAAACTCGGCCGTCTCCGGCGATTTCCTCTCCCTCAACGACGACGCTGGCCTCGCCGTTCCCGTAAGCTCCCACTCTCCACCGTTTTTTATTTGTTTGTGTTGAATTTTCTGAAAAGGATTTTTCAATTTCATCCTCAGCAGGATGATCTTGCGGACTTGGAGTGGGTCTCGCGCTTCGTGGACGACTCCATGCCGGAATTTCCGCCGTTATATCCAACCCGAAAGGAAAAATCCGGCGTCATTTGTCGGAAACCGGCCGGAGCCGGTTCGCTACCGGTCCAATTGAAGCAGCCTTTCTACATGAAGCCAATCATTCCAGCCAAGCCTCGAACCAAGCGGCAGCGGCTCGGCCGTGTCTGGTCCGTCGGCTCAACGGCAGCCTCAGAATCATCCACCACCACATCATCTTCCCTCTCCTCGTCCTCAATTATCTCTAACCCGGTCCAATTCGGGTTCAAGCAACCGCTTTCAAAAAAGCAGAAAACCGAACCGAAATCGGTCCAACCGAGTGACACGACCGGTCGAAGGTGTAGTCACTGTCTTGTCCAGAAGACTCCGCAGTGGCGGGCCGGACCCGAAGGAGCCAAAACGCTGTGCAACGCTTGCGGAGTCCGGTTCAAATCGGGTCGGCTGTACCCGGAGTACCGACCCGCTTGTAGTCCAACTTTCAGAGACGACGTGCATTCCAATAGTCATAGGAAGGTGTTGGAGATGAGGAAGAAGAAGGAAGTGGGCAGTAGTGGGTTAACGGTTCAGAGCTGCTGATCCGGTCTCCGGTTCAATTCAATTCGGTTGGATATGATTGGACCGGTCGAGTCGCTTTGTGTAGGGTTAATTAATGATGAGGGTTTAGGGTAAGGTTTTGTTATTGTTTTTGTAGCATTCGATTGTTGTTTTAGGGTTTTTGAAGGGTAGGTCGGCTTTTGGGTCTTTGTAATTTTTTTGTAAACATGCTTCCCTTGGGTGGTCCATTCATCAATTTGCGCAGCATTGTGCACAACAAACAGCCTCAAAGACCCAGCTAGCTAGCAAGGTGGGACTTTGAAGCGCGTTAGATGATGATGGTTGAATGGAATGGAGCACGCAGTTGAAAAGTTCAAAAACTTGGTGTGGTGGATGAGGTGGTGATAATGCTAAACAAATGGGTGTGGATTTGGACATGTTAGGGCTAATGATGACAGCTGGTGAGCATGCTCCTCTAAGGAGTAGAAATAAATTATATGCTGAGTCCATTTTCAACTCACCAAAAAGTCCGTCCATATAGGATGAAGTTGAAGAAGAAGGAATTGTAGAATATAATCAATTGCAAATATCTAGAAGAAAGAGGAGGCAGGCAGCACAATAATGGAGAGAGAGAGAGAGGTTGCAGCAGTGGCCCATTGAGAGAGGACAGATGGTAATGGTGCCATGGTGGAGTTTGCTTAGACTTCACTTTCGAGTTTCAATTGATTGCTGCTCCCTCCCTCCACATTCAATTTGCTTCATTTACACTTGTGTGTTCTTTCTCTCATCAGTAGTTATGGTGTTAGTTATGAGTTCCCATCCTCCCCACCTCATTTCAAAATTCAAATCTCATCATCAGGCACTGCACTGTGGGCATGTGAGAGATGTCATGATATTGGGGGCATGCATGCATGTGCTTGCTCCCTCGTCCGTCTTCATGACTTGTGACTCAGCAGCAGGCCACCACCAAACCCATCAACAATAATGTTGGTGCATAGAGACAACGGATGGATGGATAACATTTGTTACAACCTAATCAAATATTAACATACAAATCCTTACGTTAAAAACACTGAAGAAGAAGATGTAAATGAGCCCATGCTCCAGGAGTTGTCGTGCCAGCTGCGGCATCTTATCTGCACCAGTAGCAGTAGGACGATCCTCCGACGAGCCGGAGCTGCCGGAGCGACAAAGCTCATCCCTCGGAGCATGAATCCTGCTGCCACTGCCACATTCACTCTTGTCGGTTGCAACTTCAGACCCGTGATTTTGCAAGTTGGAAAGGCGTTGAAGATTGAAAGGGGAGAGTGATGAGTTGAGGGAATGTATGGTGTTAGTGCATATAAAGGGTTGACACGTGGAGGGTAATATCTGGTGATGCGTTCCTCACCTTGGTATGTCTGTTCTGGATTGAGATAAGGAAATAATGCTCAAAGGTGGTGACAATATTGTAAATGATGGATGGTAATGGTATGGTATGGTATGGTAGCTAGCTGAAAGCTGATGTGATAAATAGAGAGAGAGAGAGAGAGAAACCGACATAGCACTTGTTCAACTTACTTCCTTGTACTTGCTAGATCTTGTCCAAAAAAGGCTCTTCCTTTTGCTCGACTGGCTCTCTGATAATGCTTTCTTCCCTTTCGACCCCCCCAGCGAGAAATGACGCTTCAAAAACGAGCTGCTCGGCTCGACCTTACCAGCGTCCCCAACAAAGCTGCTTTGGAATTTGGCATCAACAATGCGGTTTCTTGATCTCTTGCTCTGCTTCAACCTCAATTCCATCTCAGCTTTCGTCGCCTTTTCGAACAGTTTAACTGCCTGTTGCTCCCCGAATGTGCAGAGGGGGCAGGCCGGATCGTACTTGCTAACTTCCAGAGTCATACGCTCCAAGCATTCAGCATGGTAGACATGACCGCATACCAGCACAGCAACAACTGCTAACTCATTTGTAGGTATCAGCTTCTGGCTTCCAAATGAGGATTTCTCCGACAAGAGCTTGGAACAAATCCCACAGGTTTTCATATGGAAAGATGGAGAAGGCGAATGGAGGCCACTGCTTGATCTGGTTATGGTCTCACGGTTGTTGAAGATCAATGTGTCGCTATCAAAGGACCATCGCTCTCTCGGAGCAGAAGCCATATATTCAGGGATAGACCAGCCATCAGATGAACCACCAAAGGAGTCATTAGCCCATCCAGGGCGCATGGGAGATGGTTTCTCCCCATAGGTTCCGGGAGACTTGAAACCTGGCGTTCGACCATCCCATGCTTGCATATATAACTGATTTCCTGGTACGCGGAGGGTGAATCTAGCTGGAGTTGAGCTCGCATGGAACAAGTGACCTCCAGTAGACAATGGAGAAGTAGATACAGAAGAAACTGAAGGGATCATGTGAGATCTATCAGGTGCAGCTGGATAGTCTATTCCCTCCTTGCCCTATAAATTTTTCATTACAAAAAGAACATTCATGAGAATAAGATTCCAGATAATAAGAGAACAATAATAAAGTGTGTTTAACACTTTATCGCATTTTCAAAATCAAATATTCACCTCCATGGAAATGCTCCTAGATATGGATGCATCTGCAGCAGTAACAATAAAAGAGATTAGAATCCAACTTAAAAGACTTTTCCATAATAAGAAACAAGGTCGAAAGAGGTTCCTCAAATCTAAATCACCAATCTAAAACTGAGACAAATTCATTTCACGCCAAATCAATCTGCTTATCGATACATGTTCTGATAAATGCATCCAAAAAGGTAGTTGTGTACATACAGAAATGTGTATTGTCAATGTTTATCTTAATATAACTGATCGCTATAAAACAGTCTCATAGTAAGAACATGCTACTCAACTGTTACCAGGTGATTTCAATTTAGATCAATCTGCATCGTTGATAAATCAAGATCCTTGCGTATGTACAGAAATGAGCAGAGTTGAAAAGTTATGCTTCATATAACTCAACAAATTTCTGTATCTAAAAGAAGAATTATTGGTATTATATTTTGTATAAACAAGTATCCGACTTGTCATAACCTCAAAGGATTCTCCATCTTTCTTGCTTTTTCATATTAAAGCAGTAAACAAATGAGTCTTTTCTCTCCCTTTTGCTTCCAAAAGTGGAAGAAGAACTTCAACCTTGGACAGCCTTACATCCATGACCCCAACCACACCACTCAAATTCTCAAGCATCAAATACTATAGTCAAGCTGATATTTGCTTAAAAACTCCCAGTGTTTAACTTTCTAAACAAGAAGCTAGTTAACTGCGAAGGAACTTTTTAAATATTTTTGTAAACTTAAGTACTGAACTACTTTTGTGCCCTACGTACATTTTGACATTGTGGAACAAGAAAAAAAAAACTGTCATATAAAGACAGTATTTATGAAGTACACAAGAGGCATACCTGAATTAGGAGACCTAAAATTTAGAACAGAAACAACACCTCCTTCTGGCAATGAAGATCTGCTCCCGGCAAGTGGCTGAAAGTTTTCAAGACTGCCTACTTCAGATATTGTTCTCACTGCTGTTTCAGAGATGTTTTCCAATTGGCTATCCCTACTGCCCATATCTGAAAACCATCGTACAGCAGTCTCCTCACCAGCTACGCGCCCTCGGTTATCCCACCGAACATTCCACGACGGGGAGCACAGGGTATTCACTCGTACGGCTTGCACATCAGGTTCATCTGATGCTGACTTACTTTTAGCCGCGACACAACAAGCAGCACCCATTTTCAAAGGAAAAATCACAAAGTCCTTGAAGATTTGTGTTTCTTAAGGGTTGATGCAAATAGATTATTTTACAACGGTTATTCTCTGCGATGAAAGCCAAGATCATTAATCAAGTTGTCTGGAAAAAAAAAAACAATAAGCTGCATTACAATCCACATTAATAGTTTGACATGTGGTGCACCATGAGACCAATACATGCCTAGCATGCAGATACTTGCAAGACAGTTAAAACTAAAAAAGACAAATCATCCTAAACCAAATCCTCCTTTCTTGTTTAAGGAACAAACACGAGAAATTCTAAAACTCCAACAAGAAATGAGAAATAAACAGTGAAAGTGATTATCTTGACCAATAATTCCATCGCAACAAGGGCTACTAGTCATTGTTAGCTAAAACATAGTTCTTGATAATAATTTAAGTATCTGACATATCCCTACTATAAATGAGGTACAGTACAGAATACCCAGTCACAGTCATAGTGTTCACATGACCATAACTCAGATTACTTATTCTTCTACAGCACTTCAAACAGCATAAACACCAACCAAAACAGCCATATACCAAAGCACAAGAGCTAATAGGTAAGACTAGAGTACAACTCACATGTATAATCAAACATTCTTAGCTCATAACATGTTCCAGGCATCACCAAAATCAGCAAACCAAGCACAATACCGAGCTCTCATCCACCCAACAAAATTTTAAAAAAGTCCAACAACTCAAATCAACTCTTCACCCCATATCCTCTCACAATCCAAATAACTGATCAACACTTGATCTCGTCCGTCAAACTTACCGAACTATCCTAAAACCGATTCCGGCGACAACCAAAGCCCTAGCAATCAAAATCTCACACAATCGAATCAAGCCTCATACACACGCGTAAAAATCCGAAATTAAAAACTCGCGCCACCACCAACCTCATCAAAATGCTCTCCAATTAAGGATATCATAAATCAACACTAATCTCCATATCTTCATCACTCGATTAAAAACCAGATTCGTCTCCGGAAACAATTCATCTCAATTGCATTTCCGCTTTCCAGAAATTGATAAAATCACACGAGAGCGATCGCAACGTGAAACCCTACCTTACGACTCCTGCATCGCCGGCAACGATGGCTCGATCGGAATCCGAGACGGCGGATGTGGAGACGGAGAGGAGCGAGAGAGAGAGAGAGATAGTCCTTCGTACGAAAGGGCAAAGCAGGAAAGCCGTACTGTGCGAGGTCGATTTTGACGGACGGTTTGCATCACGCCGTTAGCGGTAGTTTTGTTGTGGAGCGACATCGGTTTTAACGCCGTTTAATTTCCACGTCAGCACGCTATCTCAGTTTGATATTAACTATAAGTATCTCATTATAATTATCAAATAATTATTATTTTTTAATAATTGATTGAGTGGACACTAATGAAAAGTTAATCACTTCTACAATTTCCTAAGACTTAGACCTTGTTCTTTTGCACAAATTAACTGAAACTAAACTAACTGATCCGAAACGAAATACTGAAATTTTGAGTTCAAAAGAACAAGCACTTCCTCCGTCGTTAGATATATGATTCTGATCCCATGTCAATGTTTTTGTTAACTTATTTATTAATATATATCAACTCGTATAATCCAAAATAAAATGACAGACTAAACGAACCATTCCATTTTATTAATTGTCTTATCTTTATAATGGGAATCTATGAAGACACTTGCCAAACTCCACTCAAAATACATATACATGATATGTGGTCATGAAATGTCAATGTATGATTTTGGAAAAGAATGACACTAGGGCATCACATTGGTGGAAATGTGTCCTTTTACATGGTTGATTTTGACTTCCAATGCCTTATTTGTCACCTTCTAATGATACTCTCCACCCCACCAATACTTAGATTATGACTAGCTACCTATCAATTTGTAAAGTTAGTTTTCAAAATAGTAAGTTTATTTCGAGTTTATCATCTTTGTACGATCAACATCTGTCAAATGAGATTCATTTTTTATTGTACGTTCAACGCTGATATAATATCTACCGATTTCAGCCTCAGATAGTAAATATGATTTGTTCTTCAAACCGTGTTTGTCAGTAGCGGATTGTTTCCACATGAGCTTATATTCTATAACAATATGCTTTTGATAAATACCATTTGTACAAAATATGACAAATGAGACTTCCAAGGCTCAAAAGAAGCCTTGAGAATAGGGTTACTATTTTCATACGGCATAGCTCTTTGGGCTTGCATCATGCTAAGTAAGAACTAATGGGCTTCACTTGGGCCTCATTTGGGCTCCATCACACGTGTCGGCCCAGTCCAGCCAATGGATTTGTTGACTTTCTCCAATTTTGGTCAAACCTTGTGATATCCAATAATTGAGATAAAATTTAAACTGACAAAAATAAAATTATATTTAGAGTAAAAAACATGCCTGCAAAATCATTGTTCAATCCTCGACATCTTCAAAAAAGAAACACCGCGGCTCACGCCGGCACTTTATGTTCTTCTTTTTTCGAAATTACCAAACTACCCCTCCACAGAACTGCCACGTAAGCATATTGTTCTGCTCGGTGGAGCCCACAGACTCCAGATTTTAGCCATTTCTCCCACCCAACATCTTCTCTCTCCTTCTTAATCCATCGTCGATTCTCCATTTTCAGCTCCCCAAAGCCCGGTCCACTTTCAGCTTCCGATTTCCGATTCTCCATCCGTATATTCCGGCTACAGCGAGTGGAGATCTGTTGGTCTTGGTGCTGTCGGCGCCTGCATTTGCTGCCGGCGGGAAGTTCGAGGTAATTGATTAGGTACCGTTAATCTGCTGTCGAATCTCTTGGTTGATTTTCTGAGTGGATTTTGGATTTTTGGAGTGACTTTGGGGTTTAGAAATTTATTTTGCAGAAGCTGAGTTGTGGACGATTGTGGTTGAATTCTGGTTGACTTAGAGCGCTGCGGAGATGTCGGGACCTCTGGATCGTTTTGCTAGACCATGTGAGCGCTTTCTTTCCTGTTCAGATTTTTGTGTGTGTGGTGGTTTTGATAAGCTGAGTTTTTGATAAGCTGAGTTTTGGTACCTGATTAGGCGTCAAATTAGGGTTTTGATTCTCCATGAATGTTGACTTTGATATTGTGTTTGTTTTGGAGATGGTATTTTGCTGTGATTTTATTAATGTCAAGCTGGGCCCAGTGAGCTGGATTTTTCTCTCTTGGTCTAGTGAAATGGACTTGCATTCAAGATGCGGTACGTTGAGTGTCCAGTTGCAAGAGGAGAAGTTTAAGATTTGTTTTCCTGGTCAAGAAAAGCTTGTAGTGCCTCCTTGTTGAGGCGGCTTTTGTCAGTTATTGCGATGTTATTGAACTCTTCTTCACGTGGCGATGGTCCCTAATATGTCGCTTTGGTGCAGCTTGGTTATAACTTATAACTGCATTTTGCTATATGATGATCATTGTTACTTGGTACATCTTCCAATTCAGTGTTTCTTTATCTTTCGAATCAACTTTGAAAATTCAGGTTTTGAGGGGTTTACCAGTCATGATGAGAAGAGAGAGAGACGCTCGGATTTTGAGAACTCTGAGGATGAAAGAAGGTCGAGAATGGGGTCGTTGAAAAAGAAAGCCCTCAATGCATCAAGTAAATTTAAGCATTCTCTTAAGAAAAAGAGCAGCAGTCGACGGAAGAGCGATGCCCGGGTTAGCTCTGTTTCCATTGAAGATGTACGTGATGTTGAGGAGCTGGAAGCTGTTGATGAATTTCGTCAGGCTCTGGTTTTGGAGGAATTGCTTTCTGAGAGGCTTGATGATTATCATATGATGCTGAGGTACATCATCCAGTAACATGATTGTCTGCAAGCATGTTTGCATAAATTCAGAACTCAAATTTTATCTATAGAAAAGATCTTGCTAACTATGGATGAAGTTATGTAATTGTTGGAATGTTTTTTTTTCCTTCGCATGCGCCTACTTCTTCGTGTACCAAAGACTTTCTACATGTTTCCATTAAGCTTGTTGCTCCTGCATTCTACTGCGTGCTCAGACATCACTGCTTGAAGTTTATCCCTTTTGCAGATTTTTGAAAGCGAGAAAGTTCGATATAGAGAAAGCAAAACACATGTGGGCCGATATGATTCAATGGAGAAAGGACTTCGGCGCGGATACAATAATGGAGGTTACTGGCTAACCTTGTGCGAATTATTCTTATTTGAGATTCCATCCTCAGTACCTTTCTATTCTACGGGGTCTATCTTTGCTAAGCCTTTCATGATCCATATTCATTAACAGGATTTTGAGTTTAAAGAAAGAGATGAAGTTTTGAATTATTATCCTCATGGGCACCATGGAGTCGACAAAGAAGGAAGGCCAGTTTACATTGAAATTTTGGGAAAAGTTGACCCTAACAAGCTTATGCAAGCCACGTCAATGGATCGATACGTGAAATATCATGTCCAAGAGTTCGAAAAAAACTTTGCTATCAAATTTCCAGCTTGCACAATTGCAGCAAAAAAACACATAGACTCGAGCACAACAATTTTGGATGTCCAAGGCGTGGTAGGTTTGCTTGTCTGCCAGTTCTCTATTTTGAAACTAGGATGTTATTTCTATTGTTATAGGTTTGAATTATTCTATGTTTTTTATGATGCACAGGGGTTGAAAAACTTTAACAAATCAGCGCGTGAGCTTGTCACGAGGCTGCAGAAGATTGACGGTGACAATTACCCTGAGGTAAATTGTTTTATCGAAGCTGCAGAACTTAAATGTCAAACTATTTGTCGTATTGATAGGGAGGCAAAGGTGTATGCTAATTCGACTTTTGTGATTTTTTCTGCCTGCAGACCTTATCCCAGATGTTTATCATCAATGCTGGTGCTGGGTTTCGGCTACTGTGGACCACTGTCAAAAGTTTTCTCGATCCAAAGACGACTTCTAAGATTCACGTGCGCTGATTTTATTTCGTTTCTTATAAGAGGTTTATCATCTCTGAATAGATTATTTAACAATTGCATATTATCAGGTCCTCGGAAATAAGTATCAGAGCAAATTACTTGAGATAATTGATGCGAGGTAATTGTTTCCCTGATTTCAGATAATTAAGTTTTGATTTTACAGTAGTTAGGATTGGAACCAGTAGCGGAAGCGGAACTTACATAATAAAAATATTGATATTGGCGCAGTGAGTTGCCAGAATTTTTTGGTGGTACTTGTACTTGTTCGGATGAGGGAGGCTGTCTTAGGTCTGATAAGGGACCATGGAGACATCCAGAAATATTGAAGGTTTTCTTCAACTGCACCAGATGTTCATTTACCAGAAACTATCAATTACAAGATTGAGCCGTGACAGTAAGTTAATATCTACGATCAATACTTGCAGTTGATTCGTAATGGCGAGCCTCGACGTGCTAAGCAAATTGTCAAAGTTTTGAACAGTGAAGGGAAGGTTATTGCATATGCTAAGCCGCAATACCCACTGGTATGATAATTATTTATAAGATAATCATATCGATTACACAAGCTCTAGGATATCACACTTGCTCATCAATTTATCATGATAATTGCTAACTATTGCTTTCTTTCTACATTCCAGCTAAAAAGCAGCGATACATCCACTGCCGAGTCAGGTTCCGAGGCGGAAGAAATTTGTTCACCAAAGGCTTTGAGGAGTTATTCTCATCTTCGGTTGACTCCTGTCCGTGAAGAAGTAAGTGTTGTCCATTTCATGTTTTTATCCAACTGTCCATGGCATGCGATTGCAAGATACGTATTTAAGCGTAAAAATGTAGACACTTGATGAGCATGCCACGCCTTAGGTTTTGAAATCTGACGATGTTCAGCGATGATCCTACGCATAGTTTTTACATGATAAAACTATTTCATCAATACCCTTAAAACGTAACTAATCCCGACGCAGGCCAAAGCAATTGGAAAGACAGGCCATGCTGGTAATTTTGCTGGGTATGACGAGTATATCCCTATGGTTGACAAAGCTGTTGATGCTGCTTGGAAAAAACAACCAGCGCTGCAGAAGCCCTTTACATCTAAAGGTACGTCTAGTTTCAGTGCACTGTTGTCAGTTTAACCCGATGTAGTTGACAGTCTTAAAGCTTATTGTTTATCCGTGTGCAGGGACGCTTACTTTGCCTCCCACTCAAAAAACTACAAACTCGAACCACACAAAGATATTTGCCTTGCTCATGGGACTTTTTGCGACTCTTTACACACTCTTATTCTCTATCGCTAGTGAAGTGACTAAGAGAATCTCGGACGCATCAGCTTCTGATTCTCACGGCCACAAACTTGAATCTGATGCAGAAAAGGAGTTTGGTCCTCCATCCCTTAGCAGGGGATTCACACAGGAGGATGTGCTTTCTTCTGTAGTGAAAAGGTTGGGTGAGCTCGAGGAGAAGGTCGATACACTTCAATCAAAGCCATTAGAGATGCCTTTTGAGAAAGAAGAGTTGCTGAATGCTGCTGTTTGCCGTGTGGATGCTTTAGAAGCAGAGCTCATCGCCACAAAAAAGGTAACGACTAGTACACTTTTCATGATAAAAAAAGTAAATAGCGCCCTAAACTTGGTCAGTTATTTTGAAGATGTCTACGGACGCATGGTCTGTTTTTTCTTTTACTAGTTTTTGCGATTCCTTGCTTTCGTAAGTGTGCTGTTTGTTGTCCCTAACCGCACATATAATTCTGTACGAGCAGGCTCTGCACGAGGCGCTGATCAGACAAGAAGAACTACTCGCTTACATTGACTGCCAAGAAGAGGCCAAGTTGCAGGCTAAGATGCGAGTAAGTTACAAGTTTCTCATCGCGCTATAAAGATATCTATTTGACTAATATGCTCATCTTGTATCAACCATTTATGTTACGCAGAAGAAGAAGTTCTGCTGGTAAGATAGAGGCTTAGTTACCACTATCATCACCTCACCGCACCTCGTATTTCAAATTAAAGTCAAGTGCTTGTTGTAACATGCCAAACAGCATCGTGGTACTTATTCTCGCCGACGATGCAAGCTCAGAAATGCACTCCTGCCCTGAATTGGTTTACTAAACTAAACCTCTGTATTGTGTGTGTGAAACATTGCTTTTCAATACAAGTGACTTCCGTTGTGCATATTGTCCTTTCCATGTTCCAACCCAGGTTGTCTGTCTCTTGAATTACTCATGTCCAAATCTGGAAAGTAAATTTTAGATGAAAGATTGGAGTCTGTGATATGTTTTCTCATTGGTTTAGGTTTTGGAGCAAAAACCTAGATTTTAACAAATTTAGGGATTGTTTATTTTGAATGTATGATGTTTGATTTTGAATGAAGTTGGTTGAATTGAATTGTTATGATGTTGGAGCTTGGTCCAAATGGAGGGAGTTGGAGGAAGCTCGCAATGGCAGCAGTGGGACTTGGCAAAGGACTGAAGTAGCGACACTTTTCAGAGGAGCAAAACACTGAAAGTGATGAGGTAAATGAAGGAAAGTATGATTGAGATTCATGTTTCCCACTTTCTCAGTCCCAGATTACAACGCAGGAATCCTCCTGCATTTCGAAGCTGATAGATCTTTATGAAATAGCTGGCGACAGATGGAGGGCAAGAACTGCAGGGGTGTCAATGCAAATTCAAAAACGTAATGCTGCCAAACTGAGTTATGAACAACAATGGTGGGCATTGTGTAATTGCCCAAAAGTCATCCCGCAATATCATGATCGAATGGGCTTCGGCATTATAAACATTGGCCCAATTTTTAGGTCTTCAGAGACTCAAAAGCCTCACATGCCCGGGCGGAGGCTTTGAGTGACTATTTTGAAGCGAAAGCTAGAAAGAATTATTGCTACTGAAAAGTTTAGGCTTCAACTACAATTCATTTATTTAACTCAATTTTTGAATGAAGTAGAAAGCTGAAGCCAAGACGAATAATATGACGCCATGAAAACACGTTAATTGAACCGCATAGAAAGCATGGATCAAAAACGATTACGAAGCGCAGAAGCGGAACACATAGGAAAATAAGATAGGGCATAAAGCCAGCGTACAGCTCTATCAATCAGAACCATCTAGAAACTTCTAATTTCTCCAATCACCGTCAGAGTTACCACCGCCTCTGGAAGAATACCTTGCACCACCACCATCGCCTCCACCGTATCCACCGCCGCCGCTTCCGCCTTCACGGCGTCCACCATATCCACCACCGCCTCCACCATACCCACCGCCTCCTCCACCATATCCACCTCCTCCTCCACCATATCCACCTCCTCCGCCTCCGCGGCTGTATCCGCCTCCGCCCTCACGACGGCCACCACCGCCTCCTCCTCCACCACCGCTGTTGCGTGACTGAGCTTCGTTGACGGTGATGTTACGCCCGTCGAGGTCCTGGCCGTTTAATCCCTCGATCGCGTCCCTCATGGCCTGCTCACTACCGAAGGTGACGAAACCGAATCCTCTGGATCTTCCGGTCTCGCGATCGTTGATGATCTGAATAAAGAAACCACAAAACGATAAACAGAATTCAGATTTGAACATCGGAGAAAACTTATGATCTGATGAATCAGTAACGGAAAGCGGTCGATCTTCGTCTCTATTAAACAGAGAGTGGATGAAGAGTGAACGTACCGATTCAGAGAATCGAGATAACAGTAAACAAGAGTAACAAAGTAACACAGAGAACAGTAACATAGTAACAAAGAGAGATCAGAGAAAGCAGCCATTTCCAGCCGTATCGACCTTCGATTCCAGCACATCGCCGAACTGACTGAACGCCTTCTCCAACGACTGGTCGTCGGTGGCCCATGCCAGACCTCCGACGAAACAACGGTACTCGACATCAGCAGACGCCATTGGAAAATGAGAATTATCTCACTCAGAATCTCACAGAAAAGAGGTAAGGAAGCTTGATGGAATGACTTTGCTCTGAAGCGATGTATTTATAGCTGTGAGATGCTGCTAGCTAGGGCTCGATTTCCTCGAAGATATTTTATTGTATACTTGCGGAGTGTTTGGTAACACGGTAAACGTATGCGGGCTAAGCGACTGATGTAGGACTGCCGCTAGAGGCTTCAATAATAAATCAACGTTTTGACGGTAACGGCGTTTGTGGTTGGGATAGAGTTATACGTGTTTCCAAACGAGGCTTATCGAAGTGCGTATTTGATTGGTTGGTGGGGCCCGGCTTTCACGTGATTTTTTTTAGATAAGCGGTGAAAGTGGAGAAGAAATCGTCTTTCTTAAAAAGTTTATTTGATTCCAAAATATCTATCTATGCAATTACGATAATACCCTCAACGTTTAACTCGTTCAATTGGACCGAGCCCATTTCAACCAGGCCCATGGACTTTCCCAAGGCCCAATCACTATTTACTCATCAGTAATATGATTCATGCAATTATCATATGACTAAAGTTCATAATCACAGTAGACATGTCTTGTTAAATACGACTTGGTTTTGGCCGTTGGATAAGTCATGTGATCGACCGAATCCTTTCAAGTTGTTTCAGTCATCGTAACAGTGAGTTTGTATTCATTTTATTATTTTTTACAAGACAGTTATCAATTACAAAATTTTTACCGAACGAACGGTCCAAATAATAATAATAATACTTTATATCTAATATCTTGATACTTTAGATTTAAAGCCCTACATCGACGGATTGAGTGCGTATAAAAACAATCATCACCATTTAAGACCTCCTCAACTACTCATCTTTCTATCTCCCCTATTTATACACTAAAAAACTCCACCGTATCATAAAGTAAAAATATAAAATTACACGCCGTTTAGCATGTTAGTCTGGAAATTTCAATCGTTCAGTTCAGTGATTTTTAGTAAACACGATATACTTTTATTATAGTGAATATTGAATATAAGACGAGTATGAAATGCCAGATAAATTAAATTATTTTAAATATGATTTAAAAGTAATTTGTGCACAATTATATGAAATTTATAATATTCTGATTTATTGTAAATTTTGAATTTCCGAGCGATTAAAATATTGGGCCTTAAATGGGAAGAAGATGGATGAAACAAAATCTTCACTGTAAACGAGGAAAACAATTAACTATAAATAAACAGCTTAGGAAAACTGTTTTAAATTAAGGAATTAAATTATTTAAGAAATTAAAAAAATGAATTAAAAAAGGAAATCGGCGATCTGTATTTTATTCTGGATCGTCGTCCTCGTCATCATCGCTAACCTTCCCTGCATCAAAGTCTAGAGAGAGAAAGGTGAAACTCAGCCACGTTGTCTGTCAGTTTCCAGATTGACAGAGAGAGAAAAGGGAGCGGACAACCTGGCAGCAATAATGCGGGTTCGGCAGAAGGAGAAGTAAACAACAGCGACGAGGAAGACGGGAAAGAGTACTGTGTGATAGAATCGATTAAGTGTGTGAAGGTTGGGTTACTACGATGTTTGGAAGATGACGAGGTTGGAGTTGGTGTTTGGAGTCGATCTGGCGGATCGGGGATTATTAATTTCGATACAGATGGATACAGATAGGTGCATTTGACCAGTCGAGTGTGTGTGCTTCTTCTCTCTCTAACTCTCCTTCTTTCATAGAAATTATTAGTCAATAGTTTTTGTTTGGTACTTTCCTTTGTCACTTTGTACACTTTGTTCTCTCTCTCTCTCTCTCCGATTTCGTCAACCGAGCGCCGGAAAGTGGATTTGACAAGCAACGGGAAAGACTAGATTTGTCTTCATCCGGTGAGTTTGGTTTTCGGAGTTGGGACGGAGAGTATAGATAGATAGTGTGTTGGTTGATGAGAGTGGGGTTTTGAGAATGCATTTTGGGGGATTGGGGATCCCTGGAATTCTGCTTCTGGAAGTGTTGCAGGGATCAGTGTTATTATTATGAGTTGTGGCAGTGGATTAGGATGTGTAAGTTATAATATTGGTATTGATAAGGGCGGAGGAGATGGTGGATTTGAAGAGGAGTGTGGTGGTGGTGGGATTGGGATTGGGGTTTTTGTTTCTCTTGTTTGATTCGGCATTTGGGCAAAGTGGCAACCAGACACTGAGATTTGGGGAAGAGAGAGTAGCTTTGCTTGAGCTTAGATCTTCGCTAGGTTTGAGGAGCAAGGACTGGCCTATCAAGGCTGATCCTTGTTTGTTATGGAATGGGATTGAGTGTGAGAATGGAAGGGTGGTTGGGATCAACATTTCGGGGTTCAGAAGGACTAGGATTGGGAAGTGGAATCCACAGTTTGCTGTTGATTCGTTGGCGAATTTGACATCCTTAGCTTCGTTTAATGCTTCAGGGTTTGCGCTTCCTGGTGACATTCCTGAGTGGTTAGGCTTGCAGATGCAGTCTCTTGAAGTGCTGGATCTTCGTTTTTGTGGTATTAGAGGTGTGATTCCTTTCAGTCTTGGGAATTTGACAGCATTGTCCAGATTGTATTTATCAGATAACATTCTTACTGGTAGCATTCCGTTGAGTATAGGCCGGATGGCCAGTCTGAAGGATCTCGATCTTTCGCACAACATGCTTACTGGATCTATACCTGCTTCGTTTTCGTCGCTTGGAAACCTCTCTTTGCTCGACATGTCTGGGAATTTCTTGTCTGGGTCAATTCCTCCTTCAATAAGTTCATTGTTGAATCTCCAAATATTGAATCTTTCCAGCAATAGTCTCTCTTCGTCCATACCCTCACATTTGGGTGATCTGAGAAACCTCGTTGACCTTGATCTCAGCTTCAATTCCTTGTCCGGGTCACTGTATACTGATTTGAGGGGAATGAGGAATTTGCAAAAAATGGTAATCAATAACAACTTTGTTTCGGGAAATCTGCCAGCCATTTTGTTTTCTACTCTGAATAACTTGCAGCTGGTGGATCTTGGTCATAACGATTTCAGTGGCGTTCTACCTGCTGCGTTATTGACACTTCCTCAGTTGGATTTTCTGGATGTATCCAGCAATAATTTCACTGGGTTTCTTCCCAATAGTACAGTGAATACAAATAACACCGCCGCTGTATTTAACCTGTCTGGGAATATGCTCTATGGACGTCTTACGCCTGTACTTAACAGGTTCCGTTTTGTTGATCTGTCGGGCAATTACTTTGAAGGTAAATTTACACAGCTTAATGCATCATTTGACAAAAATTGCCTCCAAGATGTACCAAACCAGAAAAACCTCTCGGAGTGTTCGTCATTCTATGCTGACAGAGGTCTTGAATTTGATAATTTTGGATCACCGAGTGCCACTGAACCTCCACCTGCTAAATCATTCTGGAAGAGCCACAGAAAAACAATAATCCTGGCTGCAGTCATTGGAGGAATCGGTGTTATTTTACTTGTCGCTCTTGCAGTTCTATTGTTCTTCCTATGCTGTCGTAGGAGAGGCGGTGGAAGCCAAAGAGGAACCGGTGTTGAAGCTGTTCCTGCCGGGGTTAGCATGCCGGCTCCTGGTGTTCTGGCATCTTTAGATCTGTCTAGAGTAGGGGATTCATACACATATCAGCAATTACTCCAAGGTACTAATGAGTTTAATGATAGTAACCTTATCAAACACGGGCACTCTGGAGATCTATACCACGGTGTTCTGGAAGGTGGCATACCGGTTGTTGTCAAGAGAATTGATCTTCAGTCAGTCAAGAGTGATGGCTACTTGACGGAACTAGATTTTTTCATCAAAGTTTCGCATATAAGAATGGTGCCTCTATTGGGACATTGCTTGGAAAATGAGAATGAGAAACTCCTCGTCTACAAGTACATGAGAAATGGTGATTTGTCAAATGCATTGTTCAGGAAATCAAACCAGGAAGATGACGGTTTGCAGTCGTTGGATTGGATTACGCGATTGAAAATTGCGATTGGAGCTGCAGAAGGTTTATCATATTTGCATCATGAGTGTACTCCACCTCTCGTTCACAGGTACTTGATTTATACTTCCAGGCTATTTCTTATGTCAGTTAGATTGTCCAACTACATCTTCTGAGTTACTTCCACCAGGCTGCCTTAAAGGTAAACTAGGGCACAATCACATTTTTTGAATCATCGCATAAAATAAAGGGCTCGAGGCCAATCATAATTTTCTCGGCATGATATTTTTAACTTCATAGTTCGCTGTTTTTGAATCATTGTTTTAGTGCATGCATTTATACACTTTTTGTTACTCACAGAGATGTTCAAGCAAGCAGTGTACTTCTTGATGACAAATTCGAAGTGAGGCTAGGCAGCCTTAGTGAGGTTTGTGCTCAAGAAGGGGATCCTCACCAAAACAGGTTTACGAGGTTGTTGCGGTTGCCCCAGTAAGTCATTCTTCTTGCAAGTTGGATGTAATCTTTTGGTCCTTTTTAAACGTTTTTTCAATTTGTTTGCAACAAATTCACAAACACAGTGATTTTCTGACCTGTTGAACCAATGGTAAAAAAGTTAATGTACATTTGAAGTGTTACATTAGTCATGTAAAATAGATAAACTCATAACTCATGTTTGACTCGGTCAATACAATGTAATTTAATCACGAGTGATTTCTGTAAAAAGGATTCCTCAGGTTTTTATTTTTTTACATCCCTCCATTGCGCGAGACACAAGTTTAGGCAATTTAATTTTCAGTCAGTTTTCTCTAGTATGCTTCTCATTTCTCTTCGAGCGATTCCTTCTTGAACATAATTTGATACTGGAATGAGGTTCTCACATAACATTTTTCTGCACAACTTGCAGGACAACTGAACCAGGCCCTTCAGGTGCGGACAGTTTTACTCAAGTTTTGATTCGTATATTGACCTTTATTCTGGAGCATATTCTTATGGAGTTTAATGCTGTATTTTTTGGGTTAGAGTTGGAAAACCTAGGGATTTTTATGAGATGGTCCTGCAGAAAACTAGAAAGTTGAGCATTTACTTTCTTGATAGCAAATTAATAACTTCTTTAGAGAACCAAAAGGAGGTGTAGCGGCCCTTCCCGAAACTAGCACCAGACACTAACAGCACAAGCAGTAATTTTTTTTTTTGACTCTTCCAGGACTTAAAATAGCATTAGACCGTAACCATTAAAAGCAGAAGCGCAGTATTTTTTATTTTTTTGATTTGTCACTAGAAGCTCTTGCTCACTTAGGATAACTAGAAAACCTTTTCACATTGATATTAGTGAATGACCTTTTATCTAATAAGGTGATTATGCATGCTTTTTCGATAAATGTGTCCCTATGAACCACCATGTTTTCAGAATTATTTAAGTTTTTCTTCTTCTTTCCAATACGCTACTTTGGTACTTATATTTTACTCAGCATGTTTTAAAAGCAATATACATAACTGTATACTTACGTCGTGTATGGAAATGATCAGGTGCACCGCCACCTTCTACGTCATATGATGTCTACTGCTTTGGGAAGGTGTTGCTAGAGCTAGTTACGGGCAAGCTAGGTATCAGCGCTGCCAGTGATGCATCAGCAAAAGATTGGCTAGACCAAACATTACGCCACATAAGCATGTACGATAAGGAACTTGTTACAACGATTATGGACCCATCTCTCATAATAGATGATGATCTTTTAGAAGAGGTATGGGCGGTTGCCATAGTGGCAAGGTCTTGCTTGAATCCAAAGCCTTCAAGAAGACCGCTGATGAGGTACATCCTCAAGGCGTTGGAAAACCCGCTGAAGGTGGTAAGGGAAGAACACTCTGGGTCAGCTAGGCTCAGAGCAACATCTTCAAGAGGATCCTGGAATGCGACTTTATTCAGCAGTTGGCGGCTAAGCTCATCGGACACGGCTGCTGCTCCATCATACCCTCAGAGGCCGGAAATAGGTGCCAGTGGCTTGAAAAAAGTGGAAACCTCAGGCTCTCAGTCTCAAGGTAGCGGCAAGAATAGTAATGGCGAGCACTCCTCCTCCCGCCGGCGACACTTAAAGGATATATTTCCTGAACCAGAAGTTGAAGATGTTGAGAAACAAGACTAATGGAAAAGTTGAAGTTGGATTAATCAATTCTTTGTCAATAATACAACAGGCCGGCGCAGCATCAATCAGTCAGTCATGCAATCTTGTATGTTGTAGAGAATCCCATTCTCATTTTCTTACATTTGTCAGCCATTCTAGCACAGATTATTACCAGGGCTGCAAAGAACTCACAGCCTCATTCATCAACAAGATTCCCAAATTGTTCAAAGTTGCTCACAGGCTGCATTTTATTACTTGCAACTGTCAGAAGTGATACAAACTTTTCTTGGAAAATTCAGAGTTTTTGAGCCAAATTGATGAACATTGGATCACCCACAAAAGCTGCCAGCATTGCAAGTGACATTAACAGAACAATGCATTATATAAATAGAGTTTTGAAAGATCCAGCTGAGGCTATTTATGCTGTGAGTTGCACAATCTTTGTTGTCTGATCAAAACTGTTCAAAAATCTTGATAAAACAGTACAAGAATGTAATGGCTTAATGCCCATGAATTTGTTTTTCAATGACAGGTCTTCAGACATAAATATGATGACCAAGTCAGCTACTGGAGTCCAATCCGGCAAATGGGATTTTTCTTGATGAGAGTGAGATCCGTCTGGAAAGGAAATAAAAGGCAATATGAAGATTGAATTTTTTTAATTGAAGGTGAGACTTGTTTCAAAGCATAGAGCTGATCATACCTTATGACCGAACAGGTCTCTTATATTATCAATGCCGTATAAAATCATTGTAGGCCTGTTTAAGAGACGGTTTCAAAACAGTGTAAAATGTGTTTGAAGCTAGGACAGGTGATTTATCTACATGCGGTTTTGTTTAGAATTGCTTTTACCTTTCCAGGGAAAGCCCCCATGCAATAACACGTACGTCTTCTGGAAGTCCCATGGGGAGCAACATTTCAGGGCGGAACATGCCAGAATTGCCGATTTCTACCCATTTTTTGAAGCCTTCATGATAACTGGAATTACAGCAAAGCAAGTCAATTAGTATTCTTTCAATCTGACACAATTAACTTTCGCACTTTACTGATTACCTGAAAATTTCCATACTGGGTTCTGTATATGGATTGTAAGCAGGCTTGAAACGCAGTTTAGACATACCTGCAAACCAAATATGGCATTATTTTCACTCGTAAAGAAAAAACAAAATCAAATGTATACAATAGAAAAGGCAAGGGTGGCTTTATCGCACACTCCATTTGATGCTTATATAATCATTACAAGATTTCAGGTTGGGAAGTCATCAAGTGAAATTACCTAGACGCGAGAAGAAGTCCTGCAAAACGCCAATAAGGTCACCAAGAGTGAGGCCCCTATCACATATGAGACCTAAAACCAAGAAACACATTCTTAACATAAGTAAGGTATAAATTTTAGTAATACATAACTAGAAATACAATATACTAAAGAGTGCAACTGATGTTCCATGATTTTTTTGTAACTTTCCACAGTAAGATAACAATTCTCTAGTGAATCACAATATCCCCATAATTACTAACTACAAAAAATCTGCTGTTGCAATTGCAGTTGCAGCCAGCTGAAGTATATAAATATAATAGAAAGTCCCTAGCAGCTTCCAAACTTCCATGATATACTGAAGACTTAATTAAGAATCTAAATTGAAAACAAATACAGTGTTTTTCTTTTTAACTCTCTGGTGGATATAAGAGGCAAGTGAACAGCATTGAAGTGAAGACTATACCTTCAATCTGGTGGAACTCTGCAAGATGTGTCCTATCTACAGCTTCGTTTCTGAAGACACGGTCAATAGAGAAGTATTTCTTTGGAGCAAATGGTTTCTGCAATCGTGAACCGCAAATTATATCCACTAGTAGAGATAAATTTCCTGGAGCTGAAAAGTAGAATATAATAAAGTAAAAATGCACATCAAAGGTAAAATCCCCTACAATCAATGGCCAATCAGGATGTTGTGCTTGATAAGACCCTGTAACTCCAGCCATATTTTAACTTTGCTACAGTGTAATGTAAATGTATAACCACCTGTGCAAGTTGATACAGCATCCTTGAGGATACAGCTGTAGTGTGAGTTCGCAGAAGATTTTTGTTTGCTTCTTCTCTTTTCCAATCATATGCATAGCTACACAAAGAATAAAGTTTAGAATGTGTTTCTATTAGAGGCTTCAGCATAACAGTGTCATGTAAAAATTCATACCCACGGGATCCATAGCCGCCAACCTCATGAACCTGCTTCACCCGTTGAACATAATCTTCAGGCAGCATTTTTGTTGTCGAAGGAGCTTGACAAACGGGAAATATTTAAAATCAGATAAATCAGAACACTGGGATTTACAATGTACACAAAAGAAAATACACTCACTTTGAAGGAAAAATGTGTCATGTGAATCACGTGCAGGATGTTGTTGTGGTTGAAACAAAGCATCAAAGTTCCAGAAGCTAGATGATTGAGCAAACACATATAGTTATAGAAAACGGTCATATGTGAAGTGCAGTTCAACAATAAGCTATGCATTTTCACCTGCTTTCCACGTAGTTATTTGTAGGCATTTCCTCGAAACTGCATCCATATGAGAACCAGTTACAATCAAAAACAGCATAAAGTCGACAGATTTCATTAAAATAAGCAGTCTAAAAGTCTAACCCCATCATACGAAAAATAGTTGTCAATCGATCCCGCACCTGAAACAACAGAAATGTCATACCATATGTCATATGCATCTAGGACATCTAACGTACACCGCCAATTAGATTTTACACCGTTTACAGATAGCCAGAGGTATAATATTTTGACTCTAATTTTTATGTCACACATGTAAGCAACAACGTAATCTTGTGAAGAAGCCCCTGGTACCAATTTTCCATAACTTGACTTCTTTGAGCACACAAGTTACTAATCTAACTCATTCCTTTCTAATAACCTAATCATACGAAGCCAAGATTTTAATTCAATAGTAGGCCTGGCGGAAAAAGAAAAAACAATATATTGAAGTCATGGACTCACCTTAAGCAAAGGATGGAGGTAGCCGCCTTCACTAGGCTGTCCCTTAGCAGCGAAGTTGTACTCCTTGAACTCTAACTCTTTCCAGTCTCCCCTTTACAAAGAAACAACATCCATTCAATACATGAATCAAAAAGTATCACCACTCAACCACCTTGAGTTTAATGTAGAGTCTCAAAAGAATCTTGCTTACAAATGTTAACTTGTACTATGATGCTATGCCTAATTTTTGGTAGTTGTGTACCTTTGTAAGTTCTCTCGAGTAAGACCAGTTGCAGCTTTCCTTCTCTTTGGAGCGAAGTTAATTCCTTTAACTACAGAGTAACCCTTTAGCTTCCTAAACATGATGGGAAATATTAAAACATTGAATGAGACAATCTTGATTCACACCAAAATAAAGATGAAATCAGATACAGATGTAGGCATGCTTACTGCTCGGAAATAAGCTTTCTTTTCTTCAGATCATCAATATCGACTTGATCAACTGACTGGAATCAGTGTATATTGCAATTTTGTCAATGTCATAAGCAAGACAAATATCGTCTCCTCTTACAATATATATGTATGTATGTATATGTATATGTATAGGCGCTCAATTGAGGCCCCCTAATAAGGTACATCCTTAAGGTACTGTTAGGAATATTGATGCACTTTGATCATGTAGACCAAATGACGCACATTTTGCCAAGTGGCATTTTAAGGAAGAAATCAGATGAGCATCTTTTTGATCTTTTGATCTAATGGCCACAAAAGGGTCTCAGGATGTACAAAAAGAGCGGGGCCTCATTAGAGCCTTCCTATAAATATATATACGTGTGGAAGCATTGTAATCATCATCCAGAGAAGACATTTCAATGAGATTTAATGAGTGATTGATTAGACCCACCTCTTTGTTTTGGATCTTTATCAACCAATATTTGACTCTGTCATCCACATTTTCCACCTATATAGAGAAATTCAAACTTATTATTATCTATTTAATTACATGAAACCTGTTAAAAGCTTTCTGCCTTGCAAGATCTCAACAAAGTAATAAAAGACACAACCCACCTTTCTAGTTACTAGCTGCTTCCCCATTACCAGCCATTTGTTCTTCATGGCATTTGTGCGGCCATTCCTGAAAACGGACGGCCCAACCTTCTCCTGCATCCATACATAACTTCAACAGCCGATCTAGAAAATGGTAAAGCATGACACTTTCTCCACAAAGTGAGAACAATTAAAGATAGACATCAGAAGATACAGGAATGTAGCTTAAACAAACCTAGTCACTTCCCAACAAAATATGAGAAAAGAGAGATATAAACCTCCAACTCTTTTGGCGAGATGCCTTCTGTTGGTATTGCCGAGAATAGTCTGAATTCTGGAGATCCTTCAGCAGCATACTCCTTCCCTTCATCAGTCAACACCCAATTCTTCTCCTCATATTCCTAAACAATCAACACACGAATCAGTTCCCAAAATGTAAACGGGCAACCCCAACACTACGAATCTACATAGAAAACCCCTCAAACACATTTCAAAACTAGGCAAAATTCAACAACGGATTCTCCCAATTGAATTTCGAAAATCGAGATTGAAAATGCAACGCTGAAGAATACGTATCGAATAGGGTAACTTACCGTCGCTACAACGTATTGAAATCCATTGAGACTCTTGATTACATTGACGACTTCGTCGTGCTCGAATCCGTGGTCGTTGGCGAACTTGCGGGAGTCCGCCAGGTCGCCTTTCTGAGCCAGGTAACCGAGAACGGCATCCTCCGCCATTGTTGCGTCGACTGGAGTTAGGGTTATCGTAGGAGAAGCGTAAATTTCATGTGGGAGGGGGGTAAAGTTTTGGAATTACAAAACAGGGTACTGAGTTTCAGATATATCAAAAAAGGGACGTAAATATTATACCAAATTTAAACAATACGCCGTCGTACCTGTTGTAGATTTAGATCACAACGCTGCGTTTCATCTGACGCCGTCAGCAGTGTACTTTATACTGGACCAGCTACATATTATTGTAATTTCAAATACTTGAAAGTCAAAATGTAAATGTTAGAATTTTGGGAAAAATATGTAATTTAATATACTTTAGGGACCAAGTTATGATTACGAAACCCTAAGCGAAATTGGGGGCTAGGGTTTAACCAGAGGACGGTTTTCGTCGTAGTCCGGTTCAGCAATGGCGTCGCTGTGTCGATCAGCTGCGAAGTCGGTGATTTCTCGAGCTCTGTTTTCGAAACCGGCGACTTCAAAATCGTTTCCATCATTTCCTTCTCCGTGTTCGTCTTCAACTAGAAGCGTTCTCGGCGCAACGAGGTTGGGATGTTTGTAGTTTGATTCTACTTCAAGCTTTGAAATCTGAATCTTGTTGTTGATTTTGATTTTCATTTCGTGTGTTGGATTAGGGTTTTGTCGGCTTTTGGAAGTGGTGAGTCGCTGATGCCGCTTCATAGCGCGATTGCGAATACTCGGTTGAAGTCCATCATTGCTGTTGATTCATCTTGCTGGAGCTGGATGTCTCAAGGTGAGATACCTTTACTCAGAGTCTCACATTGTAAAATTGAGTTAAAAGATTTGATTTTGAATATGATTATTTGGTTTGCGTCTTTCTGTCACCCGGGAGTTGCAGGTACACATGCTTATAGGTAGCTTTTCTTGATTGTTCAAGTGATAATCAAAAGCTACGAACGTTGAACTACACTAACTTAATCGGATTCTTAACGCTTAATACCTAAAATTATAAGTCTTGGAATTAGAATACAATGTAAGTCGAAAACGTATTCCTTCACTAGCGGATGTGAGACTTGCGTAATTTGATTGGAATTGGAAAATGGGGAGTTTGAATTTTGAGAGACAGTGAATCCTTGTTTAATAAGAACGTGGGGAATGTTTTGTGCCTGACGTTTGATATTGTTGTGATGTGTATTGATATGGTCTCTCACCTTTTCTATTATAGGACTTGCATTGCCGTTGTGACACTGGCTGGTCTTGTGAATGGATGAGTCTCTTTGGGGGATACTAAATTCGCATCATCTTTCCAATGTATCAGTTTGGGAAGGCTAGTAATGTACTGATGTTATCAAATATTGGATTTTCTTGTGATGAGTATTTTCAGGCATCATTCACAATTTCCTACTTTTATGATTTTATCTTCTATCTTTTGCATAAAATGCACACCCACAACATTTCAGCCTTCATTTTGAAGTTTAATGCATTGCCACACTGGTAATTTAGAACGGATAGTTGTTTAGTTCAGGTCCCGAGCAACCTTTTTACTGTGGTACAGTTGTCATTTTTGTTATTTATTCATGTTGAGAATTCTCGAGGAGCTTTCATGAAATAGTCACACACATAAGCATTAGGAGCTTTGAAAGGCAGCTTGTGATGCTTTCAGTCCAGAAAGTGTGAAACTATTCTCAGTGATGGGTAGTTAGCTGGACCTCGGTGATAGATCCTTTAGCACTGATAGCTCTGCTGTACCAGTGGGACCTAACCGGATATTACCAATTCCATATCAGTTTGATCTTGTATATATTATTGAAATTTCATCTAATCTAGTGGCCATGACTTATACTGGATGACTCTATTTCCACTGGCTTTGCCCATAACTCCTGTAGTGAGCGGTGGCGCAGCTGGAGGCGCTGGCTATTGGCGGCGATGGTTAGATGGTGAATTGGCTTTGCTAAATGGTTCATGTATATTTGCTAGACCAATGTAACAAGCGCTTGATGTCTGGGTGCAGGATGTAGTGGCTGCTTTTGAGGTTGTAAATTGCAATGGCGTTGAAGGTCAATGTCAGGTATCCTGAAATTCTGATTTGCAAGTTTGGTCATATCGAGTTAAGCAATGTACTAGTGTGGAGATTGAAACCCTTTCTTCAAGATTTTTTCATGTTTTGATCTGTCAGGGCTCAGCTCCGACAATATCAGGGGATAACACATCAGGTTGCCACTTGCCAGCTGTATCTGTGTCAAAGAATCTTTGGGCACATCTATAACTACTGCTAAATCCAGTGAGATAAATGTACTTGTGCCCGCTGCTGAGTCGGATGGTGATTGGTAAGGTTTCAGGTTTTGTTTTGCGCTAGTCAAGATTATGAACATGATCTAAAAGAGGGAGGAAAGCTATGACGCAGACATTATTAAGATTCCTATTAGTCCAAGATAGTGAATTTAAATTATTTTTTTGAGCTCCCATGTTTACCTGCTAAGTTAAATTTCATGTTGATAGATAATTAAAAAAAAAAACGGAGGAAAAAACCTTCTAAACATCATGAGATACATTATTTGGTAAAGCGTGGTGTCTGTGGTGACATACATCTCATTCCTATGATTCTTGAATGATAGTTTGAAAATAAAACACTCAATAAAAGTGCTTACATTTCATACTCTTTCTATCAACAGGGTGAGCACGCTTTGCCGCAGCAATACATTTGGATGGCCAGTTTGAATGCCTAACACTCAGGAGCTTAATTAAAGCCTTATCCAGCCAGCTACAAATTGCAGGCTATCATCCCTTTACATAATTCATTTTGGAAAGTCAATGCTCCGTTTTTATCCCGTTTGAATTCCCGGCTTCTCCATGCACGCAGCGGCTAATCTGTTAGTGATTCTGGTTTTGGTTCACGTTCATTTTTTGATTGGAAATTATTTCGCGGGGTGCGAAATTGTGGAGTGTCAAGGGTTTTTTGTTGCATACCTGTGGCTCTTGGCCTGTGTTATGTTCATGTACCACATTTTGGATATGGACGTTCTGAAGCTGGCTGGTTTGTGTAATTTCAAAATGGTGATGTTTGAGAAATTAATTCCCAGCTCATGCTGATTACATAACTGGCTGTCATTTTACTATATCGTGCCCAGTGGGGTCCACCAGCGTCAGTCAACATTCTACGAGTCCCATTCGTTCATCATCATCATCATCCTCTTCAGCGTATACGAGCTTCTCTCTCACTAAAATCCCCGACCAAGTCGATCCCTACCACATCGCAATTCTCTACAGCTCGATTCACCAATCGCATCCATCTCTCGCTTTTGCATTCAAGCTCACAATCGGCTCGGAACATGACCGGTTAGGGCACGAATCAAAGCCCTAATCAACTCCCAATTTCTTTCGGACATGTCCGTTGCGGAGCTGAAGGAGCGGCACGCGGCCGCAGTGGAGACGGTGAGTAGTTTGAGAGAGAGGTTGAAGGAGAAGAGACGGCAGCTTCTGGACACGGACAGTGAGTTTTGCTTCCTGATTTTCAGTTTCGGATTTTGCATTGTTTGTGTTTATTTCTCTCATCATCGTTGCTGAATTTTTCGCAGTTGCGGGATATGCCAAGTCCCAGGGCAAGACGCCGGTCACGTTTGGCCCGACCGATCTGGTGTGCTGCAGGACGTTGCAAGGACATACTGGGAAGGTAGATAGAGCTTGTGATTTTCTTCTTTAGAATCATTCGGTTTTCGAGTGTATATGATTTTATGATTACTGATCAGATATTATGCTACAAATAGGTTTATTATCAGTTGGTTATTATAGTTGGTGATCCAAGATTCGACCTTGCTTCATAAAGGCTGCCATGGAGATATATCTGTTGAATAAAAGTTAGTGTATTAAGTGATCTACATGCTAGTCGAAGGGATGTTATGCTATCAAGTTTGATATAAGTTTGGAATGGATTTGATTGATGCCGTTATGTAATATGATTGGGGAATTGTGAAATGTAACAGGTGTATGCCTTAGACTGGTCAGCTGAAAAGAATAGGATTGTGAGTGCTTCTCAGGATGGGTGGCTGATAGTTTGGAATGCATTGACGAGCCAGAAAATCCACACCATCAAGTTGCAGTGTGCGTGGGTGATGGCATGTGCGTTCTCTCCAACTGGACAGTTGGTTGCGTGTGGAGGGCTTGATAGTTTGTGTTCAGTATTCAACTTGAATTCTCCGGTTGATAAAGAAGGAAATCTTCCGGTTGCAAAGACCCTCATTGGGCACAAGGGCTACGTATCGTCCTGTCAGTATGTTCCTGATCAAGACGCTCATTTGATTACAGGTTCTGCTGACCACACGTGTGTCCTATGGGATATAAATACTGGTCTTAGAACTTCTGTTTTTGGAGGTGAATTCCAGTCTGGACACACTTCTGACGTACTGAGGTACCTAAAGCTTCCACATTTACTTTTTATCATAAATATATGAACTTTCAGTCATTTGTAACGCCAATAAACTTACTTTGGTATGTCAACTGCATGTTTAGAAAGTATGCTCTGTGAGGGTGTGTTTGCAAATATATTTTTCCCTTCTGCAAGTCTGATTATGTTCTTATGGTGCATGCATACTTAAGTTTCCAAACCATTGTGTGGACAAGAAGTCCTATGTGTAACTCCTTTCAGCTAAGTAGTCTCCTCAGATAAGAAAGTTATCATGCTTATCTCTTGGCTCTATGTGGATCCTAATGCTTCTTGTGGCTCCAATACATATATTTTATATAATAATAGAAACTGAATGATGCTAACTTTATTCGTCTAACATCTAGTTCTTGAAATATGCATGATTAGCAACTGTAAGTCTCATTTGCCTGCTTAACCGACATTGGTCAAAGCCTGTGAGAGGTCCCTTGAAGTTTGCAGTGATGTGTTCTTACATGTCTGTGAATTGCATGTGTGGTTTGATTCATATTTCTTTTTATTTTGTTTCAATTCGTGTTGTTTTATTCTTTCAGTTTGTCAATTAATGGATCAAACTCAAGGTTGTTTGTATCTGGCTCATGTGATACAACTGCTCGGTTATGGGACACAAGAGCTGCAAGTAGATCAGTGCTAACTTTTCATGGGCACGAGAATGATGTTAATGCCGTCAAATTCTTCCCAGATGGTAATAGATTTGGAACTGGCTCGGATGATGGAACTTGCAGATTGTTTGACATTAGGACTGGACATCAACTCCAAGTGTACAGGCCACCACAGGTTGATGATGAGACACCCCAGGTTAAATGCATTGCTTTCTCCAATTCTGGAAGACTGCTTTTTGCTGGCTATTCAACCAGTGCTTGCTATGTGTGGGATACTCTACTGGCCAAGGTATATTCTTTGAAATTCATTATAGGAACATTTGATTTTTTTTTACATACTCATGTCATGCTGTAAATCGTAATAAGATCGCAGTTATGTGTGTGATTCGTATGCTATCAGTTCTATGAATGAAAACAACGAAATGGCCCTTGGCATTCAATTTTACACTATCAATTGCAGGTCGTATTGGACTTGGGATCTCTTCAGACCTCACATGTTAATAGGGTCAGTTGTCTGGGGCTGTCAGCTGATGGGAGTGCCCTATGTACAGGGAGTCATGATACAAATCTGAAGGTAAGTTCTCATCTTCAACTAAAATTCTACTGATTTTCGTTCTTCTGAATTCTGGCAATCACCATTCGTTTGACCCTTTCGCTGGGTATCAATTAAGGAAATAGCTAGTCTCAAATATAGTCCATGCTTCGAACTGCATTTGAACCAAGACTCTGATGGTTGTCTTATTCAAGATCATATTTTCTCCTACACGGTTGTATATATTCTAGCCTTGCCTCACAGTAAATATAGTCGTTTATACCATATAATATACACTAGGGAAAAAAACTAAGTTTGCCAAGTCTCAGTAAACAATATTTCTTGCATCACAGCTTACCAGTAAATAGTATTCTGATTCATCATGTACCATGACAGATTTGGGCGTTTGGCGGCCACAAAAGGATTGTCTAAGCTCCCAACAAAGGATCGGATCATCATATCCATGGTTGCCGATGAGATAGTGTTCTTCATTGTGTGCACATAATTATCTAGACAGTTGAATATAGCAGCCAATACATGTCTGAGCATCCAACCACATTTTTGAAGAATTAATGATCAGTTTTTCTGGCTTAAATGGTGATGCCTGTGGCTTTAAACTAGTCCCAAAATGTTACCCAATCCAAGCCTTTATTCAACTTTTTCTACAGCAGAATTCTTCAGCTACATCTCAAATACTAAGTTATAGATCTTCTCAAACCATGCACATCTATCATACTTCACACACCATTTTCTATCTTCTTCACTTCCTGATGCTTCACATGTTGTTCATGATGATGATGATCATCCAGGTATTCCAGGCTGGTATTGTAGATTATAAGATTAGGCCTTGCCTGAAACACCTTGTCAAAACCTCTCTGCAACTTGTTCTCCCCATCTTCCAAAATCAGTCCCTTTATCGAATCCGGCATGTCCTCATCTTTCATCACACTTCTCCAGTACTTTCCCAACTCCTTCCTTCCACCAATCCCCTCGCAAACCTGTTTTTCAACCACAATACATTCAAATGGGATCTGATCTAAGCTCACAATTCTGAACCAGCTCAGTCTGTAAATAACCAAAAACTTACACAGAAAAGTGTGAAGAGAGCTAAGAGGAGTCTCTTAAGCATGGTGCTTGCTTGCTTGCTTGCCCTTTTGACTCCTGGATTTGATTTTGTTCAAATTCATTTCTGGGTGTCTGAATTTATAGTCTCAGCTCTGTGCAGGAGCCTGGAGACACTGAGGCTGAGTTTCTGACCTCTTTAAAACCCATTTTAAAAGTAAGTGTTGACTTTATAGACAATATGGCCTGTGATCTCATGGTCTGTGCCCATTGACAAAAAACTTGTGTCTCTATCCCCCCAAAAAAACCTTAAACTAGTCCTAACACGGCACAAACGCGCAGTTTACCTTCCAATAAAATATCACTCCATTTCCATGGCCTCTGATGAAAATTCTTACCTGTAACTTTCTGTCTTGTGTTAATGGATTTGGTTTAAATGATTTGGACAACAGAGAGCTGTGACAGCATGTTCAAGCATATCTGTAAGAAATCGCCATCAGAAGAAACTGACTGAGATTTGAATCTGCTTGACCTTGCAATAGTGGGATTTTCTGGGTCACTTTCATTTGCAAGATTTGGATTTTTGTTGCTGAAATTGAAGTACATTTTGTGGACTTGGATTTACAAGAGTCCAAAAAGCAGCATCAGAAAGCTAGAGTTGACTTTTAAGCCTGAGGCATATTCCAGCAGGTAATAAAAACCTGGCAAAACCAAACAGGTTGGTTTGGATTTATTCATGTTAAGATAAATGTTTTACAACAACAACAACATCTGATGATGTGTGGAATTACACTAGAAACTGATCTGCTGCTGACCTTCAAAAAAAAAAAAACTGAAACTGGAAATAGCGTTTCTTTCGTGCCATTATTGAGGACGATAGAAGCTTGGAGAACAAAGCTTGGGACGATATCTTATCGTGGAATTATGTGATCTCCAGCACGATCCAGCTCACTTGCCTGATGAGACAAATATAAAAATCCGTCATCAAATATTCAAATTATAAGCAACCAAGTTGAGCAAGTATCACCGGGTAGATAACTTCCAACCTAACCCAAGCGTGAGAAAATAGTTGTCGTATTTGATAATCAAGTATGATGAGTACAAATGAGAGTATGACGCTTGAAGTAGCTTTGAATTTTTATACACAGAAAATTCTTGTATACGAATTTCATCAACTGACCAGACGCACTTACCATAATTTTGTCGCACTATGGTGAACTTGTAGATGGCTTTAATCAGCGAACCATATTTCTTGCACTTCAGCGTATTCATGTGTCTGTGTAACAGAAGCAGAATTTTCAAGGAAAAAAAAAGGGTTCAGAATCGAATTTTTTTTTGGCTGACAAAAAAAGTTAGCGAGGATTCGTGTTCTTCTGTGAAACACTGCCATTTTGACTGGTGTGGAGGACCTGGTTCGATTAAAACACTTACACTATCTCAGTATATCGCAGTCTGCACGCAGGGAAGCCTAAATGGCATCGTGCGGGTCCATAGACTAGCAAAAGATCAGGATCAGGTGCTCCGTATCCTAATTTTTGAAATTAGTCGGATCATTTTACAGTTCCAATTAGCGCACAACAAGTTAATGAAAGATGGTGAGAATCAACAGCAAGTACCGATGGATTTTAGGGCCTCAAACATGTCTTGCTCCGTAAAAACGATGTCCTTCTGAGCCCCGTCTACATTTTCTGATTTATGTCTCTTTAAAAGCACATTGGCCGCCTTGACCACAGCCTCCTTTCCATCAGAAATCGAAGCGAACTCTAAAGCCATATGTTTCTGATCACGCTTCAATTCATTCTCACTAGATACCTGCAACATGTTTGAGCATGTCAAAAAACTGAAATACACGAAAGAAAAAAATTGAAATATTGAATCGAGCTCACAGTCCAATAAAATACCCCAAATAGCGAGGCATTCCCTAACTCCTCCATGATTGTTTCCTTAGACCGCTTAAGCACACCTGCAAACCCCAGCTTAGATTAAAAACTTCATCATCGCCCGCGTATGAAACAAAAACACCATAAAAGCCAAAAACAAAAAATTCAATTCGAAGCGCATACTCAGTCCTTACCCTCGACGTCATAAAGGCAGACTTGTTTAACACCCAAATTCCTCAGCCATTGCAAGAGCTCAATAACCTCGAAAGTCCTACGCGCTTCTTGGCTGTCTATTACAAGAGTCAAGTACTTAACCTTAACTATATTAAGATTCTTGTAACTCTTCAACCATTCCTTGGAAATAAGATGACTTTCCACAGCAAACACTAAGGCTACCAAACTATACCACAAGTTGACTATAATGTGAAGAAGATTCCATAGCATTCTCTGCACTAGAGTCTCAACCTGCATTCACCAAGAACACCAGAATCTCAAATCCAACAGAAATTTAACTCCATAAACCCCAACTTCAAACAACAACAACAACAACAACAACAAAAACATAGGTGTTTTTCAGCTTCCTTTAACTGGAAAAGGCAATCCATGATTGACCCACGAAAAGATGAGATCTTTTGAGTCAAAATCACAAATATACGACAACTGGCACACACCCAGAAAAGAAAAGGTGGAAAAAACCAAAAAAAAGAAGAAGGACACTCACATTCTCAGGTCCTGAATCTTGGAGTCTGGGATCCATGGAACGAACACAGAGATAGCAAGATGGATGGAGCTTGGAGGAATTGGAGAAGCTGATTGGATCGGGTTTATTCAATGATGCTGGTCGGTGCGAGTGGTTTCCGGGTTCACCGACCCCACTCGCGAGCGGACTCACAGTTGCTGACCGTCGGTTGAACCAGAGATGAGATAGTCTCAGAAATTACGGAAACGCCACTAGCATTTGAGTGGGCTGGGCTTGGTTGGGCCTAAGCCCATAGAAGTGTATTCTCACTGAGACTGATAGTTAGCCGCGATTGGGCCCGTTATTCAGCAGGAAGGTAATAAATCATCTTCCGAATAATAAACGACGCCGTTTACTCGCGAATATATTCTTTTGTACTTATAAAGTACTTATATAAGTACATATAAGTAATTATTAGTAAACATAAGTAAATATATGTACACATAAATAAATATAAGTACTTTAACTATTCATCATATCTTTCATCGACACACCATCACTATTCACCACCACAACCACCACCATAACGGCACCACCACCACAACAATCATCATTATTCATCATCTATTTCATCAACACTACCATTATTCATCATCATCACCATCACCACCACCACCACAACCACTATAACTATTCATCCTATCTTTCATCAACATACCACCATCATCACCAACACCACCATCACTATTAATCATCTCTTTCATCCACACACCACCACAGCCATTATTCACCACCACCACCACTATTCCTCATTTTTTTCATTCACAGCACCACCACCACTATTCATCACCACCACCATACCAACACCACCACCACTATTCATCATCTCTTTTCATCAACACACCACCAACATTATTCATCACCACCATCACCACAACTACTATTCATCATCTCTTTTCTTATTTTAAATTGATTAAAGTTAAATTAAATTAAATTATTATTTTTTATTGGTGGTGTGTTGTTTTGGTGATGGTTGGTTACTGTAGTTTTGGAATTGTGATGATAATGGAGAAGGTAGTGGTGTTGGTAATGATATTGTGGTGGTGGTGGGTTGTTGTGGTGGTGATGGTGATAGTGTTGTGGTAATGATGGTGGTAGTGGTGTTGTGATGATGGTAGTGGTGTTGTGTGTGGTAATGGTGGTGGTAGTGGAGTGGTGGTGTTATTGGTGGTTAAGTTAAATTAAATTAAATTATTATTTTTTATTAGTGGTGTGTTGTTTTTGTGGTGGTGGTGGTGAGTTGTTGTGGTGGTGATGAATAGTATATATAAGTATATATAATTAAATATAAGTACATATAAGTAAATATAAGTACATATAAGTAAACATAAGTAAAGTAATAAGTTTAAGCACAAAATACAAGTACAAAAGAACACAACCTTAAGTCAATCTTATATATAATTTATAGAAAAATAAACGAAGTATGACAAAATAACACAACTCGAAGTTTTCTTTGCAATATGTCATTTTTTTCTGAAAAAAGTTCTTGGTAAGAGTGGCTTTTCAGAAAATTTGATTACCTCGTCCGGTCACCACTGAGCTGGCTCTTATATGAAAATTAACTAAAAGTCGATCTTCCCAAATGTGGTTTTCAGTGATAACCGCTTTGGGGAAGAGCGGCTTTTATAAAATTACAACTTAGTGGGTTATGAGTTATATTTCATCAAAAGCGCAACTGAATAGAGGTGATTTCGAATTAAATGAATGCTGTCAAGATATTTGGTTGGGCTGCTTAGCGGCTGGCCAGGCGAAGAGGAGGGGAGAAGAGGGAAAGAATAAAAAGACGAGAAGCTGATTTGCGTTCAAACAAAAGCCGCGGTACTTTTGTTTGAAGAATAGTGTTGGATCCTTGAGTTTTGATAATGACAAACACTCAGCTAATAAATAACCACTAAGTGTGCAGGTGAAAATACCAAAAGGACGACTGAGTTCCGCTTCAGGGAAAGTTAGGAGGATCTCATGAAGGAGTACAGACAGCGTAACCCAGAAAACAAGGCGAGATACAAGTCGGGAAAGAATCCAGCAGATATTCGATTATCTTTCAGGAATAGTCAAATACTTCCAATATAGTATGAGATATACACTAAATCTCCCAGATTATTTCTTCTTTAAATAAGAAAAATAAATTAAGTTTTGATTCTTTATTTAATTAAGAGATATCTGATTGGGATTCAGATTAAGGCTGATTTGGGAACTTGAAGATGGCATACCAATCAGGTGCATTAATCCAAGATACTCGGAAGATCACGTGCTGCCCTTTTAAATAACCAAGGCTGAGGTTGCGAAAAAGAGCAGCAAAACGGTGAAGAGTGACGTGACTCCGGAGCTTTTGAACGGTCAAGTCCAGCCAAGAAGGGAGAATTGTTTGACAGACACATTGAATCAAGAGGAGTCAAATGAACAACATATGTGTAGAAAGCAATAAAATGTTTTTTCTGTACTCGACAAAGAAATCTGAATAAAGCAACAATTCACCTTTCACAAATCCTTCCAGCAATCACTGGAAGGTAGTGATTTTACTCATTACTTTTTGGCATTAAGGTTTCCACTATAAATTGTGAGTGTTCGCATCTTGTTTTAAGTTTTTCATTTCCGTTACAATAACTGAATCTCTCATTACATTACCACTCGAGTAACTTATCCCAAAAAAAACTCTACCTAACGATCTAACAAATAGCACTATTCGAAAAAATGTGTCATATGGCAAACACAACTTCGAGACACCCAAACAATATTTGTAAAAATTTCTAATTTATAAAAGAGGAATACATAATTATAATTTATATTTGTTTTATGAAATTCTCATGATAAGTCTTTACGGTCCAACAAATATTTGGTTTAAAGGTTTTTTTTTTTAATCTATCCAACCCGAAACCCCATTACTCTACCTTTTGACCTCATTAGGGTTAGGGTTTTATTGACTCTAAAGTCTTTGACACCAGTCAAAGGGACCTGTGGGATCCAATTGCTTGCACAAACCCAGATAAGTTAAGTAAACAAGGCGATCCTTAGCAGCCGTCCTATGATTCTTAGTATGCATGCAGAAATACTTGAGCTGATCTATCTTGCAGCAACCCACCATTTCTCCGAGGAGCAAGAACAGCCAGTTGATATTCTCCTTCTTAGCCGCAATCACCGGAGCTAAGCTGTTCTCGTGGCCGCACCGGTTGCAACGCGGATATGTCGGCTCCGTCCAACGGCTCGGAGCTCGGTCTTTCATCTCGTCGCGTTCCCGAGCCACGAAGTTTCCGACTTGCCTGAATTTTTCAGCCAGATTGAACTCGAGTTGAGAGATGTGCGCGCAGTGTTTGCACTTTGTATCACCTGAAATAACAGTGATTCCTAGTTCTTCGAGCTCCGCCATAGAACGGACCCTCGCCGGATGTTCGGTTGCCCAAGGGTAGGGTGGTGGATCAGCAGCATCCACGTCATCAACTTCAGGTGCTGGTCTTCCATGGTTGGAAACAGAGTTGACCATGCCGTTGACCTCGGTTGGAATCGGTCTAAGAACGTCTCGTCTGACTATCGCAGCTTCAGCCAGCGGCGGTTGTATCGGCGGCGGAGGCGGTGTAGCGATGGGAGGACCAAGGCAGAGTTTAAGGTTGACGCCATCATTATCATGATCGGCTTCGGTTTGAGCTTCGCCGCCATTGTTGACACCACCATTCGCATTCTCTATCCTTCTTCTCTTGACTCTTTCTGCTCCATCGGCCATCGGATTATGCTGCTGGTGCTGCTGCCGCCGCCGCTGAGGCTCGGTGTAACCCTAGAAAACGATACCTGCGGATATCAAAGAAGAGGAACACGTATCTGAATATAAATAGATTTGAAATATTTTAACATACTTTTATATAGAATTTCTTATTATCTTTCAATTTGAAATTCAAAAAAGTTTGTTGCATGTAAAATTTCTCAACGAAAAACATGTAGAAAACATGGACACGTGTCGATCTGGGTGTTGTTTACTAATTCATGATAAGTTCAATTTAACTGAAATTTTAAAAACAAGTGTTATTGATGACGTCATCGCACATAGGCTGATAGTTCTACTTATTTACAGTTGCACCTAACTGGAGCTCACCGGGGTTTTTCTGCTCCGTGTTCATCTTGTCCAGATCTCTCTTCCAGTTGAGATTCCCGAACAACGACTGAATCTCCTCCAGAGTCTTCCCCTGGGTCTCCGGCAGCAGTGTGTAAAAGAACAGCCAGGAGACGGTGGCGATTCCGGCGAAGAGATAGAAGGCACCACCGATGGTTATGGCGTTGGAGAGGGAGAGGAAGGACATGGAGATGACGCCGCTGAGCAATCTGTTGGCGGCTACGCCCATGCTGGCGCCCTGCGCGCGGAGCCGGAGAGGGAAGATCTCGGAGCTGTAGACCCACGCGATGGGGCCGAGGCCGATGGAGAAGGAGGCGACGAAGGAGAGGATTGTGAGGATGCAGAGGATTATGGCCCAGGTGATTTTTTGGTCGGAGTGGTCGATGATGGTGAGGCAGGTGGCGAGGGTGAGGAGAGAGAAAATCATGCCGGCGACGGAGGTGAGGAGTAAAGGCCGACGACCGTACCGGTCGAGCATGAAGGTAGCGACTAATATAAACATTGTTTTAGAGAATCCGACGGCAACTGTGGCGAGGAGCTGTTGGTCGTAGCTGGTGATTCCGGCCTTTTCGAAGATTCTAGGACTGTAGAGGACGACGGCGTCGATGCCGGAGACTTGCTGGAAGAAATGGATGCCAACGCCGGCGATCACAATGTGCCGAACGGCTGGAGTCGGCTTTAAAATCAACTCCCGCCACACGCCATCTCCGTGGCTGCTGCGGGCGGAGACCTGCACGACGTCGTCCGTACATGTCTCCGGTATGCCGGCGGCGGATTTGATTTCCGATAGTCTGAGGTTGGACTCTTCCGTTGAGTCTGAGGTCCGATCGAGGACCTTTTTTGCATCGGCTAACCGGCCTTGCATGACGAGCCACCGAGGAGACTCCGGCATGGCCAGGACGCCGAGGGCGAGGAACACCGACGGAACAGCGCCTATTCCGAGCATCATGCGCCAGCCGAGGTAGAGAGGGAGTTTGGAGAAGGCATAGTTAGATATGTACCCGAGTAGAACTCCGGCGTTGATGAAAACCTCCGGGAATGAAGTGAGGAATCCTCGACTGGACGCCGGCGAGACCTCCGCCGTGTATACCGGGGCGATCATCAGAGCAAAGCCGACGCCTATTCCGGCGACGAAACGGCCGGACATGAGGAAGGCGTAGTTGGTGGCAAAGCCCATGAGGAGAGCTCCGGCGAAGAAGATTGCACCCGCTAAGACAATCGTGTAGCGGCGGCCAATGCGGTCGGAGGTTCGGCCGGCCACGAAGGAACCGAGCAGCGAGTAAACGTTGATGATCCCGGCAAGAATCTCCATTTGGACGTCCGAGAAATGTAAGTCTTTCTTGATGTATAAGATTGCACCACTCATCACTCCTATATCTGTCTCAACCAAAATAACCCAAATGATTATAATCGTTTCATATTGAGTTATAAGAATTAATATATAATGACAGACAGTCTCACCATAACCGAGTAAAACGGAAGTCATGGAGGCCAAAATCGCGCAAGCGAACGCGAACTTGTTTCTCCTTGGGTTCTTAACCGGATCAAAGTCCGTCAGGGCTTGATCGGACTGGTGGCTGACGGGAGGTGCTCCGGCCATGAGTGCTGATATGTTGGTGAAGCTCCTGGCTTCAATGACGGAGTCCTGTAGGGTTTATATAAGCTAGAGAGAGAGAGAAAGAGAGAGAGAGAGAGGGAGAGAGAGAGAGAGAGTAGTGAGGAGTGACTCATTTAGCATATTCCGGCCGGCAAAGATAATAATAGAGGGTTTGACAGCTCTTGCAAGATTGAGACTGGATCCTTTGTTTCATTGCTTTTGTTTGGTCTTGGTCTTGCGGATGATTATGCATGCATCAACGTCATGCAATGCACGCGAGAATAAACATGTACTTGTTTCAAGTGACCTAATCGGCCAAGATCAATTAGTGTTTAGAGACAAATTCTTGCCCTACACAAGACTTTCATTTCTCTTGATCTTACAATTTTCTTGCATAAATGTGTTTTTCTATGGCCACACATTTTATCATAAGTCAATCCATTAGATTAGTCTTCCCATTAAATGTAGAGTAATCAACTTAAAGTTTGAAGTTTATAATTCTGATTTGTGACTGTCTCATATTCGTTTATAATAATTAATATCAGCATATCGGATAGATGATGCATGTATAAGAAGCTCCAATTTGTGGATAGTTGAGTTGAGTTGAGTTTAATCCACACACAACATTCATATAGAGTTGAATAGAGCCAAACATGACTGAGCAAAGCAATTGGGAAAAAGGAGTGGCCTAAGGCTCACAAGGGCACACATATTTTTCTCTTCATTAACCTCCACACATAAAGTGTCTCATGACATGGGGATGATGACTTTGAGCTCAAGTTCCACATGGATCAACTTCTTCCATTGTTTTCCATTTTGAGTGGGTTGGTGGACCTTCAAAAATTCATTATTTCTTCTAAACTAAATATGAGACAATTATAAATGGAAGATCGATAATATATAAAAGATCGATAAAGAATTGAGCTGACAAAAGTTGATACTATTTGAATGAGTTGGGAGAGTACAAAACGGCGACGTTTCAGTGAATCTGAGCTTAAGATAATTTTGATAACGTGACATTAGGACAACATTGTACAACTTATATAACACCTGGTGCGCTTATCTGTAAGTTTAGATGAATAATCCTGAACAAAAAGCGCAAGAAAATGGACACGGAATGAGCCGTGGCTGAGGATATCTATTCCACAATTTTCCCAGCAAGATGAGCCTGGTGCTACAGATTTCTGAATCTTCAAGTGCACCTGGGAAAGAATGTCTGCCCCACAAATCCGCCCGCCATCGCCCTTCTCACGTTCGATTTGAAAATGTCTGGATTGTCTCGTAGCACAGCCGCAGCCTCTTGGTTCAGCGGGTCTTCATAGTTAGGTTGCTTCGCGCATAATTACATTTAAACTAATACGTAAGTACAGTGAAAGTAGAGCATATGCGAATAAACCGTATTAACGGAGTTGAATCTGAGTAGAGAAGGGCGTTACCGTGAAGAGATGGTAGAGACCGTAAATGATGGTGTTAATGTTAAGAACCGGCTTCCAGTCCTCCCTAAGAATGTTGAGGCAGACATTTCCTTCCAAGTCGATGTTTGGATGATAAACCTACAAATTATCAGCGATTAAAGTGACTAAAAGTATAAAAAGGCACGAGTCAGGAGTGAACTCGAGTAAATTAAGCAGTGCGTTACTTTTGTCTTGCATTTCACTTTCGGTGCCTCGTGAGGGTATATCGGCGGGACTTGGATGGTAAATGCAAACATCCCACCTCTGTACAAGAAAAAGCATATACTCACTGGCTTTAAGACGGCTAAACCACACAAATCTCCGCTCTTAAAAATCGCTATATGTAATGTCAACAGGTAGCGATAAAAATAATAATCTTTGCAGATGCTTCCAACTTGGAGTATTCCTATAATCTTGGTACACATCGAGGGAAGCGACACCAAATATGATTAAGATATAAATAAATTTTGATTCTTTAGCGTTTGAATTCTGGTAAGAATAAGCAAGCGAAACAAGGCAAATTGGTAAAAGAGGAGCACTTACGTGTAAAATCCTTCATCAGGTTGGATGGTAACTTCAAAGTTCATGAGGTCATCTTTGCCGTTGGGAAATAATATGTTACACGTTTTTGGAAGGTTTAGCTCACTCATGTCTACAAAACGAAGAGGCTGAAAGGTTACGGGAGATAAAATAGATTACATAAGACCAGCGAAAAAATTTGATAACGGTTGATAGGCACAATTTTTGGGTAGGTAAAGGATGCTTCGGGGAAGTCTAATTTTAAAATATGGAAACTAAATAACTCATCAAGAACTATACCCTTTTGCAGACGCAATTCCCCGGCACTTTGCTTCTTGACTGGTGCCTTTCCTTGAGCATTTTCAGCGATTTCCCTCTGCTGCTCCTTCACTTTGAATAACTTAATCATTTTTCCTATACGTGAGGAATCAGCTACGGTCATATGCTAACCAGAGTTGATATCGGATACGGAGATTCAAAAGTGCAGCAGCTTCGCTCATGTGATGTTAGACGTAACTATTCACTTAGCATTGCGAAGTATCCAAACCACCAAAACTCAGGTCTAAATAAGCACATAAAAAACAGCCAAAAGACACAAAACTCAGCTTCGTGCACAAAATCCCATCCGAAGACCATAAGAAACTTGAAAATGCACCATCCTAGACATGTTAATGATAACTGAGACTGATGCGATCAATTGTGCATCTCAACTAAATGGCAGGACTCCAACAAAGACGGGAAATTACTCATCCACAAAATACGTCAAGTGATAGAGCCTTGAAATTTGCTTGCTATAGTAAAGATCATTCATACACATGTACACCGATCTTGTCGCCTCGGCAGTTGTGATCGCATTTCACAGTATATAGTTTTCTACAAAGTTTAACAACCTATAAGGTTATGACTAGAACATTTTGGATAAAACCATACTCAGTTACTACAAAAAAGGCGACCAAGCTCAGCAAATCCCTAGACAAGATTACAGGCTGATCAACAACATGTATATCCAGACAATCCAAAGTAACATCTGGGCTATCTCCAAATCAAAAAAGCACAAACCTTAAGCATATTCACCAAAACCCCAACATACCCAGATAAGCCTTTCACCCAAACTTCAATCAAACCTTATCTGCCCAAATCACCATAAATCAAAACAACACAAACCCTAAACACAAACAACGCCCCAAATGATTTTACAAGACAAATCCCTTAAGAAATTTCCAAATCCCAGATCGAATTCGCTCTATTTAACCACTAACGATCCTCAAATGAAGGGATTCCGCTAGAATACCTGCTGAAAAACGAAGCAAAGGAAGGATTGCAGAGAGACAGCAACAGCTACCGAGAGACGGGAAGGAATCTAGAAAGCGTGTCGAGCGATTTATACGCAGCTCTCTCTCTTCCGTTCTCTGTGCGCTGTCCGTTCTTGCCCAAAACGCTGCGTTTTGTTGGTGTCCGAATCCGACACAGGCGCGTTTTGGGAAAGTTGTAATACGATTCGGTCGAGCTTGGAAAAGATGCCCAATCAGGATCTGACACGACACGTCATCATCCTCTTCATCTCTCTAGCTCCGATGATTTTTGGTTCTCGTTGGGGGTTGAATGTTATGTGAGGCAATTTATCGAACATCTGGCCTCACTTTCCAGCCTTGCTGTTTCGGATGTTGCTGGCTGGTTGGGCTTTAATCTTGGGATTTCCTCTGTGGTTTTCTTCACTGTGATGGCTCCAGAGTCAGGTATGACCGTTGCTGTCTTCCGTTGATGTACATGTGCATGTGTCTGGTTCGATCACATGTTAGGGTTTTGCCGTAAGGAATCGACGTTCTATCTCGTTGATAAATTTATCGAAAAATAATTTATGACAGTATTCAACAAACAGTAATAGCTATCTACACATTTTGGGTTACTTTGAATCCTGAGGATCATGTATCTCATGTGGTTTGATGATGACAACACTCGACTAACACTTTAAGTTGAGAGTGTAGGAATCTGTACCAGGATGTGATCATCGGCTGGTCAGAAAGACTCTAAGTCAAAGAATCATGGACAACGTGAGAAGAGACGTTGGATACATGACGAACTCATTTGACGTCGCCAAAGAGATGGACCAAGTCATTGAGTTTGTTGGAGAGGTTCGAGGACGTGGACCGAGAATCTCGGAGGCAGTTGGAGGTTGTGGACTCGACCGTTGCTTTCATATATAAAGCAACTCAACAGCACCCTGGCGACTGCCCAGTTGTGCAGTGCCGAGAGGGTGCCGAGTGATGCCGAGCTGGTGCCGAGAGGGTGCGTGGAGCGAACGAATCAAGCGAAGTGGAGCTGAGCTGAGTTGTGCAGAGCTTGAGGAGAGTGCAGAGCAGCAGAATACTCGAGCAAGCCACAGAGTGTGCGAGACGAAGTGGACGATTCGGAATCGTTGGAGGTACTTGTCTCAGGAAGTCGCGATTGGTGATCCGGGATCATCAGGCTTAGGTGACTTGTTTTGTGATAGTTAGCAACACTATTACAAGTGTATAAATAGCTGTAAGTATTTTGGAAGGCAGGGAGTGTGACAACATACACGCTTTATTTGTACAGTCTATAAATTAATAAAATAATCTTAAGACTTATTTTCGCTGTACATTTATACTCTGAGGTACATATACTTGCCTACTAAATTTAAGTTCTTAACAATTCCTATACTCAGTGTGTTACTACTAATCACGATCATATCAGTGTGTTATCAACCACCTAGGTTTTTGTTAAAAAAAATTATTTTATTTGATTTTGGTGGGCCGGGCCGTAGCAATTGGGCTGAAATCATGAGCCCGAGTAAGACGAGGATCTTCACTGCAGTAAAATGACGCATCTCATCACGATCCATGAAGCAATCTTCTGGCGCCATGCGGATCTCGGACGCCGAGCCGGACAGCAACGCGCTGAGCCTTCCAAGCATTCGAGCCGATGGACGGAGGAGGCGGAAGAGGCTGGAGTTTCCGCGGAGGAGGAAGGATGTGCTCCTGTTCGTGGTACACAAAGTTTTCAAATACTGGACGCTGATCATTTGCTTGTTCGCGTTGTCGTTCTTGGCATTCGCTGTGTTCATCTCTGTAACCACGAGCGATTTGATTAGGATTGATGAGGTTTGGAAGCGTGGTGCGGCGACGAAGATCGGCGTCGATGGAACTCGAAAGGTCATTAATATTGTCTTCGCATTGGATTTTGTGATGTTCACAGTTTCAATTGCTGTGATTGATGCGTGGTTTCGTAAGTATGATTGTTGACCTAGATTCATATTTGTTTAATTTGTAACAAATAATCGAAATAGGATATCTGCGTGTTCAATGATTCTGAATTATCAGTTATTTAGCTGAATTGAATTAGGGCAAGCAATGTTGTTGTAATTGGCATTTGGTGATTTTGTGAGTGTTGATGGGTTCGTTATACGTTTTTCAGGTTGTTTGAATCTTTTGCCTCCTGAAGAGCTTCAGCATTTGAATATTCCTCCCTCGAAGCCCAGTTTCCCTGTGAAGAATATTGTGTATGTAACGGAGGATTATGTATCTTCTGCCGGTGGTACTGGTAATGCTTCTCTGCGCCGAGATCATCTGAAATCTGGGAGATTCAATATGTTTACTGGATATCAAACACTTCAAGACAGAGAAAAAAGCTTCAAGGTAACTACATATTTGACATTGACTTGTTGCTAGTTGAAATGGTTTTCATTTGTAAAGTTATTAATAGTTCCAAGACTCTCCCACTTACTGTGCTAGTTGTTTTGTATAATTGTTTTTCGCAGGTGAACGAAATTGCTGTGGTACATTGTGGTTTTTACAGTGAAAAAGGAGGTTTTGAGATCTCTGATGAGGACAAGGCATACATGAAAAGTTGCAAAATTGTGGTGTCGACTTGTGCATTTGGTGGTGGAGATGATTTGTATCAACCAATAGGAATGTCAGGCACATCTCTTAGGAAGGTAATTTACAGCACTATATCAACATAGTACTGCAATTTCTTACAAAGATCTTTGTCAAATCATTGAAGGTTATCGATCTATACAATGCAGGTCTGTTATGTGGCGTTTTGGGATGATATAACTCTTGCTACCAAAGAATTACAGGGCCAAAAAGTTGGGAAAGACCATATGAATGGTAAATGGCGAGTTGTGGTAGTGAGGGCGCTTCCTTTCGTTGATCAAAGGTTGAATGGAAAAATTCCAAAGGTGATTCGACCTAACGCATCTCTAACCACATGTTTATGTGTTTTTTCCAACTAAGTTTATGCTGATATGTTTGATCAACTTTGGGAATTCCAGATGTTGAGTCACAGGTTATTTCCCGAAGCACAGTTTTCAATTTGGGTCGACTCCAAGTCTCAATTCAGAAGAGATCCTTTGGGCGTTTTGGAAGCACTTCTTTGGCGAACAGACTCTGTACTGGCAATTTCAGAACATGGAGCCAGAAGTAACATCTATGACGAAGGAAAAGCTGTTGTGAAGAAAAACAAAGCCACCCCAGAGGAGGTTGATATTCAGATTTCACAGTACCTCAAAGATGGGTTTTCAGGTGACACCAAGTACAGAGGAAAAAAAGGTAGCCTTCTATCCTTTGACATCTGTGTATCCATAAGGATATCAAATTTCTTTAACTCCATAACATTATTTCAATGTGATGAAGTTTGATACCTTTCAGCATCTAAAGCTATTTTTATTATGCAGCTCTTGCAGAAGCTTCAATAATAGTGAGAGAGCACACACCACTGACAAATCTATTCATGTGCCTGTGGTTCAATGAGGTAGTCCGATTCACGTCCCGCGACCAGCTGAGTTTCCCATATGTCCTCAGACAGCTCGGGGCTCTCACAAACATCAACTTGTTCCGCGTATGCACTCGCAAAGACCTTGTCAACAGCATGGGTCACAAGCGGAAGGCTAAGCCTCTCATCCCTCTTAACACTTCCTCATAACAGAACTCATCCCACTTTTACCATACACATGCACATCAATTCAGCTTCAATGTACACACCCATTTTCAAAGGCCAATGTTTATCATCTTATTCTGAAAAATCATAAATTTATTCTGACAAAAAAAAACAGAAAAACATGTTTTTGTCTATTTGCAGTTTGCGTGACATGGACGTCATCAAACGTCAGCAGCTGTTAAGATTGAGTTAAGCTTAGGTGTTTGATGTTATACCACTTAAGGAGATTTGAATATTGGTTAACAAGTTATTTTATTTTTGATGTTTTTGAGAGCTATGGAAGAACACTAGGTAGCTAGCTTGTTATAGTATTGATCATTTGTGCTTAGAGCCTTGGTCGCATAGAATCACTTCTCAGTGTTCCTAGTGCTGATGGCCAAAGATCCTTGAAAAGCTGAGTCTTTGTTGGTACTTTTGGCATGAATTCGTGTTTGGTATATGTCCAGAAAGATAGGTAGTTATGTAGTTTTTGTGGGTATTGTCTTCTTGAATTGTTGGAATGTGCCCGATGGTAGTTTCATATGCTTTCAAGTGTCTTATGTGTGCTGAATAAGTAATACAAACTCATTAGATTATTCTTGTTGGTCAGGAGCTGCTGCAGCAGCAAAAGTATGAAGAGGGACGCTGCTCTGGTTGAGATTGATTACAGCCACAAGTTGTTGCTTAGTAAACTCGAGGATTACAAGGGAAAAAGACTTGGATGTTATTTAAGAGGCATCAGCCTTTGCTAGTGAATCAGTTGAACACGACAGTGCTAGCATACAAGATAGAGAAGCCCACTGCAGTGTCAAACATGGAATCGAGATTCCATTTGAGTCTGTCTGTCTCTGTTACACCAGATGTAACCTATCGTTCGGGTAAAATACTCACTCCCTCGTCTCCCTAAATTGCATAACTTATTTGCTAGTTGCATGATCTGTTGCGCTGAGTATTAGTGGTACCATAGTGTAACTTCTGAACCTCTTCTCTCCTACCTAGCGTTCTCTGGTTTATTAACTATGCTCATATCCATTGGCGTTATCCTTTCTTATTTTACTGTCAGTGTTGATCTACTGTTAATTGATTCCTCTTATTAAATACAGGAACATGGTTTTCAGTTTTCACTTCCAGGGCTGTAATCATGTCCCAAGTATTGACTCTGATTTTGTTAGATTGATAAGCTATGCGTATCATATAGAAGTCAACACTGTCATTGAATTCCTGCTTATGTTTTGCTTCGTTAAATTAGTCATCTGTATTTGTACATATTAACTAAGCGCGTCTCTTACTGATGAAAACCATGTTCCACAGACTCGGCTACCTGTACCTGGTTTTGCAGCAATTGGTTTATGAGCTCCTTCCCTCCCTCAGTGGAAGAAACCCAAGATCTGTGAATGCCTTCTCAAACCCATCAAGAGCCACTCCGATCACTTTATATATCCCAGAGCGGAAAATCTCTGTAACTAAATCCTCTCTCATTTATCAATACCTGTTTCCTCAGATAAGAGAATCTAAATTCCATCATCATCATCTGCAATTTATCTTCAATGGAGAACACTGTGAATTTCACGGAGGAACAGGAAGCTTTGGTCCTAAAATCATGGAGCGCGATGAAGGACAACGCAACAGAACTGGGTCTCAAATTATTCTTAAAGTAACTACTTTCTCAGATCCATGTTGTTTGGATTTCATGTGGTGGATTGATAGGTCAAAAACTTTGTACCTTTTTTCTGCAGGATATTTGAGATTGCGCCAACAGCCAAGACTATGTTCTCATTCCTAAGGGATTCAAATGTCCCGATAGAGCAGAACAAGAAGCTCAAGCCCCACGCAAGGGCTGTCTTTGTCATGGCTAGTTTCTTTCTCTTCTTCAACCCCATAAAAAACTTGTAGCTGCTGTTATTATGTCATGGCTAAACAAGCATGTGTTGTTGTTGTTCTTCTACAGACTTGTGAATCAGCGGTGCAGCTCAGGAAGGCTGGCAAAGTGACTGTCAGGGAAACTACGCTCAAGAAACTGGGAGCAACCCACGTCAAATATGGCGTTGCCAGCGAGCACTTTGACGTAAAAATGTTGAAATTTGTCTACAAAATGCTTACTGAAAAGTGAAATTCTGAATATTGTTGTTGTTGATGGATGAGCACAGGTGCTCAGGTACGCTTTGTTGGAGACTATAAAAGAAGCTGTCCCTGAAATATGGTCGCCTGAAATGAAAACCGCTTGGGGCGTGGCTTACGACCACTTGGTTGCAGCAATCAAAGCCGAAATGCAGTCTATTCAGACCTGAAAAACGCACTCTCCTTCACCTGAATCTCATCTGTGTCTTCCTTGCGTGTGAGGTCCAGATTACTGTAACTTGTTACATTCCCTCTTTTAAATGTCATATTTTTGTTTACCTTCTTAACCCATGATTATCATTACAGCTGGACCTCTTTACCTCAACTAACCAAAACCACAATTTGTGGCTGGGTCATCAAAGTCCACTAGTTTTATAAATGTCTAGCTTTGAAATTCTCAACACAATTTGGATACTTTATCATGGTGGAAGATGACTGATAAGAGAAGCACAGACTTTAAGGTGGTATTCAGAAAATGTAGACAATAGCGGATGGGTTGGTTCCTTTTTATCTTTTCTTAAATGTGATAACTTCACATTTAAGAAAGATGACATAAATGTGTACAGGTCAAAGATAATTGATTAAGAACAGTGGTGGCCTCAATTAGAATCCTACCAAGTTAAGTTTTTTGGAGCTACAAGGGGATGATGGCATAGAAACTCATATGGTGCAAGATAATTAGCTGAAATGACAACTACTCATAATCAATTTATATTCAATCTGCAGTAACTTCATAAACTAAACAGTGGTAGATTTAGATTAGGTGAAAACATAACTCTCATCCATCTCATCCATAAGTACACGAGCATCAATTATTGTATGCCTAAACTAGTCGATAAAGAAACAATGACACTTTAAGCTCCTTGACCGATCCATCTTCTCAAAAACAATACAGACCACACCCTGATTTGAAGGAAAAACAAGCAGCAAAAATGTTAAACATATCGATGAGTTTTGTGCCTCCATATCTCAAGCTTGCTCTAAAACTATTCCTATAGACAAAAAAACAGTAACAATAAATAGTAGTCCGCTACTGAGGCAATAAATATGATACCTCACAATCTAACTCATACTGAGATCTCATCGCTTTGACGCATTTAAATCACAAACTAAAGATAAACCCTAACATAGATATGAGCACCACAATGCGCAACTCCTCCCATTCTTCCGTGATTGAGTTAATCAGAATTCAAAGCTTCGTCCAATCGCATCACTAAAAACTAAATACACCAGCACTACACTACGCTTCACTGCCGGAACCACAAGATACCTCGAAATAAAATTACAGTTGAAGCCCCCAACCTTCCACAATCTAATCCAAATCCTCATACGAACCCTTAAGCTCTGAAGTCATTCACAGCTATAACAATCACAAATCCCCCTAGCGAAAGCAACAACCAATCTAACAAGCACAACCCAATTCCAACAACCCTAACAACAATCAAACTGAAACAAAATTCTACAAAACAAAAATTGAAATTTTCTGCCGGAAAATGGAATCATACCTCTAATCCAAATATCCGATCAAAGCTCCAGCTTGAACTCTTCCTTCTCAGCATATAAATAGTGAAGAACATAGGGCGTGACTCGAATCACCGCGACCCAAATTCCGAACACCAACACGTGCTCCTTCAGCTGCTTCATCGCCGCCGCCTTGTCCGGCTTCCGCGCAAACATCCCTGGAAACATCTCGACTCTTCGATCTCAAATCTTCCCCAAAACCCTAATCAACCCCCAAATCTCCCAAATCTCCATGTTATATAAATAAATAATATTTCCCATTCACGCACATTATTTTAATAATTGCAAAAACATGTCACTCTCAGTCTTAAACCCTAGCCTGCCACGTGTCATTGAAAAAACGCACGTCCATGTAGGAATACTGCTCGGCATGCAGAGGATTAAGCTCTGTCTGAGACACATTTAAGACTGAAGTGCTGACGTGTCACATTGCCCTGAACCGCGAACCAAAAAAAAAAAGCAGAGTCAAAGCGGAGCACACAAGGAGCAGCCGCATTAAACTTCACCTTCATCATTTACTCAATGCTCTGTTTTTCCTCAACAACTTTCGCTCCCTTCACTTCACTCAAATCTCATCAACAATGGCGATCTTCGTCACCAAACCCGTCTCGCCGGACCCCAGTTCGGCTCTGTCCCTGTCATCGCCATCTCCATCTCCAGTTTACTCGGTTTCACCTTCGGCAGCAGTTTCAAGTTCCGACGCGGCAGCAGGGACTCGATCAGATTCCCAGATCGACTTCAGCCCACCTCTAATAGCCATGGTGATCGTCATCGCCACAGCGTTTTTAATAATCACGTACTCGAGGCTGATTTCGAAGCATGTAACGACACCAATTTTGAACCGCTACCGCCATTGGCGGCGGAGGAGACGGCGGAGGAGTCACGTCGCATCCTCCGCAGGCGACGTGGAATCTTCCGGATTCAACCATTCAAATTCGAACTTGTTCGACCCGGCGGACGCGTATCATCAGATGTTTTCGCCTTACGGTCTTGACGATTCCGTCATCAAAACCATCCCTTTATCCATCTTCTCCGCCAAGCTCCATTTCAGCGGAAAAAAACAGAGCTTTGTCGAAGTGGGTAAAGACTGCGCTGTCTGCTTGCTGGAATTTGAAGAGAACGATTACGTCAGGACACTGCCGATCTGCTGTCACGCTTTCCACGTCGACTGCATCGACATCTGGCTCAGATCACACGCTAACTGCCCACTCTGCCGGGCGAGAATCTTCCGACCGGAATCACCTTTCGTCCCGCTCATGGCCGGCCGCATCCGCCCCAGCCTCGACGGGATCCTCGAATCCCTTCTTCTCGAACCCCTCGACGAAATCCAATCCGATAACGAAACCCCAGAGCAGAGCATCTCAGAAATCGCACCAGCACCTGCCCCGGACAATCCCGATCAGCAAGACGACGCTTTTAATTTTAACCGCCGGAACCTCCTCCTGAAACGATCCTACTCCTTCGGTTACGAGCGCAACTTCCAGTCCGACCGCCTCGCCCTCGACTCAGCGTCCGCCACAACCTCTCCATGGCGGTACACCAGACGCCACAACCACAACAACAACAACTTCTGGAACAAGCGCCTCTCTCCCTTCGGCTCGTTGACCAAGTCGCGTGTCTTCTCCTTCCGGTCAACGCTGTTGACTAAATCCCCATTCTTCCAGCGGCGGCGAGGTGTGGGTGGTCTGTTCCCTTTCTCGGAGTCGTCGCGTCGGAGTAAATCCATGGCCAGCCCCGCGGCGGGGTTTTCTTCCAGCAGGTTGAGGTGTGGCGATCCTGAAGCTCTGCTTTCGCCCGAGAGATTTAACCGACGGTGATTACATATGCCACGTGGCGATATCGACGCCTGCGATTGGAGGATCGCGTTTGGTTGGTGGGAGAGAAACTTAATGAGAGTGGGGTGAGTTGAGCATTTAATGAGACGGTAGAGGAGAGAGAGAGAGAGCGTCTCTGCACCGTGTAGATTGGTCTCTTTCGGTCATTTAATTTTTGTAGATATTTTCTTTTTTATTTACTTTATAAATATTAATAGGTAAAGTAATATTGAACATCAATACGTCGCCGTTTTATATTGGGCCAATAATTCAATCATCAAATCTGGCCCATAGGCTAATGGGCCAGTTGAGACATAAGTTGTATCCTAACGGCATCGTTTCGGTCCACGACGAAGTTGAAGGGGGTAGCTTTGAATATTATCAACTTTACAATTTGATCCACAAATACCAATTTAACTACAAATTACATGAATTGATGCCACTTTTTAAAGTCATGCTTTTGACCTACAATTTTCATCAACATGCTTGATTCTAATTAGCCTAATGACATGCTTACTTATTCTTCTAATCGACTCGATTAGAATAATTAAGATTCTCTAACTGAGTTTATCAAAAAGCTAACCGCACTCGGTTTAGTCGAATCATGAGTATCACACTTTCACAAACTGTAGGTAGGTAGATGTCAATAATCAATCAAAACTTTGCACTTAACCGTCCAGACGCACCGTCCTATGCGTCAAATATAAAATTCTACGCGTCTAATATTATGAGCCGAATATAAAATTCTACGCGTTGAATATAAAATTAATATGTAAGTAAATTTTATATAGGTTAAAAAAACTTGATTTCACATTGATCTTTACCCTTAATTATTAACAAAAAAAAAAGAAATTAAAAACCTAATTATTCCATCTAACCTTGACAATGATGGTTTGTGAAACTTTTACTTCAAACTTTTATTCAACTTTTGAACAATAACCCTACAAGTAGGGCAGTCTACCCTAACAAAAGTAACTATATAAAAAGGGAGGTGCTCATCGCACCCCCCCCCCCCCACGACAAAAACTCAATTGTCAATTTACCTATATACCCTCCTCCTTTTACTTAATTACATTCAATTAATTTTATATATTTAATTAAATATTATATATATTTTTAAAATTCAATTAAATAATAATTAAAATTCAATTACATTCAACTAATATTATAAATTAATTTACCATAGTTATTTATTATTATTAATCAGAAAATATTCTATAATAATTAATAGTAAAAAATACAAATACAAATACAACATGTATCAATTTTTAAAAAAATTATATTGTGTTTGATTTTTTCTTAAAATTTTAATAGAACTTATAATTAAGAGTGAGTGAGTAACTAATTAAAAAAAAAATTATTGTAGTAAGATAATTTTATTTATGATTTATATTTAGAAAATAGTTTAATTTTATTTAGGGCAAATAATAATTTATTTCGTTTAATTAATAATATGTTATATATTCATATTTGAAAATTTGTGTTATGTGTTTATTGTATATATTATTATTTTATATTATATTGTTTTGATTGGTTAGCCAAACATTAATTTGGATTCATAAAAAACATCAACAATGCTAAAAATAAATACATAAAAAGTAAACATATCTAATCAGTATTTCCTCCAAATTGTGCTCCTGGAGGCCCCGTGGTTGTGATTTCGCGCCATAAATCAGCACGTATCTTATATGAAGATGCCCGTCCTTTAGCTTCGTACGATGAATAATTCCACCACCACATTGGTACAGGTGGCACCGGATGATAAGGGTGTAAAAAAAGTTGCACGAAGTGATTGCAAATAGATTTGTGGACAAAAATAGATTTGACAATACAATATATTTACAAATTTTGTTATTCAAAAAGTTAGTGGACAAAAATAGATTTGACAATACAATACATTTACAAATTTTGTTATCCAAAAGTTAGTGGACAAAAATCAATTTGACAATACAATACATTTACAAATTTTGTTATCCAAAAAGTTAGTGGACAAAAATAGATTTGACAATACAATACGAAACACAAAATAGATTTGACAATACATTACGAAATATTAATTTATGTATTATATATATGTCGAGTATGACTTAGTTTTTGTCTAATCAATAGATAACTCAAAAAAAATGTGTTATATATTTAATTTATAGATTGTTTTGAATTGATGATAATATCTCATTAAATATAATATATATATAATATTTATGTTAATTTATAAATAGTTTTAAATCAATACTTACTTTTTTATTGTTATGTTTTAAAAATAAAAATAAAAAATTTATTATAAAAATTAAAAGAATTATTGATGAATGAGATATGTATATGAATTTGGATTAAATATATATGGATTTGGATTAATTAAATGTTGGGGGTATAATGGGAAAATTTGGTGGGCCCCGCGGGGGGTGTATTTGTGTTGGGGAGGGGTGGGGGGTGCGAGGAGAACCCCCCTATAAAAACTATAAGACATACTTGAGAGTTGACATATTAGGGCTTTGGATTTGAGGTTGTTCTTGTTACAACAATTAGCCACCAAAGCTTGTACCGATTACTTTATTATATCTTTCAAAATATATTATTTAAATATATTTATGTGGTTAGGGTGATGAGTCACAATGTGAGAGATATTTTGTTGTTAGAATAATTTATCGAATCTTGTATTTGGAATAAACTATGTAGAAAACGACAGCGTTCCACAAAATATCGAACTAGATGTTGTGGTATGTAAAGCACTAGCCTATAAAGTCGACTTGAATTTACAGTTTTCTACCCAATTAAATTATGTCGATGTCAATATGTCAACGGGTTTTGGTGAGAAGATCTTCAACTATAATATCCCAAATGCGTGGCCGGATGATGGAACTGGATTTAGCTATACGTATTCGAATTTCAATAAAATGTTTATTTAACTTATGGTTTGTGAAACCAAAACATGTCACGTTTAAAATATAACCACTTTAATTTTTCAATCGACATGTGTCATTTTGCATCGGTGACTAACTCGATCTTTAGGTTGCCTTAGTTACAAAAATTCAAACCAATATTCCTCACGTCACAAAATCTCTAACCGCGCCACGTCAGCTGCATGCATGCATCTATTGTTTACGTGGCCATGAGTGATATTTACGGTAGAGGAATCGGTTAAGGTGGCGGATGATGGTTCGATGGCTTGAGAATATCAAACATCGACAACCCACGTGGCGGATGCTGATTGGATAAGGTATCAGCGCTGTGCAATCTATCGAACATTCGCTGTTTGTTGTTTTGTTCATCTAACAAAATAGTCAAACGTTACAGTGTGAAACGCTATGTTAACTCAACGTGATAAAAACATTCTAGAAGCCTAAATTATTGTATTTGTAAATAATATGTATTAACCTAAAACTGGCGCGTGAGAGGACCCGATAACCCGAATAACCGAATTGGAAGACGCGGATCGGTCCACGTGCCCCACATTTACCGGCTCAACCCGTTGACCGGTGTCCTGAACCGTTTTCACTGCAGTCGGGTTATCAAGCAACCTCTCCAGGATCGACACGTGTCCTTCTCCTCCTCACGATGATTCTGTTCTCGCCAGCGTCTATAAATAAACGCACCGCTGTCTATTCAACTCATCAATTCAATCGAAACTCCTGCAAATTTTCAACAACAAATTTTAAGTTTTCACGGAAAGCGTTCAATTTTGATTCATTCGGAGCTTTTTTCACCGTTTTTTGTATGACGAGGGAAGCACAGAGGCCGACGAAGATGGCGGTCGGAGTAGCAGAAACGTCGTCGAGCAGCGCGCGTCGGAGAAAGTTTGGAGCTTTTCTTCAATCTGACCACGAAGACGAGACCTTCAACGTTGTGCAGACGGACAGCGACAATAACTACTCATACCGGACCAGCAACGCATCGGATTGCAGCGCTGAGTCGTCCGCGTCGCCGTGGAATAATAATCAGTTTCACGAGTTGGAGAAAACCACAGCCGGAAACTCGCCGGCGTATTTCATGTCGCCGTACACCCAGATGTCTCCTTTCACAAAGTCGCCGTGGACGGCGGCGCTGGTTGATCAATACGGCGACGCTTTCACACCCAACGGCTTAATCGGGTCGATTGTCCGCGAAGAAGGCCATGTGTATTCTTTAGCAGCTTCTGGAGAGTTGCTGTACACCGGGTCGGATTCGAAGAATATTCGGATCTGGAAAAACTTGAAGGAGTTTTCCGGGTTCAAATCCAGCAGCGGGTTGGTGAAAGCCATAGTGATCTCCAACGGGAAGATTTACACGGGTCATCAAGACGGTAAGATCCGGATCTGGCGGGTATCCAGGAAGGATCAGAGTGCACACAAACGGGTCGGGAGCTTACCGAATTTCAAGGAGTTCTTGACCAAGTCGTTCAACCCGAAGAACTACGTGGAGGTCCGACGCAAGCGAAACGTGCTGCGGATAAGACATTACGACGCCGTTTCCTGTCTGAGCTTGAACGAGGAGCTAGGGCTTTTGTACTCCGGCTCGTGGGACAGGACAGTGAAGGTGTGGCGGCTTTCAGACTCGAAATGCGTCGAGTCGATCGACGCTCACGACGACGCCGTAAACTCAGTCGTTTCCGGATTCGACGGCTTAGCCTTCTCCGGGTCGGCGGACGGGACGGTGAAGGTGTGGAAGAGGGAGTTGGTCAGGCGTAATCAATCTAAAACCAAGCATGCTCTGTTTCAGACGCTGCTTAAACAAGACTTCGCAGTGACGTCACTGGCTGTTGATTCCGCTGCGTCGATTGTTTACTGCGGGTCGTCTGATGGGTTGGTGAATTTCTGGGAGAGGGAGAAGGAATTAAAACATGGCGGGGTTTTGAGAGGACACAAGCTTGCGGTGCTCTGTTTGGCGACTGCAGGGAATCTTGTGTTCAGCGGCGGCGCTGATAAGAGCATTTGCGTCTGGAGGAGGGATGAGGGTGGTGCTCATAGCTGCTTGTCGGTGCTGACCGGCCATACTGGGCCGGTGAAGTGCCTGGCGGTGGAGGCGGACGAAACTAAGCTAGAGGAGAATATACAGAAAGGTTGCGATCAGCAGTGGATTTTATATAGTGGGAGTTTGGATAAGAGTGTGAAGGTTTGGAGGGTGTCGGAGAAGACGCCGGATTTTCGGTTGTTGCAGGGTTTATGAGGAAATTCCCAGCGCCGGCGCCGGCGCCGGCGACATATTCTTGTTTCGTTCTCGTTGGGTTGTATTGTGAATGTATACATGTTTGGTTGCAGAGATAACAAAACCAATAATTTATAATGAATTTGAAAAAATATTTGTTATGTAATTTGAATCTGAATAGAAACCCAAATTGTGAAGCTCATCGAATTTAAATGGGCCGATTTCAGGCCCAAGTGTTACTGTCGGCTTCTCGATCCCCGTTCGCAGCATGGTCTATATATAAATTTTATAATATAAACAAGCTGACGTGTTAAACTTGAAAACGAGTGCCAAAGAGAGATTTTCTGGAGCGAGCGCGTCAATGGAGAAATTAGGGCTCCAAGTTCCTGGAAAAAGTCATCATCGTAAGGTTCATTATGGACCTTGGCCATGGGAAGACTTGAATGGCACTTTTCCAGTTTCGGTATAATATTATATGTTTCGATTTCTTTAGTCGTGTTACTTTTAGTTTTTTAAAATGATTTGAGAAAGAATGGTGACTGATTCTAATTCTTTGTTGCGGCTGGAAAGTGCAAATTGGTGGTTTCTGGTTGAATTATGTGTTCTTTAAATTATAATTTTATGTTATCATATTTTTGAGTGGGACGTGTTTGTGAAAATTTGTTGTTGAGATTGATTTGGATTTGATTAGGGTTCGGGTTGGGGATTTAGTGATGTGTGATTGGGGTTTATGCTGTTGTGATCAATGTGTGCCTGAGGATAATTATGCCAGTTGGTGGTTAGAATCCGGATGGGGATGAGGCTATGGGTGATGATGATAAGTGTAACGGGGAGTACTCGTTGTTATGGAGTATAAAGGTTCTGTAGCGGGTTATGATATTCGTTGATTTGTTCCTGTTGATATTGAGCAGTTTCATTGTTCTGTGATTGTTGCGTCTGGTGTTTTTTAGGGGTTTATCGCCTTATCGGTGCTGGTTGTTCAGCTGGTTTTGAAGCATGGAAATGCCAGTAGGATGCATGTGTTTAGAATGGACTGATTTTGAGGCGTCTCAGGTAATTGGGCTTCATAAGTAAGGGAGTAATTCTGGACTGGAGGATGGGGCTGGCGAGGGTTGCGTTTTAGATGGTGACTCGATTAGCTGTGATAGGAGAAAGGGATCTTGCAAGTTGATGTGATGGTTGGGTTGTCTGATTGTATTGCCAGTATTGGTGGTTTGGATGTGTGGCAAGGTTTGAACAATGTGGAACTTGACATGGAAAAGTTATCCGGTGGAAGTTTTTTCTCAACCATTTCAGTGCATCTGATATGTATAGCCTCGGGTTCCCCATATGCATGTTTAAGTCTTATGTCATACATGTCATTGAAGCGAGAATGTGAATGGTTTTAGGGTCTGAAAGGCACATAAGCATGTTTAAAAGTCTTATGAATGAAATGGAATATTTATATGGAACTTAGAAAGTTCATAAGCATGTGATATGAAAACAGGAATTAATTTATTTCTTCAATGCAGGTTGCTGAAATTTCAATTGCGGACTATGAGCCTTCTGATAAAGTTATTGAACGCTGAAGGAATGACATGGTCTAATGGCATCCACGGAGTTCACATTTCCTAAGTCACCCTGTGATGGATACCTGGAACCTCCCTTCAATGAATGATTTAACAACGAGGTTAGTCATCCAAATCTGCAGCTTGCCTACTTTTTATTGGTATTGATAGATTTGTAGTTGACCAAAATTTCCCCATTGAACTTTAATATGAGTTGGATTCCAACTTCTGGCCATGGTTCATGTCTGCTGACCGTGTCTGTTTGCTTGGCTCTGCAGGTAGCAGCTAATCAGATTGTAGGCAAGAGCTCTTGGGGAATACTGCAAATGGCTGGAGATGTTTGAAGACATTGACCTTGTTATTTTTTGGAACTTTTTAACAGACTACTGCCGATTCTATGATAATAGCAACAAGATGTTAGCAAGCAAAATGCTATTTGAAAGTATGAATCAGACACCCAGCTTCAGCTGAAAGCAATTCCTCTTGATCCTCAACAAACACGACCTCCTTGAAGGAAAAGGCTTCTCCTCCCTCACCCAATGCTACTGGTTCTGACTTCTGCCCCCTGATTTCCAAGAACGGTAACTGCAAAACCTCAGTTCACATCAACCTTCATTTGGTGAGTCAAAACCTCAAAACTGCAAAAACTTCAATTGCAGTGAAAGCTAGATGTCTGGCCTGCATCTTGGTTGGAGCCCAAATGTGTGGATGATGCCCTTAAGTACATAAGACATATTCTGAATTGTCAAGAAGAGAAAACCCAGCTTCTGAAGTAACAATGAAAACTCCTCGCACAGCATTCAGGCAAGTTCCACTTCCTATCACTACTTCTCAAATCATGCATCTAGCTTATTTATATACAATTACATAGAGATTAGGCAAATAGCTTATGTTCTAGGCATTGGTTTACTCAGTCCCAGTAAAGCAAACATGCCAACATGACACACAGAATAAACAGTGACATAGAAACTGAGGGATTGTGAAGACATGTTGATCTTTTTATCCTGGGTAATTATTGGGGTTCTAAGAAATAAAAGGATGATCTGCTTATACACATATATCATACATATACACTTGTAACGTCTCACTGAATACTCATATACATAGACACATGATACTCATACAGCATATAGCTATGTCTCTTCTTGCTGCGTGGTAGTAGCAGTATAGTACAGTAGCTGATCTAAAAGGGGCGGAGAGTGTGTCAGTAGGGTGCGAAACGGTCCATGAGCATGAAAACCGTGTCCTCCGAAAGCGTGGAGTCGCAGAGGGCTGCACTCTGAACCTTTTTGTTTGAGGTAGATGATGTGGGCGAGTCTGGTTTCCTTGCTTCTTCATTCTCAGCTTCTTCTCCGGCTGGGCAGCGGGGGCGAGGCTTGACCACCCTCTCCCTCAGCTTGGAGAACTGGCTCACCCATCCCTCCACCATGGCTGCAGACATCTTCTTCTTGTGACTTTTAACTGGTCCTCTCTGAATTCAGAATCTTGAGATTTGGAGAATTTTTTGAGATCGTGAATGGGGAAAAGACATGAGAAGATGAGTTATATAGGTGGATAAAGAGAAGCCCTCCAGTGGTTTTTTATGTTAGTTTTCTTGTCTGTTTTGAAAAATCAAAGAAAAGTGTAATTAGCAAAAATTCATATGGAAAAAAATATCTATGTGCTAGTTGGAGGAGGCACCTGGAATTGGAAATGGAATTTGGGGATTTAATAAATAGGATATTCCAATATGTCTGTCAGTTTGCGAAAATATCTACGTTTAAAAATCAGAATAATGAAAACATATTAGAGGAAAATAGGGGTAAGGATGAATATTTTGAGACATTTACTGTTAATCAATAATGTGTGTGAACTGATAAAAATAAGAAAGTGGATAAGAATGAATAATTTGATTGAGTTTGTGACACGTTTTCTCGCACATTTTTAAATAATTCACTCTCTTGCTGCCGTGTGTGAAAAGGCTGTTTGCTGAGTTAGCATTTTTTTTTATTATAACAGAGAATGGTGGGAAGGGAAGTAGTCATTGGCTGGCTCTTCCTGAAGCTCGGGCCCGTGCCCACGAGCCGCCTGGTTTGAATAATTTGGGTCGGTGGTCCAGCCCTGCCAATGGAGCTTGCACTCGAGAACAAAAATGTATCCATCAGAACGAAAGAAAGAAAGAGGATAGTCTTTTGAGATATTTTTGTTAGAATATTCTGATTAATCTAATTAGGACCGAACGTGTAATCAGATAATTGTATGTGCTATCATTATGATAAGCTTAAATAAAGTGATCAAATCTTTTAGGAAGCTTATCAGGTATAATTTTAGTCGTGGAATATACTGTGTAGATACCTGGAGATAATTATGGAAATCTTTGAGAGACGGAATCCATAATTATCTCAATTATATCTTTTCGTGTAGAAGATATAAATATGGGTTATGGTCCCCAGTCTATCATATCGCTCTCCAGTTTCTTACTCTCAAAGGACTGATCCCAGAGACATACGATTAGACTGGAAGCACCAACCCAGACTTTTGTGCTGCAGGTATTTTCAGTCAATGGATTCAGGTACGTTTTATTTTATAGTAATCATGTATGTTTAATTACTCTGTTATGGGCGTGATCATGTTAAAACACGTTTCCGCTGTATGATCATGTTCGAACAATTAGTATCAGTCGCCTCCCATATGCAGTTAATTGAGCATAAATTGAATCTGATTTTTGTCATTGTTAACATCGAAGAATTCATGGTTAATTTTTCACTCGGATTATTAACAATTCAGATCAGATACACTGTGAAAAATCGAAACCCAAATTAATGCATGAACACTGTTTTTGAGTTTCCGAGTTAACTGGGTTCTGGGTTCGGAGTCGGCAAGTTTACTCAGTACACCCTGCGTTTGCCTCGGACTCGGCCGCACCCGTCTTCCCCCCGCCTCGGTCGCTGGCTCGCGTCGCCCTCGCTTGGAACCAGGTCGCGTCGGATCCGGGCCAAACGAAAACCCTTAGGCCGCGGATCGTCGCAGCTCTCGACCCCGATTCGGTGTCCTCCGCTGACCAGTCGCGCCGCTCGCTGCACTCGGACTGTTCGCCTCGCCTCGGGTTTGCCGTGCGCTCTTCCGCGTCTTAGCTTGTCACCTCGCTGCCTTCTCTCTCGCGTCGCTCGCTCGGCTGCTGGAGATGTCCTTGCTAAAGCCGCACTCGCGCGATGGAGAAGAAAAGGGGAGCCGCGGCACAAGTTGGAGAGAAGGAGGAGCTGCGCTTCGGTTGCGGGAGAAGTCTTCGGCTGCTAGAGAAAGAAGAGAGAGAAGCTGGAGGAGGGGTTGTGCGGCGCATGGAAATCTAGGGTTTTCCACTTTTTGGGCCCAATTTTTTTTTTAAGCAGGCCATATTTTTTGGTGGGCTAATTTTATGGTTCGGTCCAATTTCTGCTACGGTTCAATTTTCGGTTCAGTCCCATTCGGTTTAAAGTTCACCTCGGTTCAATTTTCAGTTTGGTTCAATTTTGATTTTGGATCAAAATTTGATTGTTGGTTCAATCAATTTACTGATTTGGTCTATGGTTTAATTTTAATCATAATTTTGGGAACCAACATTATTAAATATTTAATTGTAAGATTGACATTCAATTTGAGCTAACACTCTAAAATATTTCAATTGAAACGGAATACACGTTCACCTAAGTGGCGTATCCGTATAAATTGACTTATTTGGTTTGTTAGGATGGATGTGTGTAGTTCATATGGATATCTAATTAGCCCTAAGGTAAATTAATATTCACTATGTCTGCACACATATCTGTGGTGATAAACATGTGACGTTTCTTCGGCATCTTGGTGTGAATAATAAATACATCCTAAGATGGTTTATTATTTGATACATACTCTCGTCAATGTTTTGATCACTACAACAAGATATTCACTCACAGTTAATACCACTGTCCTAAGACTTGCTATTAATGTTGTGGTCGGTATCTTGGAATGTCAAAATCTTCTTTTAAATATTTATGGTGTATACATATATGTATACTTTGAGCCTAAACTAATTCTTTTGTTCCCTAATTCAGCTTACATGGCAATGTCTTCCGTAATTACCAACATAAACAACACTCCTAAGTTGAATGGAACCAACTTTAAGGATTGGAAGGAAAATATGATGATCACGCTTGGCTGCATGGATTTGGACTTAGCAATTCGTATGCCTAAACCGGATGAACTCACTGACGAGAGTACTGAAGGCGATGTGCTTTATTCAGAGAAGTGGGATCGTTCCAACAGACTAAGTCTAATGATCATGAAGCGTGGCATTCCAGAGACTTTTAGAGGTGCAATAACTGATGACGTTTCTACTGCAAGTGAGTTCCTTGCCGAGATCGAGCAGCGTTTCATGAAAAATGATAAGGCTGAAACAAGCACGCTTTTAGCTAGCTTGATTTCAATGAAGTACAATGGCAAGGGAAATGTTCGGGAGTACATCATGGAGATGTCACATCTTGCGTCGAAACTTAAGGCACTAAAGCTTGAATTATCTGATGATTTGCTTGTGCATTTGGTTTTGATATCTCTTCCTGCACAGTTCAGTCACTTCAAGGTCAGTTACAACTGTCAAAAGGATAAATGGACTCTTAACGAGCTCATTTCTTATTGTGTGCAAGAGGAAGAGAGGCTGAAGCAAGATAGGCCCGAGAGTGCTCACTTGGCTCGCACCTCAAAAGGAAAGGGCAAAGATAAGGTTAAGGAAATGAAGGCTGCTGAACCTCCCAAGGGTCCAGACAATAAGAGGCAAAAATCTGAATCTACCTGTCACTTTTGCAACAAGCCTGGACACTTTAAGAGGGATTGTACTCAATATGCCAAGTGGCGTGCTAAGAAGGGGTTGCCTGAACCATCGAAAGCCAATTGATGCTGAAAGACGCATCTATCTTGGAAATGGCGAGTCAGTGCAAGTAGAGGCAATTGGTCGCTTTAGATTATTAATGACATCTGGTCAATTCGTAGATTTAGTGGACACTTTTGTAGTACCGATTTTAGTCGGAACTTAATTTTGGTTTTTTGTATTGGACAAATTTGGTTATCCTTGTTCATTTGCAAACAATCAGTTTCAGTTATCCATTAAGTCTAAAATTATGGGAACCGGTGCATTAAATGTCTTGATAATCTATACTCCTTAAATGTTGTTCCATCGTATTCTGAGAACCTGCACGTGGAAACACGCGGTACGAAGCGTAAATTGACTCATTCGGCTTCATTGTGGCACAAGCGTTTGGGTCATATCTCGAGATCTCGGATCCAGCGTCTTGTATCTGATGGCATTCTGGAGTCACTTGAGTTTTCTGATATAGATACTTGCGTCGAATGCATAAAGGAAAAACAGACCAAAGTTCAGAAATTAGGTGCCAACAGAACTTCTGGCATTTTGGCTACCTCTTTCTTATACATGAATCACAGTCTCTGGATATGTTCAAAGCTTTTAAGGCTGGATATTTTTGGGACGGGATATGCAACATTTTTTTTTTTGAGGATGTTGAGCTTGGGGGGAGAAATTTAGTCTAAAACATTGTGTTTGAGGAAGAGGGATCAACTACTGCTTTTGACAATGATCAGGTTCCTTTACCCATCATTGATCAAGAAGTGGACTTCGATCATCAACCTACTCACAATGTTGTTCAAACCCCAGTTCTGGATCAGGACAATGTTTCTGATGTTCAAACTCAACAACCTCAAGAGACAGTGTCACTGTAGACCATTGGACACCCCTGTCGCTAAAGGAGACAAGTTTAGTCTCGATCAGTGCCCTAAGACTATTCTGGAAATTCAGGAGATGCAGCAGCTTCCGTACGCTTCGGCTGTAGGAAGTTTGATGTATGCTCAGGTGTGTACGCGTCCGGATATCGCGTACATTGTTGGTATGTTGGGAAGATATGTGAGTAACCCGGGAGTGGATCATTGGAGAGCAGTTAAGCGGGTTATGAGGTATTTGCAAGGAACAAAAGAATATAGGCTCACGTATAAGAGATCGGATCATGTTGAGATCATTGGGTACTCCGACTCGGACTTTGCTGGATGCCAAGATAGTAGACGATCCACGTCAGGCTATATCTATCTGTTAGCTGGGGGAGCCATTTCCTGGAGGTCTGCCTAACAGACGCTCGTTGCTCCATCGACTATGGCGGCAGAATTTGTAGCTTGTTTTGAGGCATCAAATCATGGCGTATGGCTGCGAACCTTTGTCACTGGACTGCGCATTTTATGTGATATTGAAAGACCACTAAAGTTATACTGTGACAATAAATCAGCAGTGATGTACACCAATAACAACAGGAGCACTACGAAATCAAAGCATGTTGATATCAAGTTCCTGGTTGTGAAGGAAAAGATACAGAGTGGACAGATATCCATAGAGCATATTGGGACAAACTCCATGATAGCGGATCCGCTTACGAAAGCATTGACACCAAAGGTCTTTCATGAGCATGCTGCTCACATGGGTGTAATGTTGTTTGAGGATATTCATGATTAGTGGGAGTTTGTATTTTTGATGCTCTATGAGACGGATAGAGTTTTTATCTATACATTTTTGAATTATGTTCTGCAGAAATTATGTTTACATGGTACACTCTGTATGATTATGTTGATCTCACTTTTGAGGAGACCAGTTGGAAATAGACATGTGCAGATCACATTTCATGTTATTTCCATGCTACGCACCACGATGAATCCATGTCATTTAGCTATGTTGGCATACGTGACAAGCACGGTCAAGTAACGATGATGATTACGAAGGCCGCCTTGATCCTATGTTTGTATAGTTAATGGACCGGATGGTTTATGATATACCTGTTCTGGAATGATAGCAATTTTGTGCACACTTATGTTTATACATTTATTTGGTTACACATGCGGTCCAGTGGGAGATTGTTAGAATATTCTGATTAATCTAATTAGGACCGAACGTGTAATCAGATAATTGTATGTGCTATCATTATGATAAGCTTAAATAAAGTGATCAAATCTTTTAGGAAGCTTATCAGGTATAATTTTAGTCGTGGAATATACTGTGTAGATACCTGGAGATAATTATGGAAATCTTTGAGAGACGGAATCCATAATTATCTCAATTATATCTTTTCGTGTAGAAGATATAAATATGGGTTATGGTCCCCAGTCTATCATATCGCTCTCCAGTTTCTTACTCTCAAAGGACTGATCCCAGAGACATACGATTAGACTGGAAGCACCAACCCAGACTTTTGTGCTGCAGGTATTTTCAGTCAATGGATTCAGGTACGTTTTATTTTATAGTAATCATGTATGTTTAATTACTCTGTTATGGGCGTGATCATGTTAAAACACGTTTCCGCTGTATGATCATGTTCCAACAATTTTGATATCAGCTTCCCAGACAGCATTTGCATCCGCCAAAAAAAAAAATGCTCTTCTTTGAATCTACGTTGCTTGGTCTCTTGTTTTAAACCGCCAATGGAAATATGGATCGGGGAATTGAACCGGATGACGTCACGCTAATTAGCGGGAACAGCAGGAGAGGTGATATCAACGATGCGTTTATGGTTAGGGATGAAATGTTTGATGACAACACGTATTTGTCGTTGATACAGGCAATTCTAATCAACTTCATCACCCATAAAAATACTTTTGACGTCGTCTGTTCTGAGTTTATAATACGACGACATTTTTCTTGATTAAAACTGCGTCATTTTAACATCAAAGTTATATGGTTGTAATGTTTGCAGTTACACCGAAACAATAGAAGTTATGGTTACTTTCATCGTTGGTTTTTATGATATAAATAGAAGAACATAAGAGGCTCGTTTTTATGCATCCCAATTTTTGATTTCAAATTTTGTCTTCTATCTTATCATATACTACAATTAGACCCCTTAAGTATCGAAACTGACGGAGACAATTAAGCCTCAATTTACAATTTCAACATATTATTTAAATGCCAATTTAGACCTTTAAGTATCATGTATTGTAATTAAACCCGCTGAAACCTGTTTTGTTCTATCGCAGCAGCTCCTCAAAACCTTTCAAGCAGAGCCATGAACAAGTGCAGAGCTTTGACCACCCACTGCCGCAAACCCCCAAATCGCCGCTCCTCCTTTTCTTCACTCGTTCAACCCACAATCCCCGATGCGGAAATCGGAAGCAACTCATCGATCGCGTCGCAGACTTTGGTGGATTACATCTCCTCTTCTAAGTGGCATTTCATCAAACAGTTGATGCGCGATTTGAACAGCAACGTTATATCGAGCACGCTTCTCAGTTTACGTAAAAGCCCGCAGCTTGTGGCGAAATTCGTCGAGCAGGTGGAGTTGAACACCCTCGATGTCCCAAATTGCTGCCTTGCTGTCGTCATTGCCTCCTGCAATCCATCGCCGAAGCCGGCTTTGCAGATTTTGAAAAGGGTTGTTGCAGATGGCAGAATGAGCGGTGTACAAGTCCTTTTTGATGAGCTCTGGCGCGCCAGGGAGGTGTTGGGCGTGACAACCTCGGTTGTGTTTGATCTGCTGGTGAAATGCTGGTGTGAGATGCGGCGAGGCGAAGAAGTGTACAAGTGTTTTTACATGATGAAGGAGAAGGGTCTGGTTCCCAATATTGAGACTTGTAACAACATGTTGAATTTGTTTCTGAAGATCAACAGGACGGATACCGTGTGGGTATTGTATGCGGAGATGTTTAGGATGAAGATTAGCTCGAGTGTTTATACGTATAACATTATGATCAATGTGCTGTGCCGAGAAGGGAAGCTGAAGAAGGCGAAGGAGTTTGTGAGCAGCATGGAGAGTTTGGGGATCAAGCCAACTGTTGTGACTTACAATACGATTATACATGCTTATTGTTTAAGAGGTAGGCTTGAAGCGGCGAGAGATGTTATGAAGTTGATGAGTAGTAGAGGGGTTAAGCCTGATGCTTATAGCTATAATTCGCTCATTAGGGTATTGTGCAAGGAAGGAAGAGTTGAGGATGCGTCGAAGCTCTTGAGTGAAATGGAGGAGGAGCGAGTGGCGCTGACTGCTGTGAATTATAACACTTTGATCGATGGTTACTGTAATAAAGGTAATTTTGAGGCAGCTCTTGGTTATAAGGATGAGATGGTGAAGAGGGGGATCAGGCCAACCTCAACCACTTACAATATGATTATCCATGGTTTCTTGATGGAAGATGGAGCTGGTGAGGTTGAGGTGATGATTAGAGAAATGGAGGAAAATGGGATAGGTTTAGACGTTGTTACGTATAACATTTTGATCAACGGGTACTCCAAGGGTGGGAATGTGAAGAAAGCGTTGAGCCTTTACGATGAAATGTTGAGGAAAGGTATCCAGGCGACGAGGGAGACATACACGCCTCTTATCTATGTTCTAAGCAGGCAGAAGAGAATGAAGGAAGCTGATGAAATGTTCTGCAGGGCGGTCAAAAAGGGTGTCTGTCCGGATATTTTGATGTACAATGCATTGATTGACGGCCATTGTGCCAATGGAAATATGGATCGAGCATTTTTGCTTGTAAAGGAGATGGAGAGTAAAGGAGTTATTCCTGATGGGGTGACGTATAACACTCTGATGCACGGGCATTGTAAGGAAGGGAAGGTTGAAGCGGCGCGCGAACTTCTAGATGAAATGAGGAAGAGGGGAATTGAACCGGATCACGTTAGTTATAACACGCTAATTAGCGGGTATAGCAGGAGAGGTGATATCACCGACGCGTTTAAGGTTAGGGATGAAATGTTTGATGTTGGATTTAATCCTACCCTTTTAACTTACAATGCGCTTATACAAGGACTGTGCAAAAACCAGCAAGGGGAACATGCTGAATTGCTTCTCAAGGAGATGGTGAGTAGAGGGATTAATCCTGATGACAGCACGTATTTGTCGTTGATAGAGGCAATGGGCAATGCCGATCCTGATGAACTTCATTGCCCATAAAAATATAGTTGATTATGATACGACGTCTTGTGTTCTGAGTTTATAATATGACGTTGTTGTGCTACTACGTCATTTTAACATCAAAGTTATACGGTTGTACCGTTTGCAGTTACATTGTAACAATAGGAGTTATGGTTGCCTTCATCACTGGTTTTTATGATATAAATAGAAGAACATAAGAGGCTGGTGCTTATGATGTTTATGTCAGTTTGTGGCCTGATGGAACAAATGGCAGACCAAGTTAGGCAGATCAACTTCTGTAACACTTGGAAACTCAGCTGCAAGAAAACAACTTTAGCATGCATAGGGTTTTGAAAAAACTTGGAAGCTACATTGAAAGCCATAAAACTGATCCCATTTGGGCATCTCCAAACATGATCTTGATGAAGCACTTCCTGCTAGTTGGCTCCATTCTCAACTTCTTCAGATCTAAAACTGAAACATGTCCTGATTTCAGTCAAATAGCTGCCATTGCCCATTTTGGAAATAGTCAAGTTAAACATGGGACTACTAGTTTTCTTTCACTTGCAGCTGATTACTAGCACACCCAGAAGCTGCAGTATCTCTGCATGGAAAAATTAGCTAATTTCTGAAACAACCTGGACAAATAATATTTGAGCTCTTGCAACTTCAATGACATTACAGAAAATGGCAACCTTAAAGAAAAAGAAGTAGACAGTAACAGAAACCTCCACAAGTAATATTTGATCAAAACATTCAAACAATCACTGTAAAATCCACAGAGGAAGTCTAAATAGATAGCATCATATGCATGGCATTTGATCAATGATGTGAGGAAATATTTTCAACTATTTAATGGGCCTGAGGATCAGTTCAGGCCCATTTCAGAGGCCCAAATGGGTTAAGGTGGTTTTATATAAGGTTATATGAGCTGAAACGAGGAATGAAGAGAACTGGTTGGGACTGGGGAGCGTGAAATTAGGGTTTCAAGTGGCAGACAGGGTAAGGGATGGAAGAAGAAGAAGAAGAAGGGCTTGAAGTGGCTATGAACGTGTGGAAAGAAAGCGTACCTGATCACATCATAACTGGGTTTTTTATGATGTGAGGTGAATGGATAATAAATAGTTTTCAATCTGAATTCTGAGATAGCTGCTCGTTCTGATTCTTCATAGCTTCTCCATCCATTCTCATCTGGGTGGCATTGCCTGAATGTAACTCTTCCCAGTTTGACCAACTCCAGCTCCTCTGCCAAACCTTGTGATGATATTGCTCTGAAGGTTCAGGGGCTGGTCTTTGATGTTGGATCTGCATTTGAATGTTAGTAAGATGTTAAAACTTTGAGAAGCATTTAGATGTCTTAAATTGGAACACATAGCAGGCTTCCAATGAGAATTACAAGCTGTGTACTGCGTTTTATGGTAAAATAGGCTACCTGAGTCTGTGGGTAGCTACTCTTTTTAACCAACTCACCATAGAGGTTTGGTGATACTGAAGATTCAACAATCTCTGTAAATGATTCCATGTCTTAATACTCTGTCCTGGTCGGCTGGTCCTCTTAAATATGGTCACCTCATACTCTGCAGTAGATGAATTTTCACCTACACGAGAAGTTTGTAGGTCAGCTGAGCCACTTGAAGTGTCATTTCCCATTGGCTGTGATTTATCCATTGAGTTCAGAGCTGCTGCAGATTGTTTTTCAGCACTTCATTTTTGATGATGAGATGGAGTGCTACAGATTCGAATGAAGTCTAGCTTAATAACCTGACCGCATGAGGTAGCAAAACACAAAATCGTCAAATGAGCAATTACTAATACAAAAACTCTAGCAACATAGATGTTAAATTTGATTTGTGCAAAATACTACAGCTTACAAGGTTGGCAAGTTCATCTTCCTGCAGGTGTCCATCCTTTTGCCAGGTGATAAAAACTGAAGTTGCAGATATTGACAGGTGATAAAAAACAACTGGGACAGCTTCAACTTTGATTTCTACTAAACAAATCCATCAACTTCAATATGGTTATGATTTTCACTTCTGTAGCCAATATATAATGTATGATGCTATTATGAATGTTCAAATTGAATGCAGCGTTTAGAAACAAGAACATAAACTAACAATGCTAAGGTTGGTAAACAGGTTTTCTAAATATGTCAAAAACTTACAGAGTGGTTTTGGAGGAGACTAAGTCAGCTGGCTTGTGCTGTTTTTAGGTCATGGAAGCTGAATTTGGAGCAGGAAGGCATGGATGTGTGGGAGCCCTTAAAAAACTGGCATGAAGAAGAAAAGCCAGTGAGAATTCCTATTTTGACAACTGAACGCATGCCTGGCGCTCCTCTCCTCCATATAACAGCCTCATGTCAACCATCCCCTTCCTATAAGCAGCCTTAGACCTACCAAGGTCGTTCCTCATCACAAAGATGGCCAGACACGGCAAGGCCTTTGGCTGCTTCATCATTCTCTCCTCCCTCTGTCTTTCCATATTTTCTTCTTTTTCTTTTGCAGTAACTGATGCTGAGGCGAATTTGATAGCCAGACGTCAGCTATTGAACATTCATGAAAAAGATGACTTGCCGGATGATTTTGAGCATGAAGTTGATCTTGTTGTGAGCTTTGCAAATGCCAGGCTGAAGAAGGCTTACGTTGCTTTCCAGGCATGGAAAAAGGGCATTTACTCGGATCCTCTGAACACAACTGGAAACTGGGTTGGTGCCAATGTGTGCAGTTACAATGGGGTATTTTGTGTCCCAGCACTGGACGATCCGTCGTTGAAAGTTGTGGCTGGTGTGGATCTCAACCATGCTGACATTGCAGGCTACCTTCCTGTGGAACTGGGGCTACTCACAGATATGGCATTGTTCCACATTAACTCCAACAGATTTTGTGGGATCATTCCTAAGAGCTTCAACAAACTTAAGCTCATGCATGAGTTTGATGTGAGCAACAACCGGTTTGTGGGACCTTTCCCATCGGTTGTTCTCGAGTTCCCTGATGTCAAGTACCTTGATTTAAGATACAACAATTTTGAAGGGCCACTGCCAGCAGAACTTTTTGAGAAGGAGCTAGATGCGTTGTTCTTGAATCATAACAGGTTCACATCAACCATCCCTGAGAACTTGGGTAACTCACCAGTATCTGTTGTGGTTTTTGCTAACAACAATTTCACTGGTTGCATTCCCAAGAGCATCGGCAAGATGGCAAACTCACTGAATGAGATTGTGTTTATGAACAATGATCTTGGAGGCTGTTTACCATCAGAAATCGGGCTTCTGGGGAACGTGACAGTGTTTGATGCAAGCTCAAACTCCTTTGCTGGAAGCCTACCCTCAAACTTTTGTGGGTTGAAAAGTATTCAAGAACTGAACATTGCTCATAATGTTCTGAAAGGAATGGTGCCAGAAAATATTTGCAAACTGTCCAACTTGGTGAATTTCACATTCTCGCACAATTACTTCAAGGCAGAGGCAAAAGCATGTCAGCCAGCAAGTAGGGCGGGTGTAGTTTTTGATGATGTGGACAATTGTATGGCGGATAGGCCGAAGCAGAAGTCTGCCAGGGTTTGCTTCCCGGTGGTGAGCAGACCTGTGGACTGTAGCAAGTCAAAGTGTGCGGGTGGTGGTAATGGCGGTGGAGGAAACAGCAGCGATCCTCATGCTTATAGCCCATCTACACGTGAAAGGACAAAATCACCACCACAACCAGAGTCTCCTGAGCAGAAGACACCTTCTAAAGGTACCCCACCATCCAAGGATCAGCCAAGTCCATCAGCACCCACACCTGGCTCTCCAAAACAGACCCCAAAAACATCTGTACCAGGGACTCCAACATCAGGGAAGGCACCTTCCTATCCATCAACTCCAGGACGGAGTCCCTCAAAAGGGACAACACCTGCTCCAGGACCAAGTGATGATCCATTTGGATATTCTCCATCTGGACGTTACAGATCGCCACCGCCACCAGCTACTATAGAATCCTCCACGCCTTCCCAAAAGGTGCCATCTGCTTCCCCATCACCTCCAGTCCACTCTCCTCCTCCACCAGTCCAGTCTCCACCATCTCCGGTTCACTCTCCTCCACCACCAGTTCAGTCTCCACCATCTCCGGTTCACTCTCCTCCTCCACCAGTTCAGTCTCCACCTCCACCAGTCCACTCACCACCACCACCAGTGCATTCACCTCCTCCACCAGTGCACTCCCCACCACCACCAGTGCACTCTCCTCCTCCACCGGTGCACTCCCCACCACCACCAGTACACTCTCCTCCTCCACCGGTGCACTCCCCACCACCACCAGTGCACTCTCCTCCTCCACCGGTGCACTCTCCTCCTCCACCAGTGCACTCTCCTCCTCCACCGGTGCACTCCCCACCACCACCTGTGCACTCCCCACCACCACCAGTTCACTCTCCTCCTCCACCTGTGCACTCCCCACCACCTCCATCACCTCCACCAGCACCAGTCCACTCTCCCCCACCTCCAGTCCATTCCCCACCACCTCCAGTCCACTCTCCTCCTCCTCCTCCTGCTTCACCTCCTCCACCAACCTTTGATGATGTCATCCTGCCACCAAACATTGGTAGCCAGTACACATCACCTCCACCGCCTATGTTCCCAGGCTACTAAAATAACACACATCATCAAATCAATAGTTTTCAAGGATTGTATGCAGCCCCATTTGTTAGCTGAGCTTCATGAGATAATGAATGTTTTGGAATTCAATCACCATTATTTAAAATTCATAGTTTTTTCTTCTTAGTCTCACCTCCAATTCTTCATGCAACATCCGGCACCAAAACTCTACAAACTCGGCAATACCAGCAAGCTCTGCAACACAATGTATCATCAATTCTTATAACTCCAAGCAACATACAGCACATGCATATCTTCACCATGTTTTACCAAATTCATTAGATAACATGTAGAAACATAAAAACAAAGTGATTGAAAATCTAACCTTCACTGTAAATTTATGGATGCATCTTCAACTTAGAAAAATCTATTAGCAAATGAGTCTGTCAGACCTTGGAACATGGCCACCAATCTCTTAACCGGCGGCTTCTCAGCCAGATTAACCGCCAAACAACTGTACGCAAGCCTCACAAATCCATCAACACTCTCCTCCTCATAATCAATTTCTCATCAATCACCGACACACCTGCTCCGCACACACTCCACTAACTCCATCATCGCAGGCTTCAAACACCGTGAAGATCATCAAACCTTTAATTTCAAACCTGTTCACATCCGACTTCGTCGTAAACACTCTCCTACTTCTACTCCCCGCGTCATCTCCAGCGCCATCCTCCCGTGATTCCTCCTCACCACATTAACCAGCAATATCAAACACGGCGCTTCGTATCCCGCCAGACTCGCCGAGGAGTCGATTCCGATCATCACGACCGGCGTACTTCACCGGTGAATCGACGCAAACGCCTCCGCCCACTTGCGATGTTCGCTTCCTGCATTTTTCAACTTCAACCGTCTTCTTCAGAATTAGGGTTTCGAATTTCAGACCCCGCCAAAATACGAAACGACATCCCATATTGTGTTCTATAATTTTAAAAAAAAGATTTTCTTAATTTATAACAAACCCTATCAGAATCTCCGCTCTAATTTATCAAAAATTAAACTTTAATCGCTAAAATATTTAGGTCTTTTTAACATTAAAACACTAGCACAATTTTAAAACATTGGCTCCATCATACACTGTCCTTTTTAACGAAGCATTATTGTACTCGAGCAAATAACATTACCAAAAATCAACATCATCGTACACATAAGCCTACTACAAAAACACGTCCAGCACAGTCTCTCAACAAGCCAAATCCATCAGCAATGGCAGAAGTTCTACTCGACCCGGCCTTCATCCAGCTCCTGGAACACAGAGCTAACCCCGGCGTCACCGTCGACGACGATGATCTTCCGGTCATCGATCTTTCCAACGCGACGGATGCGACTAGCCTAGCATCAATTGTCAGTGAAATAGGCCATGCTTGTCGAACTTGGGGATTTTTTCAGGTGGTCAACCATGGGGTCCCGCCCGAGGTGCTGGAGACTATTTTGTTAGAAGCCGGGAAGTTCTTCGAGTTGTCGATGGAGGAGAAGCGGAAAGTTGGGAAGGATTTGGGGAAGAGGAAGCTCGGGTTTTGCGAGCCTGACCGGTTTTTTGGGGTCACCCAATGGCGGCAGGGGTTCGATTATTTGGTCACCGGATACGATGAGGACAAGGATTTGACCAACCAGTGGCCTCAACATCCTCCTGATCTACGGTAAGCAAAATTCTTGATCTTAGGACTTTTTCGTTTGACCGGATCATTTTTCGATTTGTGCGTGTCATATTTCGTTGGGTCAGGAAACGAGCTATGAATTTTTCCGTGGAGACGGAGAAATTGGGGCTGAGGATGATAGAGCTCGTGTCCCTGAGCTTAGGCTTACCGGCCAGTAAGCTCAGGGACTACTTTAAACGGAACACGAGACGGTACATCAGATTGCACCACTGTCCTCCGTGCCCTTCGCCGGACCTAGCCTTAGGAGTGACCCCGCACGAGGACGATGGTGCCTTAACCTTTCTCATCCAGGACGCGGTGGGAGGGTTGGAGGTCCAGCGCAGGGCGGACGGTGAGTGGATCCGCGTCAAGCCCATCCCCAACGCCTATGTTGTAAACGTTGGTCATATGCTTGAAGTAAGTCATCATCTAACCTGTCACACAAATTATGTTTTATAGATAACTTGTTCCTCAAGTTACTGAAGCTGCAAACGTAACTTGTTCCTCAAGTTACTGAAGCTGCAAGTATGTTAATCCTTTGTTTTTGGAGTTCAGGCTTGGACGAACGGCGAATATATCAGCGCAATGCACCGGATCAGGCTGAAACCGGACAAGGGCAGGCTGTCGTGTCTGCTGTTCTTCAACCCGGTTTACGAGACGATCATCGGACCCTTGGAGGAGGTTCTGAAGGGAGAAAGTCCTAATCCCAAGTACAAGCCTTTCCCTTTGGGAAACTACTTTGCTAAACCAGAGGAAATGGATGACTAATAAGCAACATCCTCTATGAAATTGTACCTATATTTGTGTGTATGCAATGAGTTCCCAAGTGATGGAACTTATGGGTTGTGAAACCTAATAAATGTCTAATGAAATACTTTAAGAATTTTATGGAGATTTCATGATTTGAATACGCCGTTTCATTTGAGAACGTTCTATCTCAATTTGAGAACGTTATTTTCATTTTCAAATGTACCGACTGAGAGGAAGATTCGGAGGAGGAAGAACAATCTCCCAACCGATCTCGCCGAACAGATCGATCGAAGCCCCTCTAATTCCAGATCTCAGTCAAAAGAACACCCAAACCCCAAATCAATCCCCTCCGGTCAACCACAATATCACTCTTCAAGCAGGAACCCAAACGACACAGAGCCACCCAAAAAAAATAAAACAAGAATACCAAGGGAAACCAAGAGCAAATCTGATATATTCAATGAGGTTCTAGGGCAGAGGAAAATGGGGGCAATGCTTCAGGGTACAGTAAAAGAGAAGGAAAGCGACGGATTCATTATTAATTTTAGAACATCTATTTTCATCTGTTTGTTCCAACCTAAATTTAAAATTATTTTATTAAAATTAGAAATTATTAAAAGAATATGAATAATAATAGAAAGACCTCATCAAGATAATTATGTTTACATAAAATATATAGATTATTATTACTGTTTGTTGAATAGTAATAGGAATTCATTTTCGAAAATTCTTCATCAACATACAGATACAGATGCAGATGTCCGTATGTTTCATTTATATATTTTATTAATAATTTGGAGCGACAACAAAACGACGCAGTTTTGTTATACAAGTAAATAAAACATCTAAAACCGAATAAAATCGGACGGTCAGGATTGCGTCTCCCAGAAAACGAAGCCCTCCATCTTCTTCTTCTTGTAGAGGCTCGGATTCCGATGAAGTCGAAGGATTTTCGCCTCTTCAATCTGATGGAAGCCTCCCGCAGTTTTTGAGCACAGAAGTCGTCTCCGTCGCCGCTGTCGTCGTGAATCATCTCAAGAACTCTAATGGCGTTGCATTTCTCTTCTCATAGCCTGGTCTTCGCCTCCAGTTCCCATCCACGATCGGTCGCTGCCCTCGCGCCTAGTTCCGCTGTATGATTCCGCAATCTCAGTGTCTTTTACTCGTTTATACTCTCCAGGATATTGATTTTCCGTTGAATGGATTACTGAGGTTTAATTTGGTTGCACTCATCTGATTGGTAGTCCGGCTCGCAATTCTCAATTTTGAAGGTTTTATCAATTTTTCTTTTGTTCATTTTTTTGAATAATTTAGGGTTTATGTTTCAGGTCTTTGAATGAATTTCATTTTGTTTTCCAATAGTTAAAGAAAGCTAGGTTTAGGGTTTTAGGGTTTAGGGTAAAACCCTAAACCCTATGGACATGTCGCGCGGAGGGGCTTGTTTGTGGTGAATGTGAGTGCAAGTGCAGGAATGCCGAATGATGGAAATAAGGTGACTTTTGATGACTTGAGGGAAAAAGTTAGAGATGTTTGGGAGAATCCGCAGCCGGTGAAGATGTTCCCTTGGAATAAAGCAGCTGACAACTTTATTCAGCTGATACTTGATCTTTTTTTAGTGGTTGTGAAGTATTTGAGTGTACCCCTTTCAGCGGTGACCTCTGCTAGCGAGTTGTCTCATTGTGCTCATGAGAGGAAGCAAGTTGTCATTGATGTCTGGAAACACATCAATGACAATGCCGATTGGCACATTTTTCTTCCACGGAACACTCCAGACATGATAATAAACTGCCAGCAACAAAAATGCAACGCCTTCGATCCATGGATGCGGAAAAGGCTAAATTGAATGAACTAGCTTTCTGAAGCTCGCTCCGGTGAAGGAAAGTGACAGTGCAGGCAGTGGATGACATTTTTGAAACGCGGCGAATCGTCGATTGCTGTGTATGGAGAGAAAACCCTAACGAGACGAAGTGAGAAAAAATTTAGAATTGCCCCACCTCTCAAATAAATTTTCTCAAATGCTCTCATTTTCAAAAACCTTTCTCAAAGGCAATTCTATATATATTTTTTTCATTTCGTCTCCTTAGGGTTTTCTCTCCATACGCTGCAATCGACGATTCGCCGCGTTTCAAAAATGTCATCCACTGCCTGTACGTCGCTGGCCTTCACCGGAGTGAGCTTCGGAAAGGTTAGTTCATTCAATTTAGCCTTTTAAGCATCCATGGATTGAATTACGGCGTTGCATTTTTGTTGATGGCATTTTGTTATCATGTCTGGAGTGTTCCGTGGAAGAAAATTGTGCCAATCGGCATTGTCATTGATGTGTTTTCAGGGATAGAGATTGATTGGTTTGAGAATAGTTACTAGTCTAGGAATTGTTTTGGCGTCTTGCATTTTATGTTTCTGCGGAATTTGTTTTCTAGTTATTATTGTTGTAAAACTTGCGTCACTATTTCAGGTGGTGAAGAGGCGCAATGTTGAAGGAGGTGCTGGGAAGTTGCCACTTGGAAATGAGAAATTTGGAAGTGTTAAGGCTGAGTTATCGACAGACAAGGTTCGGATTGCTATTCTTGGAGCTAGCGGGTATACGGGTGCAGAGGTATGTATCTATCGGCACTTGATTTTTCCATATATAGCTTTAAGCGTGTCATAAGATTATAAGATAGAGGTTAGTACAAATGTGGTTTTAATTAATTGGCAGGTGTGTTCTTTGTTTGCAGCTTACTCGTCTCCTGGTAAACCATCCATTTGCTGACATTGCATTGATGACTGCAGATAGGAAAGCTGGCCAATCATTTGGATCAGTGTTTCCTCATTTGGATACACAGGTAACATGTCTTATAATGAATTTCTTCAATTGTCGCGAGTCGAGTATATGTGTCTCCAAAGATGGCACCGAGTTCAAATATTCTTAAGTGGAATTCCTGATAATGCATCTTGGTTTTGGATTTTCAGACAGCTTGTTTAATGAACTCCAGTTTTCTTGTAGGATCTGCCAAATCTGATTGCTATTGCTGATGCCGATTTTTCTAATGTGGATGCTGTGTTCTGCTGTTTACCGCATGGAACAACGCAGGTTTTCATTTTTACTTCTTGCAGTTCATCAATCATATACATTGACGGGAAAAGCTATGTTGTACGGATTGGTCGCCAAACCATAAGTTGAGATGATCGCATGCGTCTTGAGTGGGCATTAAATCACTCATTTAATGTCTTTTAATAGGATATCATCAAAGGCCTTCCCGAACACTTGAAGATTATCGATCTCTCCGCTGTGAGCATCATATAGTTACCATTTCCTTAGGTTCTCATGTTTTTCTTTTGTTTTCATTATTGAAGTAGAATGCCTTTTTTTTTCGGCAGGACTTTCGTATGCAAGATATTGGCATGTACAAAGAAGCTTATGGTCAGGATCATAGAGCACCAGAACTGCAGGTACAGTCCAGATCTAAAATTTCCGTTCTTTTGTCAATATTGCAAGAACGCGACAAGTTATCTATCTTCATGTTCTTTCTAAAAGCTTCAATCCCTTTTGGATCCAGAAAATTGCTGAGTATGGTTTGACAGAGATCAAAAGAGAAAAAATTCGAAATGCTAGGTTGGTTGCTAATCCAGGCTGTTACCCAACGTCCATCCAACTTCCTCTCGTTCCCTTGTTTCAGGTTTTGATAATTGAAGCATTAAGTCGTGAAATAATATTGTAATTTTGAACCTTTGTTGCAGATGAAGTACACCATAAGTAAAAAGTTTGTTTGTTGGTTTTATGCAGGCTGGCCTTTTGGAGCAGGAAAATATAATAATTGATGCGAAATCTGGCGTAAGTGGAGCAGGTTAGTGTAATATTCACAATATTTATAGGTCCTGTAGTCCAAATATTTATACGAACCCCTTTATGGGGCATTGCGTTTTCAATTAGTGATAGATACACATCATTTAATTCAGGACGCAGCGCTAAGGAGTCATTATTATATGCTGAACTAAGAGAAGGCATCTACTCATATGGTATAACTAACCATCGCCATGGTAAGTTTTTCCACTGAGAGTAAAACCATTCGCTGGGCGACTTTTAACAATGTTTTCCGGAAGGCGGTACTTGATTCTGAATGTCTCATGTCGTTCCTTTCCCAGTATATGAAATTGAACAAGGATTATCTGAAGTAGTGAATTCGAGTGTCACTGTCAGCTTCACTCCTCATCTAATGCCAATGGTACTTTGTTCTGCAAATTCCGCCCTTTCAAATTTTTAACCGGGACTTGATACATAATTATGGACCTTTTATGCAGAGTCGTGGCATGCAGTCAACAATTTACGTCAAGATGTCTCCCGGAGTAAATGTTGAGGATTTGTATAATACATTAACGACAAGTTATGAGGTGTGCATGCTTCTACCGTTCTACTGCCAGTTACCATCGACGTCATCTTTTCAGAACAACCTTTAGTTATGCAAATCCATTATTTCTTTTTCCAGGACGAGTATTTCATAAAGCTGTTGAAAAAGGGCGACGTGCCTCACACCAATCACGTTTCAGGATCAAATTACTGCAAAATGAACGTCTTCCCGGACAGAATCCCTGGAAGGGCAATCATTGTATCTGTGGTATGTACTCTCACACAATCACTGGCAGCAAAAGCTTTTCGCCGTTTCATTTTTGAGGATCAATCATCTGCTGTACTTAGCATCTTTGAACCTCTCTGCAGATTGATAATCTAGTGAAAGGAGCCTCTGGGCAAGCTTTGCAAAACTTCAACCTAATGTTCGGATTTCCAGAAGCAACAGGCTTGGTATACCTGCCTTTGTTCCCTTAATTTATACTGCTCGGTTTTATATTACTGTTTTGAACATTTTAGAATAAACAAATTATGTAATTTTAAAATTATTATCTATTAAAACTTTATCAATAAATGTAAATATTTTATTAATAAATTGGAATGAAAACGAAACGACGTAGTTTTTTCTTATGCAAGTAAATAGAATATCTAAAATCGAACGGTCACGATTGCGTCTCCCAGAAAACGAAGCCCTCCATCTTCTTCTCGAGGCTCCGATTCCGATGCTGTCGAAGGGTTTTCGCCTCTTCAATCTGATGGAAGCCTCCCGCAGTTCCTGAGCACAGAAGTCGTCTCCGTCGCCGCTGTCGTCGTGAATCATCTCAAGAACTCAAATGGCGTTGCAATTCTCTTCTCATAGCCTGGTCTCCGCCTCCAGTTCCCATCCACGATCGGTCGCTGCCCTCGCGCCTAGCTCCGCTGTATGATTCCGCAATCTCAGTGTTTTTCACCAGTTTATACTCCCCAGGATATTGATTTTCCGTTGAATGATTACTGAGGTTTAATTTGGTTGCACTCGTCTGATTGGTAGTCCGGCTCGCAATTCTCAATTTTGAAGGTTTTATCAATTTTTATTCTGTTCAATTTTTTGAATAATTTAGGATTTAGGGTTTATGTTTCAGGTCTTTGAATGAATTTCAATTTGTTTTCCAATAGCTAAAGAAAGCTAGGTTTGGCGGCTCTTATCTTGTTTCAGGTTTTTCCGCATTATGTGAGGAATGGCAGTAAAACCAGCTTTTTAAGGAATTTTATTGCCTATGGACATGTCGCGCGGAGGGGCTTGTTTGTGGTGAATGTGAGTGCAAGTGCAGGAATGCCGAATGATGGAAATAAGGTGACTTTTGATGACTTGAGGGAAAAAGTTAGAGACGTTTGGGAGAAATGTCCACAGCCGGTGAAGATGTTCCCTTGGAATAAAGCGGCTGATAACTTTATTCAGCTGATACTTGATCTTTTTTTGGCGGTTGTGAAGTATTTGAGTGTACCCCTTTTAGCGGTGACCTCTGCTAGCGAGTTATCTTACTGTGCTCATGAGAGGAAGCTGTTTTTCACGCCAGTTCCATTTGTGATAGGTGTTTTTATTGCTGGTGTCTTGAAGGAGACTTTATTGGACCTCTCTCCACTTTTAAGGGTATACCATTTGCTAGATTGTTTCTTAATATTTATGGCTCAAGTGTATGTGATTTGATGCCTGGTTTACCCCTAGGTTCTTACTACTCCGCCATTTAACTTTTTTAGGAAGCGAAAGTGGAAGTACCATGGCATCTTATCGCTATTGCAACTGTCTTCGCACTGTTGAAGCTACCAGGACCGTATTATCCGTACTGGGGGCGCATATTTATTCCACACATGGCCAATGGGGCCTTGTTGAGGACTCTTTGGTTTGCATTTCAGTGGTATCGCAGACCTCGAAAGCCATCAGGAATGGTACATCGTAGCATTTTGACAGACATTTGAAATTTTAAAGGTGGAGCATAAGAGGTATCTTTTTATAAGGTAGAAATCTCCATCATTAGCCTCGTTCTTTTTTTGATATAAATATAACTTTCAGTGTCCCGGTTGTGTAGCATTTACATACTTAGCTACCTTTATGCCTAATACTTTAGTTAGAGTGCTTCTAAATAAATCCTATTTTGGCTTCCTAGTGGTATAATGTCAAAACACATTGTTTCACCGACGCATGATGGTGATGAAAAGCCCGAGATAGTTGCAATATAATTTGTGTTGTCTCTAAACATTAGAGTTCTTCATTCATTCGTAGTCTTTTCAAATCTTTGTCCGCTCAAAGTTTATTACTTATAGTTGAATTTATTTTTATAGTGGGCTATTCTCTTTATATACAGGGCTAGTATGATTCTTCTGCTCTCAGCGGGCACTAATCATTTCTCAAAACTCAGCTTGCGAACTCTAGTCAGTCAAAACCCTAGCTTCACTCACTGGTCCAGCGAACCCGGCTGACGGAAGCGACCAAACTACTACTTAGCTCCTGACACGCATGGGAAACAATTTTGATCCTCGTCTCAAATTGAACCACCTAGCTTGTCAACAACAGTTCACTAGAGCTTAGCATCATAGGCTGCATTTCATCGTAAATTTCTGTCCGTGTCATTTTCATTTCCTGTCGTTAACTACTCCCTGTCCTGTGAGTTATCTCTCTATAAAGGCATCGTTCTGTAAATTTCTGTCCTTGTCATTTTCATTTCCTGTTGTTAACAAACTCCCAGCTGCGTCTTCCTGTGAGTTATATCTCTATAACGACGTCGTTCGTCTCGACTCAGGAACATGCCCACACTACCCATGTCGAATCTCCACCCTTAATTCCCTCCCCATCCCTTATCGTTTTCCTCACTAGGATTGATTCTCTATGTGTCATATTAAATGTGACACAACAAGATCACCATCATATATTCATCTCATATGCCATGATGCTTTTTCATCTTGCAATCATGATTCCTGTCCCCCAATTCCTGCCTCTAGCTCTTTAAAAAAAAAAAAAAACTTTACCATTCATCATATTTCACTTATCATATCAGAATGTAGTCTAATGAAATGAATCATTAAATCGTCGGACTTGACAGAATACACGAAAGAATATTTTAGGGTATCCTTAAAGAGCATGTTTTATATACCATGAACTTAAGAATCTCAAAGAGTGACTATTGAGCCCCTCAAAAGAACAACTTCCCATTTCTCAAAGGCTCACCTTTGACACTCCATGTCTTCCTTTCATTTCAAATTCGTGTCTTGTTATGACCCGATTCTGTGTATTTAGTTTGACCGTACAAGATCTGAACACATCCACCAATCTTTACTTTACCCTCAAGCAACTTTCTTTCAATAAAATTAATGCAACAAGTTAATGCTAATTACTCTTATGATATGATGCTTCTAGAACAAATCGAAATATTAAAATTCATTAATTGAACACCAATCCCATTTCTTAATCACTAAATAATCATCTCATTAATTAAAAAACTTTAAATATTGTTATCCTAATCACTTTATATTTATCCTCTCATTTAAATAGAAAATTTAATTATTATTTAGATCCATCGGTCCACGTGTCAATTTTGTGTTCACCAATCTAAATTTAATACGGAACAAATACCAAGCAGAGATTCCTCAACGAATCGAATATTTTCTGAAACGGCGACGTTTGGGTTTTCGTAGGCGAGGAATCGACATAGGGATAAGATATTTTCTCAGCATATTAAATAAATATTATATATAAAAATGTAAAAAACCGTCGATGCTCCTTTGTATTCATAACCACGCCCATTTCGTGATTCCAAACTTCTCGAGCACTCCACATTTTCTCTCTCTACCTCATCTTCTCCGATTCGATTCGATTTCCGTCGGCACCGATTTTGGCTAGCTGAGCTGGCTGCGCTGCGCTTCGACGATCGGATCTGTAGGGTGCGGTGCGGGAGGAGAGGAAGAGACAAGTTGATTGATTGATGGAGGGTTGTGAGGCGGTGATGAGTTTGGGATTTGGATCGGCTTTGGTGTCGAAGACCATTGCTGAATTTATTACGCGGATTTCGTCGATCGGAAATGTGCAGAAGCGGATGTCGAAGGTGGATGAGTACGTCGGGTGTTTGGAGGAGGAGATGCGGAAGATCCACGCGTTCAAGCGGGAGCTTCCTCTCTGCATGTTCCTATTGAGCGATGGTCAGTTTATGCGGTAAATAGTTTTCGTTTGTTGATGATTTTTGGTTTGTTGTGGTTTTTGATTGATTTTTGAGCGGCGGTGATGGTGGCGGTGCAGCGATTGTGTATTTGAAGGAGCAGTCGAAGAGGTGGTGTAAGCGAGGGAGCGGAGAGGTGGAGAAGCCTCTGCTGAAGGAGATTGATTTGCTTAAGGAGAGTGAAATGGAGGCTGTCCGAGAGATAACTGAAGGAGGTGATTATGGAGATAAGAAGAGCTGGATGAGTTCATTTCAGTTATGGAATTCTGATCTGAATCCAGCCATCGAGTCCACCAAGCTGGTTAAACAGGTACGGAGCTGGATGCGAGGCTTTCGTGTTTTTGTGAATTGGTAGATGTGAATTAGAATGTGATGATCTGAGCTGACTTATGTCATTTTGTGCTGTGGTGGGTAGCAGAAAGCGGAGGAGGCTAGTAAACCCAAGATGGGTGAATTGTTCCAGACATTAGAGAGTAAGAAGGAGAATGTGTTGGGATCGTTGACAGTGAGCTCTACTTTCCCTGTTGTTGGTGTGGCGTGGAAAGAGGAGAAGAAGCAGCTGCTGACAGTCCCTGAAATGTCATTAGTTCCGCCAGTAGCAAATAGTTTGGTGCAGAAATCTGGATCTACTGATTTAAGGAGCAGCGTTGCCGAAATGGTGGCTCCTTCAGGCTCCCGTGGCATTCATAATTCCAGGAATGCAATGCTGATGCCACATCAGCAGCAGCAGTCTTGCAGGAAGCAGAGGAGATGCTGGTCTCCTGAATTGCATAAGACCTTCGTATGTGCTCTACAGAAGTTAGGAGGGCCGCAAGGTTAGATCTTATAACCGCGTCTGATTATGGTTTGTGTGCTGCTGGTTGTTTTATTACATCATCAGATGTCTGTGGGTGGGTTTAGCAGCTCATATGCGCTGTTTTCATGTGCTTCTGTTTTATCTGATGCCATCCCTTGTTAGTGAATTCCTTTGTTACAGCATTGATTGAAACTATTTTATGTACCTGCAGCTGCGACCCCAAAGCAGATTAGAGATCTTATGCGAGTTGATGGTCTCACGAATGATGAAGTAAAGAGTCATTTGCAGGTTCGTTTGCTATGCATCTAGATTTTCATTCCTTCGTTTTGATAATGAGATTCCAACTTGCCTCTATTTTCATCTCTTCTTCAGAAATACAGACTTCATATTAGAAGGGTCCGGACTAAAGAAACTGTTTTGGGAGTCTCCTGGAACAACCAGGACGAGTCTGGTGAATCTTCCAAGCATACCAAGGACTCGGAATCTGGTTCTCCACCTGGCCCTCTCGAGCTTTATGTCCACCCTCGAGGAAATTCCCTCTCGGGTGGAGACAACATGGAACCCAACGAAGATGAGAATTACAGCAGCGACGAGTGATCGGCGATGTGCAGTGCCCTCCTTGATATCTGGATATAGATTTTCGATTCATGGAGCGAGCGAGCGAGCAAGTCAGCCTACATTTTTACCCTAAATAAAAAACTACCCCGTAACATAAATCAGAGTGAATCAGCTGTCTACACAAATTTTGCAGGATTAGTATGAAGTATTATAAAAAACATGTTTTTGAGTTCGAGTTTGTCACTTTTCCTTCCTCATCTGAAGACCATACCAAAGTCCACACCTGGGGAGCCAAAAGTCTGATCAAACTTGTCTCACTCTCTCACCCACCCACCCTATTAATTAGCTTTTCAACCCACAGATTACATCTAATCCAAATCCTTCACAAGGTTGTCCCGAAGTCACCTCAACAAGGATTAAATTACCTTCCTTTCTAACATCTTCCTCGTATACACATGCAACCCGGAAAAAGAAAGAGACGTTGCGTGATAAGGTTGTCGTGATTGATTGAACCTAATCAGTCGGAGGATGTTGTCATTTGTCAAACTCTATCATGGAGATGGAATCTTGCACACAATAAATTATGAGTTGGCCTCTTTTCAGTACTCGAATTCACCAAGCCCATCACCTCTCTTGGTTATGATACGTCGTCGTTTCGACGAGACTGAACAAATTTAAATTGCGTTTTCGGCCCCGATTATTTACATTTATGTACAGATCCTTGCATTATTATTATTTTCTGATTTGGTCCTCCCAGTTTGAATACTGACTATTGACACCCCTTTTTCTTTGTTACGCTCTCTCCCATAAATTGAAATTACTTATCCTTTATAGTTTATTTATTCAATGCATAATTAATTTTATATGATGGTTAATATATAATAATTAATATATTTATTTTTACGAATAAATGATTGATCGATTGATTGAGAATGATGTTTGGCCATTAATAGGTAGTTAAGCTTTCGATTTGATCAATTTGGAGTGGACAAGACGACTAGGTCGCTCCCTATATCATGTGACCGGTTAAATAAATATTCACACTTATATACTTTCTTTCATAGTTGGATTTACCCTTATTCATAATCGAATGATTGAGTATTGATAGATATATTTTAATTATTTTTTAAAATAAATTCAGTTCAGTTTAATTCAATTTAAGTTTACCATAACGAAAATCCAACAATGAATTGAGGTTGACCCATCTCTCCCAAAAGCAATAAATTTCATGACCATTAGAGACAAAACATTAATCATTTCATTAGAAAATTCAAACCCCACTTACATCCACTCATTAAACAATTAATTTATTCCAATTACAATTCCAAATTGCATCATTTATCTTCTCAAAAAGCCTTGCTTGTAGGCATTAAATATATAATTGCATCATTTATCTGATGTATAATTAAATATATCGATATTAAAACAGTATAATTTTAAAACTAATGTGAAATGGCCAAGATGATTTTGTGTTTATTGGACATTGACTTTAAGCTTGTATATAATTTATTCCAAACAACTAACCACCTTCCATAATCACAAACTTTAATGACCTTCGATTACATCGTCAAATTATAAATTGGAGATCGTTATATTTATAGTCTGTTTTAACGGTCTTTTCATGCTAATATTATGCAAAGTATTACATATTATAAAAATAATTAGGAAATTTAATTATTAAATATGATATAAAAATGAGCTTAAGTATAGCATATTGGAGTTAAACGGCGTCGTGTAACTATAATAATATAGACAAATGCTTACTTTGAATTTTGTACTCCCGCGCACACTGGATCGTAATACTTTAGCAATTGTCTAGCTTTTACTGTACAAGTGCCACGTGGCAAACACAGTAAAACATCATCTATCTTGATCATCAATTATGATATCGTATCTCAATTTATCGTGACGATAAATTGAGATGAAATACAACTTACCGTCAATATATCGTAACGTAATTCATATCGTCAACTCCAACTTCCTCCATTAAGACTCTCCCCTTCACAGCTCTCCACCGGCTCCTTCCTCCGCGCTTTCCTCCGATTCAATCTCACTCTAGCCGCGATCTGTACCGGTTCTAGAGCCGGAGATGATCCAATAACGCAGATTCGATTCCGGTATCAGTCGCCGGCGCCGGTTGCAGGATCTGTTGCGGGGAGGTTGGGGATTTGAATTCGGTAATGGTGTCGGATGGGGAACGCTGGAAGGAGGAGATGTGGTTTAGGAAGATGGGAATGCTGTGATTTCTAGGGTTTGATTCTGCGTAGGGTGTGGAGGTGTAGACTGTAGAGTGTGTGGATTTTCAGTATGGGGATCTGCACATCGAAGCCGCAGAAGGCGAATCCGTTTGTGACGAAGGAGGGGATTGAAGCTGCGGAGGATGCGAAGAGGTCTCCGATTGGTGCTAATGCGGCTGGGGAGAAGGAGGAGATCGAGGCGGCGAAGAAGTCGCCGTTCTTTCCGTTTTACAGTCCGAGTCCGGCGCACAACTTGTTCTCGAAAAAATCGTCTCCGGCGACCAGTAAGAGCGCGAGTTCGACGCCTGGGAGGTTTTTCAAGCGGCCGTTTCCGCCGCCGTCGCCGGCGAAGCATATCAAGGCGGTGTTGGCGCGGAGGCATGGGAAGAAGAAGGTGGATGTGACGATACCGGAAGGGGAGGAAGGAGAGGGTGATGGAGGAGCGGGGTTGGATAGGAGCTTCGGGTTTTCCAAGCAGTTCACGAGTAAGTATGAGGTTGGGGAGGAGGTGGGGAGAGGCCATTTTGGGTATACGTGCTGTGCGAAGGGGTTGAAGGGTGAGATGAAGGGTCTGGAGGTTGCTGTGAAGGTGATCCCCAAGTCCAAGGTCAGTCATTGTTTGACCTTATCCGGTATGACGCAAGATCTGTGTGATTTATATGTTACTTGGATAATGACTTGGTCTCATTTTGGTTGTTTTTCTTCTCTGAAACTTCGTGATCTTGGAATGTTCTGATCTAGGTAGTCTGCATTTGTAGAGGTAAGTTGGCTTCTGAGTTGCCGTTGCGAGGGATACCTGATCTTGATTTGAAGTGTGGTGGATGAACTCTTTGCAGATTTATGTTAATTTTAGATCCTTTGCAGGCCAGAACAGTTTGCGGTTGGATGTGATGTATTAGACCTAGTTTTAGATGGAATGCTCAGTTCATGAGATAACTTGCATGAACTATAGTTTCAAGTTTTGTTGGCGTTTGGATTCTGTTGACTTTGCATTCTTGCATTTTTTGTGGGCATCTTTGAAGAGATTACATTTCTGTTTAAATTCACAACAAAATGTTGCTAACTACTGGATAGTTACTGGAGGACATGTATCAACATATTACTGAAGTAATTTAGTTGCATCATTGTATTCAAGCCTCGAACTATTCCGTTAAGTTTGGTTTGTCCTACTTGATGTGAAGCTTACCTGGTTTATTTGTTCTTACGATTAGATTGAGTACGTCAAATGCATCATTAAACTTAAATAATGTACAAATTGGATTATGATCTAGTTCATATGCTAAATTGTTAACCTGGCTCATCTACTATTTGCATGTTTATTTTTTTACCGCCTTGTCTTGCATATTTTCTCAATGATCTGATTCCCTCGCAGATGACAACAGCTATTGCTATTGAGGATGTGAGGAGAGAAGTGAAAATACTGGGAGCCTTGACAGGACATGACAACTTAGTGCAGTTTCATGATGCATTTGAAGACCAAGATAACGTCTACATTGTCATGGAGTAAGTTATCCCGTTTTACAACCATATTCGAAGAATATTACGTTTCATTCTTACGGTCTTGAAATATTTAGTTCAGAATTCAGAATACCCATTTTTATCTTGGTTAAGTGGTCCGACGTGATAATTAATGACATTATATTTATATAAACTGTTTTTAATTTTTTAATTCAAGTCCATATATGTATAGGTAGGGGATTTAAAACCATGCTTACTATTTCTCAAACTAAACCTTTGGTACTCATCATCCAGGTTGTGTAAAGGAGGGGAGCTCTTAGACAGAATACTTTCGAGGTATTTTTAACTATCTGGTGCTGACCCTACAAATATTTGAATGCTAGTGCCAGCTGCTTACATGACATTTTACTGATCATTTTAGAGGTGGGAAGTACTTAGAAGGTGATGCGAAGGCCATTATGGTACAAATACTAAATGTAGTGGCATTTTGTCATCTCCAAGGTGTTGTACATCGTGACCTTAAACCAGAGGTGAGCGTAGCTTGTGTTTTCTTGAAGAACCAATGTATTGCAGAGTTGTTTTGCTTATTGTTAGAAATTTCAAATGCTTTGACACCAAGGCAACGACAATACCAGAGGCTTATAACTAATTTGCTGTGTGCTTTTGTTATAAAAATTGTTACTACAATGCAATTTGAGAAGCAATATTTATATGCATGCAGTTTCAATGAAATACCACACTTAAGATCATTTATTAGGAGCTGAAATGCATCTACAGTTATGCTTTTTAGACACTTGACTCAAGTACATATTATCCACGTCTCATGTTTCTTTTACTTGAAGGGTTTATTGTCATTGTGTTTGCAACTGCACTGAAATTTTAAACTTTGTCATTTCCTATGTCAGAATTTTCTCTTCACTTCAAAGGAAGACCATTCCCTGTTGAAAGCTATTGACTTTGGCTTATCAGATTATGTGAAACCAGGCTAGTAATCTGCCATATTTAGATATGTTCATCTGTTGATTATCGACATGTTTCCTTGTAGCCCTACAGCTGGTTTTAAAAACAGAAGTTTGATATGCAGATGAACGACTCAACGATGTTGTGGGAAGTGCATATTACGTGGCCCCTGAAGTTTTACATAGGTCCTACACGACAGAGGCTGATGTATGGAGTGTCGGTGTGATAGCATACATTCTTTTATGTGGAAGTCGACCATTTTGGGCTAGAACTGAGTCTGGAATTTTCCGTTCAGTTCTTAAGGCTGATCCTGGTTTTGATGAAGCCCCATGGCCTTCGTTATCATTAGAGGCCAAGGACTTCGTGAAGCGCCTTTTGAATAAAGATCCTCGTAAAAGAATGAGTGCTGCTCAGGCTTTATGTGAGTGCAGTGGAAAATGACAAGTATCTATTGCTCTTCTTCTTTGTACAACACATTAATCTTATGGCATGTTCATTGCAGGTCATCCTTGGCTCAGAAACTATAACGACGTCAAAATTCCTCTCGATATCCTGATCTTCAGACTGATGAGGACATACATGCGATCCTCATCTCTTCGTAAGGCTGCTTTGAGGGTGTGTGTGGCATTCTTTCAGATAACTTATATAACCGTATGATTGCTCTATAATTTGTTGTAAAGTATGAAAGTATGAAACCTGAATTTAGATATGCTCTTATATGACAGGCATTGTCAAAGACATTAACTATAGATGAGCTATTTTATCTGAAGGAACAGTTTACACATTTTGAGCCACATAAAAATGGCAGCATAGCCTTTGACAACATAAGGGCGGTGAGTTTTCTTTCCATCGTTTATATTTTTGGTTACTCTTCGATGGAGTTGGTTGTTTGAAGTCACGGTCTTGTTTGTCTTCTTTTTTCTCTAAACCATAGGCCCTGGCGAGAAATTCAACAGATGCTATGAAGGATTCACACATTCCTGACTTTCTTACCTCGGTACTTTTTTATCCTCATGAATGCATTGTAAGTTCTTTTGTTTCACCAGACTATGAAGTATTCTGTCTTGTGACGGCAGCTGAATGCATTACAATATAGAAGGATGGATTTTGAAGAATTTTGTGCTGCTGCTTTAAGTGTTCATCAACTGGAGACACTTGATCGTTGGGAGCAACATGCTCGCTGTGCATATGAAATATTCGACAGGGATGGGAATAGAGCCATCATGATTGAGGAACTTGCCTCTGTAAGTCAAATGCAGCAGATATAGACCCTCATTTTTCCTGGAAAAGAAGAATTACTTTCATTTATAGAAATTCTTCCAAGAGGTAGAAAACTCACACAACCATCTGTTGCACATTGTTTTCAGGAGCTTGGCCTGAGCACTTGTGTTCCGGTTCATGCTGTTCTGCACGATTGGATCAGGCACACGGACGGTAAGCTAAGCTTTCTTGGGTTCGTCAAATTGCTGCACGGAGTGTCCACTCGAAGTCTTGTAAAAACCGCACCATAATGTATAGCCACAATCACACATTTAGCTAAATCCTCGTATCCAGAGGTCTAAGAGCAGCACAAAGCATGAGCTAGCCAGCCAGTCAGTCAGTCGGGTATTTATACAAGTGTTGTTATTCCTGTCAAATACTTACCTATGCTTGTGATGTTGAGCTTCTCCATGTATTGTCTTACAATTAGAGAGTATGTAATAAATGCATCCCATCGCAGTGATGACGATGATGATGACGCATGCATCCCAGGGAATATCTTCCTCAGCTCCCCACACGTTCAGCAGTGACGTCAGCTCCTGCAACATTCTACTTTCACCAGAATCTTAATAAACTCCTGATAAAGCTTAGATCACAGAAGCCTAGTAGTGATCATGTTGGTGGTTTTGGAGACCAAATAGGGTTCGAGCGAGTACCGAGAAGCTAGGGTTCGAGCATTAGACAGTCGCCAGAGCACCACTGCGACTAAGTAATAGCACGGCGGCGAGAGCCGACCGGATATGTTGGAGCTGAAGAAGGCTTGAAAGCATCATCGCATACGACTGATCTGTGCCGGCCGCGTCAACTTCTCTCCTCTATCGGAGATCTGTATCTCGTCAGAGTTGCGGAGGCTTTAGTGATGGTGATGGTGATGAACGAAACGACAGCATCTCGCGTCGTATAGTTGGCTAAAACGACTCGTTTCAAGGCCTGGTGGAACAAATTCGGATTTCTGAGTATCTAATCCGCCAATATAGTCAAGGACGGCGAAAGAGGGATTAGGGTTCGAGTTCGTCTGACGGATCGGATCGGATCGGATCTGAGCTCAGTCTCTTGCGCGAGCCTGATCCAGAGGAGTAACCGGGTACTAAGATCTCCGAATCGCGACCATGACTGAGGTATTTTCCCAATTCCGATTCTTTCGAATGATTGCGTTTGGGTTGAAATATTTTTCTGGAATGTCTTGTCGAGACAATTAGGGTTTTTCTCAAAAGTTTGGTTATGTTTTTGGGGTCAATGAAGGAATCAAATATCGAGCCTTCTCATTATATGAAAAGCAATGCTCAGGTGATCTGATTGTATATATAGTTTCTATTCATATGATAAGAAATATCACACAAATGGATGGATACAGGTTTTAGATGTCGATGCTTACCGAAACTAGTGAACTATGAACTAAGAATTTTCACCGTGCTTTGATTTTCAATGGAGTCTTTGATTAAGATTTGATCAGTGTCTTAGTTGGTAATATTGCTACGATCAAAAGTGGTGATGGGAATGTTATTTTATGCTTTGGTTGCAGTATTGGGTCAGCCAGGGTAACAAATGGTGCGACTTCTGCAAAATTTTCATATCCAATAATCCTGCAAGTATTAGAAACCATGAGCTTGGTACGCGGCATAAGGAGGCTGTGGGGAAGAGGCTTGATGATGTGAGAAAGAAGAATGTTGCGAAAGAAAAGGAGGAAAAAGCAGCGATTAAAGCCCTAGAACAAATTGAAGCAGTGAGTATTACTCGTTTGCTTCTTTCATAAAGTGCACACTTCTTGTTAAAATTTATACATGTTTTATTAGCATTAGCTTTTTTCCAGTGACGTGGAGCCGGAAGTCACTAAACCACCAAATCAAACTCTGCGCCGCTCTTTTACTTTTATTATATTATCCTCCCATGATATCTTTTGTGGTGAGGAGAAAAGATTTTACATTTTAACTGTCAGATGAACTTTCGAGGTTTTGTGTGAACTTAATTAGTATCTATCATAGAACGCTATGATTAACCTTTGACACTGACTGTTACACCATTAATGCACAGAAAGCACAGCGTAGCTATCAGAAGGATGTGGCAACATTTCAAGAGGCTAGGGAGTCAAATTTACAAGCATTTGAGGGCTCTGGCAACGGTAAGCGAAAATGAATTTGATGCATTGACATGTGTGTGTAACACTGGTAAATGAAATATTGATATGTGGGGAAACTGGAAAGATTTCTTTCACACTGGCTCATAATTCTTGGATGTCTAGCTAATATGATTGCTTTATTAAAGAAAACTTTTTATGTGGATCTTTGGAGCACCCCCAAGTATGATTGGTGATGCCGTAACCTTTTTTTATGTTCTTACATTTACAAATATGTATTTGATTATCTTTCCTTGTAAAGCTATTTTTTTCTCGGCTCTTTTGCAACCAGTGGAATTATTGTTGACTTTTGATAATACTTTATAAAGAACTTTGGAGTTGTCATATTGACTAAGCTGACTTATCTCATATGACTACAGAATGGGAGTATGACGGTAGTACAGGCTATCACTACAATCGAAGTAATGGTTTCTACTATGATCCAAACTCGGGTTTCTACTATTGTGACGCCTTAGGTAAGAACTCATATGCTTGTGTTTACTATTTTTTCCTCTGTGCATGGTCTCTAAACACTCCTTCGCCCAGCGTCATCGTGAATCATTGCTCATGTTTGTTATGATTTGTTAAAATAGGCAAATGGGTGACTCGAGAAGAAGCTCAAGCCTCCCCTCATTATTCTTCCGCCTCCAAACAGCTAACAGCCCCGTCAAACAAGTCACAAACAACCGCTACAGATGACAGTATTAGCAACTTGAAAAGCGGTCCAGCACCAGGCCGTGTAGTATCTGCCCCATTAAACCCCATGAGAAACGTCAAAGGCAAACAATCCTCGATTTCTGTTGCCAAGAGAAAAAGAGAAGAAGAAATGCACAAAATGAAGCGAAAACCAGCCAAGCCAGTCTCTGCCGAAGAAACAGCCGCCCTCAAAGCCAGAGAAGCTGCCAAGAAACGCGTCCAAGACAGAGAAGCTCCATTGCTCGGCCTCTATAGGCCCTGAAGAACGTATCAGATCTTCTCCTGTATTGTACAATACATATATCAGTGTTACTAGTATCCAAATGTTGACTTAGTCAGCCTTAATCAGACAGCATAGTCCAAATGTTGACTTGGTCAACCTTAATCAGACAGCATAGTCCAAATGTCCCCGTTTCAAAATTAATTCTAGATGGAATCAGATCCATTGCAGCTTAGACTACAATACAATACATTCGTATCTTAATTTTTTCCAGGTTTAAAATTTTCAACATGGAAAATGGAAGTACATGGGAACTTGAGGTATTTTAATAGCAAAAAGAATGAAATGAATATATATTTGACCTGAGTGAGAAAGGAAGCAAAATACAAAGAATAAGCAAAAGAACTACAGGGGGAGCAAAAGGCAAAATTTCTGGCAGGATCAGAAACTTGGCCGGCCGGCTGGCCGGAATCCATCCTGCTAGACGAGTGTGACTGAAGATTGTTGTTTATATACACTGCTTTTCTAGCCAAGGCGCCAAATTGTGGTAGTCATCTAAACTTGATAATCAGCACTGAATAAGGTCTTCCTGCGACTGTCTCCTGGAGTGATAATTTACCTAAACTTAGTAGTCACTGTTAAGCAGAGTTTCGTATGGTGTGCCTTTGAGCGCCTTTTGGACGTCGTCCCAGTTCTCAACTTGTTCTGATAACGAGCCTTTGTGTATTTTCACCTGCCGGCTTTTAAGTTCTCTGACGGGCACCCTCAGGAATTTTTGAACTTCAACTAGTTTCTGTTAAAAAGAAAAAGGCAAGTAAAAAGGACGGTTGGTTTATCAGTTTTTCAGTATCGGAGGAAGGAAGAGATAAATGTCATACTGTGCGATTCTTGATTATGTCCTCGTAGTAAAGGACAGTATGCCTAGTGTCTTTGAAGTAATTTAAGGCTTTGTTGGACATATCTTCGATTTCCTTCAATTGTGGAATCATCAGTGTAGCATTAATGGTGGGCTTGTATTTTGCGAGGATCTCAGCCTGAAAAAATAGACAGGTGTGCTTAGAATCCTGCAGTTTCGTTAAAAGGGAAAGAGATCTGAAGTGAGAGATACCTCGTGATGTGAATGCACATGAGACTTGTGAGTGCCATTAATTAGCTTGGCATTTTGATCGTAGGAGTTAGCCAGCAGGGAAATCATTCTCCGCAAGAGGTTTCTTCTAAAGAGAAATATTGCCGAAACTCCTCTTCGTTTGAAGTAGTCTACGATCTCCTCATGATTCCGCATAACACCCTGCATTTCACATGCCAACTGTAAAATTACCACATCCGGATTGCGTCACAGCATGTAACTTCCATAACTAGAAAGTTGTCATTGCGCCTCATAACAGGAAATAATACGTATAGAATTAAAAGCAGTCCCACACGTCTTGTGCACCATATAAATACTTACATGAATCAGGTCCCAGATTTTACTTCGTGTGGCGGGAGCATCACTTTTTTATTCATGTAAACACAAGAAAAAAACCGTGTTCCTGGATACACGAAGGACCTAAGCAACAGCCTCATTTCAACCATGAATTCTAGTTCCTAAAGGACTAGAATTCTCACAGGTGAAATCTAGTAATTCTTCGACTCAGAGTATTTAGTGTGACCGTTACTTATAGTAAATCATTGAATAGTGTCGCAAAATAGGCCAAGATTCAAGCAGAAAGCATCGCTATATCGAGAAACAAAGACCACTGCACACACCTGATTAAGCATCCACTTCAAGCCGACTGCAGCAGTACATTCATTCTTGGATGCACTACTGAACCAATCCAGATTGTAAATTCTGTCCAACGTGTCTTCGATTGACGTTATGTTACTTCTCCGAACCTTATTTGAAAAAATCTCTCCATTTGAACTTATGTTGATATGACTGTTCAACAATGTCTCAAACCACCCACTGCCGGACCTTTGCATCGACAAGATGGCAAAATACCTCACTGGATTACACCTGCATTCGACCCTGTAACAAACCAGCAATCGCATCAGCTCGACTCAAAAATACTAAAACCGATCCAACACAATTCGCCGATATATACATACCTGTTATAAGTTGTTGGCTTGGGGTAATGAATATAATGACGCTCCGACGGCTCACCATCAGGCTCAGGACATGACTGATCAAACACTTGAATATTCGCAAATGGCGAAGCAGCTCCAATCCCTATTTGCCTCAAACAAACCGAGAAAATGTATATGCCGCACACCATAACAAAACCTAACACTGTCATCCTCCACACCATAGGCGATCTCTTTGAGGCTTTCGCCTGATATTCATCCTGCAGAACCACCAGATTAAGCCCCAGTGTTCTGGAACATTCCAAACTACTTCATAAACATTCATTTTCTAAAAACAACAACACCCAGGATCAAAGATTACATCACCAGTTTGATCATCCTAAAAATTTCCAAACAAAATTATCAACATTCAACAGTGACCCAGATGCTACTTTTTTTGAGTAAAATCAATGACATTGCAGATCTGTAAAAGGAAGAAAGAAAGAAAGGAAAACCCCAGAACTTTGTGCTGACATCAGATCAAACGCAACCCAGAAAAGAGAAAACCTAATACATGCTCAAAATCTGACACAACATAAAAAGGCAATAAACACTGTAATAAACAAATCAAGCCCAATGGGAAGGTCAAGAATCCAACAACAAAATCACACCTTAGGGTACGAAAAGGGCTCATCCGCCATTACTCTCCGAATCGAAAACACCAGTCAATTGACATGCATCTGAATCTCACAAGTCACAACCCAGTCACGCCTCTCCCAGTCTCTCAATCAGAAGCTCCTCAAACTTCGACGCAGCGACGCGTAGACGAGTTTCTGATGATTTCAGGAACTACCCCACATGGAGGATCGAGAGGGGGTTCGGAAAGATTGAATCTTGGGAGCGAAACGATCTGTGTCGGGCTTTGGTTTTGTCGATATTTGTGTATGTGAGAAGGCCAGCTTGGTCAGATTTGCAGATCCTCAGTCTGCGAATCCTTCTGACTTAGAATTTTCTTGATTTGAAGAGAGAGAGCTGTAACGATGTTGCACAGGTCCTCTGCTAAACGACGCCGTTTTTCCGTTATTAACGTTTTGGATAATTCATCAATTATCTGATTTTCCTAAATTCATAAAACCTTTTTATTTTCTGTTATTAAATAAAATGCTCAACCATGAACGCTACGTCGTTTCAAAGCACGGCGTCGTTTTGTATGTTCTGGTCAACTTTGGATAAATTAATATGTCTATGACTTTAGAGCAACCAATGAAGCATGGAACTTTCTAGAATTGTTCCGAAGTTAAATGCACAATATTCGTACAACCAAGTCAAATACATTTGATTAGAAATTATCGCATAAGTCGGATAAAATATAATTTCATTTATATTTGAACTAAAATCGTCGAAGTTCTGTGTCGCTGTCAGTCGGAGGTAGTTCACCGAATTTAAATTAAATACTTCAATTAAATTAATTTCAATATCTAAGTGCACTCCAAATCCTTGGAATAATTTTGTTTTGTTGTGAACTTTCACTATTTCTATTCACAAATATATTCGCTCTAAAGTTGTAGGCTTCTAACACTTAAAACAAATTTAATATAGTAATCATTAGGAGGTTTTAAAGGGAAAGCAGATCAATCGATCAGGATCGTGGCAATAAGAGTATGGAATCACTAAAGCTTTTTCTATCTTAAGACAGAAGTTGTCGTTTGTCGACACCAATGAATTTCTATTAAAAACTTATTACTTTTAATTTAAATGACAAAATAAATATATACTTTTTTGATTCATCTCCCATTTGACACATATTATAATTAATTTATGGAGAAGAAAACTAGACACATAGGCACAATATATATACACCACCAAAATTAAAATAAACTTAAAAAAGAAAAAATATTTATTTAATTTAATTTCTTTCGTCTCGGAGAAGCAATCTATTGCTGCTGAAAGCTCGAAGGTTTATCTTCCAACGTTGTCCGATAAACCGACCAAAGCTCGCGTGGTCGGATCGATGGACAGAGCAGTCATGCTTCGCTCCCCGCTATTCTGCACTCGGCGGTTGCTGTCGCGCTCGTTGTTCACATCCTCGCACTCTCGCAGCGCTACAGCCGGAACCGCCTTATCGAAGCGACTGCTGCTCCGCCGGCAGTGGCGGGCGCTGCCTCCGCCGTCTTCGTCGCCGATTACGCCTGTTCATTTTAAGAGGCCGTTTTCTAGATTCACCACTCAGGCCATCGCCACTCAACCTAGCCCTACGTCTTCAGGTGATACTGGAAATTGTTGTAATTGAATTCGAATGATTTCAATATTTTCTGATTTTTTGAAATTTTTGCAGAGGCCGGAGGAAGCGTGGATGAGGTAGCGGAGAGGTATGGATTTGAGAAGGTGTCGGAGCAGTTTATCAGTGAGTGTAAATCGAAGGCAGTGTTGTTCAAACACAAGAAGACAGGAGCGGAAGTCATGTCTGTGACGAATGACGATGAGAACAAGGTGTTTGGTGTTGTTTTCAGAACTCCTCCGTAAGTATTGCTACATAAGAAAGCTGTTTTGACTTAGTGGCGTATCCTGTTAAATTGTTCCAATTTGAGTTGTGGTGAGCTCATGGTTTGGTTATTGTTTATCGGTACAGGAAAGATTCGATGGGAATCCCTCACATTTTGGAACACAGCGTGTTGTGTGGGTCGAGAAAGTATCCACTGAAAGAGCCTTTTGTTGAGTTGTTGAAGGGGAGCCTGCACACTTTTCTTAATGCATTTACCTATCCAGATAGGACCTGCTATCCCGTTGCTTCAACAAATACAAAGGTGATTACTGCGAATTCATCTTTGATTGAAAATTTTATATTTTGTTGTTGTTTCTACTTTAGTGTCCAGATGCTACCTTGGATGTTAGGCCAGTGTTTGCACACTACTTTTTTAAATTTCTTCCTTTATTTACCTTTTGAATCAAAATATTATAATCCATTTTTTGGTTGATATTTCTTTTTTGCAGGATTTCTATAATCTCGTTGATGTCTATCTGGATGCAGTATTCTTCCCCAAATGTGTTCAGGATGGAAAGACCTTTCAGCAGGAGGGTTGGCACTATGAGCTCAATGATCCCTCTGAAGAGATTTGCTACAAAGGTTCTTTTTTTTTTTTTCTTTCTCCTTAGTTCAGATGCTGAGTATCTTATTGCCACTGCTTTTCTAACATCATTCATCATTGGTTGTCTCAGGTGTGGTGTTCAATGAGATGAAAGGTGTCTATTCCCAGCCCGACAACATATTAGGCAGAACAGCTCAGCAGGCAAGTTTTCTATCCCATACCTTGTAACCAGTATATTTTTGTGGAAGCTAACAGTTGTGCGCATCCTTGTGATACAGGCTCTGTTCCCAGACAATACGTACGGTGTAGACAGTGGTGGAGATCCAAAAGTTATACCCAAACTCACATTTGAGGAATTCAAGGTTCGTTCCTTAAGATGCTTGTATCTTGTTTCAAGTAGCAGATCGATTACTGTTGCTATTAGCAGCGTACATTTAGTCAGGCAAATCCATTAGATTCAACCATGTAGATTTATGTTACTGCAAAGTTAAGCGAATTGATGGACTAGCGTGCTACAGTGCTAACGTATTTCAAATACCGTAAATGTATATTTATGCATAAATGTCAATAATGAATTCCATTCGGTTGACAACAATGCAGGAATTTCACCGCAAGTTTTATCATCCCAGCAATGCCAGAATATGGTTTTATGGAGACGATGACCCCAAAGAGCGTCTCCGTATCTTGAGTGGTATGTATCCGCGTTAAGAAAATAGCTGAAGTAAAAAAATGTTCAATTGTTTCATATTTTATGCACAAATATGAATTCATACTCAAGATCCGACTGATTTCTACCCTGTGTGAAGAGTATGTTCAAGTTAATTTTAGCGTGCTATACAGATATGGTATTGCTGCTCAAGTAGCTATATTGAAAAGAATATATAAGAGGTTTAGCGTTGAAGGCAGTTGTGTATTGTCCTTACCTTGTATCTGCAATATACAGAGTATCTGGACATGTTTGAGGCCAGTCCAGCTCCACTAGAATCTAAGGTTGCAACTCAGAAACTTTTTTCTGGACCCTTGAGAGTTGTTGAGAAATATCCCGCTGGTGAAGGTGATCTGAAGAAGAAAGATATGGTATGCCTCAATTGGGTGCTTTCTGATGAGCCCCTAGACTTGGAGACTGAGCTTGCCATTGGATTTTTGGATCATCTTCTGTTGGGAACTCCTGCATCACCATTGCGAAAAACTTTACTTGAAAGTGGTCTTGGTGAAGCAATCATTGGTGGTGGGGTTGAAGACGAACTTCTTCAACCCCAATTTAGTATTGGTCTGAAGGGAGTTGCCAAGGAAGATATCGGTAAGGTAGAAGAATTAGTTATGACCACATTGAAAAAGCTGGCAGAGGAAGGTTTCCATCCAGACACAGTGGAAGCATCAATGAATACCATTGAGTTTTCCCTCAGGGAGAACAACACTGGATCATTCCCTCGTGGTTTATCCCTGATGCTTCGCTCTATTGTAAGTTTATTGTTTTTCCAGTTGTTCGCGTCCCACTACCACTACCATGCTTATGTTTTGCTTTCCTTTTTTCTCTTGCTTTGTGTCTGAGTTTGTGTTGAATATCTGATGCAATTGCTGACTATACAGGGGAAGTGGATTTATGACTTGGATCCTTTTGAGCCTTTGAAATATGAGAAGCCACTTAACTATCTTAAAACTAGAATAGCCAACGAGGGCTCAAAAGCTGTTTTCTCTCCACTCATTGAGAAATTCATCTTGAACAATCCACACCTCGTAACAGTGGAAATGCAGGTAAAATGCTTGCCTGTTAGTTTTTAATAGGCAAATAAGGCCACTACCTGCAGAGCTAACTAGACATTTTGTGCCTCACTAGCCTGATTCAGAGAAGGCTTCTGCTGATGAAGCGGAGGAAAAAGCAATATTGGAGAAGGTCAAAGCAAGCATGACCGAGGAAGACCTCTCTGAGCTTGCTCGTGCAACACAAGAGCTAAGACTAAAACAAGAAACCCCTGACCCACCAGAAGCACTGAAATGTGTGCCGAGCCTTTCATTGGATGACATTCCGAAGACTCCAACTCAAGTGCCATTAGAGGTAAGAAGCTCTTGCATTTGAGTCTGACATCTAAAGGTTCATAACCAAATCAACTATATACTGTAATGATATGTTAAAACACTCTAACATGTATTTTTTTTTTTTTTTTTTGCTTTTTAAGGTTGGAGAGATCAATGATGTTAAAATTCTGAAGCACGATCTCTTCACAAATGATGTTCTCTACACTGAGGCAGTTTTTAACATGAGCGCGGTGAAGCAGGAGCTTCTTCCTTTGATTCCTCTGTTCTGGTAAGATTGGCCTTGAACCTTCATGTTCTCTGCTCGCTTTTCATACCGGTGTTCACACTTCACCTATTGTTATAACGGGTATCTTTGGTTTTTGTGATTTGATAAACCTGGGAATATGTTGGGATCGATACCACATCTCTTCATCTTTTTCACTCTACTTCACTGTTGCTGTTTACAGCCAGTCACTTATGGAGATGGGTACAAAAGACCTAGATTTTGTGCAACTTAACCAGCTTATTGGAAGGAAAACTGGAGGAATATCAGTTTATCCTTTCACCTCATCCATTCGGGGCAAGGATGAGCCATGTAGCCATATGATTGTGAGAGGAAAAGCTATGGCTGGACGTGCAGAGGATTTATTCAACTTGGTATTGCGATTTTTATAAATGCCAGAGGTTAACATAATGAATTGCTTTCATAAGTATTTACCAGGACATGCACTGACGCATACATCACTATTTGTAGATGAATACCCTACTTCAGGAAGTACAGTTTACAGATCAGCAGCGATTTAAGCAGTTTGTGTCCCAGAGCAAAGCAAGAATGGAGGTATATCTTTCAAGCAATCTTCCATTGGGAGTTGCAGCAAATTTATTTAATATTGTATTGGTCGTAATGCAATAGCTTGCAATTTTCAGAACCGTATACGAGGCAGTGGTCATGGAGTTGCTGCTGCTAGGATGGATAGTAAATTAAATACAGCTGGCTGGGTGGCTGAGCAAATGGGTGGTTTCAGGTTTATTGCTTAAGTCGATTCCTTCAAGCAGATCTTATGTATTGGCTGGCTGTTGATCACAAATTCGTGTTTCCTCATTTAGAAAATTTTTTTTGTTGATGCTCGTACCTTATTTGGTTTTCTACTCTTAAAACCAATCAGTTGATTCGACTAAATTTTGCAACCTTGTAGTTATTTGGAATATCTGCGATCTCTTGAAGAGAAAGTTGATCAAGACTGGGACAGCATTTCTTCGTCTCTTGATGAGATTCGCAAGTCATTCCTTTCAAGGCAAGGGTGTCTGATTAATTTGACTGCTGATGGAAAAAACCTCACAAACTCTGAGAAGTTTGTTAGTAAATTTCTTGATTCACTTCCCAATAAACCCTCAGTCGCCTCAACTGTTTGGAATGCAAAGCTTTCTCCAGAGAATGAAGCTATCGTCGTGCCTACTCAAGTGAGTTGAATATCCTACACCGGCACCATTTAGTATACCTGATCAGACACTTATAGTAGCCCACTATTTTTTGTAAAGGTGAACTATGTTGGGAAAGCGGCAAACATTTACAGCACGGGCTATGAACTGAAAGGCAGTGCCTATGTCATTTCGAAACACATCAGCAACACATGGCTGTGGGATCGTGTGAGAGTGAGTGGTGGGGCATATGGAGGTTTCTGTGACTTCGACACTCATTCAGGTAACATTGTTACTCCGATCTATCTTCTGGTGCCCCTCTCAAACGCATGTATTCAATGATGCAGGAGTCTTCACATTTTTATCCTACCGTGATCCAAACTTGTTAAAGACACTGGATGTATATGACGGAACTGCGGAGTTTCTGCGTCAGTTGGAGATGGACAGTGATACATTGACAAAAGCAATAATTGGGACCATTGGAGATGTCGATTCATACCAGTTACCTGATGCCAAGGGCTATTCCAGGTAAGTATACATACCACCGGCTCCTGTACTTCTTTCAATCCTCGATAAATGTTTTTAATGAGTGACCTTCATCTTCAGTTTACTACGATATTTACTGGGGATCACTGAAGAAGAAAGACAAAAGAGACGAGAAGAAATATTATCAACAAGGTAACAAGTCACAAGTCTTCAGTGTTGATACGCCACGTTTCTGCTACTAACTGGAACACATAAAAATGCAGCGTTAACGACTTCAAGGAGTTCGGGGATGCAATTGAAGCAGTGAAAGACAAAGGTGTAGTAGTTGCAGTGGCATCTCCGGATGACGTCGAGGCTGCAAACAAAGAGCGGCCTGGATTCTTTCAAGTGAAGAGAGCTCTTTAAATCATGGTCAGTTAGTAATGCACCATGTTCTTGCTGGGCAGGATTCGAGTTGAGTTGGCAATGGCGGAGATAATTTATCCTTCTCGTCAGCTTTTTGGCGCCTGTGAATTGATATTTAGCACTGCAGTATTTATTCACAAAACTGTATAACAATCTATGTACCAAGTAACAAAGGATTTTTAAATTAAAATCAACATAAATTTTTTTGTCTCCAGTGTGCTCTGGCAGGCTTCAACAACAGCAGTATGAATTTTTTTTCGTCATCATTAAGTTAATACGTAATTCCAGCAAAATGCACTCTGAAATCTACATTAAAAATCAACCTTAAAGTTGAAAATCATACAAGTTTGCATCAATTCAACATGTTCGTTCAACACAGCCTTAACTGAACATGTCAAAGTAAATAAGAGGAAGCAGAGTAGCCTAGAGTGACAGGATTGGAGCAAAATGTGGCGAAGCACGAAATAGTGGATGCCTTGCTTAGCCAACCATCTTGGAACTTAGGCAATTATCTTTGCCGATCTAGCATAAAGGCTATCCACCACCTTGCCCACATTTGTTATTGTTTCTAAGGTTGCTGGGTAGATTTCATCCGTCTTGGGGTCATCGAATATTACTAGGCAGCCAGCACCTTGGTCTAGAGTACCTGCAAACTTTTTGTCTAGGATCATCTGAGATAATTTCTTCTCCACATGGTCTACTGGCAATTCGATCAGCTCAGCAATATGTGCAATCTCAACCCTGGAAAAAGGCTCGATCAGCCTGCACAGATTCTGTTCCAGAAGAGAATCATATAGGGATGAGAGATGCCTGTGGACAATTGGATCTTCCTCTAGCTGAGATTTGAAGTCACCAAGGGCAGTTTCAAAGAGCTTTAAAGAGCGTTTGGAATGAGCATCAGCTACGGCTTTCATTGCATCTAACTCTGGTCCTAGATATTGCAATCCTGCCTTGGAAGATATGATTCCAGCAACATCGTCAGCTTGGCTAACCATTATTTTACACAGCAGCATATACTTGAGGCTGTACACAGCATGGGGCTCTTCAAGAGCATTGAATGCTTCGAAAGCTTCAAAAAAGTAACTGTATGCTGTTTTGTAGTCCTTCTCTTCTGCATGCAGTATCCCACTCTGCAGATCTATGGTGCCCTGTTGAGCTGGCGGCACATATATGGCATTGGCTGCTGTCCTTGCTGCAGTGAGAGCTGCTTTAGCTTTTGGAAGATTCCTCAAAGAAAAATGAAGCTTACTCTCCAAAAGGTCAATATCCACCAGAAGAAGCTTGTCATCCAATCTTCTTACCTCCTTCACCAAACTTGAAAGGAGAGTTAGTGCCTCAGAATACTCTTTGCTCTCCATTAACAGAGCTGCCAGTCTTGCCTCAACGCGCTGCCTGAGGAAAGTTCGCTTTTCGGAACGAGTCCATTCTACCATCTCTTTGCAGAGTGAAATCTGGAGATCTGAAGTGCCTGGTATTTTAGCCACTGCATCAATTATGCCTCTAACAATTTTCGCAGTCTTTGCCTTTGGGATCACTGAAAAGAAAGGCCTCAGCTGAGTTAGAAGACTTCGCAACTCTTCCCCCCGATGCTCTTGCTTAAGGAGATCTGAAAGATTTGTAATAGCTTGTTCCTTAAAGCGTAAAGATTCCGGTGAAGTTGAAGGATTTTCCAACACACGATAAAGGATGGAAATGGCCTCAGAGGGATCCTTGGCCTCCAATGCCTGAGCAATGGACTCTGTAGTTGCCGGAAGATACGAAGAAGACATGGTCACTGGTTTCAGAATCCGCTCCCTGCAAAGAAATAAGTATAATAATATCGTCAACTGAATGAATATTTTATTACTAACGCACCAAACCTGTCAGTAAGGAACCTAGCATATGAGAGCTATTAGTCCCCACCTATCTCAACCATGCCCTTTTGGGACAAATGTATGAATTAAGTATGCACTAGAAGCACCATTCCAAATTGCACCTATTTCAGCGCATAGCTCCCCATATAAATGGCACTGAGATGTTTCCTAAGATTTTAGACTCTTCAAGAATGTACCACAACCAGCAATTACACTCTACAGTCTACACTATACCACAGTGCTCTATTATTATCCAATCCTTCATTTGCATTTGAAAACCAAAACATACTGGGAGTATTTATACCATTGCAAGAGTTGAAAAGCATAATGTCAAAACCCTATCAACACACGAGGCATCCACAACTGTTGAAAATTAAGAATCCAAATATACTCATGTAAGCAAACCCTAACAGATATCCACAAGCTCACCAAACCTGCTTCAAAACCACTAATCGCAAAAAAAACTCCTAATTTCACAAATTCTCAACCCTAACGACTCACAAAACCTAAACTGTAAAAATTCACCGATTCGCTCAAACTCATAATCGATTGCCAGCACACGTGCATATCAACAAGGCGAGATCAAAAATCGTACCTGGAAATCAAAAGTGACGTCCGCCAGACGACAAGGTTTTCACGACGATCTCCGGCGTTTACTTGAGCTGCTGGCGATGTCGAGTAAAGAGACGTTTCTTTTTCTCCACTCCAGAAGAAGATCAAGCTGGAGCTATCATGGCCCATACTCTTAATGGGCTGGTTAATCGGCCCATTTAAAACAGCCCATCTTCGGCCCATCTCAGTCGGCCCATTAAGAAAGTTGTGAATCAAGACGCCAACGTTATTGTCAATATGATTAAACAATAAGTGACACATATCTTGGTTTCATTTGAGATTTATTATATGCACAATTTTAAAATTTTAGATCTAAAACGTATCATAGTTGATAAGCACAATGTTAACAAATATAAATCAAAAACCAGTTAAAATTACAATACACGTAACATAAACTGACCTGACCTGAATTGAATTAATTCGCGATCAGTAACATCGCAATAATGATCTATTTTGCTATGTGTTTGTATTTTGTGACAAATAGTGTCATGGTCTACTTGCATAGTGTTGGAACTCTTATTTATCATACCATTTTTGGGACCATGACCTTAAATTTATGGTCACTTGTACCCATTTGCCACATTGCTAGAAACACCATAAAATGCCAACAATGAACATATCCAAACACAACAAATAATTGTCTATTAACCATTTTATTAATTTTAAGTAGAATGTATGTTTTAGCGTTAAAATCGAACGATTTTAATATCGCTGTATTTGATTTAGTTGCATCCGATTAGAATTTGAAAAGTATGGATGAATTAGGGCTTGTTTTATTAATTGTTGTTATCTAAATAAGCGTTACATTAAATTTCAAATGTAAATCCCCAAACCAAAATCCACACGACAAGAAACCCTCTCCATCTTTCTCTCTCTACAACAATATTCGGCGCATTCGTCAATCTCCAAAGTCGTCGGCGTCATCATCATCATCACCATCACTGTAATCATCATCATCGAATCTCGCCTGCTGCTGTTGTTCGTCGTCGGATCCCAATCGTGCAGTTTCAATTCCGTCTCGTCTGCTGGATGGGATTTTTGGCGGCTTTGTGCGGTTCGAATTGCGGGGTTTAAAACCCTAATTTGGTACGAAAAGGGGGTGGGGGTGAGGAATTCTGGCGAAGATGTTTCCGTGGAACATCGCGAAGTCGGCGGAGCGGATGTTCTCGCGGTGGGCGATGAAGCGGGTGTGTAAGTTTCTGTTGAAGAAGAAATTGGGGCAGTTTATATTGGGGGATATTGATTTGGATCAGCTCGATGTGCAGCTTCGGGCTGGGACAATACAGTTGTCTGACCTGGCGCTCAACGTCGATTTTCTTAATCAGAAGGTACGTGTTTAGTGTTTTAGGTTTTGAGAGCAGAGCGAATAAATATCTTGAGTTGTCTCATTTTAGATTGGTTTCTGAACCTTAGAATTAATTATAGAACGTAGTTGGACATTTTAGTTAGTTTCTTTGGATCTGTAGTTATATGGAAATTTTGGATATCTGGTTTAGATAGGGGTATTGCAGTTCGGATTAAGAGTTGTGCTTTGTAGTTTTTATTGCTCCAGGGACCAACAGGGTTGTTGCATGAGCTAGTTCTAGCTATATGACACAGCAAGTTGAACTTGAGGTTAATATTACTTTTTTGTTCTCAAATGACGCAGCTTGGTCAGGCAGGGCCGGTGATTATAAAGGAAGGGTCAATAGGTTCTTTATTAGTTTCAATGCCATGGAATGGGAACGGGTTTGAGGTTGAGGTGGATGAGCTTGAGCTGCTGCTATCTCCATGTGCAGAGCATGTGTCTAGAACCAACGATGAAACTTCCACCTCGGATCAGGATAGAAGTTATATGAACCATGAGTCAGTAAAGCTCAATCGTGAATCAGGGGAAGATTGCATGGCTGTGAACATGGATGTTCACGAAGGTGTGAAGACTGTGGCAAGAATTGTTAAGTGGTTTTTGACGAGTTTCCATTTGAAAGTTAAAAGATTGATAGTGGCATATGATCCCCACTCAAACAGAGACGGAAACTTAGGAATATGTCCAAATATAGTACTTCGAGTTTCAGAAATAGAATGTGGAACATGTGTTTCTGAAGAGGCTGATTCTGAAAGTGGCACAGATGCTCAGAACATCCTTGGAATTAGTTGTTTGACTAACTTTTTTAGATTTCGAGGTGCAATACTGGAACTTTTACTTGTAGATGATGTTAGTAAGCAGTCTACGCCTCCTGCAGTTGGAGCAGGGTCTATTGATCAAATTCACGAGTCTCGTACTTCAAGTATTACCACTCCAATTATAACTGGCGAAGGAGGGAGTTTTTCGGGGACAATGAAGTTGAGTATACCATGGAAAGATGGTTCTTTAGACACACACAAAGTGGATGCAAATGTGGCTGTTGATCCTATCTTGTTAAGAATAGAACCGAGCACGATCAAATGGATACTGATGGTATGGGATTCATCGAAGCCTATGGAGAAGGATCATCAGCAGCCAACAAATTCAGTGTATTATAATGCATCTTCTCAGTTATATTCGTCTACCTTTGGCTCATCAGTGACCCCTCCTGGAAAGTTATCGTCGACTGAAGAAAGTTTACCCTGTGGAACAAAATCTTCACTGGGGAAAGAACCAGGAACCAATTGTCTGCTTCCACCTTCTCTAATAATTTCAGATTGGGTGCCGTCCTCTGTCAGTGAGAGCCATACAGATGGAAGATATGAAGGGTTAGATTTTGGATCAAGGTTGGTAATTAGTTACTTTGTTATATTTTTGATGATAATTTATCGAGTCTTGTATCTTACAACAGTGACCTTATAGTTAATGGGTTGCTGCAAATATCATTTTAGACATTGTCATTAATGTTTCTCCGAGTGACAATCTTGTTTACTATTTTCAGTGTTGAACAGTTCTTCGAGTGTTTTGATGGCTTGAGAAGCTCTCAAACCGCTCTGGCTGGCAGTGGAATATTAAACTGGACTTGTTCTGTCTTTAATGCTATCACAGCTGCGTCCAATCTGGCCTCTGGATCGTATTACGTGTCTTCTGGTTAGTGGTTCTGGCCTAATGTGCACTGAACTTTGAATTTGTGTTATCAATTTTTAACTTCATTAACTAACTTATTATCTGCAGAGCAGAAGCACATTGAAGTAAATATTAGAGCAACAGTTGCTAGCATCTCAACGGCTCTTTCTTTAAATGATGACAACCATTATATATCATCTGACCCCAATGAAGATAGGAAAAAAAATGCAGCAACCTGTCAATACCTTGTCATGGATGTCCAGACTTTACTTCTTGAGTTCCAGGTATAAGATGCAGTCTTGTCTTGACTGTTGACACCATCTTCCTCAACTTTCGTAGTTCTGATATGCTAATCAAGAACAACTTCTCTGACTTACAGGTGTGTCCTCATGATATCAAGCTTGACGTGACGATGGAGCATATGGAACTAACCTATTTGACCGATTTGAAAAGCAATAAGAATTTTGGTTTAAATGATTCTCAGTATAACACCAAAAAAGAATCCAGTGACATGCAGCAGTTGCAATATGCTGTTGAAGATGCTCTTCCTCCAAATGCCATGCTGGCCAGACCTGATATTAAGAAATCAAGCAGAACATCGTCGGAAACCATGTGTGCTATGTTAGACTCAAGTTATATTAAAAGGCTCAGGTTCACTGGTTTGGAAATAGATAACAAGCTTAGGGTTCAACTGCTCAGGACTGCTGATTCGTTACACTGCCAAGTTGTTTTTGACACTGGTAATGGTGATCAGAGGTCTGAAAGGGCAACAAGATTCTCAGTGAGGCTGCCGCCATTTGTTTTCTGGGTGAATTTTCACGTGATAAATATGTTGTCGGAGCTTTTGGTGAATCTAAGATCAGAAATTAGTTCTCCGTCAGATGTTTCTAGTGAGAAGGATGGGGTAACTGATACTGACATGTCAAAAGGTACTCACCACCAAGTTAGCGCACCGTCAAAACAGAAGTTACTGGGAACTATATATCTCATTGATTCTAGAATTATTTTGTGTTTTCCACCCGGGAATGATTCATATCCTACAGATTTTACTTCATGGAATCAGTTTCTTGCTCTTGATGTTTCATCACCAACACTGGGATCAGAGTTAAGGAAAGAAATGTCATCGGTCATGAGCTCTAAAAAGGGCCTTTCTTCAAAGACTTCACGCTCCTTGCATCTGAATTTTGGTAATGTGGATATCCACCTGGTCTACTGTGAACATAATGAAGCCATTGACACACAAGATAAGCAGGCACGATTATTATTTTCTAAAAAAATAGTTTCCGCTAGTAGCAAGTCTGGTCGTCTATCTTCCATCAATATGATCTGGCAGGAAGGTTCTCTTTCTGGCCCATCAGTCACAAGAAAAGCCAAAACATTGGCTACATCGGGGATGGGAAATGGAAAAAAATTTAATGGAAAGGGTTACGAGTTTGCTTCTGTGAATGCTGTCAAAGATCCTAGAAAGCAAGAAGAGTCATGTTCTCAAGCACGAAACCATTTCATTCTCAGCTCTTCAATGATTCTGCATGTACATCTGGCTTCTCTAGTTGTCAACCTGAATGCTGATTGTTATAAAGAATTACATCGCCTTCTGAATCAGGTGAAAATGATAATTCATCTCCCCATCAATACCAAGGAAGATCCTTCTGCCCTTCAGACGTCCCTCCTTGTACAGTGCGATTCCATTGAAGTTTTGATAGCTCTTGATAAGAAGGAGAATATTAAAAAATCTCTGCAAAGAGAACTCCCTGGCTCATGGAGTAGCCTGAAACTGAATGCTTTGAAGTTTGAGTTCCTCTCTGTTCTAGAGGTTGGAGGAATTAGGGGTGCCACTTTTCTCTGGGTTTCCCATAGTGAGGGGAAACTATGGGGTAGAATTTCAGAGACCTTAGATGCTGATTTTCTTCTGATCTCATGTAGCAACTCTTCAATGAAACGGGGTGATGGCCAGGGCTCAAATACATTGTCTACTTCATTTGCTGGTTCAGATATTATACATTTATGGGAGCCAAGCAGTTCCCAAAACTTGACGTCCATTACTATCAGATGTGCCACAATAGTAGCTGCAGGTGGCCGTCTGGATTGGTTGGATGCAATTTCTTTTTTCTTCAGCCTGCCTGTAGAAACTGAGCTAGCTGATTTAGGTGTGTTACAGGATTCAAACTCACCTAAAATGTCATCTTTTGATCTGAACTTAGTGGATTTTGGCTTAAGCTACGAGGCCTTCAGAAAGCCGGTGCCTGCCTTTGTTGATGGTTTTGAATTCGTATCCCCGTGTTCTGGTAGCGTCACAGATGAAGAACCATATTTTTCTTGCTTGTTAGCTGCTGCTTCTTTGAGTCTTTCAAATACACAAGCCTTTGGTGCGATTGAAGATGCATTTAAAATCAGAGTTCAGGATTTGGGGCTACTTCTTAGTCCTGTATCACCACCATTAGACGTTGCTGACCCTTACTGCGCTGATCATCTTCACACCGTTGGCTATACTAAAGTTGCTGGCGAGGCTCTTCTAGAAGTAATTGTGAGAACAAACTGTACAAATGGACTACTGTGGGAGGTGGAGTGCTTTGAATCGCACATCAATCTAGAGACGTGCTATGACACCACTCTTGGATTGATTCGATTGGTCAGTCAGCTCCAACAACTTTTCACTCCTGATGTGGAAGAATCAATTGTCCACTTGCAAACTAGGTGGGATAATGTTCAACACGCACAAGAGAGCAACAATTTATCTGAAGAGAGAACACACTCCGATAGTGAGATTGGCCCATCACATTCAGTTAATGCCTCAAAGTCTTCAAAGAGTGCACCTGACCTGGCTGGATGGATGGATGAAATATGTGAGGATGCATTCCAGTTAGATGAAAACTTGAGTGATAATGTTTCTGAATTGCAGTTCCACCTTTCTTCTGGGGATGTAGATCCTTTCAATCAACATTTTCCCCAAACTATGACCATCGATGTGTCCGTGTCTGGCAAGGGATTATACTCTCAAAGGGACAGCTGTCAAGATTTTATAGAGGATTATTGCATATCTACCATGCGGCCTCCAACAGAATCATTTTCCAGAAGCTTCTCATCTGAGGACCTAATTGGTTTTAAGTCAAAGAATGTAGGGAATTCGAGTGTTGGAGTACACAATGGATGGTATCTGGGAACCTCCTTAGAGTTTGTAGATGATCACATTTCAGAAAGCAAGGACTATGATCAACTAAAATTTGAACAAGACGGTGTTACTTGTCTTCGCGCTCAAGATACCATCAAACCCAAGGCATTTGTTCTGCTAAAAAATATTAATATGAGATGGCGGATGTATTCTGGTTCCAGTTGGTACAGCAGCAATAGTAGTAGGCAAACGTCAGATGTTAATGGCAGGGATTCGTCAGTGTGTTTAGAATTTGTTTTATCTGGCATTGGCCTCCAGTATAAGATATTCCCTGATAGTGAAGTAATGGCATGGAAGCTCTCCCTTTCAGTTCAAGATTTTCTTCTTTATGACAGCAGCAAGGATGCGCCTTGGAAACTGGTACTTCTGACACTTCAAATGACTTAATTTTGCTTTTGCTTTTGCTTCTCTTATTTTGTGGAAGTGTGACTTTGTTTAACCAAACGTTCAGGTATTGGGATATTACCATTCAAAAGATCGCCCCAGAGTCTCTTCGTCAAAAGCTCTCAAGTTAAACCTCGAAGCAGTCAAGCCAGATCCAGTGATTCCACTGGAGGAATATAGGTCTGTGAAAATTTGTTTTCAATGATCTGTATTGTATCTAAATACGTAATGTGTATTCTTCTTGAGTATGTGCTTTGATGAACTTATAGCCCTGAATATCCATTTTTATGTGAAAATGTTCATAAAATTGCTTTTTATGTTAGTGCTAAGCCTTTCAGCGAAGTACTGAAAGCTGAATTTTGATACTGTCTAATTTCAGGCTGTCCATGGCTTTCCTCCCGATGCTAGTGCACTTGCATCAAAGCCAACTTGATTTTCTCACCAGTTTTTTTGTGGGTATTAGCTCTTCAGTTGATAGTGATCCCCATGGTATTAGTGGATCAAAACTGGCTATTTCGAAATCCCAAACTGCTGGAGGCCAAACCATCACTGAGGAGGCGCTGCTTCCTTTTTTTCAGGCAAGTTTCTTGTGCTGTGTATCTTGCCATTCATTTTACTTGTTTACACTGGAGTGACCAGTCACTTGGATATCCGATTCATTTTTTGTTCGACTCAAGAGATTTCATGGGGTCCCAAAACTAAACTTGAATCCCTCATGAACATTTAATCTGATTGTTTCCGGGACTCCCAAAATGAACTCATTCTCTTCTTGAACAATTACCACAGATTCAGGTATTACTTGGGCATTGTATGCACTGATAGAATTATGCGATAACTTTTATATCTTTAGCATGCCTTCTGACCTCATGCGATCTGGATCATGGCAGCTGATGTCAGTGCTTATTTATTGATTGACTGTATTTGATGCTCACATGACATGTAATCTTTTCCTTTCCCCTCTTTTCCAGAAGTTTGATATCTGGCCTGTTCTACTGCGAGTTGACTATACCCCTCGAGGAGTTGATTTGCCTGCACTAGGGGGTGGGAAGTATGCTGAACTTATTAATATTGTTCCTTGGAAGGTATGGAGATATGGCAGCTTTCTGTCTAATGTTATGTATACATGTTTTATGCCCGTGATAATTCATAAGGCGTCTTGCATTTGTATTTCCATGTTGTTTGATAGTGTCCTGTTTTGTTAATATAGGGGATTGAGATACAACTCAAGCATGTGCATGCCATGGGTGTTTATGGTTGGAACAGCGTTTGTGACAGAATTGTCGGGGAGTGGTTGGAAGATATATCTCAAAACCAGGTCCCTATTTATTTCTTTGGGATTGTAATATTCATAATTTATGGATTGGGAAATCTAAGATTAGCATGCAATCATAATAGATAGCTGTACTGATTATGACATTATTTATGTGAATGCTATAGAATGTATACAGCCAATTAGTTTAGAATATGATCTCAATTGTCAAAACTAATGGATGGTAACTCCTGTGGTGCAGATTCATAAACTACTGCAAGGTCTGCCAACCATTCGATCTTTAGTTTCTGTCGGTTCTGGTGCAGCGAAGCTAGTATCTTTACCGCTTCAAAACTACAGGAAAGACCACAAACTACTCAAGGGAATGCAAAGAGGTAGACGATTTTCCTATTTATTGTATTTGCCTGTGTAATAACCTTGGATCAATGAAACCATTGTCCGATTTTACTGAGATGCTCTTGTATTTTTTTTTTGAAGGCACAATTGCTTTCCTTAGAAGTATATCTCTTGAAGCAGTTGCACTTGGGGTACATTTGGCAGCCGGGGCTCATGACATCTTGTTCCAAGCAGAATACATGCTGTCTAGTATCCCTCCTTCCATATCACAGCCAGCTAAAAATAAAGAAAAGGATAATATTAGAGCTAATCAACCTGAAGATGCTCAGCAAGGGATTATACAGGTAATTATTGTTTTACCTATTTATATTCGGTCTTTGAAGTGGTTGAGAAATTGAAAAACGCATTTGAATTGGGAATGTCAAAACATAGTCGTTCTATAGGAGTTAGTTTTTTCTTTCTTGGTGGTTTTTCTCTCTATCTTTTCCTGGTGTTTAAGATTTATTTATCTTTTGCAATGGCTTCCGAATAATCATTTTTTATCTTAATAATTGTGCAGGCTTATGAGAGTTTGAGTAGTGGCCTTGGGGAAGCTGCCTCGGTCTTAATTGGAACTCCACTTAAGAAATACCAGTATGGGGCCAGCCCAGGATCTGCATTAGCAAGTGCTGTTTGTGCGACTCCTGCGGCAGCCATTGCTCCAGCCTCTGCTGCAGTGCGCGCAGTACACTGTGCTCTTCTCGGGTTCAGGAACAGGTGAGTTGTCCCCAACTCTATCTAATATCTACTAACAATTATAATACCGATGCGGTTCTTTTAAAAAAAATGCTTACTAATGCGTGATCAAACATGTTTGCAGCCTTGATCCCGAGCATAAGAAAGAATCACTTGAAAAATATTTAGGACATTCACCTTCTACAGAACGTCACAAGTAAGTGTACATAAGAACACAACTCAAAGGATCAGTAAAAAAGCATAACCAACTTGCTTCAACTGCGAGCTGGTTGGTTGGATGCGACAACCAGAAACGTAGAGCTTTGGAAAGACAGACAGACCACGAAAGAGCTGAACCCTGCCAACAGGTTATGGAAAAATTCTTCCTAACGGATCATCATGAGCTCCTCCTCTGGAAGCTGTTATGCTCCACGCATGTCAGATTGAGCTCTATTCTTGTGTTGGATACGCCTATTCTTGTGTTGGATACGGTCATTCAAATTGGTTCTGGTATGAAATTAAGCTGCTTATTATTCTCTCATGCATCATATATCCCCCTTTTGTGGTATGAATTCATTGCAACACTTGTGTTTTTCAGGTATAAAAGTTTGGGAGGTTCAAGTCTCTGTACAGCAGCCTGAGGCGTCAATTTTGTACAAAATGTAAATAAGAGTGCTGTGTGTTTCTGGGTACCTATCAATTGCATTTAGGCAGGACTGCAATTATCAGATTCTGCAGATTAAAAATTCGTTCATTCTCAGACCTCCTCCACTCCTCAGGCCGGCCTAGAGACTTGTATCTTCTGTAATATTTTAGGTACATTTCTCGTCTTGTTATGGTTTGCAGAATCAATCTCTTCATTTTCAACTTCAATTAAATTTAAGTTGTTGTTTACCAGTTTAAGTACTTAAATAAATAGATTAAAAAACAGGCACATCAAGGACGCTAAACTCTAGACTCATAGACAGTGGATACATAAATGTTGTACAGATCAGAGATGTTATATAACCTGAATGGCAGCTATTTGTACATAATCAAAAAACAAACAAACTGAGGATGGGAGGAGCTGTCAGGAGGGCATACGAGATCAGAGATGCTTATTATAAGAGAAAAGTGCAATTCGAAGGCCAATTTTAACCACAAAAATAAATAAGGGGGCTAGACTGCTACGCTGCACAAAGCACACATAAACTAGTTGTAAACTAAGACATGAATCATCTCCTTCATCAGCTTCTTGTCTTGAGTCAAACTCTAAGTCAAAATCAGAATCAGTCCTTTAACTCTTGGAGGATTGAGCCTTCACTGTCCAACGGTTCCTGAGACGGCCAAAAGAGAGACATTGTTCAGCTTAACTTGACTCCAGTCTCCACTAGCATTTCAAACAAAATGCTGCGACTTGGTTCAACACAAGATGATGACAATGTAGGCTGTAATTGTCTACTTGGAACCTGGAGATATCTAATAAAAGGGTATTCTATGCTAGCCATGGTGTGATATGAGTTATTAGCGTTTTACCTCTGTAGGCTTCTTTGTGTGATGACCATCTTCAAGAATCAGTGCAGGACTCTTCTCCTCCGCCACACTCTCTAAACACACATCTCTCCTTTCACCCTTCTTGTGATCACTGCCAGATCTCCTCATCAAACTAAATCGATCCTTCCATTTGCTCATACCCTTGGGAATCTGTGGAATCAGACCTGCATACCCATCATCACCAGCAAGTAGTTCATCTCTCAGCGTCATCTTCCTCTCCTTCAAGGGCAGCAACTTTCCCATGAAGAAGATATCATCTGCAGCTGAATTATTAACATTACTGAAAGTACTGAAATTTGATACAGAAAACTCAAAGTCTGCCGTCACTGGTGCTTCCTTGTAGTTGCTCTGAATCTTCACTGCTTGCTGAGGGTCTGCAAAATCATTAGAGAAGGAAATTCTAGGGCCCATGGATGGAGATGGGCAGAAGCTAGTTTGCTGATGATCAATGTTCAACATGTTTAAGCATGCCATAGACTATTCACAGTTTCACACCCTCAGCTCCCTTATAAACTAGTTCTCACCTGTCCTAAATGTGCCATCCTACACAATTCACATGCATATATATTATTATTTTCACATACAGATTTTTTAATCTTATTTTTAATATGGGACATCTCATGTTACTTCCAGATCTGTCATTTTCTTCCGCTCAGGATATGCATTAGCCCTAAGCATTAAACTATACCTCCATATTTTGTCGTTTAGGGTGTAAGGATCTCAAAAGCTCTTCCACAGAGATTTAACCACGAGAAGCAAAGATTTCAAATTATCAGCCTTGTTCTTACTTCTTCCATTTAAAGAACCAGAGTTGTCAACAGCTAGTCGGCATGCAACAACCTTTCTAAGCAATAAGATAGGTACACTTAGTTGTGTAAGACCAGCTAAGCCTGCATTAAAACAATAAGGTGTTAAAGTCTGTCGAATTCCTAGAGGGCTGGAGAAAGCCAGGAAACTTGTAGTCTAAGAGACTAAATGGGGTATACAACTATACATTAGTTTAAACTTGATTGCATAGCCTCAGGCCATGAACCAGCATTTTCAAGGGCACAAGCCCGCACAGTTACCGGATTTCTTACTACTAATCCCAAAAGATAATGAAGTAAAGTAAACATACCAGTATAATAAGCAGAAGATACCAAAGGAAGCTAAAGAATGAAGCAAGGTGGAGAAAAAGAGAAAGACAGACGAGCAAAAAGTCTCCATTCTTCACCTGCAAACAAAATTAAGTAATGTTAACAACCCTTCAACATTTCTTATCACAGAAGTCCAAGCAACAAAGGGTCACGATGAACAATCCACTTATTAACTGAAGTTTTTTATTGAGTATCAATTTGTTCCATTTATTGGCCAAACACAGGATGGGACTGGGTTAAGTATCAAAGAATCCACAACAAGCTGTATGCATCAAAAAAGGGTTATTGCACATGGAATGAAGATATATTAAATCCTAGTATTGACCAGCACATGGTTTCTTTGACTAGGACTAGTTAAATTCTTATGCACTGCCTAATCTGCTTTTGCCATTTGGAAGATATGGACATTAAGAACCATAGTGACGATTGAAGGGCATATTATACAAAGGTAGTAGAACAACCAAAGAGAACTTTGTTATAGAAAAGGAGGGTTTAGTGTGAGGATAATGTCTTTGTATTTGGTCTCCCATTTTGCTAGCAGTGAGTTATATTTAAGCATACTTACAGAATCTAAGAACCTTTTCGTTCATATTGTATAGATGTTTGAGCACGAGGCTCACTTTGATATGTCAGAACAAGGTGAATGACCTTTGATGTCACAGCCGGCTAGGCACCCTAAGTGATGCCCAAAAGGCCAAGGCTTCTCCAGAGTGCTGAGTTCTTACAATTCCAGGTCATAGCATTGACAACTGAAATGAAGGGCGCTGCCAGTGAAACACGGAAGCTAAGACTCTTTCCTAGCCATACATCCCACTCTTAAAAATATACAATGCATCCCATCTCTTAGAACAATTATACTGGATCTATACTTCAAAGGAAGTATTGACAGGTTAGGAGGCCTTTAATTTACTTGTTCCCTCTCACTGTCTATAGCTGTAGCCTGTAGGCATTCAGCACAAAATGCCCCATAAAGTCCCCTTTGAGGAATAGAGAAGAGAAAAGAAACGTGCATGTGATCTATATTAAAATGATTATCCTCATCATGTTGTAAGTTAAGAGGTATTTTAGGGTTCTATCCAACATTTTTTCCAGTCTATAGTTATCACTGATTTCAAAGTCAGACTTGATAAAGATGCAGAAGAGGCACATACAGTTGTCTTAGCAGGGCCATTTGAAAGAACTGATGAAAGGGGCCTCTGGTATTGTGATAACAATCATGATTTCTTGTTCGTTATTGCCCCTAGAGTTGGTTGTTTTAGTCCTCCATATGCACCTCGTGCTTTAGGTTATACTACAAACTCCACAAGCAAAAGCTTTCCAGATAATTGGTTTGTGCAAACAAATGAAACCTGTATAAAACAAAGAAACCGCCAGTGGTTGATTGAGAGTGCTCCATATTATAATTTTAGTTGAACGAAGGGACAAAAAAGAAGCCATGGCGAGAAAATTTTCAAAAGCCAGTCCAGTGGTTCATTGAATCACTGCTCAAGTACTTTTAGGCACTCACACAAGTAATTTATGACTATGAACTGTAAAGTTAAACAGAAGTACTCTTTTAGACTGCTCAAGTTATAATGCAAGGATCCTTAACAAAAAATACGATTAGGTTTGAATCCACAAAAGTAATAGAGGTTCATTTAGAAAATATGACTCCTTTTCCTAGAAGGCCAGACAGCAGATTTAGACAAAGGAACTTGTATGCACTGTTAAATCAAGTACAGACATCAACCTATTCTTTGATGGTCCCCGTAATAAAAAATCTAAGGATGCTTACTTTTTTATTCTGTCCATCCCTCCAAACCTTTGCAGCAGCCTAACAAGTTATTAACCCAACTCTTCTCTCGCTTGTCTTCCTGCTCTCATCTTCTCTTTTTCTCTTCACAATTCTAAGTACGCTGCATCAGTAACTGATAACCTGCTGATAGTTATGCCAATCGAACGTCGGCCCAAGCCACTACCTCTTTGTCATTAACAGGATTCCTATCAGGATCAAACAAGTCAAGTCAATTTCCACCGCTCAAATTCAGGCCACAGCCCCCGGCTTTGCTACTCAGGAAAAATGCCAATTCATCCGATCATACAGGAGCTTCATATTGTCAGTTTTAACCTCTAATGCAAGTGAGAAAAACATTACAAAATGGAAAAGTAAACCAATGAAAGCTCATTAAAGAGATTAACTAACTTTTGCCTCCAGTAAGGACTGCTTCTCTCACGACATAATTGAGCAAAAAGAAGTGTCCAACAACTCAATGAATAAGTATTTCAATAAATAATCTATGAAAAATCATGATTTATATCAACATCTAATTGACATTGAAGTTCAACGGTAACAGATGATAAATACGTGATGCTTAAAACATGCATGAATCACACAACAAATAAATAATAATCTTTTACCAAAATTGATAAAAATCTACCACCCCCAGTGTAATCGGAAACAAGTTGGAAACCCTAACAAACTTAGCTTAACCCTGCAACGGAGTTACGGAAGTGAAACATCACATATACGCACAATTACTGCAAATTTCGAAGCTTGAAACCCTAAACCAAATCCAAAATCAACACAACCTAGGGCACAAAAACAGCACACCAAAACACTCCAAATTTCAAATTCAAGTACCTCACAATCGCCTCAACATTTTTCCGACCTCGGGTTCCAACCCGAAACCTCACCATCCCCCACTTCTTCTCCGTCGTCGTCGTCCTCTGCGCAATCACCCGACTCAACATTCCCATCTACGCTCTCCTTCTCGAGCACGCCCCGCGTTTTGGCGGTAAAATCGCTATAAGTTCAGCTCATGTTTGGCTACGGGGATATGCCAATCCTCCAACCGGGATATATTCCTATTCAGAGCTTGAACAGAAGCTCAAATTACATACATATACTTAGCCCAAAACGACGTAGTTTAGATAACAATAACTATATTTTCCTCTTCATGCACAAAATTGCTTTAATTTATGATCGACCCATTTTGATTTGATTGTATCGAATCTGATTAAAGTTATTTAAATTTCTTATCGATTCATTTTGATTTGATTGTATCGGATCTGATTATGCTTTTAGTAATAAACATGTTATGGAGGAACATAAATCAGTAAAGAAAGACTCACCTTAGCAACCTCTTCAATGGTCATGAACCAATGAAATCCTTGTCAAGTCCTCCATCACAAAACTATTCACTACAATATTCTGAAGCCCACCAAACAAGCAATTTCCCTCAAGAAAGACCAGCAGCAACAAGCAACAGCTGCAGTTGCTTGTAGCCAACTCAATGGGAGACTTATATACAAGATTCTACATGGCCTTCTTCCATTGACCCGGATTTCATAGATATCTGATCAGCCCTCTGACGAATCGATGACAGCCGCCGCGGTTTCTCAGGTATATTTTTCTCCCATTGATCAAAAAATATAGGCCAGAGAAGCCACAAGGACTGTAGCAAGGCTTTTAAAATGCTGCCGAGAATGTGATGGGTTAAAAAATTCTACAACTTGAGGATGGAAATTTCCAGCCAAGTTGTGTAAGTCTGGCTCTTTAAATCGGATTCGGGTCTGAAAACTGTCCAGCAGAATTGTCTGATACTATGTATCCTTCTCTGGCTGAAGATGGTCAGAAGTATGCAACTCCAGGCCGAGGCGTTCAGGTTCAAGCTGCAGGGATGCTTTATGCTCCAGCCCAGTTGAGGTCTCGTCCACTGAATGCCGGTGGGATGTGGTCCACCGGCCTTTGCCACTGCTGCGATGATCCAGCTAACTGTAAGACTTAGCCCCAAAAATATGTACATGTCTGGTTGAGGTTGTGCTTGTCATATGTTTTTAAGGTATGTTTTTGTTGTAGCTTTGATCACATGTTGTTGTCCCTGCATCACATTCGGGCAGATAGCTGAGTTAATCGACAAGGGGTCACCGGGTAAGTCCTAGAAATGATCATAGAATTTTTATGGGAAAAGTGTTTGTTACCTGCGAGGTCTGATTTGTACTGTTTTATTGAAATTGCAAGACTGTGCTACGCATGGTTCCATGTATGGCCTGCTCCTAGTGACCGGCTGTGCGTGCCTGTACTCGTGCTTTTACCGGTCAAAAATGAGAGCGCAGTATGATCTAGAGGAGTCTCCGTGCGTGGACTGCCTGGTGCACTTCTGCTGCGAGGCTTGCGCTCTCTGTCAGGAGTACAGAGAACTCAAAGCTCGAGGACTCGACATGGGAATAGGTACATGAAGTCATTTGTATGACTTTCAGAAGATCTTGTGTAACTTTGTTCGAGTCTTTTTATGTTCTGACTTGGGCATCATAGGCTGGGAGGCCAACATGGAGCGACAGCGGCGGGGCGCGGTGACATCTCCGGTCATCCCTCAGGGCATGTCTAGATGAACCCGGCTACACACACGTCTCATAAATCACTCCAAAGACACAAATTTGTGAGGTTTGGGTGGACAAGATTAACTTGGTATTTTAACTTGTCATAACCAACATACACTCTTTGTCCATAGCTATGTAAATCAATCCATTATAATGAAACAGTTGTTTTAGATCAACTGGAAGCTAACTAAAATGACACGAAAGATCACAAAGAGAAAAAAACAGGTTTGGGAGCAGGAAATTGAACTAAATACACAAATCACACAAAAGCAACAATGACAAGGGACAGTGTCACTTTTTCTTGTTGGAAATGCTGAATGAGCTAATTTTCATGGGAGTGGTGACTACCAAAGGAGCTTCTGGGGAGTCCCGGATGGCAAATCTATCATTCATGAAACGACTGTCGATGATGGATTCATCCTTGGGAACAATTTTGTAGCAATAACAGCTCTTCAGGCCTTGCTGGTTTCTGTAGCATTCGTGAGCACTGTTCTTTACCTGCTGAAAGTTCCATACGACACTGAACTTGCCCACTGTGGCAACTAGATGACGCTCCTGCTTACCTTCCTCTGTAACCTGAAGTAATAGAACACATGGGGATTAAGCAGGCTGCAAACGATACATCCTCATTCTCATCAAACACAGATATATTGACAGCTTATACAGCTCAACATCGAGTAATATTAAAACGAGCAAGCAGGCAATTTAATCATCATGGCAAAGAAACTAAGTATGACCCACATCAAAATAGTCTAATGTAGATGGTTAAAGCTCAGTTCAACAAAAGCTAACATTAAAACAAGTATAATATTCAAGCTTACCCAAGAGAATTGGCCACCATGAAACTTGTTATTCTCCCCAGCCATATGTGCATCAACAGGAGTCAACTTCAACAACCTTGGAGCAGGTATTTTGTTACCCATCCGGCCACTGAATCCAGTCTTGGTTTTCCCATCTTTATCAGTGAAAAGTGTGCATATGAGGACCAAATAGGTGTCAGTTGTGCCCAATACCCATTTTCCATCATAGGTTACATCAACATGAGTAATTGGTGAGCCAAGCCCAGGAAATGCAGTTTTAGCCATCCTCATAGATGCCTTAGAATACAATCTTATTTTTCCATCAAGTGATCCAACCACAATGGACCCATCACCAGCCGTCGCAAAACATTGAAAGTTAGTCCCTCTGGAAAACTGATGTCCCTGTGTCCAGTGCAAAACGGGAGAAGTAGATGACGCTAGGCTTTGAACAATTCCCTTCCTTTCTCGCATATCCCATTGGCACAATCTGTTGTTGTCCAGACCCAAAAATGTTGATCCAGAAGGATCCAGCTGTGAATCTTTAGAATCATTTGTTATGTCCCTCATAGTGATGTCAGCCCCATCTTTTTCAAATTTCCACTGAGTAACAACTTTTCCAGTCTCAATATCAAGCTGATGAATTCCTGTTGTTTGAGCCTGGCCATCCTTCATTGGACTCATAAGAAGCATATTCGTCTCTCCCCTCATCAAAAGTGCCTTCTTAGGCGTAGACTGCCCAAACCCCGAACCACCGTAACTCCCATCATTAAATTTCACATGTACACCTTTACCATGAATTCCATGACTAAAATTCTTAACAACCTGAACTCCCGAATCACTCACCAAAAAACTATTATCCAGCGCCCCTAGCGCCAAACTCTGTATCACCCCACCACCAGCTGCCTCCTCAAACTCCTCCAACAAATCCTGATTGGCCCTGGCCGGCATCCAACCCTCGGGACTTTTTCCCCAGCCCCCATCAGCATCCTCCCACATAGAATCATCCGCAGCCTCCGGCTTCACCCACCCAATAAACTCATTCCCATACACCTTCACCTTATTCTCCTCCGTTGCCTTCACCCCATACACATTCTCAAACAAACAATCCTGAAACCTAGTCACAAAGCTCCTATAATCCTCATCACTAAAAAACCTCAACGCCCAAACCCCTCCCGCCACAAAATCCACCCTCCTCTGATCCCCAAACATCTTCAACTGCAAATCAGTCGAAACCCTAGCCCTCACTTTCCTCCCCACTTTCAAAACCCACACCGCCTCCTTCCCCCCATCATCCTCCTCCTCCTCTTCTTCCTCCTCCTCCTCATCAATTCTCACAAAGCTATACGCCGTCACCTTCTCCGAAACGATCCATTTCGCGTTCGGCGTGTTCCCACCGATGTGTAAATACAGTTTAACCGCGTTGTGCAAATTAGGGCTTTGCGTAGGGTACTTCAGTTTCAGTGCCTTCAGCTTCCTATCAACCTCATCTAACGGCGTAACCACAGTTTTTTCCGATTTCGTACCTGAGGAGGACGGAAACGAGTCCGTCTCCGGCGCATCCTCGTACTGCTCCTCGCTCTGGTCCTCCTGGCTCGCTTCATCCTCGTAGTCCGAGTCGGATGAGCCCAGATCCAGACCTTCTCGGCTCTGCGATCCTCCCATCGCGATCGAAAGCTGCTTCGATTTTTCTGAGAATTCGATAGAGAGAGAAATTGAAAGCGATGAAACGAGAATTTGGAGTTTGCGATCAAGTCGGTGAAGTTGGCGTAAAATGAACTCCATCTTTTATATAATTAAATAAATCAAAAATAAATTTAATTTTTTGAATAAGTCGGGCCCATTTAAAAAGTCAAACAGCCCATTAATGAGGCCCAACGGCCCAAATAGCCTCGCTTCATTCAATCCTGCATAATTGTATCATGCAACATCATAAATCAGGCAGCTGGAAACTAGTTTCTACATCACAATGAGTCAAATTAGCACAGCCATCAAGCTTCATCTCTTGGCATTGCCTCCTTTAGAAACGGCACATATTACATAGGTTGTGCCAGGATTGAGTAGCCGGAGAATGTCGTCATGGAACAACCTGCGAAAAAACATTTACTTCACTGTGGAGTGGATGAATTCCGTGATGCATTTTGACAAAGGCATGAAAATATAGATGTGAATGATGTGCCAGTTACTTGGTTTTTCCTTGCAGCATGATCTGAGGTATTCTTCCTCTGCTACTCATTTGATGGTCGATTAGTCACTCTGGCTCGTCTATGAAGTTCTGGTCCGATAACTCTGCAAAGAGGTATTTATATATAGTGAGACGCATGATGACGGATGTAAGGGGAAAAAAGAAATCAGTTTTTACTAATATTGATCTAACAGGCTCAGCTAGCTATGGTAATCTAAAAATTGTGCAAGGAAAAATGCACAACAGTATATAAGCTAAGAGGCCTGCATCTAGCTATTATTAACCTCATGTTGAAGTCGAAAAAATATGGATGGCATTCATAGAATGCACAGGCATCGTGGGTTGTAAATTTATGAACTCAGCTGTAAATGGTGGCAAAGATTGAGAAAGATGATTTACCAGCACTGCTGCTTGAAAGGTGATAACTGTCATAATACACTGCTACCTGCTGTGGATGGGAAATATTTTTCCTCCCACCATGGCAGCTTTCATCACTAAAGAGCATATAGTCTTTTCCTGAACTATGCGTGGATCCTCCATAATGTTTGCCAGAAGATCTGCAATTGCGCATACGTGGTTTCTCTCTAATATTATTGTTTCTAATATCCATTTGCAACTTGGATTTTGGTTGCAGCATTTTCCTGCATCCATCTTGAAGCACTGTGAACTGAGAATAGTGGAAAATAAAACCAAGAAAAGGATCCTGAGTTGGCGTAAGATTAGTAATTAACCCACGGCTTTTTGAGGACATTCATGCGTATAGATTATATACCTTGTCTGAAGAGTTACGGGCGTTAGCGAGCAGCTGGTCAGGTGAATTTCTACTAGACAAAGCAACTGACTGGTGCAGTTGTTGTACGAATGATGCCTCTAAAGATTTGATGTATAAGTTATGTTTCTCATTTGTCCACACAATAGATTGCTCCTACAACAGAACAACAAGCATGGGAGAGAAATGTTAAGAAAGTGCTGGTTTCTAGTTTAATTCAAAATACAAAACACTGGCACTCGCCGCCATTTTAACCTTCAGGCATGCCATAATACCACAAGTGTCGGATGGGGCACGTACAATTTTGAAGAGCCACATTACACAATGCTTCAAAGCAGGTTTCATAAGAGGGGCTGGAGAAATAATTTATTTCTACTACTTCTGGAAAGTAGTGAAAATGAAAAAACAAGCTGAGTTGCAAAAAAAAAATCCTACTTAATCCAACATATTAATAGACACCCCAAATGACCCAAAATTCAGTGATCAAAAGGATAAAAAACTAAGATAAGGTAGGAGAACTGGAATCACGCCGGTGAACAAGAAACAAGAGCATTTTACAAGTACCTCATACCTCAAAAGAACCACTATCTTACCCTTATCAGAAAAAAATATTCTAGAGTACACACCACACTATATAGCCACCATTTAAAGAATCCAACATTCTGCCGATGGCATACAGATTACAGACCCTGCACAAGTCACCTTTTTAGCAGCAGCAGAAACTAACTAACTAAAATAAGATCAAGAAAACAAAATCAACGAAAAATGTAAATAAATTATCTAGAACAGTCTCGTTATACATAAACAAAGCTACAACAATAGAAAGTTCATTCAAATCATATCGATCACTGCATCCATATCAAGCTACATGTTTTTATCAAAGGGCATACTCATTGCAGAAAACCCTAATTACAACTCAATGAATCTCAAAGATTGCAGTTTATCGCTAACTCCTCCATTCAAGGACTAATTTAATAATCCTAATAAAAATGAATATAAAAAATCAAAGTCAAGGCAAAGCAAGCGAAGCTGAATGCAAAAATCTACACCTGAAATTCAACAGGATAGATCTGACTGCAAGCATCCACTACACCAGTCATGGACGACATCGCCTCATCCGAGTTCGACCTCTTCAAACCACTCCCACGCCAATCCATCAAATCCGCTCGCAACGCTGCCCCCTCAACCTCTTCCCCAATCAGCCTGGATCGTCACCGTAGAATCGCGAAACTGCGAAGATCTGAGCAGAGAAAATCAGAAAATCTTCTCGAGATTGAAAACCCTCGCACGGCCGAATATGCGAAGTCGAGAGGAAAAGGACCGATGACGTAAACAAACGGTGTCGTGCTGACTGACCTGGCGTGCGCTTTGTGACACGTGGTGGTGCGCTTTTGTATAAAGTGCCACGTCGGATTTGAGAATGTTAATATGAACGTGATCCGAAGTTGCAAAGCCAAAATTGATTAGGTTAACTACTTTAAGCATCTTTAGTTTAGATTTTCTGAATTGATTTTAAATTAAAATAAACAAACAACGACGTCGTATGATTTATCTTCTTACATTTAACCAAGCCCGAATCGCTAATCATTCCTCCGATCAATCATTCGTCGACAAAGAATCTCAGATCTGCGATCATGGCCATCGCTTCGTCCTCCGCCGCCGCATTCACCTGCTCCCGGCTTCGTCAAGCCCCAGAGTCCTCCTCCTCCCTCACTCGCGCACTGCATCTTACTGTTACAGCACGATCCGGCGTTGTCCGTTTCCCAGCAGGGAAGGTTGCTAGGGTTTTGGAGTCGCATGTGAGCAGGAGTGGTGGTAGACGGTTGACTGCTCTCGCGGTGAGCGATTCGAAAGGTAGGATGTCCGTCTCTGTTTCTTCGCTTTGTTCTGGTTTCATTTTCATATGTGGAAGAGCGAGTTCGAAGGCTTGGTCGAGTGTAGTTTTGGAATCGTTTTCTGATTGTGTTAGCAGTTTTGTTGTGCTTCGATCGTAATGAAGCGATCTTGAAGCAATATCCTTGTTGAATTTGAGGTCTTGGAGCTTCTTTGTGAAAATTAGGGTTGTAAGATTGTGGAAATGGGGAGTGTCAGTCATTAAGCTTGAAGTTAGTTAAGTTAAAAAAGATGCAATTAACTCGGTTCCACAAACAGTAATCATGTCAGATTAACATAGATCTCTCCGCAGAAGTCGGTTGTTATGGTTGAATTTATGTATCCCCCGACGGCTAGCTGAAGATGGATTATGCTTAATGAACACTGGATAGTGTTAATCAGTTGTATTTAACTAGTGGCCTGCTCCTGAGAATAGTCCTAGTTATGATTGCCTTACTGTGCAACCTGTCTTCGTTTTGGATTAATTGTGTGAGAATGTTTATTATCGATGCTTTTTATGTGACAAAATGTTGTTAGCTTGCCTTGATCATATGTAGAAGGTTAGTGTGGTGGACACTGACAATTTTTACATAGGTTGAAATACTTGTTGTGAGATGGAGAGATTTAAAAGTCCTGCCTTTTCCCATTCGTCCTACGTGCTGTGGCTGTTCCTCAAACTGTCTCTTTGTTGTAAGTTTACACTTTAAAACAATTTACAGGCTTTCTTATAGCAGCTAGGTAACTGGATTTAAATTTCTGTGCATTTCCTGCTCGGAGTTATTGGTTACGTATTTCAGACCATGTAGACTTCCCCGGATACCTTGCTGTTATGCATGGACATGAACTGGGATTAAATGCCTTTCAGTACTGTTATGATTGAGTTGTTTTTATGTCTTTTTGAGTCGCTGTTACTGATCCCTGTAAACCAATAGATTTGTTTATTTGACTCTGGATCTTTTATATTCCATCCTCTAATGTGCTTGGCAAATACTGCAGCTTCAGCAATCACTGGAGATTCATGGGAAGAGCTAGTCCTCAACAACTCAGCTCCCGTTCTGGTCGAGTTCTATGTGAGCTGGTGTGGCCCCTGCAAGATGGTCCACAGGGTGGTAGATGAGATTGCACAAGAATACGCTGGAAGATTAAAATGTTTCACTCTAAACGCCGACACTGACCTGCATATTGCTGAAGATTACGAGATCAAAGCCGTCCCAGTTGTCGTCCTCTTCAAGAACGGAAAGAAACACCAATCTGTGTTTGGAACCATGCCCAAGGAGTACTATGTCGCCGCCATAGAGAATGTCCTTCAGCCATGATGCCATTCAGTTTCCTGAGGTTGATCATGGCCGAGGCAAATATCTCGTTTCCAGTTCATGGTCAATCTCATTAAACACGTCGTTTCATAGCTTTTATTGTCCCTACAATCATGAAACCACGTCGTTTCAAAATACCACATTTGTCAACAGGTTGAGGAATTCCCAGTTCCCTTCAATCTGAGAACCTCATACTCTTCTTATGTTATTCTTAATGTTATCCTGCCATTGAAAGCCTGGAAGGTTCGTGAACTTGTACACGAAGTGGCCCCATGAAGGCCCAATAAGCCCAACACGAAGGCTAAAAAAAGCCCAATACGGATCGCAGCCGTCATTCCATGATCACAAGCTTCGATCTCCTCCTCTATCTTCATCGGTAAGCATTGGCATCAATCTCTTCCTTTAATCCTCAACTTCGGCTAGGGTTTTGCAATCCCCTCTCTCTTCCATTTCTCACCGTTCTTCAACATCATCCAATCCGATTCTGGACCTGATCCTCAGTTACAGATTCGCAGCGTCTTTCTGGTATTTCTTCATATCATTAATCTGCCTTTTAGGATTTTCTTAATCTCTCTATCGTAGATTTTTACAGTATCGGTGACATCGTAGCAGCTTTTCAGATTCTTCAGCTCAAGGTATGATGATGATGATGATGCTCTACTTGTCTTCTGTGTTCTTGTATCATTTTTGTTGAATTTTGAGTATCTATGTTTCAAGTTGATTTCTCATGCTTGAATTCCGGTTTGATGTGAAATTGATTGTCAATACTAAATACTAGAGTTTTATTAATGAGGGATTAAGTAGGGCTTTTTATGGCTTTTGATTGATTGATTCTGATCGTTAAGCTGAGTTGTGGTCTGGCAATGAATTGTGTTTAGTTGGAGTTAGAGTAAGACCGAGGTTTGTGATTTGGTCCATGGACTGTGTTGTGTTCATTCTTTTTTATATTCAAATTATGCTATGTTTGAGTCACTACGAGCTACCTGGATGCCCATATGCTGTTGTGTATCTCCATTTAGTTGCTATGTGAAGGTACATGCTATTTTTTTTTTTTGGCTAATTGAGTGTCATATAGAGTTTTTATCAGTAGGAAGTTGTTGGATTTAGGTAGCTGGCCGTTAAAGATACTCGAGGTTATAAGTGCATATAACGATTTGATTCACAGTTCTTATTTAAACTTGTGAATATTTGGTATGTTTGGATCCTAAAACTAATTACACTCGCTGAATGTAGCAGGAAAATCTGAAGTGTGATCTATTATTGATGGCCGATGTGCCTTCTTCGTCAGTGGTTGTGTCTTCCGAATCATTTCTACAAAATGGAGCACAGATAACGAGTTCCAACCCACATCAACCTTTTGTGGTTCCTCAATGTTTGTCTCCTTCTCAGGGCCCTGTTGCTATTTTATGGGACATGGAAAATTGTCCTGTTCCAAGTGATGTGCGGCCAGAAGATGTGGGGGGAAATATTAGAATGGCCTTGCGAGTCCACCCGATGATTCAAGGAGTTGTCACTATGTTTTCGGCTTATGGAGACTTCAATGGTTTTCCTAAGAGACTTCGAGAGGGCTGTCAAAGAACTGGTGTGAAGCTGATAGATGTACCGAATGGAAGGAAGGATGCAGCCGATAAAGCCATTTTGATTGATGTGTTTCTGTTTGCTCTCGACAATCCTCCTCCTTCTACTATCATGTTAATTTCTGGGGATGTTGATTTCGCTCCTGCCCTTCATATACTTGGGCAGCGTGGGTACACAATAATTCTTGTCATTCCTTCGAATGTGGGTGTATCATCAGCCCTTAGCAATGCTGGGAGATTTGTGTGGGATTGGCAGAGCGTGGTGCGCGGTGAAGGCTTTCTTCCCCCTCCTAGGGCGATATACCCTCCCCGTGTTGGACCTGCAGAGGTTGCTGGATACTTAGTTGGTTACCATGTAAGTGAAAATCCAGACAGCCAAGCTGATGAGGAGTCAATAGTCTACAGAGGAATGTCACAAGGATATTACAGCTCACGGGGTTCTCCAATGACATCACAACCTATAGTGGACTTCAACAACTGTACGTCTGCTCTTTCAGTCAGTCATACTTTTCCAGCAACTTTAAGGTCACAAAGTTGCTTGTCTGGCTTGAACAACAATGCAGCAGGAGGGTTCAGCAATCCTGACAAGAATGAACTGGATTCCTTTGTCCGGCCAGGCGACTTGATTGGTTTAAAGGGGCAGTTGGTCAAGCTTTTGGAACTATCAGGTGGATGCATACCTTTTATTCGTGTGCCATCAGAGTATCAAAAATTATTTGGCCGACCACTCTATGTCTCTGAATATGGGGTGCTTAAACTTTTTAATCTTTTCAAGAAGATGACCGATATAATTGTTGTGGATGGGAAAGGCCATAAGAAGTTTGTCTACCTCCGGAATATGAGGCCGTGCTCATCATTTCCTCCTGCAAGAGATGGAAGCAAAGTGAATTTTAATCAAGATGATGGAGTTGATACAACTATGTGTGCAGGCTCATCTGATGAGTTGTCAGACGAAGAAAGGAAGCAAAATGATGAGACCACAAACGCCCCCAGCTTAATCAAGAACACCCCTAGCTCACAGATGAACCACCAGATTATAGAACTGCTGGAACAGTTCAAAGTCGAGCTTCAAGAAATTCTAGTAAGCTACTCGTGCAGGATCTTCTTGAACTCCTTTGAAGCAATCTACCAGCAGCGGTACAAGAGAGTACTGGACTACTCCAAATTCGGCGTTGGCAGCTTAGAAGAGTTGCTGGACATGGTAAGTGATGTTGTGGTTTTTCAAGAGGAACCAATAAGCAAACACCAGTTCCTTGCTGCAGTCGGCATCTAGAACAACAAAAAAAATAACAACAGGACTCTGGCCTATCTACATCTGCTTGTTAACCACACTTAATGCTACAGACGGACGCTCAGTCCTCTCTCTAGTTGGCCGCTAGAAGAAAATGAGAGCACCATAAAGATGCATCAGGTACTCTACACGTCATTTTAACCTAAACTGTAACATACAATGTTGTCTTTACCACTCTCAACTTGAATGTACATAAAACAGTTCCGTGCAATACATTCCTTTGAAGCATCTCGAATGCCTCAAGATGGGGGAAACTACATGGTTGTCTATTTCTACAAGGTAAAATAGAACTTACCCAAAAACAAGCTCACTGAGGTTCTAATTTTCAGCTACTGATCGCATTGTCGTAATATATCAGAGAAGCGACGCAGGCGGAGCTCCGACGGTGGTGGACTTGGCTAATAGCCATCTAGCTCAAGGTGAGGAACGAACTTTCACCATATTTTTACTTTCCTATGGAATCTTTGCCGGCCACCCTGACAGACCCAAATGTATAGAAGCAGCATTTTCTTAGAACATGTTTGAACCACTGGTACTATAAAAGTAATATGCTACAAGCAATCTCTGTATCTCAGTTGACCAAGGTCAACTCATTTTCATTGGTAGTGTGTTTGAACTTTGATGCATGGTTTGCTGACTTGGGCCAGTCCCGAGCCCATTTTCCTTCTAACATTTCCTCCTTGCATGGTTTAATAAGAGTATTCGAATTGGTCGGAGCATTTCAATTTTTTATAATAGTTCCTCGATCAGTAATTTTTATTATTATTCATCAAATAGTAATAGCATTTTGAATAAGAGTATTCGAATTCGTTAGAGCATTTCAATTTCTTAGAATAGCTCCTCAACGAGCAATTTCTATTATTATTCATCAGTAATAGCATTTTGAACATTTTTTACACCAATACAACCTCCCATAGAAGCTCATATTAAAAAATAATATTTTAAAATATTTTTTCCGAAGAAATTTATTGATTATCACCAAATATTTTATCCATATTTTACATAATAAATCATAATTGGTTATGGAAACCGGTGAACAATTATAGTTATTAGATTGTATGTTTTATTTTTAGTTGTGTTTTAATTTTATTGAGAAATTATATTAAATTTTGAATTGTATTTTCATTTTACGATGTATTTTAATTAAGTGTTGTATTTCAAATTTCAATGAATTTTATTTTTATGAGAATAATTAAATTTTAAATCCTAAATCTGCTTGGAGCTCCTCCTCCCTCAACTCCTCCGGGAAATTCTCCGAGAGCAGTAGAGCATCTCCTTTAGCTCCTCACCGATGCATAACTTAACAGGCGAGAAGCTTCTACAATCCGGAGGAGATGATCACCGGTGCGTATGCTCTAACATTGAATTTGAAGAACAGTTCATACGTTACCGGATATCGAGCACTACAAATCGTGTAAAACTAGAAGAAATCAGTAAAAAGATAGTGACTTGACCTCTTATGGCTTTTTCTTTAAAATTTAAATTTTCAATCGCTCAATTGAATTCAAATCATTTCAGTTATTTTTCAATTATTTAAAATATTTTATTTCATTTCCATTAAAAGTAAAAAATCTTCATTTTGTTTATGGCAATTTGACTCATAAAGTATAAAACATTTTAACTATTTATTGTACATCAAAATGAATACAAAAAAAGTTTATTCCCAACATTCCTTTTCATTAAAGCATTTAAAATATTACGCATATTTTTATAATCAAAGTATTTAAATCACTTTGACTCCCATATCTGATTTTCAAATTCTGATCTTTGAATGAGAAAAACTCAGCGAGGCTTTAAAGGCAAGCAATAAAAATCGATCAATACCCCCCAAAAAACGCCTGCAGAAGTTAAGCCTTAAAAATTAGAATATCCTCAGAAATCCTTCCTCTGATAAAAACCCAGCACTCCACCCCATCATTCTAAGCTTCATCAATGGCCTCGGTATGTATATATCACCCACTTATTCATCATCAACATCATCATCAACAGCATCATCAGCAGCATCATAGTCATCGTGTGTTTGTGTATTTGATTTGCAGGTGGCGACCAGGGTACTCATATCAGGTCTTGTCCTGAATCTGATGTGGGTCTGTTCAGCAATCAAGGTACACGAGCTTCACACACGACATTGTGTCTCAGTTTTTTCTGGGTTTTGAAAACGTTGGAAATTGAATTCGTTGCGAGAGTTTCGCAGGTAGGACACACCTGCATCATCAGCAGCTCCTGCGATGCTGGCCTCCACTGCGAGACCTGCCTCGCCAATGGCAACTGGCGCCCCAGGTGCACCCGCATCCAGCCCCTCAACCCCACTGCAAATGTATTGTCCCCTGCCCCAATTTCTGTCTTGTTTTCCTTTACGTGTCTGTGTTTTTTTGATGATGATGAGGTTTAGTAAAATCTGGGATTTCTAGAACAAGGGGCTGCCCTTCAACAGATACTCATGGCTAACCACCCACAACTCTTTCGCCAAGCTGGGTGTGAAATCAGGCGCTGGAGGCCCGCTGCTGGCTCCCACCAACCAGGATGACTCCATCACTGATCAGCTCAATGTACTCAGCCACTCTTCTCTGCACTTTCCACTTTCCATTCATTACTTCCTTCAACTCCTTTTTGCACCTAAATACTGCTTTGTTAGGTCTTTCTCCAATGCACCAAGAATAAGCTACTAAAATGGCGGCCAGCCCCATGATGGGGCACCTGTCTTTTTAACTCATGTGCTAAAAAACAATCCTAGGATTGAGGTTTAAAGTCCATGTCTTTGTTCCTGTCGGGTCAAGGCTTCCATGTGCTTAAAGTTCCTAAAAATAGTAAAGTGTTGCTTGAGTTAAGGTTTAGGTGATAGGACTCGGATTCGGACATAACTGTTTTTATTGCAGAATGGCGTGAGAGGACTGATGCTGGATATGTATGACTTCAAGAATGATATCTGGTTGTGCCATTCTTTCCAAGGCCAGTGCTTCGATTTCACTGCATTTGTAAGTACCTTGAGGACATAAATCTCTCAGTTTTCACTGCACCAAATTCTGACATTTTGATTTTTCTCCAGCAACCTGCGATAAATGTCCTGAGGGAGGTTCAAGCATTTTTAGATGCCAACCCTGAAGAGATCATCACCATTTTCATCGAAGACTACGTCAGCGCGCCAAACGGCTTAACCAATCTGTTCAACGCGGCAGGCTTGAGGAAATTCTGGTTCCCGGTGTCTCGAATGCCTCAAAATGGTGGAAACTGGCCGACAGTGGAAGACATGATTAACCAAAGCCAAAGGCTTGTGGTGTTTACATCAGAAAAAACCAAGGAAGCCTCTGAAGGGATTGCATATGAGTGGAAATACACTGTAGAAAATCAATGTAAGAATCTGTCTGGTTTGAAATTTTGTCTGTGTTTTTGAGATCTGATCTCTGAAACAAAATGCAGATGGGAATGGAGGGATGGTGGAGGGCTCCTGCCCTAAGCGCGGAGGGTCAGTGCCGTTGGACACCGCGTCGATATCCTTAGTTGTGATGAACCACTTCCCTGACAATCCTGATTTTGTGGCAGCTTGCAAGCACAACTCTGATGCCTTGATCAACATGGTCAATACTTGTCATCAAGCTGCCGGACAGCGATGGCCTAATTACATAGCTGTCGATTTCTACAAGGTAAAAATACAACTTACCCAAAAACAAGCTCACTGAGGTTCAAATTTTCAGCTACTGATCACATTGGGAAAATATATCAGAGAAGCGACGCAGGCGGAGCTCCGGCGGCGGTGGACTTGGCTAATAGCCATCTAGCTCAAGGTGAGGAACTTTCACCATTTTTGTACTTTTCTATGTATATCTTAGCCGGCCAACCTTAACAGCATTTTCTGTACATTTGGGTCTGTCAGGGAACTAGAACATCATCAGAAGAACATGTCCATGCAGCAGCTGAAACTTGAAATACCATGTTTACAGACTTTCTTTGAATCACATGTCCATGCTACCTCTGTTTCTCTGTTGACCGAGGTCAACTCATTTTCAGTAGGAATGAATGGTTTGCTCACAGGGGCCTGGCCCAATACCAAACACAATCCCATTAAGGCCCAACAAGGCCCAAAACAGGCCCAAAAGATGAATTTGAAAAAGGTTTTAGCAAACATAATTCTTTAACCTGAATGAGAGGTGCATATGACAATGTCTACACCAAAAAAAACAAGACAGAACCAGAATCTTTAAATCCTTAAAATGAATGAGTCCCTTAGGAAGAGAACCATGGCAGCATCTCGGCCCCGGCGGCCTTGTAAATGTCCTCCACCGGGTACCGGTCCAGCAACGCCGTCGCCTGGTCGAGAAAAGCAAGAGATTATGAGCAAATATAGCAATGTGGTGATGAGGATGAAATGGGTACTCAAGTTGTTTGATTACTTACTCGAGCCTGAATCATGATCATGGTGAGATTGGATTGGTGGTCGGAGGAGATATGTAAGGACTTAACCTCGAGCTGAAACTTGTCCAGCACCAAGCAGATTCCACTGTAGAATCCTGGCTTTCTAGCCCCACAGATACTGAACAGAGCCTCCCGGCCGCAAACACAGACCACAACATTCTGGGACGTGAATGTCCTGAAAGTGACAGATGAGGGTGAGAGTGTCAGCTTCACTGCTGTCTCTCCAGAGTTTAGGACATTTTTGTTGCTTCTAGGGGTTGTGGGGCATGAGTTTGTAGGGGTGACCGATGCGGATGAGGAGAAATAGTAGTGGTCAGCTAAGAGGGCTTCCCTTGAGAGGGGCTCAAAAGACAACATATGTTGTTGGAGGTTCAGGTGGTGTTGAGGTGGGATGAAGGAGGAGGAAGAAGGTGAAAAGGGGTTGAAGCTGACGCCATTGTTGAACTCCTTGAGCTTCTCATCCTTCTTGTTTTGCAGAATCTGTAGCCTGTGCTCTAGGATTCTTATGTAGTTCACTGTCTCTTCCACAATGGTTGATTTGTCAGCCTGCAAAATCAAGTGGGCCAAAAGCTAGGAGTTCCATCAATCTCAAACCCTAATTAACTCCAATGTCCAAATCTCTAGGGTTTGTTTCTACCTCAAATCATAGATTCTACATTCAATTAAGCTCCCCACTCATCAAAACCTCGGAGATTTTAAGAAGGAAATTGTAAAAATAGATGTTAGAAATTTCGTAACGTGCTGAACAGAGTGTTACTTGATTCTAGATTTTAAACCATATCTGACGGACTGGATGTATGCATAAATTTTTGTCTAGATGAGATGAATGTTTTTTTTACCTTGGATGGAAGATGAGGGACCAAACCATGTAGAGTGGTGAACATGTTCCTCATCCTCTTCCTCCTCTCCCTTTCGGTTTGGGTATGAAATTCCGGAACTTGTTCCTCCTCCATACTCTTCCCATTTCCTCTCCCCGCATCGCCATCTCCGGTGATCACCGCGTTTTTCATCCCTTTCTCCTCCTCCGTCGCAGCCTCCTCAATCCTCCCTCCGCCGCCACCGGCTCCCCACATCGAAAAACTGCAGCTATCCCAACCAAACATCTCGTTCATCTCCTCTTCCTCCTTCCCTCCTTCCTCCATTTCCGCTCTTCAATCCACCTTGCTCTCTCTCTCTCTATTTAAATGAAATTTGGATCACCAAACTAAGAAAGGGTTGGTGAGTTCACAAAGGTGGCTAAAAAGCCTCAAGGCTATTATCGTAATTTTATCAATAAGCCCAAAACATATTCAGCATAAATTATCTTTTGTCTACCGGAAGGCTTTGGAGAATCAATTTTTATTAAGAAACGACTACAATTAGTCCGCCGTGAATCAAGACGATCCGACTAGCCCGTCATTTTCCTTTTTATTTGGAATCCTCATTTATAATTATGCATATTCAATTATAAGAATGAGTATATTTTCAACGTGAACTACTCATTCAATGCCCAATTTACCCCTCTACCCCTCGTATCTCACGAAATTACCAAATTGCCACTGGAAGATTGGGATTTGAATTTTTTTGAAGGGTATGTATGATTCACATGTAAATTACCCAACAAGGTTTCATCTTTTCCAATCATTTCGATTAGAAAGTAAATGATTGGCATCCAAAATAAACAGCAATATCATCATTGCGAATTTGTTTTACTAGTAAAGTTTTTGTACATGAAAACAATAACAATCTATCTTAAATTTGATTGGAGTAAAAGTATGCTGAAATGTCGGTGTATCATCTTACATGGCACGATAATAAAAAGTTTGTCATTGCGTACTCATCAACAGAAAGGAACATCATCATTACTTTTTTGTCGTCATCCGTTCCGTTACATCGTATTATTGACTACAATATCAACACCACAACCGCAACGTCATAATAAAGAATAATAATTAGTGTAATTAATTTAATTTTTAATTTATTTATTAAAAATATAATGAAAAATAAGTGGCAAAGTAGTGAAAGCCCAAGTGGGTCTAAGATAAATGGGCCGGCCCATTAAGAGAACCACAGAAGCCCTAGAACGGCTTCCTATACATCTGTCAACCGAAGCTGTGCTAGGGTTTACTTCTTTCTTTGCTTCTCACTGTCGTAGTCAGGTTTCGGAGAGTCTCAGGATCCGCAACCATGGCGACAGCTCCGGCAACTCAATCCGTCCAGTGCTTCGGCCGCAAGAAGACCGCTGTAGCCGTCACCCACTGCAAGAAAGGCCGAGGTTTGATCAAGATCAACGGCAGCCCGATCGAGCTCGTCGAGCCAGAAATCCTCCGGTTCAAAGCGTATGAGCCTATCCTCCTACTCGGCCGTCATCGCTTCGCCGGAGTCGATATGAGGATCCGCGTCAAAGGTGGAGGTCACACCTCGCAGATTTACGCCATCCGTCAGAGTATGGCGAAGGCGCTGGTTGCGTTTTACCAGAAGTATGTGGATGAGCAGACCAAGAAGGAGATTAAGGATATTCTGGTGAGGTATGATAGGACTCTGCTTGTTGCTGATCCTAGGAGGTGTGAGCCCAAGAAGTTTGGTGGTCGTGGTGCCCGTGCTAGGTTCCAGAAGTCTTACCGTTAAAGAGAAGATATCTTCTGGCCATGGAGTATTTGTGTGTTTTCTGAATTTAAAGTACTATTTAAGCATTTTGAACATTTGCTTACTTTGATGAATGTTCTTATGAATTTTGCTGCTGGAATTTGCTTTTGGGTCATAGGACTATATGTTGTTTTGTCCTTGAAGATGCTTTTTTATGCTATTGCACACCAAAGTTATGATCGTTACGCATTGATGACCGGATTACGGTTTCAGCATTCTGCAACTTGTGATGTTCTGATAAGATGTCATTTCAAATGGGTTGATATAGTTACTTGCCAGTTATAATATATGCGTAACTTTTCAACAGATGCTTACAACAATTGTTCTTCTAAAACGTTGTATTTGTAGGCTCTGAATTGGTAGTTTGATGCCTTTTGGGCTTACAGGATGATGCGCTTATATGTAAAACACCTTTTATCAGTTCTACTTAGTTTACAATTTGTCTGCGTCTTTTTCTTTGAGGTTTGCAACCTGTGCCTTCAAGTTCAGATATAACCCTGGGACATTTGTTTAGTGGTATACAATTTTATGGTGCGATGTCCTTAGAGATATTTTCAATTGCAATTGGACACTGAAGTTATGACCTTTGCGCATTCATGTCTCGATTATTGTTTTAAGATACTGGAAGTAATGTATGTCATTTGTGTTGAGAAGGGTTCATGCTTCATGCAGTTACTTGTCCAGTTGCAATCTTTATGCTTCACTTTTCAACAGATTTAGTGTTCTTCCACGATGTCTTATTTGTAAGCTTCGGGTCAGTAGTTTGATGTGTTTGGTGGTGCTGGATGATGAATCTCTTTTATTAGTTCTCCTTAGATTACAGCTCCATGTACAACTTTTATTTCAATGTCCACAGTTTGTGTCCTGAGCCGATATGGCCATAGGATATATTTATTTTGCTCTTTTTAAGTTTTGTTTTTGAGGATATTGGATTGATCAGAATGTTCCATTATTTTCTGCTTAGTCCTTGGTTCAGTTCTAGGCTTTTTAATACTAGACAAGTCATCTTATCCAAACTGTTCCAAAATCTCGTACATTGGTTTATTGTTTTGTTTGATTTCCTTTCTGAAATCACTTATAATTCGTACAACTTATGGCTTTACTGATTTCCAACAGTTTTGTATGCCATTAAGGTTCTCTGCATTGCTTTATCCTCAGGTATGGGATTAGCAGGAGCAGATTTTATCTACTATGCCTGGCATGTTTTTTCTTCTTCAACAAACTGTTCCATTGCTGATTAAACATTCGATTTCTTTCTGGAACTCTAACTATGATGTTTTTTTTACACGAACATTTAAAGTGATGGTAGGGGGCTCTTAGGCCATCTGTTGGCAGCCACAAAGCACATATTCAATGTCCTGAAACATCAATTACTTCCTAGATGCTAAGCAGAAATCAGCTTTCATTAATTCCTTCTTCAACCTGTTCAAGGTTCCAAGCGCTGGCAACTTTGGGCATGGTAGTGCCTGCTCTCTTCAACAATGTCACGCCCAACTGATTAGCTTTGTTCTGTTTCGTGAAATAGATAGAGCATATAAATTGTTAGAAGATGTGATAGTGTAATCTCACAAAACCCAGAGGATTGCAGTTGTTACCAGTTTGCAAGACCCTGCACTTTTTTCACAAGCTGATGGTGGCTTTGATGAAGCGGACACTGGTGTAGGACCTGGGTTCTTGACTGGATACGAGGGTTCTATTGATATTCCGCACTTGCCGCTCGTGACGTTGATATTGCGGTGCAGCCTGATGTAGCCATCTTCACCCCAACTCGGACCCCATGAATTTCTCACTATCCAGTAATCTAGACCATTGTCTGTACCATATCCCATAGCTAGTACACCATGATCCACCTGTACTCCACACTCCCCTGTGAATACTCCCTGATACATATCACAGTAAATATATCAACACAATGAAAACCGCACTTTAAAAATCCTATCATCCATGACAAGGGGACCTCATTACTACCATTTGCAATGCTTCTTCCCATGTCCTACCATGAACTAGTCCTCCTGCCACAATGATTAACAAAGTTACACAGAATGACTTACAGACTGATAGTGTTGGAAAAGTCTGCCACCAGCTTGTATTGCGATACTAACAGGCTGATGAGCCACAGCTTTCTTTAAAGCCTTCTCATCATTCTGAGGAACATCTTCATACCCATCAATGGTCACTGCATGAGCATTTTTCTGCAACCCACCACAACATGTTTGAAGAAAAGCTCCTCAATGGCTGATTAAAAATTTGAACAGTTGCAAGAAACTAACCCTACTAGCATCACATAATCCATCCGCAGCATTGTAAGGATAATCATCTTCTGTATCTATCCCACCATTGTTGATGATGAAATCAAAGGCATAGTCCATCAGACCTCCATTGCATCCCTGGTTGTACGCCTTGTCGCAGTCCACCAACTCCTGCTCTGATAAAGTCACCATCTTCCCAGTCACAATCTGGTTTATCCCCTCCACAGCCGCAACAGTAGAAAATGCCCAACAGCTCCCTAAATTTCAAAAACATCGAAGAACAACAAACATTGAATTCTCAATTAGGTCAGAAAATCTCAGCCTCAAATTCAACCAGTGAAGCACAAAACCATAAATTGCAGATTTAAGTTCAATATGCTTACCGCAGCTTCCCTGATTTTTAACCGGAGCAACGGCGCCCCTCCTCCTCCAATCAACCGACTCCGGAAGCTTCTCGCCGTCCACAACAGAGTACCGATCACTCCCAGACCTCGAATCTCTCCGATTCGGATCCGTTTTCGCCCCCAGAAACCTCGATCGGTACTCCTCAACGGTCAAATCAGCAAATCCATTCAACCCTAGCTTATACGTCCTCTCCTCCTGAGAGTTATGCTCGTCAATGAACTTCAGATTATCCTTAAAAACCGCATACCTCTTCTCCTTCTCGCCAATCGCGTTGTACGCCTTCTCGTTTCGCACCAGCCAACTCTCGTACATTTCCTCCACCTCCTCCTCCGGCCGAAGCGACAGGCTGTGGTCGGCGTCGTACTTTAAGATCGACATATCTCTGGCGGATACGGCTGAGAGAAGAGCGAGGATGAGAAGGAGCGCGGAGGAGGACGCCATTGTTGAGGCTTGTAGTTGTAGAGCAAGTCTGGAGCTTCTGTGGGATGAGAAATTTGCGGGCTGAGCGAGCAGAATTTATACGAGACGACGATGGCAAAATAGTAATTCGAAACATTAAGAGGGAGGATTTGAATAAAGGTTGATTGGGGACGACTGACCGACTACAGGTCGGGCAGCCGGGCAGGTGCAGGTCACGTGACTGCGTGGCTCGAGCCTCGAGGTGGGAAGGCTGGTCGGGTGCGGTTGGGTTCGGGACTCGAGCCGGTTTGAAAAACGGTTGACGGAGATGATGGCGATGGCGATCACAACCGCGAATTCACGTGAAGAGTCTGACACGCTTCGGAAATCTCCAGAACCAGAAAATCAGTTGGTCCAACTGACCATCTCTCCATCCTTGCCCTCCCCATGCCTGCTTTCCCGGAACGCCTTTTCGCATCACCAACAATCGCGCTCTTTGGTTCATAGTTACTTCTGATTTGATGAGATTGCGGCGCCGCAGAGACTGGTGAAGCTCACATGCTGTCGGTTTGATGGTTATCACACATTTCGAGGTAATTGAAAGCTCTGCATTTTGTTGTTCTTGTGATTTTCACGCTTCTGATTCGTAAACATTAACATTGTTTAAGGTTGGGCGGAATGAACCTGGACCGTATATAGGTCCAATTCATTTGTAGAATATGTTGTGGAAGGAAGAAGGTGATGCACATGAGGTGTTTGATAATTTGCCAGAAAAAAATTCTAGACTCACCCGCATTATGTACATGATGTTGGAAAGATAAGTGATAAAAGTTCATTGCTTGAGATTGGGTGTTAGAGCTAATGCAGGGTTCTTCTAGGTATGAATGGTTAGAATTAGGCGCGGATAAGCCGGATCAGTGTGCAGAAACCCCAATGATCAGAAGTACCTTAGATGAATCTTGACATAAACTGTTGTTTAGACAACTGATTAGAATGAAGTCTGCATTCTGTTAAGGTAGAAACACACCCAAATAGTTCAAATAATATAGTATTTATGCCGGGTTTTCTTCTTCTTTTGTGTGCACAATATGTCCTTGAGCAGGTCCTGAGATTTGATAGAGCTGGGTTAAAGCTTCTGGTAATTCAATGCTTCTTGGCATTGTTTTAGTTATTTGTTGGACTACAATTCTACATCTTGGGTCTGGTTAATGCTTTTATAAAGCCTGAACTTGCCTTATCTTTGTTGGGCTTGATATTTCATCAATATGAATCACATGTTATGGTCTCGCATTTCTCCACACTGCTCTGGTTTATTTTAGTAGAAAATAAAAGCTCATATCATATGATGCTGATGCATATATCCACCATGGTACTATATTTGATTGAGAAAAGAAGGTCAATTTGTGTTTCTAGTGGCCAAGCTAGTAAACTGCTGAACACATGGGTGACAAAATTTTCTCATTGCTCACTTGTGATAGTTGCATATGCTTCTGAAATGTCTTCAGTCAGCAAACCAATCAATCTTCAAATAATTCAGTCTTTTTCTATTCTTCTTTTCATCTCATTTGGCTTCTTACTAAAATCTTTAATGAACAGTTGGTATCATCTGCCATATGCTGTCTCAGTGCTTGCATCCTGCATGTCACATAATTTAGAATTGTGGGCTCAATCTTTGCTTCTGCTCCTCATGTTTCTTTTTTTAGCTGTGATAATTAAAATGATTTTGGTGATTTTCCTTTATCAATTTTGTAGGTGTTACAGTACGTTCTACATCATTCAATTATTAAAAAGGAGAGCCAGTGAGTTTTAGAGCTTGAAATCAAACTATGTAAGTAGGAATGCAGAGTTGAGGTAAGTGCTCAAGCTCCTTTCATTGTGGGTCCATTTTCTGAGTAAAGAACTGATTTAGGCTGCCCTATTTTAGCTGAAGACAGATTGTTGTTTTATGCCTGTTCAGTTCTTTCATAATCATGATCTTAAATCATCTGATAATCGGTTATTAGCTAGGAACAACAAGCTAGTCTCTATTAGTTAAAGTATATGTTTTAGGATACCTCAAGACAAAACTTGTCCTTGATCTTGGGGGCCAGGGATGGTAGAAGCCTTTCATATTTTTTGGCAGCAGCCTACCATTGCCTATCAACCCTTCGATCTATTTGTGTATCTGTATGCTCGTGAGTCTTGACTTGTTCATTGACTTCATGGAGTCCAATCTCCAATAATACCTATCAGCGCTGTTCAGTGAGGAAGCAGTCTTGCATTGAGGGAAATATAGAGTTCTGAGCTATTTTTCAATGCATACTTACTTTGTGTTGTGTTTTCTCATCCTATGTAACTTCTGTTTGCAGGAGCATGTGCCTGTATCTGCCATTGAGATTATAATAGGCGGCGGCGGCAGCGGTGGAGGAAGTAGTCCCTCTGAGCCTTCTCCTGACCCTGATGATCCAGACTGTCCTCCTCCCCCACCACCTCCTGAACCCGAGTGCCCACCCCCCTCAACTCCTCCACCGCCCAAAAGCTCACCTCCTCCACCACCCAAAAGCTCACCTCCTCCTCCACCACCCAAAAGCTCACCTCCTCCTCCGCTACCCAAAAGATCACCTCCTCCTCCACGACCCAAAAGCTCACCTCCTCCACCAAGCCATTCCTCATCATACCCCTTTGAGAGTTCAAGAATCAAACTAGTTTTCCCTGTAATCCAAGCCTTCAAGGAAAAGATCCAACACGACCCGGATAATATAACGGATACATGGAACGGTCACGACGTATGTGGCAGTGACACATATAAAGGCTTCGACTGCGACAAGCTCCCTGGATCCGAAGAACAAGCTGTTGCTGCTGTGAACTTCAATGGCTTTCGATTTGGGGGCACAAACCTCACTCTAGATGGGTTCCTTGATCGCCTGGTAGACCTGGCAGTTTTCCATGCGAACACCAACTTCTTCACAGGAAGAATACCAAAAGTGATAGCCAACCTTAAATACTTATATGAGCTGGATCTGAGCAACAACAAGTTCCAAGGTCAGTTCCCAACAGAAGTTCTTGGATGCAAAAAATTGGTCTTCTTGGACCTTAGATTCAACACATTTTCCGGTGCAATTCCTCCACAAGTATTCAACCTGCGCCTCACTGTGCTCTTCATCAACAACAATAAATTTGCCCAGAAGCTCCCCGAAAACCTTGGAGATTCCATAGCAATCTACCAGACTTTTGCCAACAACAAGTTCACAGGTCCAATCCCCATCTCCATTGGCAAGGCAGCAAGTACTTTAAAGGAAGTGCTCTTTTTAAACAACAAGCTATCTGGGTGTCTACCTTACCAAATTGGGCTGCTGAAAGAAGCCACAATATTTGATCTCAGCTTCAACCAGTTAAGAGGGCCAATCCCATGGTCATTTGGATGTTTGGCTAAGATGGAGATCCTTGTCTTGGCCAGGAACCAATTCTCTGGCCGCATTCCTGACTCATTATGCACATTACCCAACTTGAGGAACTTGTCGCTTTCTTACAACTATTACACAGAAGTTGGAGCTGCGTGTAGGAAGTTGATAGCCAAGAAGTTCCTTGATGTTAAAATGAACTGCATCTTAGACATCCCCAACCAAAGACCAAAGGCTGAATGCGAAAACTTCTTCAACTCTCAGATGCCTCCCTGCCCAGATCCAAAATCCTTCTTCTACATTCCTTGTGGCCAGCCTAATGCACTGGAGTCCTCAGATGTCGAATCGGCAGCCCCAGCCCTCAGTCCATCCTTTACTTCATATGATTACCTTTCACCAAACAAGCAATAGATATTTCTGGTGATCACTTGAAGCCCTATTGTGTTGTATTCTGTTTTCTGTAACAAGTCTATTCCTGATGTGTAGTGTTTACACTCATCCATGATATATACAATAACTCTGAGGAGCTATGCACTCAAGGGTCTCCTAGAATGCATATGTTTGTCAACTTGTGTAAAGTGTCCAGAGTCTGTGGGCACTGAGCAGCACCAAATTAGTGCCCTCTTTTCTTCCCTTTAAGCACTCCTAGTTGACCTTGATGATTCCAATTCCCACAAATCAACCAAACCCACTACTTGGTACCAAACTACCAACCCAACAAGCTTCTATAAGCACCAAAACCAGAGCTCACAACTTCACCTGCAAACCCACAAAACTTCATTGAAATGTCAACTCTTTATACCCATTTCATCCTCATCACAGCCCTCCTCTTTCTCAGCTTTGAAACCTATTCATCACAACAATGCCAGATGGCTGACTGCTCGCCACCCCCCTCGCCCCAGGCCGAATGCCAGGAGGGTGACTGCTCGCCTCCCTCACCACCGCCAGAGCCTCCATCAGACTGCCAAGATGATAACTGCACAGCCTCTCCCTCCCCATCGCCAGGACCCTCCCCATCCGACTCCCCAACCTTCCAAGACCAAAAACTCGCAGCAGCCTTCCCGGTGATCCAACGCTTCAAGGCCACCATAACTTCAGATCCTCTAAACATTACAGACACTTGGACAGGGCCTAACATCTGCTCTTACACTGGATTCATCTGTGACAACCCACCTGACAATATTACGGCCACGGCCGTAGCTGCTGTGGACTTCAACGGATTCGGACTCTCTGCTCCTTCTATAGACCTCTTCATTGATCAGCTTCCTGATCTAGCCATCTTTCACGCCAACAGTAACAACTTCTCTGGCACGATTAGCCCCAAGATAGCTTCCTTGCAGTACTTGTACGAATTCGATATCAGTAACAACAAATTTTCAGGCACTTTTCCGGAAGCAATTCTTCAAATCCCAAGCTTAACTTTCCTCGATATAAGGTACAATGCCTTCACCGGACCACTACCAGCCCAGATCTTCAACCTAAGCTTAGATGCTTTGTTCATCAACAACAACAATTTCATGCAAAGATTGCCACCCAATTTAGGCTCTCTGCCTGCTCTGTTACTGACCTTAGCCAACAACAAATTCACCGGTCCGATTCCTCGTAGCATCGGCCGCTTATCAGCCACCTTAACTGAGGTTCTCTTCCTTAACAACATGTTATCAGGCTGCTTACCCTTTGAGCTAGGAAACCTGACAGAAGCTACAGTTATCGATGCTGGAAACAACCTGATCACTGGTCCACTCCCCTGTTCTCTAGGCTGCTTGCAGAAAGTGGAGGTATTGAACTTTGCAGGGAACTTGCTCTTTGGCCGTATACCTGAATCACTATGCAGGGTACCGTCCCTGGTGAACTTGTCGCTCTCTGGAAACTACTTCACTTCAGCTGGGCCAAACTGCAGGAAGATGATAAGGAAAGGAGCTCTGGATGTGAGGAGGAACTGCATATTTGATCAGCCAGGTCAGAGGAGCTTGAGGGAGTGTGCCGTCTTCTTCCTTCAGCCGAGGTTCTGCCCCTTCATGTCATTGTACGACATTATTCCTTGCCAGAGGACCAGAACATCCACTAGCCACGCTGCTCCAGGACACAGAAGACCCAGGAACAAAGCTCGACGTGGGTCTGGCTGGGTCACTTACTCTGCTCTCAAGCACAAAGCCTTGCGAGAACCTTAATATGCTCTGTCCCTTACTTGTAGACAATGCTTGGAATGTAGTCCTATGATGGACATTTCTTCTCGAATGTTCCAGATTTCTAGAAATTATCAAACACCAATGTCACCCAAAAACATAGAATTCCATTTTCATATGAAAAAAAAAGCAATTTATTTTCTTGCATCACAAGAAAAACGAAACATAGCATATCATATCACCAAGAATAACCTTAAGTACTAAACATAAAGATCGAACAAAAGAGCTTGAAAAAATAGTATTCTCAGATTTCAAACAACTGTTACTAGAGACTATAACAATAGACGAGTCGACTACAAAAAAACAATAGCACAAAATTGTTCAACCAAATGATGAACATCAAATATACACTCGCCACTTCAAATAATGACACAACCATTTATCCAACGCTAAATACGAATTATAAAGTTTTCTGTCGTTGCGGGTAGAGCGTGCACGTTCAGTGGACTATATATCTATTAGCCTAGAATGTTTACAAAATCGAGAGATATGCATACGAACCTGCATTTTAATGCTATACATTGCCCAATAATTTGAGATGATCCACAGTACCTAAAAGTCCGGTTGCTTCAGTAAAGTTTTCAGGAGCTTCGGGTTTATTATCATCGTTTAAGAATACGGGCTACATCTCATTAGCTTTTTTAATTTGAAGTGCGGCTCTTACAACGTTTCCCCTAGTAATGATTCCAACCTTCAAAACAAGCGTAGGTAGATCGTGAGATGAACTGTCTCCTTTCAGTGTCAATTATACGGTGAAACAGAAGTCTCGAATGATTAAATGCGTTTCACTTACCAGCCTTCCTTTGGCATCAACCACAGGGAGTCGATGATATTTTGTTTCAAGCAATAATCTGTGAAGACGAGTTAAGTCAGATACCTTCTTTGAAATTATATAAATAGTACAAGTTGAATCGCAAACCAGGTTTAGTGATACGGTGCTCATATAAACTAAGTAAGTCCACGACAGAATGCTATAATAAGTACCGTGCAGCATCTTCGAGATTAGTGGTTTCACGAACAACAAGAGGATCGCTCGTCATCACATCACCTACTACTATTCCATTGGTCTTGCTGAGCAGTTTCTGGATCTCGTTAAATGTCTGCAACAAATAGATGAATTCTTTATAATCAATGGTCTATATTCGCTCCTCATTCGCACATCGGGAAGAGCATAAAGAAACATAAACCTGATTCACGCAGTTCGTCAATCTTACATACAATGGTGAGAATGAGGCATAAAGTAATTTGATATATAAATACTATCACAAGAAACAATAGCATTCCTCGCTCACCTTCCAAGAGCTATCAACATCAGGAAACAAGTTGTTGGTTTCTGTCGGAGTCGCACCTAAAATACCAGAAGAATGTTACTGATACTTATCAACCCATGGACAATTCATGGGAGCAACAACTTGTTGTCATAGACGGTCATATTAACAAGCTATAAAATGAAATCAAGTTATTATTTCAAGCTTCAAAACGAAACAAAATCACAAACAAAAAGCATAAATAAAAAGATAAATATTATGAGTAGGAATCTATGGGACATTGATCAAATTAGGAAGCTTATTAGTAACTATGAAGAAAAATAAATAGGAAATCTGTGCAACAGACAGAACAACTGTGTGATGCACCAAATCACATATCAGAAGCCACCAGAACCGCCATGTTCAACTTAATTACCTGAAATGGAGTCCAGTGCCAGCAAGTCATAATCTGAAACAACACCAACCTGCAACATATAACATTATTCGGATTGATGAGCGGATCAAATCTCTCCATCATAAGCTACACTATGCTTTAAGCTCGCTCTCTTCTACTTAACTCGCATTTCCGTAAGAAAATCCATCAACAGATAACAAACTTTCATTAGCAATCAGGTTGCTAGAAATACCATCAGAAACTAGTCTAATAATCTGCATTATAGTCGGTGACTCGAGTTTTTGTCGACGAAGAGATTCAAAGGCACTTAAGCCCACATACAGGGTTTCCGTAGCCTTCAGGTTTGACTTACCAAGTTCCAATCATCATCGATCACTGGGAATCCATTAATCCTTTTCTCAACAAGAGCCTCCAATGCTGCGTACATAATAAAAATGATTGAGAACTAAAATGTGTAAAAACTGACCTAGAGAAAAAAAAAGCGACTTTGAGAACCATCACTACCATCTTCAACGGTTGTAGTGGCTTTAACAACATGTAGCTCCTCCTTCCTTGTCATAACATCACCAACAGTGTACACACCTGCTCGCTGCTGCAATCATTTAATAAATTCAACCAACAAAGACTTGCAACATCCAACCTGAAAGCACGGTACCTCCATATCTACCGAAAAAGAGCGATGCATTACATGAATGTGAAAGAGTCGACAGCCAATTGACAACACAACAACAACATATAACTCAATTCACTAGCAAGTTTTAGTCTACACTTTACAAGGATTCAAAGTATCATTAATGAAAGCGGCAAAAAGCGGCAAACTTGCGTCCAATGCAATTAAATCAGTTTCAAATTCAGTACTATAAAGCAAGCACAAACCAAAGACAAGCAAATCCCATTAGCTTATAAAACCCTAATTTACATCGACTTCTATGTGTCCATGACCTAATCGGGACACTTTTAACCCTCAACTTAACATCAATCAAACTAACCGGAACTGGATTATCCCCATTCTCAGCAAAAGCCACCACCTCCGACCGCCGCCGCTGCCCAGAAACCGAAGCCGCGACAACCGGCATCACCACTCGACCACAACTCACAAACGAAGCCGCAAAAAGACTCAATTGCTTCACGGATCCATAATCGAACCCAACCACAGCCACCGGCGCTAACAAAACACTCGTCAACGACTCCATTCCGACTGCTCACTCCACAAACCTCAACAGAACCAAATCCAACAATTCAGATACAAAATTCACAACCCGAACTTCACCAGAATGGCAAGAATCCGCCCCAGCAGCGACGAAGTCCCGTTTTAGAGCTTCGAGCTTCCAACTCTGCCAACAACGCAACTTTCACTCGCAGAGATATTCCTGCAAACTGAAGTCGACGACACGGAGTATGATATTTTTCATACCCCTCGTTAACGGGTTATACACGTGTCGTCTTATCATTGGTTGCAAGAACGGGAGTTTCCTTGTTAAAACGACGTCGTTGCACTTTAACAGAAACTTATCGTTGGTAATTAAATAACTGATTATCTTTTCAGTATACGGTTTCTTAAGTGCCAAGCACGTTTTAGTGATAATCTAATCCAGAGACGATCGGACGGTCGAGATTGGATCAAGGAAATACTGTCTAGGGTTTTCGTGTCTGAAAAAACATCGACTTTGTCGACATATATAACCCTAAATCGACGGCTGACGGAGTCTCTCTCGGCAGTTTGATTCAATCTCGCTCTGCAGCACCAACCCATTTCCTGGTATCTCCATCCATCGTCGGATCTAGCCTTCCGACTCAGTATTTCCGCACCCCACTATCGCTTCCCTCTCCTCATCCTCTATCCAAAAAAGAAAAAAATTATCTAAAAAAGTCAGTTTTTATCGATTCTAGGGCTCAGATTTTGATTACCAGGTAGCTGCTGCTGTTGTTGTTTCTTTTTTCTTTGTTGTTGTTGTTGTGTGGAGGTTGGTTGAAGGGCTTGGGGTTGGTTGAGTTGATTGAATAAGTTGAGGAGAGGGAAGCTTAAGAAAAAATTGAAAGAGGAATTTGTTGACGATGGCGCAAAATCAAGCACAATCTCAGGCACAGAGTGCGGCGGCGGCGGCGAATCAGGTGATGACGATTTCGATGTATGTTGGGGATTTGGAGCCGAATGTGACTGATTCGCAGCTGTACGATATGTTCAGCCAGATGGGGCAGGTGGTTTCCGTTAGGGTTTGTAGGGATTTGAGCACTCGGAGGTCGCTTGGATATGGCTACGTGAATTATAGCAATCCCCAAGATGGTGAGTGTTCTGAAACTTTTTATGCGATTTGTGATTCTCTGGATTGAATGTGTCTCTAGATTAGCTTGTATGTTGATGAAGTTGTGATCTTTCGGCGCGCATATTTGTGGAAATGAGAGAGTTGAGTGATACTTGTATGGGCTTCATTAATGTAGTGTTTTTAGGATGAGTGCGGAGAATGTGGTACATATGTTTGTTCGATTGGGAACCGGATGTGAATGCTCGTATTTGTTTGATATGATGATCGTGATTTGTGAGATGTAATTTGTGGGTAAACGAATGGCAGCTGCGAGGGCGCTGGAGCACTTGAACTTCACTCCCTTGAATGGGAAGCCGATTAGGATTATGTATTCTCACCGTGATCCTAGCAGTCGTAGGACTGGGGCTGGAAACATATTTATCAAGGTATGTTTGTATTTTAATGATGGTGCAGTTGGTTGTTTGGTTCTGTGTATGTTTTTGTGAATGATGGAGTTGTGTCGGGATGGATTTTGCAGAATTTGGACAAGGCAATTGATCACAAAGCACTGCTCGACACGTTTTCTGCATTTGGAAATGTCTTGTCGTGCAAGGTGGCCACTGATCTTGCGGGTCAGTCTAAAGGATACGGTTTTGTTCAGTTCGACAACGAGGAGTCTGCGCAGAAAGCTATTGAACAGCTTAATGGAATGTTGTTGAATGACAAGCAAGTCTATGTTGGACCCTTTTTGCGCAAGCAGGAAAGAGATGCAAATGTTGATAAGACAAAGTTCAATAATGTTTTTGTGAAGAACCTTGCAGAATCAACAACTGAAGATGACCTGAGGAAGATTTTTGGTGAACATGGTGCGCTCACTAGTGTTGTGGTGATGAAGGATGCAGATGGCAAGTCAAGGTGCTTCGGGTTTGTCAATTTTGAGAACGCCGATGATGCTGTGAAATCGGTCGAGGCTCTTAATGGGTACAAATTTCAAGAAAAAGAGTGGTATGTCGGAAAGGCACAAAAGAAATACGAAAGACAAAATGAACTCCAACAAAAGTATGAACAGAACCTCAAAGAGACTGTTGACAAGTATCAAGGGACAAACCTCTATGTCAAAAATTTGGATGATAGTGTTGATGATGACCAGCTGAAAGAGTTGTTCGCTCCTTTCGGCTCCATCACCTCGTGCAAGGTTCGTGGCAATCATCTCCATCCGGACTACTTCAGCTATGTCATTGGCAATATACCGTATTATGTAAGCTCGAAGTTGTATTTCATTTACTGCAGGTTATGAAGGATCCTAATGGTGTAAGCCGAGGATCAGGATTTGTTGCATTCTCTACATCGGAAGAGGCCTCTCGGGCCGTAAGTCGGCAATTCCATCTCTGAAACATTCATGTCTGAAATTTTTAATAATGTTTTGTTATCCTTTTTTTTTTTTGGCTTTTTTCAGCTTGCAGAGATGAATGGAAAGATGATCATCAGTAAGCCCCTTTATGTTGCTGTTGCACAGCGCAAAGAGGAAAGAAGGGCAAAACTGCAGGTATATTTATTTTAATCGATCTCTTTTAGGAAAGTTATTCATTGAACGAGTTCGTGTGTCCTATACTAATATTGTGCGTACGGGGCAGGCTCAGTTCTCGCAGATGCGTCCAGCAGTGCCTCCTGTGGCACCACGGATGCCAATGTACCCTCCTGGTCCGGGACTTGGTCAACATGTTTTCTATGGCCAAGGGCCACCTGCTATGATTCCCCAAGTAATTCCATCGTCATTGTTTCTTCGTATTATCACATCCGTATTTTGACACTCAATGAACCATTTAAAAGATTTCCAGAGGCAAGCAATTCTATAACATAATGAAAAAAAACTCATCTGTGACATTTTCGGCAAATTAAGTAACTTTAATGTAAAATCGGGTAAATTTCTTTGTTGGTGGGGAACGTGTTTTTTTATTGTCTGTATGGTTTTTTATTTTGCGGTGAAGATCTTTGATGATAGTTCATCTCGTGTGTTTTACCAGCCTGGCTTTGGGTATCAACAGCAGCTGGTTCCGGGAATGAGGCCTGGTGGAGCTCCCGTCCCCAATTTCTTTCTCCCAATGGTCCAACCAGGACAGCAAGGCCAACGACCAGGTGGCAGACGCGGTGGAGCTATTCAGTCTCAGCAAAACCAACATCCCATTCCTGTCATGCAGCACCAGGTAATAAATATTCTTTCATTTTTCCATGGCTCGGTACTTTTGAACTATTGGCCATATCATTTTAAATGTGTGCTTTTGCTAGCAGATGCTTCCTAGAGGTCGTGGCTTCCATTATGGCCAGGGTCGTGGAATGCCTGAAGTTCCAATGCCAGGAATTGGTGGAGGCATGCTTTCTTTCCCATATGATATGGGCGGTGCTCCGCTGCGTGATGCGTCAAGGTCCCAGCAAATTCCTATCGGGGCTTTAGCCACTGCCCTTGCAAATGCAGCTCCTGAGCAGCAGCGAACTGTACGCATCTTACTTATAACATGATAATTCCTTTACGGCCAAATTGTTAACCATTTGTTTCTTAGATGCTTGGAGAGAACCTGTACCCACTGGTGGAACAATTGGAGCCGGAGATGGCAGCTAAGGTAACCGGCATGCTTCTTGAGATGGACCAGACAGAAGTCCTTCACTTGCTGGAGTCGCCAGAAGCGCTCAAGGCAAAGGTTGCTGAAGCCATGGAGGTTCTGAGGAGTGTTGCTGCCCAGCAGCATGCCAACAGCCCAGCCGATCAGTTGGCCTCTTTATCCTTGAATGATAACAACTAAGCAGCAATGGCCTGCCTGCCTGTTGTACTGTTCCTCTTTGGAACATCTCGTGGATTTGATGTTTGTCCTAGGTCAGCTCTGTCTGTCTGTCATTGGTCAAGATTTGGATGGTATTTTTGTAGGACTTGTTACAGACCTCAACTTCATGTCTCTGGTGAATTTGCACTTCAAACCATCTTCTTCTCATCCACAGTTTCTGGGTGTCAAGACAAAGGAAATACAGTAAAACATTACACAAAATTGTTCCAAAAGCAGATGTTCTGGTCTTCAAATATGAAATGTGTATATACATGTGTACTCATTCACTATGTTAAATCCTAGAAGCTAATAATAATACTTACAAGCTACTTGATCACTATTTTAAAGCCTTGGGCCAACCTCTCCAACTCTTTCTGCGTCTTGGCGTTGAGACTCGAGCTCTCTTCCATCTTCACCCAAATTGTGGAGCCGTATTCCAATAAGGTAGAGATCATCTCTTATGGAATTATGGAGGTTGGTGAACCAGACATGAAATCTGAAACACACCAAGCTGACAAGGAGACAGCCAAGCCAGGCAAAACGGTAAATGAGCGAGTTCATAACCGGTGAGTATCCAAAGATAGGAAAAATGCCTTTGGCTAATGCGTAAGGAACGCATAGAGCTGTGAGTAGGTTTATCATGATTGGGGAGATGATTTCCTGCAATACCCAAAACAGCCGTAGACGAGTGAACCCATCTTCTTTCACTCTTTCGAGTTTTAACCGCCAGCCATGGTCCACCAGAGGAATCATATGACCCAACATAACCTGCATATTCATAGATTTTTAAGTAAAAAAATTTAAACACTTTCTGTTCTGAGTATTCTGAAATCTCACCAGCCTGGTCCAAATCTGAAGGAAAATGAATCCCAGAGCCCAATCTTGGTAAAGGATGAAAACAGGACTTTGATATATCGACACACGAATAGGCGCGATTACCAAAAGCTCGAACAGCAATCCAACTAGTACAGGGATGATGAATACCTGTATAAAAGATATGAGGCCGTTAGCCAAGTTTTGTATAAAGTGAAGAAAGGATGAGACATTTCAGATTCTCACCCAAATTAGGAAGAGGATGGAACTCTTCAGAACAATCCCAGACCATTTCCATATTTGGCTGAACAATACTCCAACTCGCCTGTTAATAATTTGATTGACTGAATACCAAAATCCAGCTATAGCAGTACACATGACGTAGCTTCCGATCAAAAAAGCGTACATATCTGAAATGAGAAAATAAAGAGGAAGATATCAATATAGAAATTTTACGTATGTATCCACTATCCAGTCCCCCAAGCTATATAGTTAAAGGGCAGGCAAGGGAAAATCGATGAGGTAGTACCATTGCATTCTATTCCATGAGTCACTGGAAGAATAGGAATAGCATTGAAGAGTGTCCGTCCAAGAAAAACAGGTACAACTATCAACAGTGAGTTGAAGACCAACAGAGTCATCCAGGCCAGTAGTAGCAACAAGATAATCCGAGCTATGAAACTGTACCTGCTAGAAGCACTTGCATGACTTAGTTTTTGTATCGAAACATTATTCCACACCTGTATATATCGTTAAAGATAAACTAAAAAGTTAGAAATCAACTGAATGTCTTACTCTGTCGTGGACTGATCCTCATTTGGATCATCAGCAGCAGCATGTGATGCAATGGCTTGTTCTTGTTGTGGGATTCTATTATGCCTTCTAGGCTCGGCATTTCTATTTTTCTGTGCACCATTTTCAGCAGGTCTTGGAAGCAAAAAGGCCGTCAAACCAAGAGCCCAGCCAACGGCTGTAAACCAATATAGCAGAAGAGATTTGACTGTTGTCCGCAATTTGAAATGTCTCACTGCAAAAGGAATGCAGATCTGAATCAGAAGCATGTTGGCTGGGATCTCAGTAACTGGATCAGACACCCTGAAAATTATAAACAAAGATAAAATGTTATGAAAAAGGGCAGGAGTAATTCTGCTAATATTTGAACGAGTTATCCGACTTACGTAATATCTAGAGGAAAAGTGGCTGGTGCAATCCGCATGGCCAGGTTGCCAGGTAAAAATACCAGCATCACAATTAAGCTACAATATACACCAAGAGAAAAGAGAACTCTACGAACACGCTTGTGCACGGGATCATTAACCAGACCACGGAACGGGTTGTAATTTAGATCCACCACTCCAAAAAAGTAGAGTACTCCTGTTCGCAGCACCTACATCAAATGAAAAAGAACAGAGATCAAATATGGAAAAATAATTTGATGCGTCTCCATTTTTACATGACAGAAAGTAATTCAGAAAAAAGTTACATGAACAAAAATACATACCCCTCTTAGAAGCCCGATGAACATGCTTATATGTAGCATAGAGATAATCCCGGCGACCCAATGAATTACGGAGCTTGCTAAGATAGAAATTGACAGGAAATGAACTCTATGTGACATCGACTTTCCAAACATTTTAACTGTGCAAATGTCCAACCACCAACCAAACAATAAAGGGAAAACCCCAAGATCAATAACCAGTTTGAAAGCAACCTTAACCATTGTCATTAGATGCTTCATTGCCCCAAAAAACTGCCTCCCCGTGGCCAATGTCTCACCTCTGCTATACCGACCTAAAGCTACAATGCCAAGGTACAAGAATACAAGAGAGAGTATATATATGTATCCGAGTGCAATGGTCGTAAGATCAGAGGGTATCCAAAAGCTATCCCCTTCGAACAGTTCTGATGGAAGCCGAGTAGATGCATTGGCTGAAGCTTCACTCAATGCACTTGAAATAGCTCTCACTGTTTCTGCAACTTGATTAAAAAGACTAGCGCCTTTGGTTTCCGAACTGAAACTTGCTGAAGCTGTTAACATAATCTTCAATGTCATATTTACTAAAAGAAGAGCTGTATCTTTTAGTGGAATGGTTATTGACAATAACCGACAACTGGCGGATGACAAGATCCACGATATATAATGAAGTATGATCCTTCCGACTGTAAAAGGGACAAATACCCCAGCTCCTATGAACATCATGTTGTCTGCCAAAAGCTGCAAACAACATACCATTTAACAGATTATGATTGATTTCATTTACTCATATTGACGCGTGATAAGAACATTGTATCGAGAAAGTATGATGCAGGCAGGCAGGAGCTAAGAATATACAGTATTGAGAGACTTACCTGGAGAGCATTTTTCACTAAATTGAAAACAGGGCCCTGCATGCCAACAAGCTCGCCAAAAGTAATGCGCTCCGCGCCATCATCAGCATCAAGATCAAAGAATTGCTCAACTTGAGCCTCTAGACGAGCAGCCTGCCTTTCCAACAGAGCTGCAAAGTTCTCTGCATTCCTTCTGACAATCTGACCAACTCTCACAATTCCTTGCGCGCCACCAGCAATTTCATTGTTACCCTCACCAACAGCAATCCTGTTAGGCTGAACAGGCACTCTCCTAGCAGCCGGGCCCCCATTCCTATTCACGGCCTCATCTCTATCACCATCATGGCCTCTAAGTTCTCTCAAATGTCTAAAGTAGTCTCTCAAAAAAGTAACTCCAAGAAATACAGACACGATAGAAGCCCATGAAAGGAACCCATGAAGACAGTCGGTGAGAAACAATGCAGCTGTCATATGACTCGAGAACAACCTCAGCGCTTCACCAAAACTCCTCACAAAAGCCAACCTCCGAACCCAGAACGTTATATACGGAATAATGAGAATCCAAACCGTAAGCACTATCCCAAGGCGAACAAAGAACTGCAGCGCATGGTAAGCTTTCATCCCCATCCCAAATACAAAATCCTGAACAGGCAACCTAGCCGGAGCATTGTCAGCATAAACTGTAGAAAATTGAAACAAATGCGTGCAAACCTGCAAAACAACCCATCAACAAAAAAAACCCTTGATCATTACAAAACCCTAAAATTCCAACATATAGCATCAACATCAGCGATCAAAACTCTATATTAAATTTGAATCATAACCCATCACACATATCACTAACCACTCAAAAACCCTAATCCACAACCAAGCGTCGAATTGAATCCGTTCTCAAATTCCACACACAAAAAAACATCATTAATTTCCATCCGAGGCTCAATTCAACACTCACTCACATACCTCACATTGACTTTTATTACTATGATTCAGCCATTGAAGGAGACAATCCTGATGCACATGCTTAATACTCCCGCTACAAGCACACGGATACCTCAACGGATTTTCGTCGTCGCCTGGATTGCGGCAGATACGGCACACTTCCTCATCTTCCTCGTCGAATTCTGCGGCAGATTCAGGCTCCGGATCGCCAGCTCTGGCGGACTCGATCTCCATAAGAAGCGCGGGATTGGACGAGGCTGAGAGTTTAGGGTTCTGTTGGAGGGTTTTGCTGGCGCGTTTTAAAGAGTATGAACTTGAACTATAAAATTACGATTTTGCCCTTCCCTTGTTCATAGGACGGGTCAGCCCGAGCCTTCATTAGCTTAATTAAAAAAGGGCACTAAAGTTTATTTAATTACAAAATTGGCCAGTATTTTACCTAATTTACAAATTAGTCTTTAATGTTACAAAAAGTTAACATTAGCCCCCCGAGGAGGAGAAAACCTCAACACCAGCAACCAGCAAGCAATCGCAAAACCGCGAGGAAGACCAGACCAGACCAGACGGTAACTGATTCTTGCACTAACCTCCGTCAATATAAACCCTAGTGAAGCTCAGCTTTCGGCGTCTGCGCTCCGTAATCGCCGCTGGTAATTGTGCAATTGCTGGTTGCAGATCTGAAGTCTTTTGATTGATTGATATGTGTCGCAATGATCGTGTGATTGATTTTCGTAGCTACAGAATGTTACTGTGGTTTTAGGGTTCTGATTTGTTTCTGTGTTCTTAGGGTTCTGATTTTGTTGAATTTGATTTGGCCTTGGATTGAATGGATACTGATTTGTAGGTCAGTGTGTCAAATTGGTAATCTCTGGCTAGTGATTGGTGTTGGTGTTCTTGTTTTTTTGGAATCATAATCATTCGGCTGTTTGTTGAAGCGATTTTCGACGCTGTTGTTTGATTCAAATGGTTTAGATGATGACCAGATTTTGGTATTGAATTTTCATTAATAGCTGTTGAGTGCAAGCATTGGCTTTCTTGTTTGATGTATGTTTTGTTGCATTTTCAAAATATATCGAAATGGTGGTTGGATCTTGTAATCTGGCATTCTGATGGCTGCATGTCATGATCTTGGCTGATGAGATGACACATTGCAGTAGTTGTAGGTTGAACAACATTGATCCCTTTTCCCGCAGTCCCTGGCTGCTGATTTAATTTTTATTACTACCATTTAAAACTTTGTTATTCATTCGGTGTTAGATTAGTGTGAAATTTGACAACTTGTTAGTACACTGGAGATTGTGGTTATGCTATCAAAAAAGTGCTTCATTGATCTGAATCTTTGAGTACGAAGTTTTTTCGGTTTATCATTTCAGAAATTCTATCTTGATTCAAGTTTCAACCGTGTGAACAGAAGATGGAGTCGGATACAGCAGTGTCTGCTAGCCCACCTCCTGTTAAAGCTACTGATGCTCCAAATACCTCGGGCCCAGTAGCTGTGGAATCTGAAGCACAGAATCCAACTCATGATATCCCATCATCTAAGTTTTCTGTATCTGGAATCTCCACTTGGGCCAAGAGCTTAAAGATTCCTCAAACCCTGTCAATGGCAAAAGATGATGCACCCACTGGTGATGCTGGGACCTCAACTTTTGCACGCTTTACAAGTGGTTTTGGGTTACGATTATCTCCAAGGGCTTCTAGTGCTGAAAGTACCACTGAACCAACTTCGACATCGGCACAACCTGGACTAATTGGAAACCTCACGAAAGGGTTGGTTGACTCATCTAAAAGCGCGGTGAGAGCTGTGCAAGTCAAAGCTCGACACGTTGTCTCACAAAATAAAAGAAGATATCAGGTAGTTCATTCTCAATCTTTTATACGACATCAAAATAAATTACGAAAGTGCTTTAGTTCGTGTTACAATTTTTACCTGAGTTAAGCTCTCAGCTGGAAAAATATATTCAACTCGCGCACTTATCAAGCAATCTCTTTTTTTTTAATAAACTTAAATTCAATCACTACCTGGCTATCAGTTTCATGGCAGGGTAAGTTTCCATTCATTGGTTCCAGTAGTATTCATTACATTTGATGTTTTCAAGTACTTGCTTGTGTATTCGTTATGTTTTCCTAAACTTTGCATGTTCACTCTGCACATTTTATCTGCAGGAAGGAGGTTATGATCTGGATATGACGTACATTACGGAGAATATCATTGCTATGGGGTTTCCTGCTGGTGACATGAGCTCAGGATTTTTTGGTTATGTTGAGGTAAAATAATAGGCATTTCACAGCAGATCATGACCAACTCGGCTTAATATGCTGAAAACTTATAAGGTGAAATATCTTTTACAGGGTTTGTACCGGAACCACATGGAAGAAGTGATAAGTTTTTTCGAAACTCATCATAAGGTAACTAATGCATGTGTTAACATACTACTGCCAACTATTGGGACACGCTTAGAAGCTTGAGTATCATTCAGGGGCAATTAGTCGTGATAAGTTGTTTTTGTGCGCACTCTGGTTAATGGTTATAGCTTGATATCGTATGTTGATATTGGTCTGAAAACAAGTTATATTTGAAGGCTTCACTTATATAGCTTGAACTCCCTTCCATTTCCTCATTTCTGACATCATGAATCATTTGTTTGTAGGGAAAATATAAAGTATATAATCTCTGCTCGGAGAGGCTCTATGATGCATCATTGTTTGAAGGAAAGGTGTGTTATCATCCCTTGAGCTAGTTTTTTGAGTTGATCTTTTTGTGATAGTCAACACGATAATTCTGATTCACAAAATTCGTGGGATATGCGTGATTGATGAAACAGGTGGCGAGTTTTCCATTTGATGACCATAACTGTCCGCCAATTCAGCTCATATCATCCTTCTGTCAAAGTGCTTATTCATGGTTGAAAGAAGACATCGAGAATGTGGTTGTTGTGCATTGTAAGGCTGGGATGGCTAGGACGGGATTGATGATTTCTAGCTTGCTTTTATACCTTAAAGTATGTCTTTCGATAAGCTATTTACTGCAATGAACTTCAAGGAGTACTTTGCGCGACTGGTCAACATTTATCATCACTATGTTATTGCTATGCCGTTGCAGTTCTTCCCAACAGCTGAGGAGTCCATCGATTATTATAACCAGAAAAGATGCGTGGATGGAAAAGGCCTTGTCCTGCCAAGTCAAATAGTAAGTAATCACTTCTATGACCTTAGAAAACACGTTCATGTGAAATACGCTGCTTTTAAAATTTTCTTTCCACTAACTTATGCTTTGCCACATCCAGAGATATGTCAAATACTTTGAGCGTACTTTGACATACTTCAACGGCGAGGTCCAGCCAGGGCGCAGGTATGCAAAGTTTCATCATTCAGTGCATAAATTGATATCCCACATAACGTATCCTAATACCACTTTTGACTCAGGTGCATGCTCCGAGGATTTCGCCTTCACAAGTGTCCGTATTGGGTTAGGCCTTCCATTACTGTTTCTGATTTCAATGGTATACACAACTGATTCACTTTATTCAAATACCTTACGTAATTGAGACATTATAAACCATACAATATGTATCCGCTAAGTCTTGCTCATGTACAGGAGTGCTGTTTTCTACAAAGAAGCATCCGAGAACCAAGGATATGTCGGTAGGCTATGTGCTTGATAGCTCTAGTATATTGGCGATGTTGCTGTTACAAACTTCATACCCAGAAGAGTTGTTTATCCACAGTATTTATCTTTGCAGCCCGATGAGTTTTGGTTTGCTGCCCCAAAGAAAGGCATCATGGTATTTGCACTTCCTGGAGAGCCTGGATTGTCAGTGTTGGCCGGTGATTTCAAAGTTCATTTTCATGATCGTCAAGGAGATTTCTACTGGTTCGTTCATCATTCTGAAGTTACTTCCTGTCCTGATTTCTATTACATCGATCGCTGCTGAATTTCAAAATCTATATTACTTTTTTCAGTTGGTTAAACACAACAATGATGGAAAACAGGAAAATCCTTAACACAAATGATCTTGATGGATTTGACAAGGTAAGCATGCTTCTAATGGTTTTACGTCACTTATTTTATACTTCCAATGGCTGTAAAATCTTTCCTTCTTTTGTTCGTGGGATGAAAAATGCCTTGTCTATATATGTTTACAGAGAAAACTACCATCTCCTGGATTTCAAGTTGAAGTTGTGCTAGTTGACCATGAAAGCCCTACGCGAGCGCCAACTACACCACCGACCCCCAAACCGGATGCAGAGAAACCAGATGGGAGCTCAGCAGCCAGCAATCCATCTCAGGACACATCAACAGCAAAAGTCTCAGGCAACAATGAAAAAGACGACGTGTTTTCAGACGATGAAGGGTCTTACAGAAGCAAGCGTGATAAATCACCTACTGAAACCACGCCCTCAGATTCAGACAGTAAGGCCTCTGACTCGGTTGCAACAGCAACGCATAAAACAGAACAAGTCTCGATGGAAGATCCTAAGCAACAGACTGAGCTGAAAAGAGAAGAAGGTTCTACAACAGGGACAGACGCAGGCACAGAAGTCAGTGAGTTCAAGGCCATGGCTGCTGATGCCTCCGTTTTCTCCTTCGGGGACGACGAAGACTACGAAAGTGATTGATGATGGTTCCTAAAGTTTGCAAAACAGAACAGATGAAATGATGCGGTGATTTGTGTACATAATAATTTGCTTGTGATCACCTTATGTTGCTGGCTGGATTGCAACGTATTTGCTTTTAGTCTTTGTCACTAGTATTACTTACGCAGGGTACAAGTCCTGTCTGGCTGGTGAGTTTTAAGCCTCAAACAGCCAAACTGCATACCTTGCTCTGTGTATTTCCTTCATTTGAAGAATAAAGGATCTTTGCTTCTCGTGTTTCCAACATTTGTTTGCTAGCTACAGGTCAAATCAAAAATAAAACAAGTACACACAGTTTTAACAAATCAAACATTTTTATCAGTCCATGAGCCCTTAAATGTCAAAGTTCTACTATATGCACTTGAATGTCAAAGTTCTACATATGGAATGCAGCTATTAACAGCAACTAACGGAAAGGCGCCAGTGGTTAGTACCAAAAAGTATTTTAGTTTCATTTTCTCATTGATGAGAGAGTTACCCTCCTCTTAGATGAGCACCCAGTTCCCCAAACTGGTCATCAGCTTCTACAGTGTCCTCTGAGAGTCGAACAGCATCCAATTTTTGTTTCAAAATTTCTATGGCATTGAGCACCATTTGAGAAGCTTTGACAGCACCAGTTGATTCAACAGCGAATATGAAACTATCTTCTTTTGTATAGATTTCAACAAGCCCTGGCTTGCCCATAGCTTCAGCCTTTTTTATCACTTCTTCGTCATAAGCATATGCTTCAGGGTCTACAATAACAACCTGTATGAGTAGGTTACATCAGTGGGACCTTGATAACAAGCAAAGATTCAGCAAGAACTATGTGGCAAAAAGGTGATGAGAAATCTAGTAATAATGCAACACAAGTTTAGAGAACACATCGATGAACTGGAATTTTTATACCCATAATCTACCATTTATATGTGATGATAAAAGGAACTAATCTCAATTTATACTGAATCGTTTTATACACATCCACTCAAATATTGAAAACACCAGGGATGCCAGCTCAAATGATAGGAATAATACACAGGTCAAATGCTCAACATATCCACTGAAAGTCACAATATCTTACACGTGATACTGAAACTGGCTACCTTGTCAGCTCTAAAATATATGGTCTGGTCATTATCTTAACTAGCTATTGACGACTAATGAAATGCTTATTTACCAATGTGTACTTACAAAACCCAAGTAAGAAAGGGGTATAGATAGAATTCAAATTTCTGAAAACTCGATCCTTACGATAAAAGCAGAAACGTAATAACAGATTTTTAACCATAACCTGGTTCTTTAACATATTTTTACAGCAGAAGCATAACTCTTTTGACATGTTTTTATATATAAGACTGCATGTTCAGTTTCTTTAATGAGAATGCAATCAGACTCAACCATCAAATGCACCGCACAACATAATCTTTTTAAGAGTGACTTTGAACAAGGCGAGTCGGGTTCTTGGCCAAGTCATACAAAGTAGAATACTCGCAGGTGTAAAAATTGAAAAGGTAAACAAAGACTCTTCACCGTAACAAGCTCTCAACAATTCCAACTTTGTTATGAGTGACACTAAAGATGAAGCTCTGCGAGCATATAAACAAAGACCAAACCCAATAACAGTAACGAAGCTTTACAATTTAAAGTATTGTAAGAACAATAGCAGGTGAACCAACCTGCTGTGTATCAGGATTGATGTCAAACACCTTTGAGGGAGAGCTAGCAACCCAACTTTTCTTCTCCTCCAGCGACAACTTCTTCATCATTTCTTCATTAATGTGAATCTCAGGCTCATACAGGAAAGTCACAGTAGCTGCAGGTGACCATTTTGCATGGTCCTTACCGATCCCCTTCCTAGCAATAGCTCTAAGCCGCAGCTCCTGCCCTTTATTCAACTTCACAATAATGATTCCCCTGCAATCGCATCAAGCAGTCGCAAGTTAACATAACTCATTATCAGAACATATATCAGTCCCTAATCAACAGGCCGCATAATGACTCCAACAGAAAAAAAAAATCCAACATGCAAGTGCTGTAAGCAAGAAAATACTTGTCTCTGTCTACCGCTACCAAATCTGCACTCTAGCAATATCGAAGCATATTTGTCAGTCACAAGTACCTCATTCAACTTGTATGCCTCATATGTACCATTAACACTATACACAGCTGAAGCATAAATCAATCAGAATTGTTCATGCGCACAAGGATACAACAACTAGCTAAAATCAATTTCCTACTCGCATACTATATCAATTTGGTTTACAGAGACATCAATGTCAGAAAGCAATGTCCTAAACCCTAGCCTCATCCTTTTCTCTCAAAACCCTAAATCTACCAAAGATACAATTTACAAACAAAAAATTCAAACACATCAAAGAACAAAGCCTTGCCATACCTCTTGTCATTAGTTTCAAAACCAGTCGCTTCATTGAAATCCACCGGAACAACAGTGTGGTCAGAGCTGTACAGATCCTTGCTCGTAACATCTAGGTTTTGCTCGTTGATACATTTGGCGCGCAAATGGAACTCCACAGAGCAAAACTCGCACTGTCCATCACCGTCGCAAGCATCGCAGTCACGCGAGAACCTCATCGACATTGCGCGCTCGCTCTTCAGCGGAACCAGACCGAGTCGATGCGCGATGAACTCGTCGTTCAGCACAGACGAGTTGGTCTCGATTTCCACCAAGTCGATGGCGATGGTCGGTACCTCGGCTATCATCACTCGCCGCAGCGCGTTCGCCATGCTCACGTCGGTGTCACGCAGCTCGAATTTGCAGTAATCGTCCTTCATCTCTCGGATCTTCACCGTCGGGAATCGCTGGTATGTGGCTCCTTCCATCTTCCACCGCGCGACTTCTCTCTCTCCAAATCAGGCACTGAGTGAAGTACTGGACCGTTGTGATTGCTTATTAGTGCCGAAATTGGACCGACGGATTATTTCATTGAACCTTTGAATTCAACCGAAGCTCAATTGGACCAAATTCACGGGGCGTTCGAATTGAACCGATTTAAGGTAAACCGAGCTGGCTATTTCAATCAATAATCAAAACAAAAAAGCGTCCTCATCAGTTTCATCGAAGCTCGTGTGACCGTGTCCCGAGGTTGGCGGCAGCAGTGAACCCATACGCTCGCTCATCATCATCTTCTTCTTCTTCATCATCGAGCTTGGACTGGATTTTATCCACCAGAACCGCAGAATCCTCAACAATGGCGATTGCTGGTGGTGGTGGAGCTGCGACATTAATGAGGCCCAGCTGGACATGGCCGCCTGGGAGTATGCAAAATCCGATCTTGACATCGGCCCAGAAATCGATGAAGTGTGGGGTTAGTGATTTCGCATGTGGGTCATCGGCCGGAGGGATGAGAGGTGGCGCATGGCGAAGGAGCGATGCCTTCATTGCGCGGGCTGAAGAGAAAGCGAGAGGCACGCCAAGTCCCAGTCGGCAGCAGCAAAAGCCCGTTTCTGAATCCGAGGTAGAATTTCAGACATTCATTTCTATGAAGTTTTCACACATTTCATGACATTGTGGTTTTTGGGATTGTTTAGGTGACGATGTTTGTATATTGATCAATCTTTTGGATTAGACTAGGTTTATAACGGCTCGAATAGGGGCTTCATTGTGTTGATTTTAATGTCTCATCATGTTGAATGAGTATATATTGGATACGAAAATGTGAGATTGGCGAGGAGATGTGTGCACAAGCGCAGCTAGTTTGGATAGACAGAAATTGTTCCGATGTTTTCATCTCTTTGAAAAATGTATTCAGGACTTGATGTCAGCTTCCGGAACTTGTGATCCTTTATGCTCAGTTGATGAGTCAAGCTCTCAAGATTCTGAACCTACTAACCAGCAAAAAACGGACTTAATGAAAGCTATTGCAATTTTTGCTGCAGCCTTTACCGGAGGTGTTGCGATAAATCATTCATGGGTTGCATCCCATCAGGTACATTTTCAACGTGTTAATTCTTCGAACTAGTACCGAGCGTTCTGGCCATAAGATGGTTTATGTTTAAAAAAAAAAAAAAAATCTCATTTGGCAGGATCTCGCTATGGCTATGCTTTTTGGTTTGGGATATGCGGGTATAATTTTCGAAGAGTCTTTAGCATTCAATAAAAGTGGAGTTGGTCTTTTGATGGCCGTGAGCTTATGGGTCATTAGAAGCATTGGGGTATCATTCTAGCGAATTTCAGCATGAAAACTGATGCTATCCCATTAAAGCGACGTCCAAGGTTTTAGTACCTTCTCTTTTTTTTTTTTTTTGCAGGCTCCTTCAACCGACATAGCTGTTTCCGAACTTACTCATGCGTTGGCTGAAGTTAGTGAAATAGTATTTTTCTTGCTTGGTGCGATGACCATTGTGGAAATAATCGATGCCCATCAAGGATTCAAGTTGGTGACGGACAATATTACTACTCGCAAACCACGAACTCTTCTCTGGGTGGTGAGTCCTCGGCTCTTGAATTTCATATCAACCTTTAGTTGGCGAAATTCAAGCTTGAATCATCTATTTGATCCGTTATGGCTGACGCGTTCCTTCGGATTTCTGCTCAACTGTCGAGAAATGTATTGATTCCATGACTTTACTTATCTATTAACTGTTAAGTGCAGGTTGGTTTTGTCACCTTCTTCCTGAGTGCAATTCTTGACAACCTGACGTCAACTATTGTCATGGTTTCTTTGCTCCGAAAGCTTGTGCCTCCATCAGAGTATCGCAAGTATGACTTTGGAACTCTTCAGTTATTGTTGCTATGAATAAATTTTCATCTCTTCGTAGGCGTTAAAACATTTTAGAATACATCATATTCTAGCATCTGATATTCAGTTGATCGGTTAATATGCTTTTTTTTTTTTTTGCCTTAAAAAAAAATGTTTTGAGCTCAAAGTAATTGTCAGGATGCTGGGAGCGGTTGTCGTGATAGCAGCCAATGCCGGTGGCGCGTGGACTCCCATCGGGGATGTTACGACTACTATGTTGTGGATACATGGTCAGATTTCAACTCTGCCTACAATGATGGTACAAGTTTCTTCTGTTGAAAATCTCTGTAACTACATCTCTAGCCGGGATTTTCTGAAAAATTAAGCAACTAAGTTTGTGATGGTATTTAGCGGCTGGCCATTTTACTAACTCCTATTTATTTTCCTCGAGTAGGGCTTGGTCATACCATCTGCGGTGTCTCTTGCTGTTCCTCTTGCTCTGATGTCACTTACAAGGTAACTAATAAAAAAAAAGACTTTCGAATAGAGTGAAGAATGTTATAAGTATTAACGCTTTTTTTTTTCGTTCAGCGAAGTCAACGGCAAGGGACCAGACACCACAGACATTACCGCCACTGAACAGATGGCTCCGAGAGGGAAGCTTGTTTTTTGCATGGGAATCGGAGCCTTATTATTTGTGCCTATTTTCAAGGCAATGACTGGCTTGCCTCCTTTCATGGGGATGCTCTTAGGACTGGGAGTCCTATGGATCTTGACTGATGCAATTCACTACGGCGAATCTGAAAGACAAACGCTAAAAGTCCCACAGGCTTTATCGCGCATAGACACTCAGGGAGCTCTCTTCTTCCTCGGTATCCTCCTCTCCGTCAGCAGGTATCTGATAAAACCGATGAACCCTTCTTCTTCATTTTTTTTTTTTTTTGAAAAACCCGGGCAATATTCACTTTGAATGGATGCTGCTTGACAAGTAGAATTTAAAATTTTGAAGCCTGGAGGCAGCAGGAATTCTTAGAGAACTGGCTAATTACCTGGATGCTCATATCCCCAATGCTGAACTGATAGCAAGCTCTATTGGGGTAGTGTCGGCTATTATAGACAATGTCCCATTGGTTGCTGCAACAATGGGTATGTATGACCTTGTCTCCTTCCCCAAGGACTCTGAGTTTTGGCAACTTGTGGCCTATTGTGCCGGCACTGGCGGGTCTATGCTGGTTATAGGCTCCGCGGCTGGGGTGGCTTTCATGGGGATGGAAAAGATCGATTTCTTTTGGTACTTTAGAAAGGTATTGTTAGCTCCTTTGTGGTCTGTACCACACTTGTATCAAGTTGCAGAAATCTTGAAGCTGTTTTTATGAACAAGTTTTCATGTGTGCAGGTTAGTGGGTTTGCATTTGCTGGATATGCAGCTGGGATTGCAGCCTACTTGACTGTAAAAAGTCTCCAGGACTCTTTGCCTGCAACCCTAGCTGAGATACCCTTAATCTCTGGTTCATGATCACAGAAACATTACACTGCTAAATTTTTGAAACATGGAATAAATTGTTACACCAATACGTAGTTTTATGTTCTGTGTTTGCTACAAAATATCATTATCTAAGGGAAGGCAAGGGATATCAAATTGCCAAGAGCATGATTTTTGAGAAGAGAAATTCATGTTGGATGATTCTTCTGATGCAATTCCACTGTTAGTGTTCCATATTATTAGAACTGTGAGTCAACAACCATAAACACATTCACACTGATAGTGTTGATCCAAGCTGCTATGGGGATCACCTGCGAAAACATATGATTGTTTAAGAACGAGATAATCAGAACTTCTTAGGCATACCCAAAGTTCTAGCGTGATGCATGTATATATCTTTGAAACAGTATTTAAGCGCAATCTAGGCTAACATCATGTACAAAAAATTGATCCAAGCCCCTAACATGACTACATGGTTAAGGTCTACACTGACATAAATTCAGTCTCAGAGACCGCATCATCGAAAGGGAGATTCCAAAATTGTGAGAAATAGTGAATATAATAACTAAAACTGTTTCATTTTTGAGTGTGAGAGAAAGAGAGAGTCAGTATTGCATATAATTTTAAATCTTGTTAGGGGAGCATAAAGGAACGCCGGTGGAAAGAAATATAGAGAATACCTGTCTATTGAGTCTTCTTTCCCTTGCCAGTGGGAAACTGAATTTTTCCGAGAACTTTTTCATCAAATTTTCTGTACTGGGTCAGTAAGACTCCATGCGCTATGCTTAGCTTTACGTGTATGTGATCCTGATATTTGTCGTACGCCAGTGGAACAGATAGACTAAAGAGAACTCCTAGAACAGCATAAAAGTTAAAATGAATGAGGACCGGTAAGTCTCGGGAATTTCAAAAAAGAACACAGGGCCATTTAATAAGCACTCACCAATGTAGATTAAGGTGAGGAAGTTGAAGAGGCTACCGATATAAGATATGAACCACAAGCTGATAGCTACCTGACCCACTCCAACACATCAGAACAGATAGAAATAACATAGAAAACCCGGGAATGGAAACACTTAACCTGTATGAAACGTTTCACATTTCTTCCAATAGCAATATCACGAGCAAATGATAAACCGTGATTAATCCATCCTCGTAGTTCTTCAACAGCCTTGAAAACAGCATCTTCAGACATTTCAAGATTTGGAATTGGAGGTAGAGGCCTAAATCAAATCGTTAATCACTATTTTGAGTTCAACTATCATCAAACAATATACAAAAGCTTCTAAAAATGTCAACAAAATTAATATGATGCCTTGTACCTAATCAAACAATCAGATCTACCCTTTACCGAAAAAAATGCAACTAATACACACTAAGTTACGCCTATAATGAAATGTGCAAGTTCAGGAAAGCAGTACCTGTTGAGCATCGAAGCAGACTTGGCCCACAAGAACAAAATCGTAACCAGCAGCAATAACACATTAGCTATGAAGCCTAAGAGATTGTAACCCCCTTGTTCAAACAGAAGCCACAAGCTTGACACGGAGATCAACAAAAACACGGCTCCAGACTTCCTCCTCCACATCAACACATCAGCAACTGCACCAAAGCACGTAGTTACCCGAGTTCATAATTTTTATCACAAGTGGAAGATCTTAAGCAGGATTAGGCATGCCATAAATCTTTCAGCACCATTTCTACGTTTCTAATCCGCAAAATCCATCTACTTCCATCCGATCATCAATGTCTCAACATCAAACCCTAACACCAAATTATCCACAAATGCTTCAACAAATCGACGTGTACGAAGATCAAGGAATCGATACAGGAACCGATCAGAGAAGGAAATGCATACCGGCTCCGGCGCCGAGGACTTGGTGAACGGAGATTCGACCGGGATCCACCATGGCGAATTAGGGCTTGAGATTGGATCGATAGGAGAGCTCTCGGAATAGATAAATATATTGAATTCATAATTATTATTCAATTAAGGTTTTAAATATTTCATAATTAATACTTATGTTCGGTAATTAACAACAAGTAAATTTTATACTAAAATTTCTTTTCAAATCAAACAAGGTTGTTCTCCCATCTTCAATCAAAACTTTATATTACTATTATTCGATATGAAGATCATTTCTTATAATTCAATATGAGATAAATTACAAAATGAAATATATCAAAAAACCGATACATATCATCTCTTAGTATAAATTCGTCAGCCAGAACCTTGTGCGATATTGATATCCTATCTCACATTTTTTAAGATGACTTTCGGTTAAAATTCATCAAATATGATGGACTGTTTGTGACCCTTTTCAAAAAAAATGATATATATGAGAAGCCCCATCATTCAGTTACATACAGGATACATTGCCCTGTTGGACTTTTTTTAGATCACATGTATCAGAAATGCTCCAGGCTAAGTAAAAATTGAACCTGAAAAGCCACTTTGTGTCTATGGCGGCAAAGCTGGATCGATGAAGAGTGCAGACGTTAGAGGAGCTATTTGATTGCAGCATGGTCATGATCAGAGTCACTTTCTGATGAGGACTCTTGTTTTTTGTTTTCTTCTACTGGAACACTTAGTTTGATCTTCTTTTCCTTTTTCTTCTGTTTCTTCTTTTGCCGTTTTAAGCGCTTCTTTGCTGTTTGTTCTTCTGCAGCTTTCAACCGTTCTTCTCTTCTCTTAAAGAACTCTGCCTCCTCTTTTCTTCTTTGGTAGTCTGCATCCATCCTCGTTAATCGATCTTGTTCCTTGCGTCTCATTTGCCGGTACTAATCAAGGATAAAAATAGTTAGGCGCAACAACTAAGCATAAGAAACCAGCACAAGGTATATAATCTTTAACAGCACATGCCAAGAAGACATTATTAACTCAGCATGAAAAGAACGCTATCACAATGAAGTTCGTCCAATCTTTTCATGGAGCCACCGCTAAAAATCTGCAACGATCACAAGATGGCCTAAGCCAATCTATAGCACTACACTGTCACCCAAATAATTGATCCAAACTGAATCAAAAGCAGCCCAAACGGCATTTTTTAGCACTAGCCATAAAGAAAAATCTAAATTACAAATTGATTGTACAAAAATTGATGGCAATTGCCCAAGTCCTTGAGCCTAAAAGCTTTTAAGAGTTGTCCGACAGTGTTTGCAAGTACTGCAAGTATTTCACTCATTTAAAAAACATGACAAATCCAGCGACTGTATAACTATGTAAATAAAACAAGGAAAACTGTTTGAAAGCAGGTAAGCATAAAGCAGCTTGCCCATGACATTCTAATCCGCCAGCTCAAGTACTCGTCTAAAATTATCAACAGGCTCGCAACACTCTCCAGTTTATATGTCTACCTACCAGTTCAACTACATGCCTAAAACTTAATCAGAAAACTCAGTGTGCACAAAATCCATTCCAGTTAGCTAGGATTCAATCAGGCTAGCAAAATTCAACATAAATATCCACTGATAAACTTCAGTGTCCTTACTCGAAATCTATACCTAATTTGACACATGTAATCCTATGCTCATTGTGATTTCTTTCATATATTTGATTGCACATAACTAGCTAATTTGACTAACAATGTTAACAGGAGAGCAACTGAAAGCATAGCTGAGAGATCTATAAGCACAAGAAACAGGTAAACAAATTACCTGATGAAAATCTCCAGAACCAGACCCGGCTGAACTACCAGAAGTATTGCTGACGCGGACTGGAACATTGTCGATAATCCTCCGAAGCTTGACCTCCAAATCCTCGTCTTCCGGTTGAACCACAGGCGGCGTGTACTCCACCAGCGCTGTAGATCCCACCGGCGTCGCTAAAGCCTTCGCTTCTCTGGATACTTGCGATGGCGGATTAGAGGAGACTGTTAGCGCCATCGATTTGGCGGTCGAAGGTGGCAGCGGCGGTCGGCCGGTCGACATGATGAATCGCGCTGGATTTTGAAATTAGGGTTTTTGCTGGTCCCTAGCTATGAAGGAAAGACTTCATTGAGATTATTAAAATCACTCAAATGAACCAATTGAACCGAGTTGAACCAAATTGAACCAATGAAAAGATTTAGACTGTTAAACAAGTTATGGAATAAATGTAAGAAATTAAATGAGCTTCATTATCATTCAAATCATTAACCATAACCAACTTCCAAGAAAATTTCTACTCGATCTGCTTAGTACCAATAACGACATGCAACGGTTGCTTTCCCTTCTCAAGACCCAAATTATTTAAAATTTTAAATTTTAAAATCAAATTTCAATTTATTACAAACCGAAAACCACGTGTAACTGAAAATTGAACCGTTCGACCGCGACCGCCTCGTACTCCACCAACCAAAAATCCGTTAGTGTCGCAAAAACAAACCCGGAACGACAGCCTGGCATCTATCTCCTCTTTTGTCGTCTAGTCTACGTCATCAGCCGACCCGGACCCACCAAAGCGGAAACTGAAGCGAATAAAATCAAACAAACTTTAAAAAATTATTTAATTCGAAAAAAAAGTAAAAACCCGTTACGTCAAGTAATGCTCTCCAGCCTGGCGCAGTCAAACTTATCCAATCCCAACTCTGAATAACGAGTTTCTCGCGATATGAGAAATTAAAGAGATTTTGTTCGACAACGTAACCAACGGTAGTTAATATTTAAAATTTTGAATAAATTTAAAATTTAAAGAAAACGGATATTTTTCAGTTCGGATGCGCGATTTCAGTGATTCTGTGCCGTACACGTGGCGCATTATGATTGGAAGTGTACAGCTGTGATCCGTATAGCAAACGGTTTACAGGGTATAACCGGTAACGCTTTGTTGCCTCATCGCGTTAACCGGCTGGATCGGTTACGCTTAGCCCTCACCCTTTTTAACCTCCTTTGCTACTCATCGCCTTCCTCAGAAATCCCTAAAACCTCCATTAACTCCTCCTCCGACAACCTCGATCGAGTCGAAACGATCGATCGGTCGATGAAGAGGAAGTGAGACCGACAGAGGGAGGGTTGGATTGAGTGTAGGTCGGAACGGCGATGGAGCAGAAGGAGGTGGATCGGATCAAGGGGCCGTGGAGTCCTGAAGAGGATGAGAAGCTGAGGGAGTTGGTGATGCAGCACGGGGCCAGGAACTGGTCGTTGATATGTAAATCGATTCCAGGGAGGTCCGGCAAGTCGTGTAGGCTGAGGTGGTGTAATCAGCTGTCGCCGGAGGTGGAGCATCGGGCGTTTACGACTGAGGAGGATGACGTCATCATCCGAGCGCAGGCTAAGATTGGAAACCGGTGGGCTGCGATTGCGAGGATGTTGAATGGGAGGACCGATAACTCGATTAAGAATCACTGGAACTCGACGCTAAAGAGGAAGTTTTCAGCCATGGCTGGAGATTCGAGCGGAGTCGTTGTTGAAGGTAACCATCGTCCGCTGAAGAGAGCTGAAAGCGTCGGAGCTCCAGGCGCTGGGTTTGTTACCGGATTCGGGTTAAATCCGGGAAGCCCTTCCGGGTCGGATGTAAGCGATTCGACCCATCCGATGATCCAAACCTCGCCCGTCTTCCGTCCTGTGACGAGAACAACCTCAGCGCCGCAAGCTCTTCTGTTAAACGATCCTGTCACCGACTTGACACTTTCCTTGCCCGGAGATGGAGCTGCTCGGCTCACTACCCCGCCGCCAGCTCCGGACTCGACTGCGGGCGGGTCTGACCCGGTGAAGAAAAACATTGAGTCGACGAGCTTCGGGCCGCAGCTGCTGTCAGTTATGCAGGAGCTAATCAGAGAGGAGGTGAAGAAGGTGATGTCGAATCTGACAATCGATCAGAACAGAGTCATTGTGCATAGCGGCTGCGATGGTGAAGATGGGGGTGATGACAACAAGGTTAGAAATTTCAACACCGGCAGCAATGGCGGCAGCAGCTGCGTTAGGCGTATCGGCATTAGCAAGGTCGATCAGCAACCATCCGGTAGAGATTAGGGAGCAGAAATTGAGTCGTCTTCATGCATTTCTTCATTTATATAAAACTTAAACCTCGGGAAAAAAACACAGTGGTGGTTTCTTTTGATGATGAATTGAATCTTTTGATCGATTTGGAATTTTGAGGTCGTCTTTGATCTGGGTTTTTGGATCATTGAGCTTTCTGGTTCTGACAGCTTCGATCTTTTGATGCTGAGGAGTTTGGACTTGTCATTTTCACGCAGGGATTTGTTTCAGTTATCATGTAATGAAACGACAGCGTTTTGGAAGTGGACTAGGTAGGCCTGATCTGGGCAGCAGCCCAAGTTTAGACCCATGTCTGGTTTGTCTGAAATTTTTAAGTTTGACAGCAGATTTTGTTTGAAGCCCAACAAGGTAAAATACATGTTAAACATAATTTTATTGTGTCCCATTCGGAATCAATCATATATTTGGCATTCTTTTTGATTCTACACGACGTTTTGATGAAGAAAGTGACTATGTTATATGTCTTATCTCGACAGACTTTAAGGATCTGATTTATCCAAGAAATGCGAGTCAATTAGTTAAAGCAGCCACAAAGATGGGTTCAATTTGCTGCCAGATTAAATGTATTGTATTCATCTACAGTGATTCCACACACAATTAGGCATCAAATCATTGTCAAATAAACCAAACTTACAACTTTCCATCACTTCAAAAAAGGGAGAATTCTACACACTTGGCTTGAAAAGACCTCCCAAATGCTCTGTTCCCATTGCATTTGAACCTGAAAGTGAGCTCAAGGTCAAGAGTTCAGTTTCAACTCTGTCATACAATGCACCACATGGATTTTAAACCTTAAAGTCTTGTCTTGACACTTAGCTTGTCAAACTAGGTTACCTTCAACACTTATATATGTGTATATATAAGTAGAAACCAAACATACCCAATTTAATATTACTCAACCTTAATCAGGAGATACTTGTTTGATCAAATAGGGTAATGAGCTGTGGATCAAGCAAGCACTCCTCATCATCCATCACTCTCCTACTTCTTCTTACTTTGTTCTTCATGAGTTCCATGCTCATGGCGGCCGAAGCAAGGCCGATGAGGCAGCTCTTGCGCTCCATTGAAAGATCTTACGTGATGAAAGCTGCGCATGGAACGAAGAAAGGTCCGACCAGAAGTGGGTTTAAGGAGGTTGGAGCTGTTGCCAATGTTAAAGAGTCCGGTCCGAGCCCTGGGGAGGGGCATGAACTTCTTTCTTAAGATACCTTTCTTAGTATATGTTTAAGGATCAAATGTGTGGCTAGTTGGTAACATTTTGTCAACTTAATTGACCTCGCCTAGTCTTAGAATTCGGTTCAATTGAATTTTTATGATTCAAAGAAAATTTAAATTCATAAATCTGACACGAAAAATTCCCTCTACGTCGCTTTGGTGCCAATTTCGGCGAAGGCTCGTATTCAGTCCAGACCTGACCCGGCCCGGTTCGAATTCTCTTTGAGTTATGTCAACCCGTTTGTTCCTTGGGCTGCGGTATGCTGACGTGGCGAATGGTCTGTCGAGGTATAAATGCATGCATGAGAATCAGTCTCCATTAATGTTTAGAACAACCTCTGCTGAGCCTTCCAACGTTGAAATTTTTGGTCACCAAACAGCATTGCCAAGTTGGTCATCGCCTCTTCTGAATGCTATGTACTTGGTGGCCTGGTGGGTGTTTTTAAGGTTGGGATTCGGATGGGTCGAGAAGTGTCTGCTTGAGGCGACGGCTGGAGAAGGCGGAGGAGATGAAGAGAAATATGTTAAGATGGAAGAATACGGCGGAGGCCGCGGTGGCTGATGGTGGCTCGTCAGACAGAAATCTTGAGGAGTTTGTCAACGATGTTACAACGAAAGCGTCCCAACTCGCGGCTTCAAGAAAGTCAACGAAAGTGCGTTGACCGTTACTTTCGGCTTCGATTATTACACGTGTAGAAACATGATTGGATGAAGGGATGAGTGAAGAAAAATTCGTAAGATATTGGGCCCGGCCCATTACCGAAGCCCAGTCAAAAGGCGGTGGACTATAAATGCTCTGGTTTCCCGCTCTCGCAACAAACCTTATCTTCTCTCTGCAAATTCGGCATTGTCGGATGGAGCTCCGATGATCGATCGGTCTTCATCGCGGAGAAGATTGAGCGCCGGGGAATCCCCCGAGATCGAAGCGACCTTCGGTGAAGGATTTTCTGGTTAGTGATCGTGTTATCGGATTATTGGAGCAGAATATGTTGTTTGTTGTCGTTTAGCAGCGTTAGATTTCGCTTCAGTTGATTCGATTTGGTATGGTCTGAGTGATGTTTAGAGTTTACTGAAATGCAGTTTCTGTAACTTCGTATTTTATTCATTTTAAGTTTCTGGTTGATCGCTTATGATGTGCTGTGAAGTCTGAACTAGTACATGATTAGGTAGTTATGGTGAAGCTGTGGCTGTGGAAACGCGATCTTCGGTTGATTCGATTTGTCATGGTTTAAGTGATGTTTAGAGTTCATGAAAATTCACTTTCCGTAATTTCGTATTTGATTTAGTTTTAGTGCCTGGTTGATCGTTGTAGATATGCTGCGAACTAGTATAGGAGTAGGTTAAGGTAATTTATGTTGAAGCTGTGGTTTTGGAAGCGGATCTGCTGATGATTTTCATATTAGTATATTTAACAGAAGCAAACTCGTGTGTGAATTTTTTTTGAACTGTGTTTTTTTCGTTTGAAATCATCCAACTAATTTATGCTGTTGAGATCTAAGTTTTTGTTCAGATCTGTGGTGATATATGGACTTGAAACTACAATTAAGATGTTCATAGATTATGAACATGTTACTTATTGGTTTTCTTACTCGTTTTTTCATGACTCCGTAAGAAAATTTTCATTGCGTGGAAAGTTCCTGTATCTTGTGGATTGCTTAGTGTGCATGCTGGTAAAAACTCAGTTGATGTATGTTGAATTCTGAATAATCATTTTAGTAGATTGTACGAGTAAATGTACTAAAGATCAGTTTAAAAGTTTGAGTCTGTTCATATCTACTCATATATAGTTTATAAATAATAGTTTCAGGTGGTTTAGCAATATGCGTAAGTAATGCGTAGGGGTATTCACGGTAGGAAAACATTATGTGCGAAGGGTTAATTGTTCCATGAGTTTTATTTATTTCATTCGTGGTAGGTTAGTCATTTTATATGATAAGATAAAGTGGACAATTATCATCCTTCATAGGCGGCCTTGTATTCTCTCCACACCCAATGTATTGGTTTCTTTAGAATATGAATAAAGTAGTCATCACTGTACCCGCCTGCCATCAGCCTGTTAAGTTGTGCAACAAAGTCATGTCGAATATCGTTGCAGTAATCTAAAAACCTGGCTGTGACATCAGCACTTTCATCCCATCTCTTGCCCTGTCCTGGTTTGGCCCAAGTATGATGTGCATAACCAGCCTTCAATCTTACAAAATCTGCTATTCCCTGTACCATCCATCCTGAACTTGTATATTGTTCCCTGGTGCCCCATTGCCACAAGAGAGCCAGTTCACTGTAAAGTAATCCGGTGAACTCTCTAGCAATATCACCTTGGTAGGATAAAATGTAGTTTGAACTGAAGTGGATGCCATTGTTGTTCTCAAATGCAACTCCCTCGTAATTGTCTATGAATAGTCTCACCTTTGGGATATCCTTTCTGTCTGCATCTGTATATTGTTTAAATACATTCCAAATGAAGTACGTAGCAGTCGCCATTTCTCGCAGAGTGTGCTGTATGCCAATAGTTTCTTCAAAAACAATATTGCCAGTTGTGTCTCTGACCTCAAACACAACCGCATGGGCTTTGTGCATAACTGTTAAAACAAGGAGAGAAAACAGGAAGAAATGCATTTTAGCCATAATGCTGCTCCAAATCTAGGCAAATTTGATTTGTAACCTTAGAGCTCTGCAGATAAAGCTATTTATAGAATTTTCTAAGAACGATAGGACTCAAGGTTATGCCTGCGTAGGAGAGTATTTCAGCTAGGCAGGGAGACTGATCGTAAACTTCCCTCTGTTTTGATGTCTTTTATAACATAATAACCCTAAATCATTCATCTTGCATGACTATGAAACTCTGCCGTCCTGTTATGTGAAATTTAAAGTTGGAACATTTATTATTCTTTGAGTGCAACTCTAATTTGGTCAAGTTCTTATTACAATATCAGTTAGTTGTATGTGTCCAGAGAGCATATAGCTGTATTTGTAAACCGCACTTAATTTACTATCACTTTGAGGCCCTCAGGTTAGTTTGAGTGGAACTTATGTACGATACTCTAAAAATATTTGGTGTTATTTTTATTTGACTTCAGAGCAAACGATAATATATATATAATCATCTGAAATTCCTTAAGAGTGTGTGTCACTTATTATCATGATTTGCTTTTAAACATTGTAATTGAATATGAGAACATGTTTCAGAACTATTGCATTTAACTAGGCATTATATTTGGTCTTGTACTCTTTCCACAGCTAATCCACTGTTTTCCCCAACAGGTCTACAAAATGTGTTGCGCTGTAACCACTCCTCATCTTCTTGTTAAATTGAGCCACAAAACCCTTTCTCAGGCCATTGCAGTAATCCAGGAACCTGGCAGTCACATCATATCGTTGGTCCCATCGGTCACCTTGTCCAGGCTTCACCCACTCCTCAGGCGCATATCCAGCTTTTAACCTGACGTAGTCTGCAACCCCCTCAAATTAGTCTGGCCTCCCGGAGCTTGGCAATTACCACCAAACCACTGCCAGACAATGTGTCATCTCATGATACAGCACCCCAGTAACCTCCCTCTCTTCGCATGTCCAGAAATCCATGCAACGTATCCAGCCCTGACCTGAATCTCATAACATGTGGCGTAAGTCTCCACAATGAGTTTGACAGAAGCCAATTTCTTCCTATCTGCTGCTGTGCTCCATATGAATCTAATGGCTGAGCCTGACGTCTGTCTGCTATAGGCTATTCCAACTTCATACCTCCTGCCTCCTGATTCTGTTGTCGCAAACTTATTGGTCACAGTATAGTGCACTGCACCAGAAGACGCGCCATTAAAGCCAGTAGCAGCACCTTGTAGTAATGCATGGTATCTTCTCCTTCCCTTCTTCCGATTAACTATTGCAGCTTTGTTAGTATATCTTGATGCTGATATTTATAGATGCCTGCAACTTAGCATTCTTCTCTCTTCAAAATATTAGATTCGCATTTGCTAGCTGCATTGATATTTTAGCTTAACATTACGTTGCACATCGATAAAATAGTATCAAAGAATGTTGTTCTGCCCATCGACTCTTTACATTTGCATGCTTAACCACTGAAAACCTAGCTTATGAAAAATTTGAAGGCTCTGATACTTTTTATTGGATGTGTATATCTGTATCTTTGCTGAGGTTTGATCTCTGCCACGCCATTTTACTTATTTATAGTTGAAGCGTGAAGCACGAGAGTTATGGATGGTAACTTATATAAACTCTTATGAAATGAACTTTGTTATATTTTTTACTAAAACATATTATTCATGATATGCCTGTCGACATTCTTAGGGACATGTTAACAATAATGCTCGATGCTTGGTTAGTTTAGGCGTTATACTTGGTCCATAACTGATCTACTGTATTTCCCAACAGGACCGCGAAATTGGATCATTTCCAAAATACCCTGCAATACACTCAGCACTAACATAATGACAGCATAGGTCACCCCCGCTCATGGTCTCAACAAGTTTCACACCCAAAGCCCCCAGCATCAGTATAATAATCACTAGGAAAAACATGAGGACATGTCTGCTGCCAGGTTTTTCCTTCCCTTGCAATGAAAATGGGATAATATCATCCATCATCTATTCATGAAAATGGCCTGTTATAAAAAGAAGAAGATCTTGTTTGTGTAACTGGAAAAAACTTGATTGAGTGGCCTGTCGTTCCATCAGTGTCCTCGTCCGCGCCGACTGGGGCCTGAAAAGGCCAGGTTCATGATGAAGTAATCCTTGATTGATGAGTAGGAAGTAGATGAAGCACCAACTGACTGCTGGTTCTTGAGGGATCTGAACCCATCAGCCTGAATGCAGGAGCAGGCGAGCAATAAGATGCAACAAGCCAAGGCAACTGAGCCTAGAGAATTATGGTCGTGGCACTTCTTCATTTCTTTCTATCTGTTATCACGTTAAAAATGTATAATGATTACTACTTTGATCTGCTTCGGCTTTATATATAGAATCGCCTATGACTAATATTAAACCCCATTTCAACATGTTATTGTCATAGCTATCTGGGTTGATACAAATATGTCTTGGCAAGCATGCTATGCTATTACCAGACAGAATCGAATTACGCCAAAATGCCACCTACACCACAATCAAACTTTTCAACAAAAAAACGTTTTCCCTTGAAAACATATATTGCATATATCATTGTTGTTAGGCGAAAAATCAAAGAAAAGAAAAGTATTCTGATACTATTAACCGTTGATTAAAATATGAATTGAACTTGATCTTTAACATAACAGAACAAACACATCGGAGACTAGAAAATCTAGGAGTCAAGATATGACATCTTTATTGTATAAGTAAGACTTATGCACGAGCTGCTAAATACCACCTTTCTATGTACTAATACAGCAGACAAAAATGAAAGACTTCACTAAAACTATGAAAGACACCCTTACCTGCCAATCACTTAACCCAGCGAGTTGAGAACTGTAACACTCAACAACATACATGCTGATGGAAAAGCGACTCTACCAGTATGAATTGATCAGAAGAGAGACAACACAATCCCAAGCAGAATTATGCTCCACCAACGCAAAAGAATTACAAAACAGCTTAAATTGATTTAAACCTATTACAAGTCAACAGAAGACAAGTTGGGATGTTGCTTAGTGGTCAAATAAAATTAGCTTCAAGTATCCAACAATTGACAGAGTCCATCCACCAATCAAGACTCGATTGCACCAAATCTGGCATATTTGCTTAAGCTTATCAAGCAGCATGTCAGTGGGTCTAATCCCGTAGTTGGTTATTACAAAAAAAAATAGACTAACAGAATAGCTCTTAATGAGCTTCAGGAGCAGCTTAACACAGTCAATTTTTGAAATTCAAAAAATAGACATGCAAACCATACATCTATGGCTGTAGCGCAAGTGTTATCAGTCTGTTCTCCTCATCTTATTTTGAAGTTTACCTGAGCCAAAGTAGCAGCCTGCATGACATTGACATGCCATTTATAACCAAAAGCAAGACACAGATTCAAATCCACATAAGCTGCAGAAAAATCAGAATATGCCAGGTTATATCATGGACCCCTAGAAAAATGGCACTTCATTGATTAATAAGTAGAATATACAGACCGATGAGCTGGTACCAGTGGCTGATCCTGAACTGGAAAAAAACTCCACACATTTATCTTTTACTCCAACCTAAATATGAAAAGAAAGCCATTATTTAATACATTAAAACATTAAGATAACAAGAAGGATATTCAGAAGTGCACGTACGAATCAAGTAATAACCTGTATCATTTCCTTCGCTAAATGGTTTATAGAAACATTAGACATACCTTTTGATAAGACAAGGATGTCGAAGGCTCAATCTGAAATTAGAATGAAGGGGGAAATAGAGCAGATCAACACGTTTGGCAATTCAATCCAGCACAAGCTCATTAAGCAAAGACTAATAGAATATTTTAAGATCGATTTATTCTTTTATTTTTCTTTCTTTTCATAATCATATACACTATATCGTCACAAAATAAATCAGTATGAAGGTTTGAAGAACTCTACCCAAAGATGTTCATCATCAAAGCAACTTGGCGTAGCATGTCATATCTGTAATTTCCCCCCATATCTTTCAGCAACAGATGCCTAACAAGCACGCAACATCAGTAAACCATTCACCATTAATGACAAATAATTCCAAGATATCTGTAACTATAACTATAACAAGTGAGATTGGATAATCAGAAGTTCAGATATATAACATTTTGTTAAGAGATAAAAAAGAGAACCAATTATTCTTCCATTCACCATTGGCAAGCAAATTAATAAATATATTGTGCATTCACAACAAGTTGCGACCAGAACAAAACGTTATAACAGTTACCAGCCTGGTGAAAACCAGCAACAGGACATGTCTAAGGATGACTTTCTCCACGGAATGGTGGTTGTCCTTGGTAAAAACAAGTTTCAAGAATTGGCATAAGGGATTTACTGACCTGAAGATATGGAATGACAGATTTGTACACTTGTTGAAGAACATCTGACATTGATGAAGACCTGAAACAGGAGCAAGCCTGATCAAGAGCGCAACAATGCTAGGTATACTATTAGCTACAGTAAAATTGAGGTCAACAGTATGATAATACTGATAGCACTCTAGACAAGCAATCAGCAAGGGGCCAAAAAAGTAACATGTCTTACCACCGTCCGTATTCAAACAACGGAGAATTTTCCAAACAAAGACAATGAAACAACAATACGAGGTAACCTACGGTTCAGTAAGACATCATCATTCCCAACACCTACCACTTACATACCTTTTAAGGAGACGAAAACAAACATGAATCTCCTCAAGATCTTGTTCTATTTTTAGATCAATATAGTGCCTGAGGAGCTCAGACAAATCAGAAATCCCTTCATCTAATCCTTCAGAACAGTGAGCTTCCAACTGTTGGCATTTGGGGATCAGTTTCTGAAGTACCAAAGGCAAGTTACCAGTCGGACCAGTTCCATCATACTCTGACACTTTTCTTAAAATCGGGCACTTGCTATATTTGAACTTCTCCACCCACCTAGGAGGATCACCCGTCCACATGTTTTCATTAGGTAACGTATCTTCAAAATTAGATGTATGATCCTCACCAGCATCGGTCAGGCTTAATGAATCCTGATGATCTCTGGCAGGAGGCCAAACAGCATTTGCAGCACTGCCAGAAGCGTGGTGTACAGGAAGTGCTTTAAGTACGTCAACTCTTACATCTTCAGGTAGTTCTTGTAGCACCATTGGATCTACTTGACTTAATGAAGTTGGCAGGAAGTCATCAATGAGCATATTAGGAGTGACAATGTTTGATCTTGATTCAGACATAATGGGGTTAAAATTTGGCTGTGTCCAAATAAAGCAACAAGTGTGTCAAACTATAGTGAGGAAAGTGCCTACTACCTCATATATAACAAGATGATTATATAAAGAACATATGCTACCTCGTCTATAGACAAATCTTGGTTGTCGCACATCGTGTGAGATAAAAGAGCACCGTGTCCCGCAACCCCTGCACATAAAACAACATAACCAAGGCACCAGTTATTGAACAGAAAACAAAGACGGTTTTTTGGATTGAGATACGCCTACTGGATATGACATTATGACTGTGTATGAACTAATGCCACTAGAATCACCTTTCTTCTTCGCAATATAATCAAAGAACCTCCCATTATACATTTTATTGATTTCTGACAAAATCTCCGGCGGGAGGTTCTCGATAACTTCCATATCAACCAGAGACAACGGTGGGAGTTGAGGAATTTGGTTTCTGCAGTCCTCACCATTAAACAGATTAACATCTGATTGATGTTCACGGCCTGATTCATTGACAGACTAACACTTTTAACTACAGCAGGACAGCAATCAGAGAGGATACTGAAGCACTTCTCCCACAAAACTGTCTACAATAAAAGCACCTTAACAATGAAAATGTATTTATATTTTACCCATGCAACGAACGGTTTCATTGTCTGTCTCAATATTTATCTTGGCGGAACTAGTTGAGGCAGTGGTTAGCCATGAGTGCAAAGTGCTCCTTTCAGTCCCTGCACATCAACAACAGGAATTAGAGAGTGTAAGTACTTTCAAATAAAGACTTAAATGATGAAAATGCAGATTACTTGAATCTAACTGAATAACAAATGAATTAAGAAAAAAAACCCCACCATGCCCGATCATATCCCCACTTTCGAGCTTAGAGACATGGAATCCAACTCCACGAATCTCCTTAACATCTGTAAAACCCAAGAAATATGAGCTCAGGTGTTAAGCAATAGGATCAAGAATTGACCTCCGTTTTACACTACTGATTTTAGACTGGTAATATGTATAAATGTATATTTACACCAGAATTTTCTTCACACCATTTGCACTGGAAAACAATCCATATAAGCGATAAATACGTCCATTGTCTGGAAAAATCAAGTTGTATTGTCTACTGCTAAAATTTTACCTATAGAGAAAAGCCCAAAGAGCTGTTTGATTATCCTTTGCATAACTTCAACATCATCAGTAGCGACTGGAACCTGTCAGAAGCATAAGACACTCAGGTTTCATAATGTAAGAAAAAAGAGTATATGAAGAAAAGGGGTGGAAGGCGAGAAGAAATGGGAAAGCTAAACATTCATGAGACTGGATAAATTATTCGGTGGTAAATATGTTGCATCATCACTACCGTGGTTGAGTGACTCAGATTGTCACAGTCTCCACAACCCAGGTACTTCGCAGGTTCCATGGCATCTTTTTTTCTTTTCTTTACCTGAAGTTAATTAACCATATGAATGCTCAGCACAAATGTATTCGTAGACACTGAAATACTAAAAAGAAAACAAAGGCCAGGAGGAAAGCTACTGTTTCAGTACCTTCAAGGTAAAAGCGCGGCCTTGCATTCCACATCCCTGCAAGCGCAAGGAGACCTCTCTGCAGAGATCTCCTAAGAAATGCCAAGTCTGTGGTACAGGATCAACATATCGGCGTAATGAACATAGTACAAAGGATGATAAATTGATAAGCACTAGTATTATTCAACTCATCAGTAAATTGGACCTACATCTTTTAAGTCCCTGAATCTGACACCCCAGTTCACTTCTGCGCCTACAGACTTACTCTCCTATCAATGAAAAATCCATTTGTGGCTGATTTGACAATTTACAAGGAAAAAAAGATACAGGAGAAAACGGACAATTGATCAATGCTAGGTACCTATAGCAAGTCTAAGTGTCATTTTCATCCATGTCAAAAAATCATCCATTTCATACGCTAACCTGAAAGTTTCCGACCAGTCTATTGTCTACTCCACGACTAAAATTCCATAGCATCTCACCAGTCTTTGTTCCAAAGTCCCTTTGAAGTGTTTCCTGAAGAGCTCAAATATATATATATATAGACACACACATATATATAGATCATTATGAGTAAGAATTAAGTAGCACTTTTCTTACAACTGAAAAAGAAACTTGTGACAGAGTCTGAAGCATTAACAACATAGATTAATTTATGTGCTAACATGCAAAGATTGAAATAAATCTGATTACCTAAATGAAATTAAGGTACAGCATTGGTTGAAGACAAATTTTTGTAATATGTTTCACTTTAAAATAAACATAAATGGAAACACTCACACCTTGGAGATTAAACGCAACTGCCCACAGGTCTGAATATGCCGTTTTTTCAGCTTCTCTTCCAGGACACGGCCAATTCCTGGAAGTGACTTGATAGGCAACTTTAATATGTAACAGTCAACCTAACAAACCAAGTTTAGAATCAGTAACAAGGTTATAATGTGTTCAGATTCGCCATAAACACAAACAAGCAGAATGTGGATGCCACTTGTATCACCTACTTGCACAAAAGCCAGTATCAACAAAAGAAAGGAAAGAGAAAAGGAAGACAAAGACCCCGGTATAAGAAGACACAAAGCATAAGTGAATCTGAAAAATATTTACCATTTCAGGACGAATGTTGCATTGGCCATCCGGTTTGGCAGTTCTTGTTGCAAGCCGCGCAATAAGCATGTTGCTCCCTATCCCAGCACTAGCAGTACATCCTGTGGTTTCCCAAATTTCTTTCCGAATTACTGAAGCTACTACTTCAGGATCATTCTCAGGAAAATATGGAACCTCCAAGAATGCTTCATCACAACTAACTGCCTGAACCAAAGAACATAAATTAGTAAAAAACAATGATCAGATGAATGACCAAATTAAGTTAAATAGACGGACCTGAACATTATCGCAATGTTTGTGCAGGATGTTATAGAATTGATCAGCAACCTGAAATAATACAAAACCAAGAGCTTGACCAACTATTCATAGCACTTACTCAGAACTGTCCCAAAACAATGATGAATTGCATAACCTACCTCCTGATACGCTTCAAAGTTATATGGTAATATTACAAGGTGAGGGCAAAGAGCCTTAGCATCTCTAACAAATATTCCTGCTCGTATACCTACACACATTGTTTCACTTTCAGAGATGATGATCCAAATGTTATAAATACATTTTAACACAGCTGACAAAAATTATTATTGGAGATCGACCGAAATCTCTGGCAGGATAGTTAGCAGATGAAATTTCTGCGGTTCCTCTCGGATTATCAGAATGGCATATTGCAACAGGTATATCCCTAAGCTCGGGTCGCTTCCTGATGACGACCGATACAAAAAATGAATCCTGATTGTGATATGGAATAATCAGTTAAACAAAAACCAAAAGGTCATCATGTCACATGCAAAATACACTGTGCTATCGTGTAACAAATATTTTGCCAAGAAGATAACTAGCTACGATCATATGCTATTATGTATGTTTAATATTTCTGAAGTTTCTGCTCCAAAATCTGTACAAAACGTACCATGTCCACATGTATGACCACTGTCTTCCTAGGAATAGTTGAAGAAGTAGGGCTTGAACTCTTTAAGTTAGCTCCATTATGGCGGCTTGGAAAGCGCTTACGGTACCGCGTTCTCCATGTTCCTATGAAGTGCAATCTTGAGCTCTAGTATAAAGATTAAGCATCAGAAACCTTGATGACCAATCATCAGTATGAAGTCATGAAAATAGACAGTGCAGAAATATGCCCTTTACAGAATAACAAATATATATTCCCTTTGTTTATAAACCTTAAAGTAATTTTCCACGAAATTGGGATCCTCAAGAGTAGAGTGACCATGCTTTGAAGGCTCTGCGGACGAACTTGGTGATCCTTCAGTATTTACATTGTCAGTATGGCAGCTAGCACTTGATAACTTCTCAAGGTCGCCATGTTTCTCTAATGTCTCCCTCACATTTTCAATAATGATATTGCATGCATCTGAATGACTTTCAACTGGTTTTCCAAGACAGAATATTGGCACCTCTTCTGGATCACAATTGAAGTTCTTCAGTACCAATCCACTGCCCTCATCACATTTGGCAGCAGCCTGTTTTGATTCTCTGGCTTCAGATGTACCTTTCACATTTGGCAGATACAGTGTTGCTGTTGACTCTTCAATTTCAGGTACATCATAACAACTAGCCTCATTTCCAGAATCCTCGTTAGCAGGATTGTTTTTTGATGAGAAGAAAGCAGATAACTTAGGTTGATTCCGACTTGCACTAGTAAGTTGATCAATTTGATATGGAACCCCTGTGCCATCACAATGAAATGAAGATGAAAATTATAATCATAGAGTAGATGAACTTATCTACCTGTACCTCCTGATAAAGTGCCGTGTTTTTTTCAAAAAAAAAAAAAAAAATTGTGAAAGCAAACATAGCTACTGACGAGACGGAGAAAAACAATCAATGTGACCATGAGACAGACAAGCACACTAGAGTGCAAATAAAACTGTACAAAATTGTGCCACCTTAATACAATTGTAACCTTAATGTTCATTTTTTTATTACAGAAACCTTAATTGCCAAAAACATTATCTCATATAAACAAGTATTCACAAACGACGCTTCTTTGTTAACCCGATCCGTCAGAAAACCACTAAGAAAATTCTTACAACTCAGGAGTTTGCCAGTAGCAACTGAATCCAAGATCCAATCCGGCTTAACCACTGGAAGGCCACCGCTAAAAGCCCTACAACAAAACTCTCAATCACTGACTCTACTAAACCAAAATATTCACAATTCATAGCTGCATAGACGCATCAACCACCACCAACCTTAGATTTTTTATTTTACTGTCCGGAAGATTGCTACAAATAATATGTGTAACTCGATGCCTGGAAAAGTAATTCTCAAAACGTCCTCCATGTTTCAACATGTACGCTCGGAGTTCCTAAACGCTAAAAGTAAGTCATCATGTATAAAAACTGCATTGATTACATGCCAAAAACCTAAGAAGCATAACACAATTACCGAATTCTATCCACATCTGACTATTCATAGACCTGTTCAAGTAATATATTACTAGACTACAAACCTGACTTGATGGAATTGTAAATCCATCCACAAATATAGACACTCCTTGTAAAATCGGCTTTCCAGTTTCTGCATCACTGACAGCATTACAGGCTTCAGCAGAAAACTGATCTTGAAGTTTCCTATTCTTAACCGCCATGTAACTACACTCAAAAAATATCAGAATCATCAGTCATCCACCGATCTGCTAAACTACTCTGATCCATACATAACCTACGATTCTGAATATCATAAGTATAATCCCGATCTCCTTAACATCTTAGGATTCCGTATATCAAAAACGTACCTCCCGAAATCAGCAAACGGAGCGCTACGAAACGACGACCGCGACGACGACGAAAGAGAGTTCGCGCCCCACGCCATACCTAGGGTTTTCTGATTCGACTTCCTCCTCTTCCCACCGCCACTACTACCATCACCGCTCCTAGACTGGTTCGAATTCGCACCTCTCTTCAACTGCTTTTCACCGGATCGCGCCGAATCGAAACTCATCGTTCACTCCACAAACACGAAAACAACCAAAACCGTCGGGATCCAATCCGCCAGAAATCGGAAGACGAAGCAAATCGCTGCTTGATCAAACTCAAGCGCGAAAATGAAAATTTCAAGATTCGAATTCGACAGAGGAGAGATTTATAGCAGATTGACAACGACGAAAAGTGTCCAGGAAGACTGTGAATGAAATCAACGTTGTTGCCGGATGACGTCATGTAACAGAATAGATGCTTCGCGACGAAAACGCGTGACGGTGAACCTCGTGTATTTTGGGCCACATTATAATTAGGCCGAGCAACTTCGGCCCAATAAAAAGCCCAATTATCGTGGCCTTATACGACGTCGTTTAACGCATAGATTAATAAAAGAACTCGTAGAAATTTAATTGAACTGCATTGAGAAGATTCCGGTGGAATCTACGTCCACGTGTCAAACAGTAGTACACTGAAGCAAACCAAACACAAAATCCTTCCAACCAATCCCATATCGCCACGTCATCGTATCTCCGATTATTTCAGACCCCTCAAAACATTAAAAAAAAAAACTATGAAGCTTCGAAATTTAATGCAGAGGCTGGAAATCCGAGACACTCGCAATCAGCAAACCAGAGCCACCAGCTTGTTCCCGCGAGGTGTTGTCGTTCCTTGGATCGCTCAATGTCTGGTTAAATTCAAGCCACACTCGAACTCTCTCAACACTACATTTCCATTGCGCGTTTTGAACCAAGTTTTTTGGCTAAGTATCGACAATGGATGTTTGGGCTTGGATATGCGAGCTGCCGAAGTCGGACGAGTGGCCGGAGGACCGCTCGATGGCGCTCGAGCTCGCTCAGGATCAGTCGGGCTCGATTCAGCTGAAAGCCGATCGAACCCGAGGATCTAACTCGGAAGCTTCAGTAACATTCTCAATCTACTTGTCAGGATTTCATACCTCAAACACCCAAAAATCCATCTGGGTGTCTGACGCGTGTCCGCTGACCGAAAAGGGAGGACAGTTTATCCCACTGGTCCTCCAGTTCCTGCAAGAGACCGTTTCTCGGTCTCCCGGAGGGCAGGTGAGTAGCCTCTGCCCTAGGTCTAAGCTCCAGAAGCTGAGGCCGGACCCGATCATTTGGCTCATGGATTCCCACTCACCAGAATCGTTCTCCACTTTCTTCAACCTCGTATTTGTTACGAGGCTGTTCTGGCTATGTGTCTGCGACTCCCCTGCTGACGTCGGCTCTCTATACTTTCATGGAGTCCTAGGCCCGAACATGGAACTCCTCTCATCTTTCCACCAAGCCCCAGTGCTCAAGAAGTTCTTGATCTCAGTTGGTGTCGATGTTGAGCTTTGTTTCATGCGAACATTGGGCTACATGCTGGCCAAATGCCTTTTACTGAGAGAAGTCAACGGGCTGGTCAACGGTCCTAATCTTGTAGGACTCTCCTACGCGACGGAGTGTTGTGGGTTTTGGATGTTGAAAGGGTATGCGCCGATTGGGTCCATGAGGTTGACCGACCTTCGAGCCACGAGCAACATGTTCGACCCCACGGAGGCCGCGCTGCGATACGCTTTGGCTCATCAGCAGCTCGAGGCTCTGATCCAGGTCGAATATACGGTCAAATTCCTTGACGGGTTCATCCAAGTCAACGCCCGCATCGACAACATCCGCATCCACATGACCAAACTCGGTTTCGCCAAACCCGACTCAGAATTCGCCCACGAGCGGCACTTCCCGTCCCGGGTCCGGGTCTGGGTCGGGCCAGAGGTCGGAGCCGGTTACGTGGCCGGACTCAGCTTAAGCAAGTCGACAGAGAACACCATAAGAGACATCGAGTGTCACAAAACCTTAAAAGGCAGCTTCGAGAAAACCAAGGCTGTTCCTGTTCCATTTCCAACTCTCAAATCGATAAACAGAACTTGTACTACGAGGACCAGGTCCAAGACGTGGCGGTGGGACCAGGAGGCGGAAGGGAACGCAGCCGTGTTTGACGCAGTGCTCTGCGATGGGTCCACCGGCGAGGAGGTTTTTAACGGCGGCGGTGGATTAGGGTTGAGGAGGAGATACAGTGGTGCGAGTAGGCCGTTTAGCAAGAATGGAGGGTTGGTGTTGGCGGGGGATGAGTATGGAGATGGGGTTGCGTGGAGGGTAGGGAAGGAGATGGAAGGGAGTGTGCTGACGTGGCGGATTGGGGGAGAGATTTGGGTGAGTTATTGGGCGAGTGAGGTGAGGAGTGGGTATTGGGAGACTAGGTGCGTAGAGTGGTGTGATGAGGTCGACTTGCCTTTAATTCCATCCAAGACACTTGTTTAAGTTATTTATGTAAATAAATTTAAAATTATGGTCTTTCTAACGTATATTTAAATATTTTTAATTTAATATGATATAATTATAAATGAGGATTCCAAATAAAAAAAATGATAATTAATCGGATCATCTTGATTCGCTGCAAAGGCTAACTATAGTCATTTCTTTATTAAAAATATGTCCGTCAAACCCTTTTGCGAAACAAAAGATAAGTTTTGATTCAAAATAGAAAGTGTTGCCGATGACTCAACATCTCTGACCTCGGAAATGACACTCTTTTTTAACTCAAATTAAACGATTTTGAATTGAAATGACACGCAAAATGATTGAAATAAGTGTTTGAATTTAAGTAACGGAAACTATTGAAACGAAGATGAATCTAAAATAAAATAAATGTTTAATTTGCCGTTGAGTTAAGCAATATGTTGAAATTTAAGGTTGGTAATAAATTTGGGCCTTGGTTTTGGGCCGTAATGTGGGCCTGTTTAACACAGCAAGTGATTACCAACTTGATTGATCTTTTAAAAATCATTCTTTGTATTTACATATACGCCCCTGTAGTTTATAATATTTACGTTTTTACCCCTTCGTTTCTATTTTATCGTCTGCGTAAAGATTTACTGTCAGCAAAGGAACAAAATCCATCTCGTGAAAGTATTCGATGAGCTGTGCGAACCGGCGTCCCGCCGCGTGCGAAAAAACACGCGGTGGTCTGTCAGGAGCATCCTTAACCATGTGGTCCGAGGCTCCATTGTCGGACCCACCAGCCGGCAGCCACTTGAATGCTCGCCTTGTAGCGTAGCTCTCTCTCTCTCTCTACCCTCTTCAACAACCTCTGTCCTCTTGCTTCTTCCTGTTCCTTTACTCAACTTCAACCACAGCTGGATAAGACCCAGAGCGACATGTTCCAGGATCTGGTTTTGTGAGAGTTTCTGAGTTGTTATGGAGGTGGATGGAGACTGGGTTTTTGTCGGGAGGGTTGCTGAGAGGGATTTGTGGAGTCCCAGCTCGGCAGAGTTTGGTAATGGCGGAGGTAAGGAGTTGAAGGTTGGGTTTGGAGGACCTGCGGAGCATTGGACGGACGCTGTAGCGATTGGGAACGGGAGGATTGGAGGGATGATATGGGGTGGGGTTGGAGCTGAGGTCATCAATCTCAATGGTAATTGCTATTTAATGCTTTGATGATCTGTTATTGGATTCAGCTTTTGGGTGTTGAGATTGTTGTAGGGTTTTAATGTTGTCTCTTTTGTTGCTGCATTTGTCAGATCAGTGTTTAGATCATTAGATTTTGTTGTGTTACTGTCTAGCCAATTAGCCGCTTTGTAGGATTTAGCAGCTTGAGAATTGAGATCTGTTAGGGAAGAGGTTTTGAGATGATGTTTTGTGTCGAATGTTGTAATGCAGAAGACACGCTTTGGACAGGGAATCCTGGGGATTACGCCGACCCAGATGCGCCCAAAGCATTGGCTGAAGTTAGGAAGCTGGTGGACGATGGGAAGTATGTTGAAGCTTCCCTCGCCGCTGAGCAGTTGTCTGGCAAGATTTCCGAGGTAATGCTGCTGTTTAAATGCTTATTGTGGCGATCTTGGATCTTGGAAATTTGAAGGATAATGGCAGGAACATGTATTTTTTTTAATGAAGGCTTACCAGCTTCTTGGGGATATCAAGATGGAATTTGATGAATCACATGGTAAATATAGTGTAGAAAGTTATAGGAGAGAATTGGACTTGGATACCGCCACGGCGAGGATAAGATATTCCGCGAGCGGGGTTGATTATACAAGGGAGCATTTTGCTTCATATCCGGATCAAGTGCTTGTGACGAAGATAACTGGAAGTGAGCCAGGAAGCCTGTCGTTTACAGTATATTTAGACAGTAAGTTACATCATAGTAGCTCCGCAAATGGTGAAAATCAGATTATAATGGAAGGCTCCTGTCCTGGATTAAGACGTCAACCCAAAGGGAATTACAATCCGAAAGGAGTACAGTTTTCTGCGATTCTTGAAGTTCGAGTCACTGGTAGTCGTAGTGCGGTAAGCATTCTGGATACTCGGAAACTGAAGGTGGAAAATTCAGACTCTGTGGTTCTGGTTTTGGCGGCTTCATCTACATTTGATGGACCTTTCACTAAAGCTTCAGATTCTTCGAAGAACCCGACAGCTGAGTCACTCCAGGCTTTGAAGTCCTTGAGGGGTTTATCCTATTCGGATTTATATGCTCGTCACTTGGATGATTATCAGAGGCTTTTTCATCGTGTCTCGCTTCAGCTAACGAAAAGTTCCAACGAGAGTGAGGAGATTCTCGTTTCAGCTGCTGAAAGAGTGAAATCGTTTCAGGCTGATGAGGATCCTTCCATGGTAGAGCTGCTGTTTCAGTATGGACGATATCTTCTAATTTCTTGTTCACGGCCAGGAACTCAACCGGCCAATCTGCAGGGGATATGGAACAAGGATATTGAGCCGCCATGGGAGTATGTTCTGACTCCTCTTTCAGTTATTTCTCTATCTCACTAACAGATTTTTGCTGCCTGATTTTGGCGTCAAATATTTCTGACTTGTTTCATCTTACGAATCTTCAGCGGTGCGCCTCACTTGAATATTAATCTCCAAATGAACTATTGGCCATCTCTTACGTGCAACCTCAGCGAGTGCCAAGAGCCCTTGTTTGATTACATGTCCTCTCTGGCGATCAATGGAAGAAAAACTGCAAAGGTGAGAAGGCACTTTATGCATCTTCAATGCCTTACTGCTCGCTTTCCGGCATCTCACCAGTGATGAAATGTCACAGGTGAACTATGAAGCAAATGGTTGGGTTGTACACCAGGTGTCGGATATATGGGCAAAGACGTCACCTGATCGAGGTCAGGCTCTTTGGGCGATGTGGCCGATGGGGGGAGCATGGCTTTGCACCCATCTTTGGGAGCATTTCAGCTTCACAATGGATAAAGTAAGACTTTCATTTTGATATACAGACCCAGTTTTCTTCCATGCTCCTTGTCTTTACGAGATGTATCGCATTCGTAGGGTTTCCTGAAAAATAAAGCATACCCCTTGTTAGAAGGGTGTGTGGAGTTCCTTCTCGACTGGTTGATCGACGGGCCTGGTGGGTTCCTTGAAACCAATCCTTCAACATCTCCTGAACACATGTTTACTGCGCCAAATGGGAAGCCTGCTAGTGTGAGTTACTCGACAACAATGGACATCTCCATCATCAAAGAGGTCTTCGCCATTACTGTATCTGCCGCCAAGGTGAAGTTCTGTTCAGAGGAACCAAATCTGAGTGTATCTTTGAATTCTAGTAACAACTGCACTGGTTTTTCAGGTTTTGGGAAAGAGCGAGGATGACCTTATTAAACGGATTCTCAAGGCCGAATCCAGACTTCCTCCAACTCGAATTGCTAGAGATGGTTCAATCATGGAATGGGTATACCCTATCCTCTGTCCATAAGCTCTAAATGTCATTCGGGGTCGAGGGTTGTGTCACTAGAGCTTTCTTGATATTGCAGGCTCTGGATTTTGAGGACCCAGATCCTCATCATCGCCATGTTTCTCACCTATTTGGTCTGTTTCCGGGACACATGATAACTCCAGAAAGAACACCAGACCTCTGCAAAGCTGCTGATAATACCCTCTTCAAACGAGGTTTCGTAACTTATAGTTCTTATCTTTTTCGTGGCATTCGATGACATTCAGTTCTGCAGGTCTGTGAAAATTCCTCATCGTCTTTATTTTTATCAGGGGTGGAAGGCCCAGGATGGTCGACCACATGGAAAGCTGCGCTCTGGGCTCGCCTCCACGATGGTGGACGTGCGTATCAAATGGTGAAGCACTTATTCGACTTGGTTGATCCCCTAAAGGAAGCAAACTATGAAGGAGGCCTATACAGCAACTTATTCACAGCACACCCTCCTTTCCAAATAGATGCCAACTTTGGGTAAATATTTTTTTCCTGCACAAATCCAAATGTGAGATTTCATACAAGTAAAAACAATTACCTCCTTATACTTATTACTGCTCATGTCATCAGTTTTACAGCGGCAGTAGCTGAAATGCTCGTCCAGAGCACAACCAAGGACTTATACTTACTCCCAGCTCTTCCCCGGGACAAGTGGCCGCACGGCTGCGTCAAAGGTCTGAAGGCGCGCGGCGGCACTACGGTTAATATCTGCTGGAGTGAGGGAGATCTTCATGAAGTTGGTCTCTGGTGTAATGAGCCAAACTCCATAAGAAGATTGCATTACAGAGGCCTGTCTGTCACAGCAAAATTTTTTTTTGGGAAAGTCTACACATTTAATACACAGCTTAAATGCACAAGAATCAACAGCTTGTGAGAAATGTAACATTTTAGATTCTTTGTATTGTACCTCCATGTCATGTACCCTTAATCTTGAAATCTCTCTTTTTTCCTGAAGCTTAGAAAAGTATCTTCAATGTTAAAACATGAGCTATAAAAACAGTCCTTTCAAAACGAACGGATGTTATTAGGGCATGTGATTTACGGGAAAAATAACGTCAAATATTTCAGCGATTAGAGTCCATTCTTGATAGGGCCAGATTAGGAACGAACGACAAATACGAAGTTGTTTTGATTATGAAAAATAAACGAAAAGGTATTGATATTAAAAAAATATGAGACTAAATTTCATTCCAATGCAAAACTCACAACAATAAGAAATAAGGGCACATTGCATGTATTTATTTGGCAGCATACAGGACTAGCTGACCATATGAATAGACAAGTGCAAAGGTTCAGTTTTCCAAACCTGACAACCTTAAAACTCAATCACATCTGAAGCAAATATGTGAACCATGGTGTGAAGGGGTTCTTCTTGCTGATTGATTCTATCCAAAAACTGTCAAATGGGTGCATCTGCACCGGCCAGAGCGCATACTTCTGTTGCACCCCATGTATGTAATTTTCAAAGACGGAGAATGGACAATGAGATAGACCTTGGTAGCATTGAGCTACAATGTAAGATGATGACTGTGAATTCACCACTCTTCCGCAACTTGGGAGGGAGATGTTGTCTGTTGATGCTCATTCTTTGAAGTTCTGAAAGTATCGAGATGGGATGTCCACCAAGGTTATATTTGCTACCTCCTTGAACTGTATATCAGCCAAAGAGAGATAAATACATGTAGATAAGTTAGATGCAATAGATTAGTGAAAAAGCACAGAAGACATTAATGGATGAGATTATTGTACCTTCTTTTGCATGAACTTTTCATGGATTGCATGACAAGGATGTCCTTTGCTTAATAGCAAATTATGAATGGCAAGAACACATTCCTTCAGGTCAGAAGGCCTGTAACCTGAATATTGCTGCAACTCCATAGTCTGCAGAAAATAAGAAATTAACCTTGGAGAAGATAAGAGAGAATTACTGTAGCACATGAATAAATGTTATGAGAAAATAGTACTTGAAAGTTTTATGGACCGGCAATTGAGAATCTTGCATCATAAGTGATTGAAGTATCTTTTCAAATTCTAATCAAAATGTGCAAATTATAAGGAAAGTATGAAAGTCATTTCTTATAGATTTGATGAAGTAAGTCCTAGTGATCACAACAATTTAGCATCTGACAACAAATGGAAGTGTGATTATTATACCAACAATAACAATCAAATATGAAACACTGGTTGAATTTTATTATTACCCAAGGGTGGTCACAAGGCGAAATGGCACATCTTGCAACAAAAACAACTGAGGCGGCAATTAGTGAAGGTGGGAATCTAAGAAGCTGATAGTTTAACAGGCTAAGTTCTGCAAGATAGCATCCAGTGAACTCCAGCAACGATGAACTCTGTTCATTGAAAAACGCAATCATCAGGGATATGAAACAGATGTAAGTAACATTAGAAAGTGTTATAAAGAAAGTGGTTGTGGACGTGGCTTACATGTTCCTTACTCGAAGAAACCTTTGATAAGATCCTGTTAACAAACCAGGAAATGGAAACCATTATTCATTATTGAATAAGCAGTCCATGATGAATAAATAAAAATCTAACATGAGATTAGCTTTATTCGACGCATTTTGTATGATTCATACCTGAGGAAATTTTTTGTCGTAGGGGCATTCATCTCATGGTTCAAAAACTTAACTACTTCTTTCTCCATATTTAAAATCTGGGGGAGAAAATAAACCATTAGACCTGAGCTTTTTTTCAATGTCATTATACAATGCAGTGAGTGTTGAAGGCTCAGTCTATCAAACCTCATCCTTATTGCATGAATTGTCTGTCATAAAACATAACTCTTCCATACAAGGCGGAACAATCTCTTCATACTTCCTGCAACCATCAGAACCATAATTCGTTACGCCAATCACCAAAGCTAGATATCATATCAGAAAGAAGCAGTATTGAGTTTGAGCATTTACGAGGCGGCAAGCATGCAAGAGACGCCCAGAAGCTGCAGCTTACTTCTACTAACCACATTCTTGGAAAGAAATCTGTCAATGTAATTTACTGCTAAAAACACCGCATCTGCACTAAGCCTACACTCCTCCGCAACCTCCACCAACCAGTCCACCAAAATAGCCCGCATTTCTGGCTTCAAGAACTTCTGCACCTTCTCCATGTAACCAGGTGAAGCCCTCTTGTCCCCTTCATCCTACACCATCACATATCAAATCCAATCAAGTCAAAGCATCCAAAACCCTAAATCCATCAAAACCTGTTAGAAACCCTAAAACCCTAAATCATCCAAAACTTCCCAATCTCATCGTCAAATCAACAAACACAACATTCTAATACCTCAACCCTACGCAGATGCTGATAAATCCGACACGGACGAACACATTTCCGCAATTCAACACCTTCTGTCTTCCCACCACCGACCTTCCTCGAATCCTGAAATCGATTCTCGTCCTCATTCCCACCTCCTCCCACCTTCCTCCCAATATCCAAACTATCCGGCTGAGTCGCCAGCACATTAAACGACTCGCTAATCTCCCCCAACACAACCCGACACTTCTTCGCCGCGCGTGGATCCACCACCGCCTCCGCTTGCTCCACATCCACGTAAGCTCGCTTCCCCGCCGCCCGAGGACAGTTCTCCTGATTCCTCGTCGTCAACGAAACCATATCTGCCTGAATCGGACCACGAAGCAGCAACCGACGTCAGCAGGCGTTGACCAAGGCAACGATGGTCAATGACGTCCGAGCCGAGGGTTATGTAGACGCAGCTGCGAGCGGGAAAGCGAGCCATTCCGCTGCCTCGATTTCCACCCATTTTCTGAAATTTTCAAAATCGTTTTTCCGCCATAATATTAGGTTTTGCCTCCCTGAAAATGACTCCACTACGCGACGTCGTTTTCAGAAATGATGACGTGGCAGACACAGCAAGACATATGTTGCTGAGCTGTCAGACACGTCGTTAATGACGTGGCTTTCCGTTTTAGGTGAGGTAGAACCGTAGAACGTAGAAGAGAGAAAGAGATAGAGACGAGGTGTTTGGTGTGGTGGTCGAGCGTCATTGATGGCGACGATGACGTCAATCGTCTCGTCATCTAGGCTCCCTCGAGCTGCCTCGTTATTGCGTTCTCAGTCGCTACCCTCGCTAACGCCATCTTTTCTATCGAGTCGTACCGCAGCAAACCCTAGAAGTTTCCGACGATTGGTCGTCTCATCATCAGTATCGTCGTTTCACAATTTGAGCTCCGACGATAATTCGAGACCATCAGTGAGCTCATTTTTGCACAGATTAACTTATTCTTTTTTCTGGAAGTGATTGCGGATTTTGATTGGTATGTGGATTTGGGGTTCTGTGGCGATGGATTGAGTTGAGGTTAATTAGGGTTTTTAGAACTGGAAAGTTTTGTTTAGTTTTACTCAGTTTCTTGAACTATGAGGATAAGATTTGATGATTTGGGCTGAAGACTGATGATGAAACGATGGTTATGGTGATACTGTTGTTAATGGGTTGGAGTTCTTTTTTTTTTTTTTCCTTTCAGAAATGGAGCTTGGCGAGTTTGGTGCAAGAGATAGAGCCATTAGATGTGAGCCTAATCCAGAAAGATGTTTCTCCGACCACTGTTGATGCTGTCAAGAGAACTATCTCTGGAATGCTCGGGTTACTTCCATCTGATCGGTTTCAAGTTTCTGTCGAGGCTTTATGGGAGCCACTCTCGAATTTACTGGTTTCATCTATGATGACTGGGTATGGTTGCTGCTCGAGCCAGTTTAATGAAAAAATCCTTGTATTTTTGTTGATATTGGATTTCTTGAATAGAGAAAGCTTTTTTTGCTCGGCAGTTATACCCTGCGCAATGCTGAATATAGGCTATGCCTTGAGAGGAACGTAGATATGTCTGACGAAGATAGTGAAGCGAGGAAAAGTTCTGCCCTTGACGTAATGGAAAATTTGTCTGACAGTGCCAATAATGTCAGTGTATCTGGAATAGATCAAATGCGATTCCAATTTGATAAGCTTGTGGAAAATACAGCTGAAAAGGTTATTGAAAGTCTTGGAGAGCTGACGCCCGAAGCGCAAGATTACATTGCTCATTTGGAATATCGCTTGTCCTCTCTTAAAAAGGTATCTATTTAAATATTTAGATGTCAAATAAATTATTAAAACTTTGTTGTACCGGAGTGTCTGAGGTTCAACATGTATGTACTTTGTTTTACAAACAGTTCGGATTCTAACTGCCGTCTGTATTGATATTTGATAGATATTGACATTCGTTTGATGTACGTGGTTCTTGACTTTGTAGGAACTTAGTGATGTGAAGCGAAAAAGTGCCGCACTTCAAATAAGACAGTTAATCGGAGAAGAGAAAAACGAGCTGTTAAACTATCTAAGATCGTTAGAGCCAGAAAAGGTATTGTTCAAATTTGTCTCTTTTGATTCCGTGTAAATAAATAACTAAGGAATACTCACTTTGGAGTATTATGGATGATAAACTATTTGACTAGGTGGCTGAGCTGTCAGAGCCAGCATCTTATGAAGTGCGAGAGACAATCCACTCGGTGGTCCATGGTCTCCTCGCAACCCTTTCTCCCAAAATGCAATCTTCCGTTCCTCCATCTGACAACACAACTGGACCCATGAACGTTGGGAGTGAGGATTGCGCTGAGCTTCTTGAAAATACTTCGCTTCAGTTCCAGCCTCTCATATCTCTGACGAGGGACTACTTGGCACGTCTGCTGTTCTGGTTAGTCCCACTAGTTTATTGATCTCTGATAGCTTTTAGGCCTTATTATTAGCTTCCCCAACTCGGCTCTTGCACCCTGTTAAAATTAATGTTACGATAAACCATTGACTAGGGATGCTAATATGATTGGAATTAATCTAACTGGCAATTTACCTAACTGATGGGAAAATCGTATAAACTTTTGTCCAAGTTTGCAAATGGCAATTTACCTTGAACGTCATTTTTAAACCTATGCAATTTAATCCCCTCATCGACTGTTTATATACTGTTATTCATTTTCGGTATTAGTCGAACTTTACGTATTTCACACTTTGATTTCAGGTGCTTGCTACTGGGGCACTACATTAGAGGCTTGGAGTATCGAATGGAGCTTATGCGACTTCTGTCCTTACCTAATGATCCAGGCATAAATTCCCTCGAGGGAGACCAGATTCAATAGATCATTTATATGTGTAATTGCTTCTGCATTATGTCGGGTTACTTTCCCAAAATGCACAGTATCAACAGTCAATGCTCATCTTTGGTAATTTAAGGTTGTACAAATATGTTGTATTTCACCTTGTCATGTTGATCTTCAGATTTACACCATTCATTAATTTGGTGCTTATGTTCATCACACATGATTATATGAATGAGATCCAATGCAAGCGTACACGTGTAATTTTTTATTTTATAAAATAAATCATTTTAATATTCAAATTACACAATCACATTATTTTAACTTCAATTTATTGGGTTGGGCCTGACTAATTGGGCCGCTATGTTCTTTAAACTGTGGAACAAGCCCAAATAAGACAGACAAGGCCACGTGAGTCACGAGTGAACTTGACGAGATAAAGACAAGAAGATGCCACGACCGTTGATCATTTTGTACAACATTAAAATGTCTGTTGGCTTGCCTGCTTTATATAGTGTTAAAGTCTGCCTATTGTCGTTCGATACTGATTGTATTTTGGAATATAAATTTTAATTAAATATCCAATAATGAATGTTAAAAGGCTGAGCATGTTTAAGCTGCAGTAAATGAGACAAGAACATGATGACATGATGATGGCTTTGTTGTGAAGTAACCACATATATGTCTAAAGCTTGTCTCCTCATCGAGTTGTCTCACTTTAATCCGAGCACCTCATTCGGTCTTAGATTCATGCGACAGTTCCTAGTTTAGGATCCAAAGTGTCCTTCGCGCTTAGGTTATGAAATATAAATTGTCACTTTTTTTAAGATTATAGTCCTATTCGTAGGACATCGTATCAAAATTCCCTCTAAGCCGAACTCCGCAATATGCAACTTTGGTTAAATAAAGGGTTTGAAGAGGTTAAAATAGGAAATAATTATAAATAGAAGATCGTCAAAAAATCGGTATATACTTACTCTACCGTAGAAGCTAAATGTAATAATTTATTATCCGTCCGTCGTATGCTTTTGCGAGAAAAATGAAAACTTCTGTCTCACGATAAAAAGAATTGCCGATTGCTCCATACTCTTAATCTCGGCTCATCTCGTCGCCACGATCCTAATCAATGAAAGAGGCGACAACGGCCATGGTCCCTCAAAAAAATACCAAACAATACGTGTGATATTTTTATTATATTTATTTTAAATAAGACATTATTTATTGATTTTTTAAAAAAATATTTATTTATTTTATTTTTCATATTATACCCCAAACCCCACTAGAACTCTGATCTGATCCCATCACTAGACGACGCCCTAATGGACAAAAACATTATTTATTTATAAAATTCGTAAGGTTATTTATAAGCTTAAACATCAGATTGGGCCTGAGCACGATTTGGGCCATGTTTGGGGACCTTTAAAAAGGCCTAATAAAGCGTGAGGCCCATTCTGAATGTGAAAGTGAACCGAATAAGGGCAAATAGAATTCGGTTTAAACTGGAAATTGAACCAACAATGGAGTTTTGTTCGCGGTTCAATTTGCGGGTCAATCTCAGGTTGGTAAGTATTTAAAATGTCCTAACTAAGGTACGCTTTTGATTTATTTAAAAACATTCATACATGAATAGTGAGCGTTGAAATGACTATATTCGTCTGAAGCGGGGCCGTCTATTTTATCTTCGACCCGATTCACGCGCTCTCTCACGCGCTGACGTCACTCGCAGTGCTCACGCTTTATGAACTTCTTCAGGTTATAAAACCTAATCGTATTCATCGCCATTGTCGTCTCTCTCACCTCAGGCTTGGCTCATCCTCTCAGCAAAATCTGCTTTCGACTCTTAGCGGTTGTCCTTTTTCTCTTCGTCGTTTTTGATATACTGTTCACCTGCTCTAGGTCGTCACTGAGATTTCACACTCTTCTCGCCACTGGTGGCTGTTGCGGAATCCAGCTGTAGCTGCTGCTGGTTTCTTTTTTCTGAAATTTTCTGGCCTGGTTGTGAAAATGTGTGTGGCTTTGTTGTTGGTTTCCGTATATGGTTTGAAGTGCGAATCGAGTTTCTGAGGAGCAAGTGTTGGTAGTTGGTTTCCTTTTACTGGAGTTTGAGTTGAGTTGAGGTTTTTGGCGATGGAGAGGAAGCAGGGATTCTTCTCGGCGCTGAAGGACGACGTGGTGCGCGGACTGTCGCCGTCGCGGATGCGGAGCAGCAAGAGTCCGGCGCGTAGCCGGTCACCGATGTCGGGTTTGTTGAACAGGTGGAAGGGAAGTAGTAATCATGTAGGGTATGGGGAGCGGTCGATAGAGAGATCCGGGAGTTTGAGGCTGGTTGGTGAGACGTTGGCGCCGTTGATGGAAGGTCCGGATCCTGACGGTGGTGAAATTGGGGATTCGAAGCGGAGCGCGTTGGGGAATTGGATGAAGGGGCAGCTGTCTCGAACTCCTTCGAATTTCAAGCAGCGCTCTGATCTCAGGCTTTTGTTAGGTGTTATGGGTGCGCCTCTTGCGCCGGTTTATGTGAACTCCACTGATCCTTTGCCTCATCTCAGCATAAAGGACACGCCCATTGTAAGATCTCCTCTCTGTTTTTTCGCATTTGTATGTTTCATTTCTTCACTTGGCCCTCATTCGGCTTAGTTAATTTATCTGCTGTCAGAAAGAATAATGTGATTGCTGAAGGATTATCTGAGAATGGTTTGAAATGTAGGTTGGAGGCAATGACTTGTAGTCATAAATATCTGTAACACAGATCCAGCTTGAGCTGATAGTTTTTGATGTTTTGAGGGATGATGAGTGCATGTGTTATTGTGATATAATGGAGGTGTAGGTCATGGCTTTAAGGATCCTTTTTGGGGTTTATTGATTTGGTTGTGTCCCGTAAATGGGTGAGCTAATAGTATTTTGATTTATGTTGTGCAGGAAACTTCATCCGCACACTACATACTACAGCAGTATATTGCTGCATGTGGAGGACAAAAGCTGCAGAACTCCATCAAAAATTCATATGCTATGGGGAAAATTAAGATGATAGCTTCAGAGTTTGAGACTGCTGCGAAGGCGGTGAAAAACAGGAATGGGCCTCGAGATGCCGAAACAGGTGGATTTGTTCTCTGGCAGATGAATCCAGACATGTGGTATGTTGAACTTGCTGTTGGGGGTAGTAAGGTTCATGCGGGCTGCAATGGGAAGCTTGTGTGGAGGCATACTCCATGGCTGGGATCTCACACTGCTAAAGGGCCTGTCAGACCACTTCGTCGTGCACTTCAGGTTACAAATCTGCATATATTTCCTAGTTCATCTGATTGTTTTCTCGTTCATTGTGCTTGTTGAGTAATCAGTTATTTTCATGTTTTCTTTTATCGTTAGGGTCTTGATCCAAGAACTACTGCCAGCATGTTTGCTGATGCGAGGTGCGTAGGTGAGAAGAAGATTAATGGTGAGGACTGTTTCATCCTCAAGCTATGTGCTGATCCTCACACGCTAAAAGCTAGGAGTGAAGGCCCTGCAGAGATCATCAGGCATGTCTTGTTTGGCTACTTCAGCCAGAAAACAGGACTTCTAGTTTACATGGAGGATTCACATTTGACTCGAATCCAAAACAATGGTGGAGATGCAGTTTACTGGGAGACCACTATTAATTCATATTTGGATGATTACAAACCTGTCGAAGGAATTACAATTGCTCACTCGGGTCGTTCAGCAGTCACCCTTTTCAGGTTTGGTGAGACTGCTATGAGCCACTCAAAAACAAGAATGGAAGAAGCTTGGACAATTGAAGAAGTTGCTTTTAATGTCCCTGGCTTGTCCTTGGATTGTTTCATTCCGCCCGCAGATCTGAGATCAAGTTCAGTTGGTGAATCTTGTGAGCTCTCACGAGATGAACGGGGAAAGGGACTGACTGCTTTGGCTGCAAATCGTGCCAAAGTTGCGGCACTCGAGAAAGAGCATGACATCAACACTGACAGCTTATGGAAGATGAAAGTATAACAGAAGTAGGAGGAAGGGAATGCAGCTGTTTATATTATAACTAGTGGCTAATTTGGTTGACTAACTAGGATGTGGGAAGCCAGTTCGAACAGTGAATCATCTGGAAGTTGGAAGAAGCTTAATATTATGTAGATAGAGGAACACCCTTCACAGATCATGCCAAGACCTTTACAAACTTGATGCAGATCCTACAAGGGAGCTCATAGGATTCCAGCTCACGATTGGAGCAAAATGGAGGTTTGTTTTTAGTACCTTCAAGGGTCAGGAAGGGTGAAGCTTCAGTATGGCGGATCTATAAACCATATTTGATGAACTGATTCTCCTGTTAAGAATTATTATACTGGACGAGTCTGAAGATGGTAAAGCAATGCCATTTCTGTCAGCTATACCAGTTTATTATATACTCGTATTGTTTTGATTTGTTAGGTCTTTGTGTCTTGGGAATTTTGGTGTGTTTTTGTAAGAGCTGTTAGGAGGATCTGATGAAGGTTCAAGTAGAAGACAGCAGGATAGAGGACAAAAAGATTGTGTTTTTCCCCCCTCAGTTTTCTTACCCATTCTCTTTAAAATGTAACCATAACACATCTGATACAGGATTCAGTTTGTGTTATGAGAATTATCAATGCCTGGAGAATATCCAGGCAATTGACAAATATTGTTATCCTTGGAATCATCTAACTGTTTTCAGGCTATGTGTGACTGCATCTTGTATTTTTACATCACTCTTTCTCAGCTCCAAAAATTGGTCCCAATTTCCCAACTCCTGTGGCCACTGATTATTGTATTCCAATGGGCAGGCATGAGGATGAGCTCTCATGTAACTTCCTTGTTCTGCATTTTTATTGTTACTTCATCTTCACATACTTACTTGATCAATGTCTCATGATGCTGTTCTGGACAGATACAGCTTGGGAGAATTGCCAGTTAAAAGTTCAGCAGCTGCTCAGTTGTGCCACTTTGTGCTTTCCACGCTTGCCACCAACAGCTGTGAGTGTACTTTTCCTCTTAATGGGGTATCTGAAATCTTACATTTATCTATTAGCTAAATCTTCAGTAGAATATTAGAATAAGATTATGCCGTGGTACTTTATCTCTGGTCAAAATGGTCTGTAAATCTGTAGGAATATTATCTTAACCAACCCAATGGAGGTCTGAAAACTTGCATAGATAAATGTAAAAGGCTTTGGATGTGGAAGCATCATTGCAACTACATGTCATGAGTTTAAAGCCATTATCCTCATCCTTCCCCACAAGCTCCACCATGTGAGTTACTCCTCCCTAGTCCCAGCTTGCTCTGTCCGCTTCTAGCAAACCTTATACATTTCTCTGACAAGCATTTTGCTGACACTTATTTATTCCCACAAGCCACCCCTTCTCCCAAAACTTAATGGTATTGTCAAGATTCATTTATTATTACAGTTATGAAATGGCCGATGGCTGATGGCTGATGGCCTAAGCTTCTGCTACTTCTATGACATATTGTGAATCAAGTTTGCATCACCATTATGGGGTTCCTGTACAGTCAAATTCACCATTGATGATGATAGATGTTAACCAGGCATGAAAGTGGAATGCTTACTTTTTTAGCTTTTCTTTTTTCATGTGGGAAAGGTCTCAACTAGCATCTTTATGCATTGATTTTGAGAGTGTGGGCACCTCTGTGGGCACAAGCTTTTATTATTGATTTTATGTGGGTGTAGATTCAGCACTATAATTACTACTAAATATTTTTGAAGGCCAGTTTATAACCAACCACTATAGCATTGGTCCTGTTTAAGATAACTCAATTCTTGTTTATGAGAAGTTATATCAGATCAAGCATCTTTATTTACACCCCTGATTTTAATCGCTACAGGAGCAAGAGGGTCACACTGAGTTGCTGGCACCAGATCTATGAGGAAAACCAGTTGTTTCTCTCAGAACTCTACCAAATCCGGCTATATTTAACTGTGCTTATTGGTAAGATGCTCTCTCCATTTTATTTTTATAATGCTTACACACCAATACACATCTTAGTTAGTGAGATCTCAGACTCTGGTAATTTTTCCAGCTACATAGAGCCCATCTCATGATTAGTATCCCTATCCTTGGATGTTATTCGGCTAATTATTCATTTCAATAAGTCATGGAATGGGGCCATTGGTTAAATGATTCCTACAAAATTATTGACTCCTAGGCCAATTCACCTACTGCCAGTATGCTAGTATGCATGGAATGTAAGTATATGTGGACGTGGACATGGTTTTGTGCGCATAAAGTTTTTTTGCTTAAAAAATATGTTTAGGTTATTTACTTTGAGGATTACAAGGACATTGGGGAAGGGCAGTGTCCTAGTTTATTAGGCCTCACCTACACCATTCTCTAAACTTCATGGCACCTTCTTCTTCCCTTTCCTGATAATCCTAGTTTCTAAAGTTGACCACTAGAGCTTGATAAATTCTAGGTTCCCATGGCCTGCCAAACTCCCAAAATATATAACCAGGTCATCTTTTTTCTTACAGTGAGTTTACATTGATACTAACTCGTTTTTGCTCTTATAATAAATCACAGTTCTTTCAACTATTAGTGCAAACAGATCCAGTTTTGAACCCCATTAAACTCCTACTTATCCGATAGAGATACCAAATTGCTGACTAATGAACATGTTTGTATGAAATCCTTAAATGTCTTATAGACTTCTTCATCTGTTGACTGACGAGAAAATAAGTGTATTTGCTTGTTTCCTGCATTGAACTCCTACACAGATATATTGATTATTGCTTGACACATAAACTGATACTGCATAGGGAACATGGCTTCCTATTATGTGGGTGCATGCCCCCTTTGACTCCCTAAATCTTGCTATAAACAAGAGATGAAGTTATTCAGTACCAAATTCATATGCCACGTTTTTAGGAAAGTGTTCGATTTTTGAGTCTCTCAAAGTCATTAACCCTCGATTTTTCTAACACCAGCTTGGCTTGATATTTGTGCAGGATTTCCCAGGTCACCAGAATGACGCTGGAGTTCATCAACCACATGACGAAACTGTCGGCAAGGCAAGGTAACACAGCAAAGTACCATCCATTGAAAATGAGTGCTCTATGGGCAATGTGTTTTAGGCCTTGGAGCATTTAAGCACCTAACCTATTTTTGATAGCATAAATGAACATTTGAGTTTCTACTAGTTTTAAGCCGCCTCCCACGCTCTGCTCTATTGATTGTTGCCTTAAGGTACTTGTCATGAGATTGTGTTTTAAAAAAATAAGAAAGGATTTATAATCCCAACTTTTTGATGGACTAAAGTTGTATTGGACAAAAGATTACGAGTACAATTGGTTAAAAAATAGTAAAATTGAACCAAGAAACTTCACAAATTTATTTGGTTTAAGTAATTTACCCTTTAATTTCAATTTTTTTAATTAAGTGTTTAACTTAAATATTAAAGTGAATGGTTGAAATAAGTTGCTAAAATATTAATTTCTTAATTTTTTTTGGGCTTATATGTTATTGGGCGACCTATATGTTAATGGGCCTATTGGGCCAATGCTAGGGTTTTACGGAAGGCCCAAGCCCAAGTTTGGGAAGACGGAACAAAAATGAGCTTCACTTCTCGTTATCTTCTCCACGCTAAGCTCGTCGTTGAGAGTGTGTTGTCGCACCTTTAAAAATTTGCAGGGAGAAAATGGTGGCGTTGACGATTGGGGTCTCAGGCACGAGGCTTGTCAACGGCGAGACGGCTTCCTTGTCATCCATGAACAAGCTGCTTTCCGCGCCGTCGATTGTTCATCTCTCTGCTGCGTCTCGTTCCGACCAGCGTGTTGTGCGCTTGGTCACATCGGCAACCGCGCCGGCTTCCGGGAAGCGCGAGCCGAGGGGAATCACCAAACCGAAACGCGTTTCACCGGAAATGCAAGCTTTTCTCGGCGTTCAGGAGATTCCGCGGACTCTGGCGCTGAAGGAGATTTGGGCGTACATCAAGCAGCATGATCTTCAGGTATGCGTTCTTGGGTAGTTTTGTGTTGCTAATCTGTAGAGCGCCGTTCTAGGGTTTTAGAAGTGGATAAGGCTTTGTACGTAAGTTGACAAGCTGGCTGCAAGCAAGTGTTTTTGATGAGAGTGTGCTTTGATTAGAGTTCAGGAAGCTTGTTATGATTGTGAAGTAATGTTTGCAAGCTACCATTGTTGTTTAAATGTTGAATATAGTTTGTTGCATTGTGCCGACTTTTCTGTGATAGTTAGTTGTTGCTTTAGCTAGAATCTTAATCTGTTTTTGGTGGTTGGCTCTGAACTCTTGATTCGCATTAGCCTTATTGTACTGCAAAGCCTCAAGCTACACTACACCTGCTGTGTTCAAAATTTCTGGTTCCCTTGCTGCCATCTCTGGTTTGTAAATCTCTCGTTACTGGTCCGTGACATCTGCTAGCTGCTTTTTGCCAATGTGGGCGTGTATGTATCAGCTTGAGGGTTCAGTGTGGTTGTTCTGGGGGCTTAGATTTTGATCTACATTATAGCCGACAGTTTCTTAATGTTGTTGCATTTTCATGTTTGTTTGCATCACAGTAGACATTTATTAAGTTTTCAATCACAAATCTTTTTTACGGCAATTGTTTTATGACCCGACTTACATACTTCTCTTAATGCCAGGATCCCCAAAACAAAAAGGTAATTATCTGCGACCAGAAGCTGAAGACTATTTTCGCTGACAAGGACCGTGTTGGATTTCTTGAGATAGCCGGTCTCATCAGTCCGCACTTTCTCTAAAACCTGCATTGAGGATATCCTGAGATGAATGCTTCTATTATCGCATAGCCTCCTGAGAAGTGACACTGTTGCAGTTAACTAAGCCTACTTTCTCTGCTGCCAGTATTCCTCCTTAACTAGTTTGGTGGTCATGTGTTAGTCTTACAATGTCTGTATTCCAAACTATACAGTTTTCGCTAAGAACATTCTCTGGTGCATCACTCAGCCCAGCTTCTCGCTTATCTGACAGCACATGAGAAGCTTCCTTCATCTTACAATTCCTGCAAATCACAGCATTGTAGAATACGTTGTTGTACAGAATCTCCCTCTGTACCTCCTCGGATGACCTCCAACTTTATATGATAACTAACTATTTCAAAAACATTGACTACAGTTAAAGCCTCAGGTAAAGAAGTACAAGAAGGTTGAATCAGTGGAGAAAAAGATGACACAACTACAAGAATTTAACAGCTAGGTATTTAAGCTAAGGGTGCCCAAGGAACTCTATCGTGCGGGCGTCAAATTACACTATACTGCTCCGACAACATGGGCAATCTCCGCAGATCTGAACCCACTGACTTAGGCAAGCCAGGTGAAACCTATGGCTGCACGGCAAGCGAGCAAATTCATTTCCAATACTAAACCTCTCCAAACATATGCTACAATCCCATGAAACTAGGTCATCATCAGTTGCCTGGCCGCATTCGTTGAAGATTTCAATAGGCAGCCAATTAATGGCGTCCGGTGCAAGTCCAAGGGGTTTCTTGCAATGGAATGGGAGGAGAGGATGCAGCTCGGAATGGAAAATGGAGGTTGCAGAAGAGCTTCCTCTAGGAGAAAGTTCTAGAAAAATTTCAGTCTCCCAATCCACGGCATCTATAAGCCTGAAGTCATCGTTAGAGGTGTAATTGCGCTGGCTGACATTCGGAGGGGGCCTCCTGCAACGCCTAGATAAAATTCGGAAAAAGTTGCATAAGTAATTCTCAAGCAATATGATATATAGATTATATAGTTAGGTAGTTAGAGGGAGTCTTTGTCTATAGGACAGTTTGCAACCACTGACCTGTCTGAAACAGCAGCACCTCTCAACCTTTGCATAAGTCTTTCCCTTGCTTGCAAAACAGCACCAGGAAGCCTCTCATCGCACGTCACTCCTGCTATAACATCATTAGCCGAATCGAATTGGTTGGTGCCTTCATTGACTTCAAATGGCTCTCGCTCCTAAACATTGAAAATGAGAACTAAGATCCCCTAATCGCAAAAGTGAATGCCAAGTGCGTCAAGCTAGTCTACTTGGCCTCGCATGAAAGAAAACCAAAAAGCCAGTACATTTGAGACTCCCTGCTGAAGGCTATCTGATCGCCGCAAAGCAAACAAACAATTGTAACAGCATATGCAGGAAACTAGCGCACCGGAGTGGACTATATAACCACCGAATCTAAAAAAATGTTAGGGAAATTCGTCTGGGCAGAAAATACAATTACTCGCCTAGCAAAAATGACATTACTCAGACTATCATCCATTAACAAAAAGAATGTCATTTTGGAATTTCATACCTAATCATAAACTGAGTGATCAAATCTGAAGCTTGATTTCAAACATCATTAATACTGACTACTCTATGCTCTCAAAATACAACCTGAAACGCATTAAACCCCTAAATAACTGAAAAAAGCTTACTGTAAAAGCCGTGCGATACCCTGGCATCCTCGACTGCGAATCCCTTCGCAGAGGAAGGCAAGAATCAAAACGCTGCCTCCGGCTGCTCCGATGACCGTGAAAACCAGAACGACGATTACTCTGCTGATGGTGACTCAAATCTGGACCAGATTCCAACTCCGGATCTGCACTCCCCCGACCAAACCGAGTCCTCCGGCTACAAAACAACTCTGATGCGCTCGTCATGCACGATACAAACTAGCAAGCACACTGCAAACCCTAAATCCCAATTCAACCGCAGATCGAATCACTGACGCATCATATAGCGATTGAACCGGCGAATTTCGAAGAAATTCACTGCAAATTTCGCGGAAATATCCTCGAGGTGTTGTTATGCCAGAAACGGAAAGTCAGACAGCGACGGCGACGCGACGGACGTGGATGCTCGGATCGGAGTCGAGACAAAACTGGCTTCAGCAGACTCATGCGGATCACACACCTGTTTACATGAAACAAATGAACGGTTGAGATTCAATCAAATCGTGAAAATTTCAACGCCCTATGTATCGCCACGTGTCGATTTATAATGGGCAGTTTCTTAATGGGCCTAGCCCAACCTATATAATGTATTAGGCCCTATAACAAAACGATGCATTATGGCCACATTTCGGCTCGGCCCATTGAATGTTGTCTTGAGAATGTTGGGCCTGGCCCAAATTATATATAGGGGTCTCTTGCTTCATCAGTAACTGGTCGAAGTCCATCAAATTGAAACTCCCGCCATTAACGCTATCTTCCGTTAAAGCAGAGGCATCAGAAAACTCGATGAATCAAGAATCCGAGTAACCTAACGAAGACATCCCTCATCGTCTTCGTCGAAGACTTCAGCAATATTTGATTCTTGTGTTTTTTTTCCATTTCGGATTTTGTGTGTTGATTTGAGTCGCCAAATTGATCGGTGATGAGATAAAAGACAGTGAAGCCGCATCGGAGCTCCCAGAAGAAATTAGGTTTTTTTTTTTTTTTCCTGTCTCTGCGCTGGTTTTTTTTTCTTCTTGGTTGGACTCTTGGGAGCGAAGCTGTTCTCTGAGGTTTTTATTGTGTTATAATTTTAGTGATTTTTGGTTGTGTTGATGTGTTGATCGATTTGGGAATTTAGGGCTCACTGTGAGTTTGATTAAAATACAGGTTGATTTTGGAGATGGTTTGGAATCCTGTGCTTCTGGATCGGTTCAGGAGGAGCTTGAATCAATGCCGCATGGGGAGACTGGGGAGGTTTGTTAATACAATTCCATTTCAGCTAATTGATGGAATTTCTTAGGGTGTTAGGGAAGTGATTTAGGTTTTGTATTGGGATTAGCGGGTTTTATTGGTATTGATTTCTTGGAAAGCAGATGAAACTGATCATTGTTATGAGAGTAACTGGATGTTGAATTTCAGGGAATTTTTTTTAGGGTTTGATGGTTTTGATATGGTTGAGTGAGCTGCCGATACTTATGAACAGTTTGGTGTTGATGCAGGTCTTAAGCTTGAAACCAAAAGCTTCATATTTTCCCAATTTTGCGACTATGGAGCAATGTGAGAGAGTATAGTCAATAGTGGCAGACCACAGCTAAAGCCATCTAAGCTTGCTTTGTGGAAGGGAGACGATGCAGAGAAGAGCAGAAGAGGTAGAACAAGGTACTGGTGTATATTCTTCTTCTACTTTGTGATTGAGGTGTAGTAGATGCTAGTTCTAAGCCAAACGACAACTAAAGAGTAAAGATAGCAGTGACGATAGAAACTATTTTATGCGTTTGCTTGTCATTCTCCGAATATTCGGGTTGCTAGGACTGACTCTAACCAGCACGGCCTGGTGTAATGTTAGGGACACAAGCTCAAGGGAAGAGCTCACCACAAAAGACTAATCTGATGTGGGAGAGAACCCCTTGATATTATATCCCACTAGATGGTTTCCCATCTAGCCGATGTGGGATCGTAACATTACCCACCCCTTTGAGAACCAACGTCCTCGTTGGCCCACTCTGGACGGCTTTCACTCTGGCCTTTTCGGCAATCAGGTAGCCCTTTCCCAGGTCGCCCCTCCCGAGAACGCCCACGACGGCCCACTTTAGGTGGCTTCACTCTGGCCACGTTGGGCAATCAGGTAACCCTCTCCTAAGTCGCACCCTTCGTGTTGGCTCTCAATGAAAGCACCAAATGTTAGGGACACAAGCTCAAGGGAAGAGCTCACCACAAAAGACTAGTCTGATGTGGGAGAGAACCCCTTGATATTATATCCCACTAGATGATTTCCCATCTAGCCAATGTGGGATCGTAACATGTAACTGTGAACTTATTTTATATGGGTCACTTTGGTTTGTATGAGTGACCATTGTGCTTGTATCTGCAACAATTCCTTTGGTTAGAGATAACTTACCATATACCACATTTGGTGATCGGAAAGTCCTAAACTGTTATCATCTGACTGTTGATGTTCACTACTTGCAACGCATTTTGATGGCTAGTAGTTGTCCTCTGCAAACAGTTCAGGAGTCTTCATTAGTGGATGGGAACATGAAACCTTGGACTACATTCAACAAAAGATTGCTAAGATAGCAAACATGAAACCTCTGCATATCAGTTTGCAATCTTTATATTTTTCTTTTTATTTAAAATTTTACTATATAAAAGTAGGTGATTTTAAAAATTTTTCGAACTACATTTTTTTATGAACTTTAATTTGCAACTTCGTAATTAGTCAAACAGAAAGTAATTAGGCACAGTAATTTAAGTTTAGTGTTAATAAATATAAGTTAGAAAAATCGACCCGTTGAAGGCCTAAATTTTAGTCCTCTTTTATAACTTCAACGGCTACATTTTTCAAACCCTAAACAAAAAAACAACTCGATAACACATTCAACGTTTCTCTCCACTCTTCATTCGTCGTCTGAATCCTCAACTGATTCTCGCCGTCGAATTCTCCAATCAGCGGCGTAGCGTTTGCGGTTTGTTTGTGAAAATTGACTCGTCTCATGGCGTTGAATCTCGGTTGCTTGGACCTGGGATGCATCTCTGTGTCCCCCAAGCGTAAGGATGGCGGCACTGCCGATTCTGGATCTAACGGAAGCGATGACTCTCAATCGGCGTCCAGATCCTCCGGGAAGGTGGAATTTCTATCTGATTATGATGCCAGTTTTGTTGAAATGGATTGGATGTGACTGCAGTTTTGTGAGTTTGATTGAGAAATCTTGTGCGGTTCTTGAAACTAGGAATTATGATTAGTTGATTACTGCAATTGATTCAGTTTACTGCTTCCTAATGCTGGTTCTGTTGCATAGGGCTTTTTCAGAGAGTTGAGGCTTGAATTGAAATTGATATGCCTTAATCAGTTTGCTAAAAATAATCTGTTGAAGAAACAGTCTACAGTGGAAGTTGACGTTACTAGTAGATTCAGGTCTGGTTTGGTGATTTGACATGCTATCTTGTTGTTCTTTACTGAAGTGTGAAATGTGGTTTAAGCGAGATGGCATTATAGCTCTGGTTACTGATTGTCACTTTGTTTATCTGCTTCGAATTGTAGAGATCAAGAGAGACTAGTCCTACATCTGCAAATGCGCTCAACAAAAACAGTTCATTGATTAAGAAGCCTCCTCGCAGGAAGGGTTCCCCCTTGGGCTGGTTCCCACGGGGTAAGGTGGAGCCGTATCTGAAAAGGAAAATAAAGTTGCTTCAGGTTAGTCAAGTGTCTGGGTTATGATGATGATGTTTTGAAAATTATACTTGTGATTTCTAACTGGAATTTATCTGGATTGCTCCAGGAAATTGCTGGCATGAACTCCACACTTGATCAGACACTCGGTGACTCAAATCCTCACTACACGAGGGTAAAGAGAGAGCAGATGGCAGCCAGGGAGGCGGCACTCAAGGCAATGCAGGCCCGGAAAGCTGCATTAGTGGAAGCATCTTGGAGTCGAATCCTTCGGGCTGCAAGGTACAGAAATTGTCCCATATTTACAGGTAAGGACTTTGATTTGTTCATTGTGATTCATATCTAATATCTAATTTTTAACATGTTTAGGATACAGAGCAAAAAGGCAGAAGAGACTCTTTTGAGGGCTGAAGAAAATGCAACTAAAGCGTTGGAAGAGGCAACCTCTTTGGGAGTCATCATGTATGACATGCCAGATTGCCCACGGAAGTCCTGTGAAATCAGGCTATCTTCTATCAATGGAGGTGGATCCACCACCCATGCTGTTGCAGCGTCCTTTGAAACTGCATTTGAAGTTGATAAAGAAGTTGCCGCAGCTGTCAAAACTGCGTTCACAAGGCTTGCAAGTTGCCCTTCTTTAACTGAAAATGAACTTAAAGATATTCTGAGGAAGATTAGTGAGAATCCTGATAGCTGTGAGATCCGTCATGAGCTGTCTGATGTATGTTCAGAATTTGAATCACATACAACAACAGAACTCGAACCAGGTTGTCAGAAAGATCGAGAGAGCCATCATAGTGAAGACACTCAACTTTCAGTCAAGGAGGTTGCTGAGCAACAAAAAATCAGAGAGAAGCAAGATGTCAAAGAACTGAGTATGGAGAAGCTGGTCTATACGATGTTAGAGAGGCTTAAATGCTTGCAGGAAGATGAACTTGCATCTCTTGCAATTATAGTCGCTACATGTGGTTTGAGTGCTGCTTTGGCTAAAGAAGAAAATAGTAAGCAACATGAAGCTCTCAACTTTGCTCGAAGGATGTCTTCATTTGGAGCAGATTTGGTGAATGACCACATCAAGAAGAAACAAGCTGACTCTGAACTTCCTAGTCTTGATAAGTTTCTGGTGAAGCACGTGTCCAAACTGGAAAAAGAGGTGCTAGAAGCAAAGGCTAAGAACAAGGATAGAAAAATGGAGATGACTGAGGAACAAGCTCCTAATTCAAAAACTCGCAGTAGTGTTTGTTCTGAGGCTGTTCCTGACTTGGGAAGTATACTAATTAAGCATTCGTCGAAGCTTGAGAAGGAAATTGAAGAGACCAAAAGAAACTGTGGGAACCTGAACCAATATGAATCTATCAGATCTAAAACCAGTGGAACACATAGTCGAGCAGGCCATCACAAAGAACAGGATGCTACAGAAGTTCTTAGCTTGGACAAATGTCTGGTGAAGCACATGTCAAAATTTGAAAGAGAGGTTCAAGAGGCAAAATTTAACAGAGAGAATGAAGCTAGAGCAAAGTCATCAGAAAAAGAAAACCTGGACTCCAATAAGCATGGCTATGGAGAGAATGAAGATAGTCTGGACAAAATTTTGACGAAGCCAGTGCACAGATTGGAAAAGGAGAAAATGCAAGCATTAGCATCAGGCAATGACCTAGTAAGCCGTCAAAAAAAGCAAGTGATGCATAATGCAGCAGAATGTGAAAGCCTCGAAAAGGTCTTAGTGAAGCACGTTTCTAGACTAGAGAAAGAGAAAATAAGCAGCCGCCTCGGATCTGAGGACAAGGTCTATTTGAAGAGAATTGAAAATCGCAATGAAACAACCAATGAGGCTGGTCTGGACCGAATATTAGTGAAACACAAGTCAAAGTTGGAGCAAGAGAAGCTGGCTTCTGCTCAGCAGCAATCAGTAGAAGCACCAAAGCATTCTGCTGCTTCGCGCAGAGAAGCAAGGGAGAAGGAGCTGCAAGAAGCTTGGGGAGGGCTGAGTCTGGGAAATTCAGTAAGGCCTCACATTTCAAGACTCGAAAGGGACAAGGTAAGTCTTTGAATTCATTCATTCTTCATTAACACTGCAATTTTTATCTCATGATCTCATCCCAGTCAATGCCAGCAGTAATAAATTCTCTTACACTCTTCTGCTCATTTGATTTTTCAGGCTGCTTGGATCAAAGCTGAAAAGGAGGAGAAGGCGCACCCAACAGCAAAATGAAGCTCAAAGCCTACCATCACATTACTGCCAAACACGCTGATTGCTTTGTAACTAAATGAAAACTGTTCTTTGTTTCCTCTGCTTGAAAATTTTGATAACTCTGATTCTGTCATTCCACTTGAATGAACCATTTCACTATGAATAGAAAGTGAAGAAGCCTTTCAACCTCATGAAGCTGATCAGCAATGAAGTTTAGCTTGGCAACATTATGTAACCATAACTTTCTGGTATTTACATTTAGACCCCTGAACTTCATTTTAATATCATTATTGCCCAAACTGACTACTTTTTGACTCGCAGAGACCAACCTTCCCAACTCTCCGCCCTCCTTTATCATTTTCGAACCTTTGGCAAAGAGGAGAAAGAGAAACACAGGAATCCTCCATTTCCATCTTTAGCAGCTTGTTTTCTCCAATGGGTTGCTCCGATCTCCGCCTCCTTCTCCTATCCCTGCTCCTCTCCAGCTCCTTCGCCTACTCCAGCAACTCAGAAGGTACGTATGCAAACTCTAAAGTTTCCATCTTTTCTAGGGTTTGTGCTGCAAAGATTGCTGTTTTTTTGTCAATTTGGAGAGATGGTTGGAAACCCAGATCGGGTCTCGAGTTTCTTTCTGGGTTTTGTCAACTTTAAGGCTTGGTAGCAACCGAATCTGGGATTGGCTTAAAGTTGAAGCTTTTGGTTATTTTGCAGCTTGTGTTTTGTGGTTGCTCCTGATTTGGGTGTTTTTGCAGGAAATGCGCTGTATGCATTTAAGGTGAGGCTTGTGGATCCCAAGAATGTGTTGCAGAGTTGGGACCCAACTCTGGTGAATCCTTGTACTTGGTTTCATGTCACTTGTGATGCCAGCAACCATGTCGTCCGCCTGTATGTAGCCTCATTTACGGTTCAGTTTTTGGTTAATTACTAACAGTTTTAAGCCTTAGTTGTATGTAGCTCTGTTGATCAGTTTTATATGTTTGGCTTCAACCAGCTTGTGTTTTGTGAATCTGAAATACATTCCTAATTTTGTGTCGTCTTGCGTTGTTCTTTAATTTGTGCTCTTTTTTTTTATTTGTTTGGGATGCACTTTCTTGAGTATAATTCATCGACTATCATTTTCAGGGACTTGGGAAGTTCTAACATCTCTGGAACTTTGGGACCTGAGTTGGGTGAGCTCAAGCATATGCAATACTTGTATGATCTCAACTTTTTTTACAAAAATTCTCCTCGTAATTGTGTATCGAAAATAAATAATCATGTGAACTTATGGCCGTATGTTTTAGTCTTTTTGTTTGACAGTGTTCAAATGGTTCGTAGGGAACTGTATAACAACAACATTGGAGGGAAGATTCCTGATGAGTTGGGTTCGTTGGAGAACCTGATCAGCATGGATCTTTACGGCAACAAGCTTGAGGGCAAAATTCCAATGTCATTCAGCAAGCTGAAATCCCTCATATTTATGTAAGGACGCACTACGTTTCAATATCGGGTTTTGAATCTCGAATCTTTTAAACCTTATACTTTGCACATAACAAGTGTTTAATGTTGGTGGCAGGCGTCTGAATGACAACAAGCTATCTGGTCCTATTCCGAGGGAGCTTACCTCCCTCGCTAACCTCAAAAGCTTGTAAGTCCAGAGTATCTTCAAGTCAATCAATGTGTGCACTAGACCGTCGTCTCTATTGTCCCCCATCTGATCTTTGTGCCATTGAACATTGTAGTGATGTCTCAAACAACGACATATGCGGAACTATTCCAGCTGATGGCCCCTTTGTGAGTTTCCCAATGGAAAGGTGCATCTTATACTCCCTAAAAACTTAAAATATGTTACTTTTAAATATACCTTTGCGGCTCCTCCATTGTTCCCTTACCTTGCTTCTGCATTTCTTACATATCGACACAGGATGAGCTAGTTGTTGCAAGCTTCGAGATATTCCTTTCAGGACACTTTTTTTTCAAGTTGCTGACATGTTGTGCTTTGCTTGTGTTTCAGCTACAAGAACACCAACGTCATGGGGCCAGAGCTCAAGGGACTCGCTGCATACAATTCTGGATGCTGAAAGCCATCTCCTATGTAATCCTCCAATATCGACGAACCATTCTACTTGTGTGGTGTTTATACTAGTCATAATGAGAGCTTATGTGGGCTGCTTCCTTCTACGGATTCAGCTGAGGTATGGCTCCCCAGCCATTGCCCCTTATATCAAATCTTAGCTATGTTACATAGTTGACCTTGCACAAGTCCTCCGAGGTCTAGCAAATTGCAAAAGTCAGGTTTGTAAATGTTACAGAAAAGTTGTAACATATTATGGTCCGTCCGGCCCACAGGCTGTGCCCGGCCCGACAACCCGACCCGTTAACTTGCTCTGCTGAAAGTCATCACTTCTTTAATCCTCCAATATCGACTACTCCATCCAAATATCAACCAGTAAAATATCGTCATACACCTGGGGCAGCCACAATGTTTTACAGTGTAAATTTTCATACATAGTCTCTGCAATCCAGACATGTTGTTGACTACCAACTCCAGCACTCTCTGGTCTCTGGTGATTCAGATGAGAATCACCAAGACACCAACTCCACTGATCAATTTGAGCTCTTTTGCTGCATGACATGGCTCCTCAATAAGATTGATTAGGTGTCCAACCAACCCAGAGGGACATCAATGAAGTTTGAAGACTTTTCCAACACAAGAAAAATCAGAACTTGCAGTTGCAGTCTGACCAAAACAGAAAAAAGCACACACAACTTGTTCAGTGTGTTGACTCAAAGCCAAAACCTTTGAAAAAACACACAGGAAAAGAAAGAGAAACAAAACACGATTTCTCCAATCTCATCCTCCTCGTCTCCTCCAATGGCCTGTTCTCATCTCCACCTCCTCCTCCTGTCCCTCCTCCTCACCATCTCCTTCGCTCTCTCCAGCAACTCTGAAGGTACGTTTGCTGTAAAGTTTCCATCTTTTCTAGGGTTTGTATTGCTCAGATCACGGCTTGGCTACAATTGAGAGAAATTGTCAAACCCCAGATGGAATTCTGAGTTTCAGTTTCTGGGTATCTTTAAATTCGAAGCCCTGAGAACAACTGAATCTGGGTTTACAGAAAGTTTAAACCTTGAGATGTCTTTGTGTCAAAATTTTATGGTACAGTTTTGTGCTTGATTCTGATTTGGGTTCCTTGTGGCAGGAAATGCGTTACATGCGTTCAGAGTGAGGCTTTCTGATCCCAAGAATGTGTTGCAGAGTTGGGACCCAACTCTGGTGAATCCTTGTACCTGGTTTCATGTCACTTGTGATGCCAACAACCATGTTGTCCGCCTGTATGTCCCCTCATAGTTCCTCCTTTGCTTGGTTACTTGCTGCCTGGTTGTGCCCTATAATTATTGTTATGTTGTTATCTAATGTTTGATCTTTTGTTTGATTGGGGATTATTCAGCTTCAGTCTGCTGATGTTGGTTGATGTCTGATCTTGTGTTTGATTGTGGCGTGTTTAGCCTTGTTTTAACTCGACCGATTTATGATTTTCAGGGACTTGGGAAATTCCAACATTTCCGGAACTTTGGGGTCTGAATTGGCTGATCTCAAGCATCTCCAATACTTGTATGTCATACACGATTTGTTTGCATCTCCACGCTTCTAGTCATTAGGCTTTGGTCTTCTTTGTTATATTTTTTTCGCTTTTCATTAGCATGTTGAAGCTTATTTTGAAGCTTAGATGTGATGCGCATTACATTTTGAAAATTGATGGGCGGACAACGGTGTTTATAAGTCAAAAATGGCTCAACGCGTATGCAGGGAACTGTACAGCAACAACATAGGCGGAAAAATCCCCAAGGAATTGGGTTCGCTGGAAAATCTGATCAGCATGGATCTTTATGGTAACAAGTTTGAGGGCAAGATACCAAGGTCATTCAGCAAGCTCAAATCCCTCAAATTCATGTAAGCGCCGCAATGTTGTTTTTGGCTCTTTAAATCCTAAATAATTTTTTTTCCTCGGGTTAACAAGGCTTGATTATTTGTAACAGGCGTCTGAATGACAACAATCTGTCCGGGCCTATTCCGAGGGAACTGACTGCCCTCTCGAACCTCAAAGTTTTGTAAGTCCATAATATTCGTATCCTCCCCAATGTCAGCTTTTGAGCTGCTGTTTTTTTCCACCAACGTCCAACTGATCTTGTTGCGTTTGACAATTACAGTGATGTCTCAAACAATGATCTCTGCGGAACAATCCCTGCTGATGGTCCTTTCGGGAGCTTCCCAATGAAAAGGTATAATCTTCAAGAATTTCAAAAACATCATATCCTACACCCTCACGCTCCCTCTGATCATCAATCTTCAAGAATACCACCTTCATTTTCGGACGCCATCTTCTGACACTGTTGTTCTTCGCATTTGGCTCAGCTACCAGAACACCAGGATCATGGGGCCGGAGCTCAAGGGACTTGCCGCTTACGACTTTGGATGCTGAAGCCGCCATCTTCCGGACAGATTGTCTCCGATGTTGTCTTCAGTCATCAACCCCACAACGATACACCACTAATCCATTATCTCACAGGCCACTCTTCATCCATCAAACTCTGTTTATCTCACACTTCATGTTGTAAACCCTGGCCTCCGCACCACATTTTTAGTATGTATATGTCATGAAATCTCTACCTGGCATGGTATAACAAAAGCCAGTGGTTTATATGAGCGTGATTTGGTGGTAAAAGGAACGTCAAACATCTCAGTAATTATGATTTGATCATATATAAATTATTAGATAGTAAAGTTTTTATATTAGTACGAGGATAAGTAATTTATAATTAAATATAAATTTAATAAGTACGTGAGCAGAGAGTGAAGTGGTGCAAGTAAGCTTCTCTCGAGCTCCATCACCATGTCGACTGGGAATGAAAATCCGTTGCAGAGAGTGTTTCAAACCTTTGAGAGATTCTCGCAGTGCGTCCAGACCAATCTGAGTCAATTTCTTGGCCAAGCTGACAGCTCAGTGATTACAAAACCCAAGCCTGAGTTTCCAGTTTCGCTGTCCAGCATGGGACTCCCAGCCAATGAGGTTTTGGTGAAGGTACTCGAGAGCTTGGATTGTTATTATGCGTAGCTTCGAGTTGGATTTTGGCATTTTTTAGATTTGGGTATTGAAGATGCTCTCCAGGTGTTTGATGAAATTCCTGAAAGAAGGGCTCTATTGGGTTAAATGTTCTTGAGATTTTAACTGTGGAAATTTGTTTGACTTCGGTTGACCGCTTTCAATTTGAATTATTGCTACGAGTATGTGAAACCTTGTCTTGCTACTCGCAGAAGCCATTGGCTGGTCCTGTGACGAAAGAAGAGCTGGGTAGGGCTACTTGGACTTTCCTTCATACTCTTGCAGCTCAGGTAAGCTCAAAACATGGAGGTTCAGCAAGATTTTGAGTAATGTTGGTCAGTTGGTACTGATTTTATAGTGGGGCTGATTCGATATTCTTTCAGTATCCTGAGAATCCGACAAGGCAGCAAAAAAAGGATGTAAAAGAACTGGTAAGAGTGACCCTTTACTCAATTTGGTATGGTTTATAATCAAATAGGCTGTTAGCATGAAACAGCTCTTGTTACAGTTTTGAGCAATTATCTACTGGTTGCAAAGAAACCTAATCTTGGTCCAATTTCAGATGGCTATACTTTCTCGTATGTATCCTTGCAAGGAATGCGCTGATCACTTCAAAGAAGTTCTTAGGTGCAGGAACCATTGCTGTCATCTTGGCAAGTCTTACCCAACATGTTTTGTTAGGATGTATCTCATGAGGACTGTGTACTGTGTTATTACAGGGCGAGTCCGGTGCAGGTTGGGTCTCAATTCGAGTTCGCCCAGTGGATGTGCTATGCCCACAATGTTGTCAATAGAAGGTAACTTCCATTATGTACTTCACATAGCTGAAATATTTAGGATGCTGCTGAGGAGATCTGTCCGATATTGCTACATCTGTATGGCTTCTCGTCTTAGGACTATTCCAAGTCTGTTGGTTGTTGTGTACTGCTTCCTCAGCATTTATGCATCACACTTCTACTTGCTCATCGCTTTTGTTGCTCTCCTGAAAAAATCTCTTGCCAAGTTCACATTTTGATTGGCTTATGTTGGGATGTCTTGCAGCCTAGGAAAATTGACATTCCCTTGTGAAAGAGTCGATGCACGTTGGGGCAAGCTGGACTGTGAGCAGCGGGCATGTGATCTACAAGGAACAACACTAGACTTTCCATCAAGAACACATTAGAAACCGCTGGTACCAACATTTGAGCTAGCAAGTGAGCATGTCATTTATTCCCGACATGAAAAACCTTCTATTGTATATCAAAGACGACTAGACGCATTCAATACAAATAGCCAAGTTCCAATAGATCAGAAGCACTAAATTTCAATTCTACCTCCAAATACCTGACATTTAAGTCCTGCCCGTTACTTGCATTACCAGTACTGTTCCAGTGATTCAGGAATTATTTTTAGTCTGTACCAGCTCTCAGCTTGAGCTGGATGACCCTATTACACCTGGATTCTGAACTGCTCGAAGAGGCGGAGCTTGCCCAAACTTCATCAAGTATGCAGTCTCATACACTGGCTGCAGCTGCGCTATCACTTGTGCATCCAAATAGGCGTCACAAGAGTAGCACCAAACCGAAAGATCACTGCTTCCCAACACCCCAAACAGGAAAAACACAATCACAGTCAAAACCCTAAAATTGAATCATCATCCAAAAACAAAAAACAAGCTATTGATACATACCTGAAACTGAGAGCTAAACAGTGACTTGTCTCCTGGTTATGCTCAACCATATGCTTGTTCACAAATCTGCTACACAGCACATCTTTGCAGCACAAACACAGCCAGTTCTCATCCGGATGATGACACCTAATCCAACCCCAAATTCACAAAATCTCAGAATTAGGGTTTTGAAAAATTGGGCTAAAACGGACGTTACCTGAAACAAGGTGTGTCCGGCGCCGGAATGTGTGCGAGGTCAGGCGATAGAGATGCCAGATGATCGCAATAAATCCTCGCTTCAACCCAACCCGATCCTCCTCCGTACAGCAACTCGTCTTCATCCCCTAATCCAACTTCCAGTTCCTGAAACACAGATTAAGAAACTCCTCTCATCGGTCAATAAGGTCAACGCCAAGGCATAAGACGATAAAATTGAAATTTCCAGTCACCGGAGATAACACACCAGCTTCAAAGATCCCGACGACGACGCAGGCGGAGCTTCCTTCGCCATTGTTGATAAATTCAATTGAGAAACAAGACTGGAATTTGCAGAAGCTGGAGGAGGGTAGGGTTAGGGCTTCCGGTTCAATTGCAACCGGTCGGTTTGAATCGGTTCGATCGACTAACTGAACCGAGTCGATTGGGCGAAACCAGGTTTCGTTTAGAAGACGATCTAGGGTTTGCGGTAGAAGCTACGAGTATATAACCAGCTTTATCCTCTTCTGTTCGCGGCCATTGAAGACTTCTAGTGCTGTGGATTTCTGTGCTGCCGTCGCCGGAGCTTGATTCAATCATGGGTCACACCAACGTTTGGAACTCTCACCCCAAGACCTACGGGCCCGGCTCTCGCACTTGGTAAGCATCCGATGCTTTTGGTCACTAAGAATTTGAAATTCATAGATTTAGTCCGTCGTAAGGATGTTACCTTTGTTGATTTGATGGTGACAGTGATCAATTTTCATCGTTTATTGCTGATGCGTATGTTGTTGTTGTCGTCAGATGTTGCGAGTCTGGTGATGTTGTGTTTGTAGTTGTTATCTGTAGGTTTGATTTTCTGGGTTAGCCGAGTCTTCTGGAGTTTGCAATTCTGAGGTTTCATGTCTCATTTGTCTGTTGTGTACTTTGGTAGTGGATTTTACAGAAATGCTAGAAAGTGATTAGCTCGTTTTCTTTGTGAAGCTGTTGATTTCGCTCTAATTTTGAGATGTTTCGAATGTTGAACCCGACAATGCATTGCTTGCAAGTGTTAGCATGTGTATATAACTTTCGCGCCGGTTGTTGTTATTCAGTGTTCAATAGCCTTTATAAGATATGAATGAAACCCTAAAGGATCAGTCAATCAATCATCCGCTAGTCAGATGCAAATTATGCTAATTGTGATGCGGTATGCGCTATTTCGTGTTGTGTTCCTTGTATCCAATCTTAAGTTGTCTTATATGTATAGATCAAACCAATCTTGAGATGTTGGCATAGAGCCTTATAAAATATGTTCTTGCTTACTTTGTTGTTGTGGTCTAGCCGAGACCGTGAGGGATTTGTGCCTACTTGTAATCCTTTTTTGTAGTCCTTGGAAGATAAGTACTAATGTCTAAATCTGCCTTCATGCAGTCGTGTGTGCGGCAATCCTCATGGATTGATTAGAAAGTACGGGCTCATGTGCTGCAGACAGTGCTTCCGCAGCAATGCCAAGGAAATCGGATTCATCAAGGTAGGAAACTCCTAATCACCAATCCCCGCTTATGCATCTTACATTCTTACTTCATCAAAATGCATTGTTCTCATTTCCATCTTCTCATTTGCGCAGTATCGCTAAATACTCAAAGCTGTCTGCTTAAGTGATTCGTCAATGACCTAGAACTGAAGCAAGATGGTTTTCAAGCTCTGAAGAAACTCGATATTGTCCTCCCTTTTTGTTCATCTTAGTTTCCTTAACTATGAAATCTTAAATGTCACAATTTCGTTCTTAAGATATTTATTCCAATATATTGTTGTCCTTTTGCCTTATATCCTTTGATCTTCAAGTTTTCGTACAATGATGTTGTGTTTGATTTTTTCGTAGTATTTGATTAAATACATGTTTTTTCTTTTGTGAAATTCTACTTCCATCGAAGCTTTTAACTTTTAATATCGTTGTATTTGATTTAAGCGTACTAGATTGCAGCTTTGAGTTGTTGGGAACTGAAAGTGATCAAAGTCATGTTTATTTAAATTCAACTTGTGATGATCATCGTATTAGTTTAACTACCTTTTAGTGGTTGGACAACTTTTGGTCTGAAAAGGGTGCTTTAGAGTCTACCTTAAGTCACATGCAATATGTTATTAAACTAAACCCCAGTTAGAGCGTCCATTCATATCTTAATTAGTTGCAAATTTGTTATTAATTAATTAAACAAAGAGTGAAACACAAGCATAGATAAAGTAAAAGGAGTGGAACTTCACTTGACATGCCACCTTATTAAAAATTGAAATATAAAAATTACTCAAATCGTATCCTCTTCTTGATTGTCACAACAGCACATTTAAATGACCTTACCTTGCTTGGAAATTTATGGCCCCTTGTGTCCCCTCCTATTAATTTATCAGCCATCCCCACTCGACCAGGTGCCTTAGTCTTAGTATTCACTCAATTATGTCCCCAACATGTTTGACCAAATACTTACTCCTAATCTGTCACTAAATATTATGTGAGTCTGTAAAATTTAAATGGTATGAATGATACTACAGTTCATCAATTGTTCGTACAAAATCACGCCTTACCATCTTACCCACCGACGAGAATCAAAACATTCACATATAGATAAATATTTATTTTCCAACTGACTAGCGATATAATATATTATTTCGTAAAAGGTTTTGGCGGACGAATTTTTATTAAGAAACGAATATAATTAGTCGTTATTGCAAATCGAAATGGTCCGACTAGTTCGTCATTTTCTTTTTGATTTAAAATTATTATTTATATTATTTCATATTAAATTATAAGAATGAATATATATTGGCTGAACAAACATGGACAAGGGGGGGAGAGCGATTCCACTATATTTATACTAAAATCCGAGGTTTTGATTTGTAAATGGAATAAATGCAAAAATCAGACAGAAGAACAAGTTGTGGGCCGCGTATTGGACCGATTGATTCTACTAGACCTGGCCACGGCCCACGTCACTAAACGACAAGCACACGTCACTCTTGTGACACGGTTTAATTACATTAAATTAAATAAAAGGATTACTTGAATTTATAATCTGAATTAATTAGTTTAAAATTTATTTATTAGTTTAAAATTTATTTATTTATTAAAATAATATTTATAATCTGAATTAATTAGTTTAAAATTTATTTATTTATTTATTAGTTTAAAATTTATTTATTTATTAAAATAATATTTAAAATAAAGTATTTAATTAATTTGAGCTGAGAGAAGCGAACGTCTGAACAAAGCTTCACATAGCCCCATACCTGTCCTCCTCCTCTCCCTGCTCCATCCACTCCCCCAGAATCAAGCCCCTTTTCCCCATCCCCGCGATCCTGGCAAATCGGTGCTGAAACTCGACAGTTTGATCTCGGAAATTTTGGGGTTAATTTGATGCTGGTGTGAGGAGAAACTGTGGGGTGTGTCTCCGGATCTTTCGTGGTGTGTGGAGTGGTGAAGATGGAGTTTTGGGAGGTGGGTTTGGTTGGGAATGGAGTTTAGGGAAGTGGGTTGGTGTGAGATGTGAGAGATTTTCGGTGGATTGGATAATGGTGGCTGCGATTTCTGGTGAAGCGAGTTCGAAGTTAGATGGGGGTGGTGGAAACCCTAGAACGAGACCGCCATTGTTGGGGTCGGAGAAGGGTGGGAATGGACAGAGACGGCTCAGATCAAGGTCGGTTTCGTCAAGGTACTTATCTTCTTCGCCGGCAACTTCAACGACGACTACCAGCACTAGCAATTCGTCAACATCAACTTTGACGACGACAACGAGTAGCTCTTCCTCGTCTTCCAGGAGATATGTTTCGCCTCTGGTTTCCCGTTCCAGCAGCTCCGCCGCGGATGCATCGGGCGCGGCGCCGGCGGGGCTGAAGCGGTCGGTGTCAGTGGACAGGAGGAGAATTGCACCGGCGCGGCCTGCGACGGCGGCGCCTGATGCGAGGGCGAGCAATGCAGGTGAGGGGTTAGGTTCGAAGCTGCTGTTTACTTCCAGTAGGAGCTTATCAGTTTCGTTTCAAGGAGAAGCTTTTTCGCTTCCTATTAGTAAGGCGAAAGCGGCGCCTAATGTGAGTTTGTCGAGGAAAGGGACGCCGGAAAGAAGGAGATCGACGCCGCTAAGAGGAAAAAATGAAGGTGTTGGTGGAGATCAGGTGGAGAATTCTCGGCCTGGTGAGCCGCATAGGTGGCCTGCACGAGCTAGACCGGTAAATGCTTTGTCAAGGAGTATAGATTACAGTATTGCCGAGAGTAGGTCTAATGGTTCTAATGCATTGGTTAAAGATCTCGAGCTTAGTATGATTGATGAGAGTAGAGAGGATTGGTTTCACAGTAGAATGAGTATGGATTTTGGCGATGCACGCGTATGTGATACGAATTCGGCTAATGAGTCATCAATGCCGTCTGATTTAACTGCTTCGGATACTGACAGTGTCTCCTCTGGTAGTACTTCGGGATTACGAGAGTCTAATGGTGGGCTGAGCAGTAAATTGAGGGGCGGACCTCGTGGTGCGTTTGTTTCTGCTAAATTTTGGCAAGAAACTAACAGTAGAATGAGACGGTTGCAGGACCCGAGTTCACCTTTGTCGATTAGTCCTGGTGCAAGAATGTTAGGGCCACCGAAATGTTTTCAGTCGAAGAGGTTTTCAACTGATAATCCGATAATTTCTCCTAGGACAACGCCTTCGCCCATAAGAGGTGCTCCTAGGTCTGCTTCCCCAAGCAAATTTATGATGTCTTCTGTTTCATATGTTACGCGTGGAAATAGTAGTCCTTCTCGTGCAAATGGTGCTACTGGAAGTTATAGTAATGGTTCTTCCAACAATGGACCTTCAATTCTTAGCTTTTCTGCCGACGTGCGGAGAGGCAAGATGGCTGACAATCTTGTCGTCAATGCACACCTGTTGAGACTTTTGTATAATCGACAATTGCAATGGAGGTTTATAAATGCACAGGCTGATGCTACTTTCTTGATGCAAAGCCGCACTGCAGAGGTACTACATTTATTCGACACTTTGACAACATAACACCTTTCTTTGTATCGGAATACATTAACCAATTAGACCCTTTTTTGTATGCTAGAAAATGTTGTGGAATGCATGGATAACGATTTCAGAACTGCGCCGTTCTGTCACTATCAAAAGATCAAAGTTAAATATGCTGAGAAAAAGATTGAAGCTGACCTCCATCCTCCGTGGGCAAGTAAGTATTACCGATCCCTTGAAGCAAGTATTACTACATATCCTAGTTTCGGACAATATATGCATGATTTCGGCAGCAGAAATTTTGAGCAATAGAAGATTGTGCTTGAGATTCACATCCTTAATCAAATTGAACTGAAATAGAACATTCACGGCGTCCAGTCTAACCGCTTTTCATTCTTGTAAATGTGGTTTGAGATCATGAGGCCATAGGAAATTACAGCTTTATAAGATTTATGCTATTTAAAAGAATTCCATCTAAGAAACTATTGGAACGAGGCGGATATGATATTTTGTTTGAAGAATAATTTCTAAGTTTTTACTCGAAAGCGTCAAGTATCAATTGTCTGAAGAAATTCTCAGAATTCAGATTATTTGGTTCTTAGATTAGCAGTAATTTATTTGGAAGAAATTCTCTCGATTTGACAATACTTAAATACAGCTACCATATTTGGAGGAATGGTTCCTTCAAGACGCGGAGCATCTGAGTTCTATACTAGGAGCAACAGAGGCTTTGAAGGCTAGCATTCTCAGACTTCCGATCACCGGAAAAGCTATAGTATGTACCTCTATTCCATACCTTTATATTGTTCCTACTTCATTACGATCATAAGATTTTCCAAATTTTAATTTTTGTTTCGCTTCAATAGGCGGATATCCAAAATATAAAGGAAGCTGTTCGATCAGCTGTTGATGTGATGCAAGCAATGATGTCATCGCTTTTCTCCCTCCTTCCAAAGGTGAGAATCTGAATCATTTCATTTTATGGTTGCTCCATGTGATCCTACAGTGAGAATTAGCAAAAAGAAATGAACTCGTCTTTTTGTCCTCTCACAAATTCAACGTGTTTCATTTTCGACAGATTGAAGAAATGAACTCATTAGTGGCAGAACTAAAGAATGCAACTGCAAAGGAGCGATCTCTACTTATGCAATGCAAATGTCTCATGTCAGTCGTCGCAGCTTTGCAGGTAATTCGAAGCTGAGCTAATTCATTATCAGCTACTACAACAGGGGCTTCTTTATATATTTTCGTCTAAACAGGTGAGAGACTGTAGCATGAGAACGCACATATTGCAAATGAATCGCGACATAAGTACCAGCAGCACCCTGACGCCACATCTGTAGAACTGATTTAACCGACTCAAAGTCTATACCCTAACATTACCACTCCACGCCGGCATCAAGCAGCAAGGCCGACTTGACTATCCAAGAATTTATATTCCAAATCGGCTTCGGCCATTTTCTAGAGTTTCATTTCATTCTACAGTCTTAATCTAATGTAGTAAGCAAGTACAGTGTTATGAAATATCACACTGCAACAGGTCCATGTATGTAGTTTGTGTATAATGCTCGCATCATTCTGAAACATGTACTCTGAAACATTTAGTTTGTTAACATAGGATATCAAAAATGTACCTGAGGATTTCAGAGGATCATGGAGCTCATGCGAATACTATGATGTGCCCTGTCTCTGTACAATACTGATAATAAATTCATTGTACGTCTTGATGCTAAAGTCATGGAAACAGGAGACGAGAAATCTCAGTCAAACAAATACCAAAGGGTTAATGTCATTGATAATGACAGGAGTGAGACGATTAATGCAAGGAAGAGTTCTTGCTCACAAAGAAGACATGGACTAGGAAGTGCTGAAAAGGTTCAGGAGCTTGCTTGGAGTGCAGGAATGAACCTTCCTGCATATTCTTGCCAATTAGTTAAGCATTTGGGTTTGTGTACACTTTCGGCTTCGGTTTTACTTCAATTTCGTTGACGCTGCGCACGAATATGGCATCTGGCTCATGGCTGAATTAAACAACAAAGTGAGCAAATCAATAAATGCCATACAATGAAGGTAGATGATGATGAGACTAATTAACCATGGCATGCATCCTTACTCTTTGTGTCCTTCTTCATATGTGTAGCTAGATGCCACAGCCAGTAAACGGCCGTCTCTGCTGAAGGACAATCCAGCTATGCTACTTGGATACTTTACATACTGCAAAAAGAGGAGAAAAAACATTAAAAATCATATTTGTAAGCCAAGTATACTCCTTATATTGAGGGGTTACTTCTGGATCTAACCTGATACAGCCTTTTCTTGTTGTTTCCGTCCCACACGTTGACAAAACCATCACAGCCTCCGGTAGCAAATGTACCGTAGCTGCATATAAATTGAGATTTAGTGGTTGGTTATAAACTTAGAAAAAGTTTACTCAGTCAAGAAAGTTTCTGCTAAAGTTGAGTCATCTGACAAAGTTTTATTTTCTTTGTCACGGTTTGCAGGGTTCAATTAAACACCTTCATCGAGATGCCAGGGATGTTATTTGAACAACAAAATATTAATCAAAATAAAAAGAGAAGAAAAAAATTGTCATCCATCGAACAAGAAAGATCGCAGGCTTACATAGGGTGAAAAGCAATGGAATTGACCGGGTAGACAATATCCCTGCCAGCTTCTGATTTCCGATGGCATTTGAAAGCATATCTGCATAATCATGATATAGGTTATTAAGAAAGCTCTTCTTACGCACAAATATACAGCTACTGAATAACTAAATCAATATTACGTACTTCTTAGATTGACCTGCCTCTGTAGTCTCAAAAAATTCCATAGCCACTCGACCTTCTACAGAACTAAGAGCATACCCTGTGCCCAGTAAGTGTCACATGACAAATCAGTATCAGATGTATGGCAATAAATATCTTCTTCGCTTATTTTATCCAACTGCAACTGTATTTATGTAGGGAAAAATTCATAACAGTTCATATCATGTGCAATGTGTAGATAATTTCAAATGTGAGTGTGGGAAGCCAATTTAAAGCAAGTACCCATTCTTCTTTTTCAAAAATATTCTATCACACATTTCGTTGCATAGGAAGCCAGAAAAAATGATACCTGTTCCATTAGGATAGCAACGGACGCATCTAGTCTGATATTTTAGAGAAGATTCACGTCTTTGTTCAGGCTGAGCCATGTTCCTCAAGTCGTAAATATTTACATGTCTGCCTGCAGTCGCAACTACTAAACGATTTCCAACAAGGGAGAGTGAATAAACACGCTCAGGTTGTACGTATGTGCCAACCAACGTGTGCTCTTGTCCACTGGCACCTCTAGGATCCCAGCACTTAAGTGTCTTGTCCCAACTACCAGTGATTACTTGGCCTGCACATTAATAACCAGCAAAAGTGATCCAAAATGAAAAACTCCTTTTAGCAACCAATAAAGTACAGGTATATGATGAAAATAGAAACATAAAACAGCCAAGATGCTTGATTGTAATGAACTAGTTTAGTAAGATGTATATGATTAGCCTTCTTGTTTTTAATAACATAGTATAACAACTTCCTCTCTACAACAGCAGCTAGAACACTATAACACTGGAATTTATACTCACTATTCAAAACTATTACATCCACTGGGTAAAATGAAATTTTATTTATGAGATAAAAGAAGAAAAAGGTGCGAAAGACCTGTTTAAATATCAAGGTAATTGAAAAAATTGGTATCAATTTTACTTTAAATCACAAAATTGGCATTGACGCACATTTTCACTAAGACAAACCTGATGCATAAGAATATTCAACGCAACGCACAGGTGCATCATGCTTTCCTAAGATTTCCTCCTTCCCATGGCTAAAAACAAGCCTGAAAACAAAACCACATCAAAATCTCAGCTCGACCCGCCTAAGCTAGGTTTAATAGCACAAATAGCTGACCACGATATAGACAACAAACACACATACTTTGGAACTCATCTATGAAACCAACTTAAGGTCGAACCTTCTACATACATAATAAAAGCATATCAGACACACACTAACCTTCTCACTTTGTTATCAGCAGCTGCACTAAACCCTGAACTATCATCATGGAAGCAGCAATCCAGCACTGCCCCTCCGTGCTTGAATTCCCCTTTCAACACATTTGCACTTGCATCATAAAGCCTCACAGTCTCGCAAATCAAAAATCACAACCTCAATCAAAATTTCTACTGCCAATGGACACAACTTCCCTAACGAACTCGAATTCAAATCCATATGATAATCAAATTTCAACTACCTTATCCCACGACGAGACCAGTAGATTATCGCTGTGATTCGAGAACCGGAGATTCGAAATACCATCCGACGGAGGGTTCACGAGCTCTATCCCCGTCCCTGCTTTGCTCACCGCCATTACGACTTTCTAAATGATTTTCTTCCGATTAGGGTTACGGCAACGGCGAAACATTCGAAGACGACGACTACCAGCAGCCGAAATGCCTGAATTTCCGATTCCAGAAATCAGAAAATGCAGAGAAGAGAGACAAATCGACCAGTTGGGAATCTCAGGGTTTCTTGGTTTTTGAATTTTGAAATTTTGAACGAAGATGAAGACCAGGTTGTTCCCGTTCCAGTTGCAGATCTTGGGATGGTCAGATTACACCGGTTGAATTGGACCGATCTTATTGAGCCGGTCAAATTTAGGCCGGTCAAATTGGACAGGCCCAATTTTCGTAGGCTCGGCCCAATTTCTGCATACGTGGATTGGAGTCGTGGAAGGCTGGGTCGGGTCGAGGAAGCGGATGATGATGATCGCGACGATGCGGGGATCTCCGGCGATGGCGTAGAGGTTCGAAACGCTTGCGTAACGGTGAAATCCGGCGATTTCTCGGTCGTGGAGTTTCCCGATTTAGGGTTTCGGATCAGCTGAAGGAGCATCTTCTTTTACGATCTCGTGGCGGCTTTCGTGCCCTAAAATTGTTTTTTTTTGTTGGATTTTTGGGCGATAGATATCGGAATCGAGTTTGTGAGGACGTTGGATTGATTTGAATCTTCGGATCGATGGTGGTTTGCAAATGCCGGAAGGTTTGGTTGGGTGATTTGGAATGTGATCGTATCTGTTTTTGAAATTGCGTTTTGTGTGACCATTGGAATTCGATGAGTAGTTAGATCTGCTAGAGCCTAGGGTTTTGGAGTGTGGGAGTGGCTGATTGTTTTACTGAATTTGGTTCAAGTTGTTGGCTGTTGGATCAAAGCGAGCATTTTTTGTTTAACAGAGAGATGAGGTGTGGATTAAGCTTATTTGGTGGATTAGTATTCTTGTTAATTGATTATGGATGATTGGTCTCATTTTGTTGGCGTTGACATTATCAGATGAATTTAACTGATGCTACAGAATTTGTGATCAATTGCTAATCTAGGGTGGTTTGTTATCCCAGGCAACAAAATTGTATTGTTTTGTGCACAAGGTCCCTGTTTGTGGAGAATGCATATGCTTCAGTGAGCACCGGATTTGTGTGGTAAGTTTCTATTATTCGGGTATAGTGGAGGTAGAAAATGGAGCTGTCGAGTTATGATTTTTGTGGGTTTTCGCTAGTGAATTATATTTACTGCTTGTTTTGACTTTAAGCGGATGAGGGCACATTAACAAATAGTTATTGAATATACGTAATATATTGGCGTTTCTAGATGGCTTATCCATTGCTTGAAAGCAACATTGGTTAGTTTAAGTTCTTATTTTGTCATTCTGCCAGGTTCGGACATACTCAGAATGGGTAATAGATGGAGAGTATGATTGGCCTCCTTCTTGCTGCAAATGTCAAGCTGTTTTGGAAGAGGGATCAGACTCTAAGACCACCAGATTGGGTTGCTTGCGTATGTATCGTACACGAATCTTATTAGGCTAATTATGTTGTCCATTTAGTCAATAAATGTATACTTCTCATTTATGAACTGCTTATGTGCTTTCTATTTTATTTAGATGTTATTCACACACATTGCTTGGCCTCTCACATCAAGAGTTTTCCACCGCATACTGCGCCAGCAGGATATGTTTGCCCTGGATGCTCAACTCCTGTCAGTTCTCTTGCCAAGACTGTCAATATCTGATTTGGTTAAGGTTACTACATGAACTACTTATGTATGTTACTTGTTAGTGCAGATATGGCCGCCTAAGAGCATAAAAGATTCTGGCTCTCAGCTTCATACAAAATTGAAAGAAGTTATTATTCAGGTAGTCTCCGTTCTTTACTATAATTTTTGAATCTAATTTAACCTTTGAGCTATCTATCTCTACAAATTCTCTCAAGTCATCATAAAAAGGAAATATGGCATCTGACACTGTATTACAAGAAAAATTATTCAATCGACCATGTATCGTGGCCAGGTAAAAAAAGTTTGCAAGTCTAAGAATAAAAGCTTATGTATCTTAAATTTGAGTTACATTTTAATAGTGAATACCAAGTATGGTTCTTGCTAAAGTTTACGATATGATAATGCTCCTCTTAATTTGTGATGGTGGGGAACATGCAAATATATAAACGTCGTTTCATCTTTATTGCTTGCAATTTCCTTCTTTGCAACAATCTTGTAGGTTTTGACTCCTTAATTTTAATATACAGACTAATCTGGAGAAGAATGTTTTAGGCAATCACCCAGTTTTGATGCCAGCGACGGGATCTCATGGCCCTCCACCTGCTTTTGCCTCTGATCCACTCATTCATGTGTCTGGTACAAATGGGGAAGGGAGAGATGGAAACAAAATATCTGAAATTCAACCAGTTGGAAACATGGAAGGCTCTTCGAGAATTCCTGTCCCAGACACTTTGGAGATAGATGGTTCAAGTTCAGCAGGAAATTACCCATCAACCTCTAGCCCTGTAGGTGTAGAGGCATTATTGTTCTTTGTAGCGGTTTTGCATAGAAAGTTAAAATGGATTGCCAATATTTTGATTACTTTTTCTTGCGCCTTGTGCAACTGTTAATTTAGATTGTTATGTGTCGCAGCCTGGTGCTACAACGAGAAAAGGTGGATTACTCGCCGATAGACAAAGTTCTGAAATACCTTATTATGCAGATGATAAGGATGGAAATCTGAAAAAGTATTCCCGAAGAGGTAAGTTCAAAATTTTTGAAATACATTTACATCTGGTTATCATGTTGTGGTAGTTTTGGTTGCAATGAAATGCACTATTAGGTTTATCCACTACAAAAGTGCAACATTAAGCGCAGCGATTGTGAAAAATTATGTATCCAAATTGTGATTGGATTTTTATGATATTCCTTCAGTTTCTCGACACCTCTACCAACAAGCAAAAACTGAAAATCATGGACTGTTATTGCAGGTTCTTTCCGTCATAAGTTTCTAAGGTCATTGCTACCCATCTGGTCCAGCTCCTTGCCAACTCTGCCAGTAACTGCACCTTCAAAGAAAGACCTACATGCAGATGAAGCTCCAGAAGGGCGTCCCCGGCATCATAGACCTTCAAGAATGGATCCAAGAAAAATCCTTCTCGTGATCGCTATCATGTAATCTCTACTCCTTTCCTCCATTCATAACTATATACATGTCACTCAACCATAAATTGATAAGCTGCTCGTCAGGATATAACAAATACATTAACACAAGTTAGCGATAAATGAAATAACATAGTTATGCATACATATATCTTCAACGAGCCATTAATCTTACGTCAGCATATCCTTTACTAAGACTGCTCTACTGTCCATCTTTTACAGGGCTTGTATGGCCACCATGGTTATTCTGTACTACAGACTATCTCAGCGCGGCTTTGGTGAAGATACAACAGAAGATGAACAATAGCGATTTCAAGTATAAACAGACACCATCCGAATACGGGCACGATTACATCTGCATCAAACCGATCCATGTCAAAATTGTTCGAAAAAAAACAGCAAGAGTGCCCACAATGCTATGTATTTCCTAGTCATATATTTATTCACTATGTAACATCCATTGGTACTTGTTTAAACCAACATCACATTTTGACTTCATCTATTTCATACATTAAATATACAATGAAATGTTAAGAAATGTTTTCTTTTTTATATTTGATGATGACGTTTATTTATTCTTATTTGATATAATAAGATAAATATTTTGGGAGAGAATATTACTCAGAGATATTCCCCAAATGCTCTTTTATTAATTTTATTTTAAAGTTTAATTGCAAGAGAATACCTTCTCAACCAACCATTAGCCAGTTTTAATTTCCTAATTAATCATGTCATTGCTCGATATTATTTATATATAAATTTAACGAAAAATTGAAATATTTATCCTAAGCTCAGATTTCAATAAAATAAAATCGAACTCGTCGTGCCCAGATCAATATTTACTTGAAACGTTTAGATTATTGATCTGAAATTCGTGAGAATAACCCCATAAAATATCATTATAGTGTTTTCTAATTCAGTCAAGTCAATTAAACGACGTGCTTTTGTTTTATTCGATAATAAAAATATAAAATAAACACATTGTAATGGATATATTTTGTTGCGATGGAATCAATCTGAATTTTACTTTAGATTATGGGGCGTGTGATTTTTTATGACATCACGTCATGAAATAATATAACTTCATATTTAATTATTGTCAGAAAATATAAATAAATCCAGCCGATTATTGACTAAGACTGCCTTCATTAATCTATCTAATTGTAATTAAATATTCAATTAATATATTAATTATTTATAGCATATTCTTTTTGTTATACGATTCTCCGCATATGTTACTTATGTCTCAAAATGTATAGTTTCATATTATGGATTATGCAGAAAAATATGTGATGGAGAGATCGTGCGGAGGCCGGCTGGTGATGAGGTCATGTTGAAGAAGCAACAGCCGTTCTGGCGACGGATCAGATGTACTAAGAAGCAAGAATCTTGGTGTAAATTTCCCCTTCATGATCCGAAGATACACTGACAATCTTTCGGAATCTCAAAACATCAGATGCTCCTAGTATTAATACTAATGTCAGTCAATCCGAGACATTGTCTGAAATGTTTGGATTCTCTGTCTGTGCTGGTATATTTGGATCTAAGGACAGAAATCAAAGACATGGATGTTTTAATGAAGTTCCTCGTCCGAGGATTTTTGTCCTAAAAATGGGCTGGTCTGGTCTGGTCTGGTCTGGTCAGGTTATAGTCATCTGAGAGATCAACTGGCATTTTCAGATTGATGAACATCCGATTTAGACAAGAATTTGTACTCAATTGTGCCGAATCCTAACTCAAAAAGAAGAGTTTTTTTTGGCAGCTCATATGAGGATGAGAGCATTTGGATGCAATGCAGGACTCAATGAGTGTCGAGTGACCCCTAGCCAGCATTTCATGCCAAGTTCAGTTCTGCAGACTTATCAGGCCTCGGATTTTTTATGACATGAAGCTCCCCACGTCTTCCTTGTCCCAGTTTAAAACTCCAGACTTTGAGCAAACTTACTAACCATGCCCTGATGAGTTTCAGAGGCTCTTGAGCCCTCCAAGGGTTGCCCCATTTTTTTAAGCACTTGTGTCCTTGACGAGGCCTTTGTACAGTTGTGCATATTTTGGTTCAGCTTTTGGATTGGTATTCTTCTAATCCATGAGTTTTTGCTGACACTAGCTCGAGTCAATCGTGGACTTTCTCCAAGGATTTTGGGTATATAAGCTTGCCACTTTCCCTGTAGCATTTGGGACATATCTGATATCACTGCTTCTTGTAACATGGAGCAGATTGGAGTGATGTCGGAGGAAGCTTGGAGCTCTCTAAGTGGAATGTATAGCAGTAAGGAGGAAGCTGAGTTTTTGGCGCAGTTGCTGAGTGGGTTTTCGAGCCCGAGTGAGCTGAATTGTGGCCTGAGTTTGAACGGAACCCCGTCGGGGTTTTGGGGATCTGATCAAGAAACGAGTTGTTCAATGATGAGTTTGGTCTGCTCTTCGGATTTTTGTAACTCTGCTGAGTGCCTTGTGTCTCAAGAAACCAGCACTTTCAGTCCTGATGATGGTCAGAGTGTTTTGTACCTCGGAGGAGGTTTTTTCCTCTCTGATGACGTCACCGAGTCGGGTTATGACGTCTGTCCGTCTGTCGGGAATAATAACGTTGTGGTTTCCGACAGCGTCGGAGGTTTGTCCGATCAATATGCACCGGAAAGCAAGAAAAGGTCTCGGAACGTGGAATATGTGAGTACTGTTTTAAGCCCTTTTGATCATCCAAAGTGTACGAAATCCGATACGATCCTCATTGTGCTCATCATGGTGAAAATGCAGGTTACTAGGAGGAAAAGACATCTCAAATCCGGCAAGTACACCACGAGTTCTATTTCGGACTCGGACATCTCCGGTCATGTCAGAATAGGAGAAATTCGTACTAGCAAAATTGTAAAAAAGACAGACGAAGAAGACTTCAACCGTCAGATTATAAGAGGAGAAACTCACGCAAGCAGAACCTCAAAAGGGTCCGGTGGAAAAGTTAAAGAGTGTAAAGGGTCACCATCCAATCACTCCCAGAGCCTCTACGCCAGGGTAAGTAAGGCTTTTCAATACCCTCAAAATAAGACAGTCCTACATAGAACCTGGCTGACGTAAGCATTGTGATCTTTAATGATGTCCAGAAGCGGAGAGAGCGGATAAACGAGCGACTGAGGATCCTGCAGAGCCTGGTTCCCAACGGGACAAAGGTCGACATAAGCACGATGCTTGAAGAAGCTGTGCTTTACGTGAAATTCTTGCAGCTCCAGATCAAGGTCAGTGTCACTGTCACCGTCACCCTCCTCCATCTGATCCTGAGCCTTTTTTTAAGCTCGACTCAATCCATCATCGTGTTTCAGCTCCTCAGCTCCGATGAGACATGGATGTATGCACCGTTGGCTTACAATGGGATGGACATTGGAATCAGTAACATCGACATTGACACCACCTCCCCAAGATGATCACTTTGTACGATGTTGTCTCCCACAAATCTGCTGTTGGGTTTTTTTTGGGTTCTTCTTATTCTTTCAGTGTGTTTTTCCTAATTTGAAATGATCCGATCCGAGTCGTTATAAGTCTAGTTTGTACTTTATTGCTAAAACAATGGAAAAAAGAGAAACTGTCCGGATCAAGTTGGATCACAGAACCAGCGACATGAACAGAAACTAGAAGAATCACTTAGCGAATTTATCAGCGGATTTGAGTGTCTTGTCGATGAGCTGACGAGCTTTCCTGCTGCGAATCTCGACCTTGACGCTGGCGCTCTTATCCATTTTCACATAGGGTTTGGTGGTCTTCTTTTTGGAGGATCTCTTCAGGCCACGCACTTTGGATCTGATGGTCTCCAGCAGGCTCTCCAGCTGCATCTGCGCCATGTTAGCTGCTCTGGATCAGATTATGAATGAGCACATTTATAATGGCAGGTGGGTCGTACACAGACTTTTCTCTTCATGCAATTACTTGACTTATAAATACATTTCAATAGAAACCATTTTCGCCCATCACGACTCGCTCTATCCGTAAAAAAAAAAAAAAAAAACCTCATATATCAAATACCACTACATTTCGATTTCTGATGGGACCAGAACACAGACTTTGGTCAAAAAGTATAAGAATTTACTATTTGAGAAACCACCAAAAGTACTTTTGACCCTTTACTAGGAAAGACCCGAAACAAATTATCCTTAGTCGAGTCTGTCACTGACCTGATTCGTAGTCAAACAAAAAAGGCGGGCGTCGAAGATTTGTGTATTTGGGGTATTCTGAAGATGTGAAAGAGATCCGGAGGAGCCGTGAGAAATGATCTTTGAAAGATTACGACACCTGCAGAAAGAAAAACAAACGTTTGAAATTGAGCCAAGGAAAGAAGACGACAGGAGGGTATGGTTGTTACTAGGGAAGGTTTTATGCCATGTTTTGGACAGGTTTCACATGGAGGTACTAAATGTATGTGTAAGTAGATAAGTCCGAGGTCTATTGGAATAAGTGGCGAGTTGAGTAAGAAATTTTTACCTGGGTATTTTTTATGCGTGGCGTGGTGAAGAGACTACTGACCTGAGAGTCAGACCATAGTGTGGCTGCGGATAAAAGCGCGACTGTGGCAGTTTCAACGCGGAGCCTTAAAGGCCCTAGACCAACTGGAGTTGCTCCAGCTTGGGTCAGTGTATTGACCTCCTTTTCGGTGAAGTCTGTAACGAAAAAGTCATAAGATGGAAGAGATGAGAACAGACGAAATCCTCCAGCAGGAAAAAAAAGATTCCAAGCTGATAGACTCGCATACTAGTGGTACTAACCTCCTTCAGGGCCAATTATGATCGATCCACTAGTTACCCTTGCTTTCGACGAAGCCAAGATGTTCATGACAGGAGCCGCTCCAGCTACTGCAATCAACGAGAGTTCAGATTTTTCCACCTGCGGAGGAAGAGAAATTAAACATCAGCAGGCTGAAGTTTTTATTCGTCGCGGGTATAAATACAAAAATGGTTATAGAAATTTAATCGCAACGAAAAAAAATTCGGTAAGTTTTCAGGCTAAGTATTATACAGAGAAAACTCACAATGGGTAAAAGGCCGGTGACTTTGAGAGGGGGATTCAACACCATTTGATGAAGTCTTTGGCCTACAAAAAACGCAACTAGTTAGAAAATAAAACAGCACGGAAAAGACCAGTTCAGCTAACGGAGTACATTGTTTAGACGATGCCAGAATAACACGTTCCAATCTATCTATCCGATTCTCAGTAATTGATGAACATCGTTCTGTCAGCAACGGAGTCACAGAACAAGCCCCGAGTTCCTAAAACATATAACTAGTAGAGTGAGCAGCGACGTGTTACAAGGTTTTAGTTCCAAGGAGCGACAAAAAACTAGAGGCATACCGTGCATTTCTCGAGAAGCCAATCTGCTCTACCCCCTTTCAAAGTGCCTGCAAGATACGCCAAAGCGAGCTCAAATAAAATCCTTTATGTTCGATACAACTTATGAGTCAATGACCTTACCAAACGCAGCAAAGACATGCCACTGGGTGCTAGGAGGAACCACAATCCTCGGATCCTCCAAAGCCACAATATTCAGGCCACCGCGCTCAACAAGCTGTATGCAACCCTCCACAAGGCCTCCCTTCCCATTGAAAAGTTCCACCCTAGGAAGAAAAGAGCCCAAAAACTACACTATCAACGCCACATTTTAACCCTAGCAAATTCCGGCCCTGACATTGTTCACCGCTCTAAGCCATAATATCATGAAATTTTTTTAGAATTGCCCCGTTCTCAATTTTAGTTTTTTCAAATACGTTTCTTTTCAAAATCGTTTCTAAAATGCCCTTTTTTTGTTTTGAATTCGGTTTTAGTAAGCCCGAACTCTCAAAAAATGCTTGATTTCGGTTTTGAATTCCGTTCTGATTTGAATTCGGTCTTTGTAAGATCGAATTCATAGAATTTCAAAGATTTCGGTTTTATTAAGACCGAAATCAAGCATTTTTTGAGAGTTCGGACTTACTAAATCCGAATTCAAAACGAAACGGGTCATTTCAGAAATTCGAAAGGAAAATATTTGAGATGTTTTGTTTTACCAAAGGGGCAATCTAAAACTCCTGAAATGGAATTTGGGGAATTAGGGTTTTACAGTACCTGTCTTTTACAGCTAACCTCAGCACTTTGGTCATGTGGATGAACTCGTCGCCTTTAATGCGTACCAATCCACCCTGCAGGCAATGAAATTATCAAAACAGTTGACAACAATTTTGCAGGAAGGCTGAAGCTGAGAAAACCTTTGAATGAGGAAGAACGTCGGAGAAGAAACGAGACAGACCGCCGCGGGACTGGTTTGAGTCGTCCGAGGAAGCCAACTTGGGACCGGACGAATTCCAGCAGGAGAAGACGAGGTTAGAGAGAGGCGGTCCGGGTGATGACGTCAGCATCTTCGGAAGATTTTTGGATGTTCGGAGCGAGAAACGAAATCCTGAAAATTGACGGCGGCATGCGAGTTGGGCTTCGATCGGGCAGAATTCAAAGGCCCATTGAAGCCTGGATTGACTGCTTCTTGTTCTTGCTGGTTCGTCTTCATGATTTGATCCTCGGGAATTTAGGGTTTAATAAGATTGTGGCTGCAGCGATTTGCAGAGACTGAAATGGTTCGAAGATCGGCACTTTCGTGACGAATGACGATCTGGGGAAGCTCATTGGGTTGTTGATAACAAAACGTGTCCTTCGATCCAGAGATTACACCAGCAAAAAAAAAACATTTCATTGAGGCATTTTCACAAACAGTTACAGTGCAGAAACAGATTGAGCTTCGCCGGGATCTATGGCTACTCCGGCGACCGTTAACGACAAAATATTAGTAATTAAAGAAGCCCTTTAAGCTTCTAACCACTGGGCTCCTCACCATGAGTATGTTTTGCACCAATGACTTCACCTTCCACAACCTCCTCCACACGCCCATCGCCAACAAACCCATCTCCCATCTCACAAACCCTAACCCAAATCTCCTCGCTCACCTTCACCACCGACAACCTCGGCTGTCTGAACAACTCAAACCCCTTCAACCTCTCATCCCTCTTCATCTCCTTCAAATCCACACACCTCCTCATCTCCCCAATCGCTTTAACATCCACAGACCCCTTCCCGTCCCCGCCCTCTAAATTCCACTCCTTGACGACCTCCACAACCCCCACAACCCGCCTAGCTCTGCTCCCGGAATGGTAGAATAAGCAGAGGTCGCCGAGCTTCATCGACTTGAGATTCTTCTGGGCCTGCTTGTTCCTCACTCCGTCCCAGTTTGACAGGCCGCCGTTCGCTGCTTGGTCCGACCACGACCACTCGCTTGGCTCCGTCTTCAGCAGCCAGTATCGCTTCGTGCCTGCGCTTCCATCCATGACGCTGCAAATCGTGAGGCTTCCGGTGACTCGAATCAGCGATAGGGTTTTGCTGGAGAAATCGAATGCGCGCGAAGTTGAGAGATATCTGCCGACAGCTGACGTCATCTTCGATCTTCACTGCCTCGTTGGACCGAAACTCAATTTTCATTAATCTGGCCCAATGGGCCGATTACCCATCTAAATACGGCATAAATATCGTCGCTATAATGCTATAACTTCCGTCGCTAATATTGAAATAAATGTCGTTGCTATAAATTTGTATATTTCCGCATAAATGGTTAAAAAATGTCGTAGCTATTTGACTTATGAAAAAACCAGGTAACAATGTTGTAAGGTGGTAGGCTGGCAGGTGTTCTAAGGTTTTTTGTCCTTCTGGGTATAGATGTAGTCTAAATGAGCTGCCAGTGTTCTCCTCATCAGACACTCCTCTTCTCCAGCTCCATTGCATCTGATGCTCTCATCATCGGCTCGATCCGTTTCGTCCGATCCATTCATCTGCAAATTCAACAAGAAATTTGGAGAAAGTTCTTGGAACGAGGAGCTTAGTGAAACTGCATACCTGAGCTTGATCTGGGTCTTGGCTCATTGGCCGTGCCATGGATGTAAAAATCAGTGATAACAAGAGAATGGTTATGAACAAATGATCGACTTTTGGAGATGTGATCTTCATCATCTTCTTCTCCTTGACACTTTTGCTGGATTTGAATTAGGAAAAGTTGATCAAGGCTGCTCCTGAGTTTACCAGATGAGCCAAGACCAGCTTTTTGAGGTTTATATAGACAGAAGATTGACAATTGGCAGAACATCGTCGTCGCTAAATCATTCCTTTTCGTCGCTAAAATACCCTCGAGTTGACTTTTGTATACCATGCCAAGTGGGTGAGCTGAGGCTCTATTAGTTTGCTTGGTAAAATACACAAATGACTTTTCAATCTCTGCACAGTTAACCAACCACGACTGGCCGGAATTAGTCTTGGAAGTTAGTCCATCAAAAGCGTCATCACGTTGCTAAATCATTTGTTTATCAATGCCGGACATGGTTTAGTAAAAAAAAATATTATCGAGCAATTATGAAATTAGTCTGTTACAGTCGTCTCTCGCTTCATTATATTTGTTTCTCTAAAACTCATCATATTTTTTTGTGGGCGTGACAAATCTCGAGCCGAATTGGGTAATGTTGATATTGTACATGGGATGACTTTGGAGGTGCAATCTGAATGGAATATATTCAAATTTTGGTGTAGTTGTACCAAATTTAAGGTATTTGATTCCACTCATGCAATGGTTAAGTGCTGACTTTAGTATGCAAACATGTCAACTAGCAAAACATATTCAAAATGTGTCACATGCAAACATGGTTGGCTGTTCCGCCAATAAGTTTATGTTCATATCTTTAACAAGTTTTGGAGAGAGAGTAAACCAGTTGATATGGCCGTGACGGCGAAATAGGCTGAGACCATGAATAAAGAGCCATCGGGAGCACTCCCTATCTTGATGTCAAAATTGTCTTTTGTCATGCAGAAGGCTTTGCCGAACGAATTTTTATCAAACATCGACTACAATTAGCCATGTTGCAGAGTCGAAATGATCTGTCAGTTTCTTTTTTATTTTTGATCCCCATTTGTAATTTTCTAATATTGAGTTATTAGAATTAATATATATATATATATATTTATTTATTCTCTTATATTTTTATATTTATCTTTATTTAGAGTTGGGCTGCGGAGAATTGGGCCACAACGATTAATGGGCCTTCATGGGCTGAAGTTCGTTGCTAAAGGTTTAATTATGAATAAGAGGAAGAGAGACAACTTCGCGTTCATCTCCGAAGCTTACAAATTTCTGCGACTGATCTTCTTCGATTGATCCGACCGACCATGAAGCTCCGAGTCCGATCCATGGCTTCCAAAGAAACGCTGAAGATCGAGGTACCTTCCGACTGCACGCTGCCGCAACTCAAACAGGTTATCTCCGACGGAATCGGTGGCGCTTCGTTTCCGATCATCGTTTCTCTCAATCGCAAGGACGAGCTTGATGGCTCGCAGGAGGAGTCTCTTCAGTCACTTGGTGTCGCGTCAGGCGACCTGTTGTTTTACACAACTGATTCCAGCGTTTTCGTGCCGAAAACCCTAACCTTAGGAGCGGAGTCTTCCCGATCGAGCCAGCGTGTGGCGTCGTTTGATGTTGGGATGATCGATTGTGGAAATTCGGAGGCTGTTGTTGAAGCGAAGGCGGTAGAGGAGCCGAAGGAGGTTCGAATTGAAGAGTCGGAGGTGGAACTGACTCCATTGGGCGATGAGGAGATGGCTGATGTGAAGGTTAATGAAACCCTAGAAATCGAAGATTCTGAAGATCGACTTAATGACGTGATGGATTTCGATTTGTCGCAGGATGCCACTGCTAAGAGGCAATCCAGGCCTTACTTTCTGAAGAATGTTTTTAAGGATGGACAAGGGAACGCATTATCTGGTCACAGTTTGCTTGTGGCGGCTGTTCATGCTGTTTTAGTAGATTCTGGGTTCGTTAGATTGGATTCAGCGACTGGTGCGCCTGCTCATGGATTTCAGTTTCTGGACGGCCGGTGTTCACCAGCTATGACGCTGTCATTGAGTTACACTCTTGGCGAGCTGATAGAATCAAAATCGGCAGCTTCTGAGGTTGTTATGGTGAAATTGCATAAGTTGGGTCGCAATCTTGTGTTGTATGGTGCTTTGAGTGGGAATAAGAATGGATGTTACATGGTGAAATTAGATGAGTCGCATTATGCTCCAAAGATGGAGTTGCTGTTGCGAAAAAGTAGTGGAAGCATTGAGAGTGTGGAAGATAGTGAAGGGAGTGAAGAAATGTTTCTGAATGTGTTACATGAAGGTGAGGTGTTTAAATTTTATAAAGAGGTGAAGGACAAGTTGGCACTGCCGCTGCTTATTGATATTTGCGACAAGGCTGGGCTGCCTCAGCCTCCATGCTTGATGCTGCTTCCCACAGAACTGAAGCTTAAGATATTTGAGTTGGTCAGGGGCGTTGATCTAGCAAAGTTGGCTTGCCAATGCTCAGAGCTCCAGTACTTGACCTCTGACAACTCATTATGGAAAATTAAGTATGCTGAGGAGTTTGGAAATGGTGGACTAAACGAGTCTGCTAATTGGAAACGGATGTTTGTTTCATCGTGGAAAAGGGAAAAGGCAAGGAAGCGGGTAAGGGAACATATGGATGTGTTTAAATGGTATGATAGATTACACATGCCGCATATTGGGCCTTTCGGGACATCTTTTATCGTCCCTGGAAACTATGACCTGACCCCCTTTTCTACTATTGGACTTTCCACTGCACCTTTCGGAGGTTCTTCTAATAGACAACCCCCTTTTCCACATCCGTCTTTCAAACCAGTCCGGAGATTCTCTCCCAACTGTAACCACGGAGGAAGACTACTGTGAACTACTGGTCAAGCCCGGTGACTTGATCCCGCTGAATGGTTATTTCGATTTATGCAATTTTATGTTTGGTTTTAGTGTTATCTCTTTTTTCCAATAAGCTGATACCCAGTTTATGTAAATTTCAGCACTGCTTGGAATGTCACTAGCTCTCCCTTTAAGATGCAATTCTATCAAGTTCAGCATAATTTTTCCTTCTGCTATCCTATTATAATTCTGTTTGTATACTGATGGAGTTCAGCTTCTCAAGCTCTCTAGTTAATCTGTTCCTAGGCCTACCTGTACCTGTACCTGTTTGCTGTCTTCTGTTTATCTTCTGTCTCAGGTATTACTATGCAGACGTCAACTGGAATCTGGCCGGCAAATTTCCATGTTGAATAAAGCAGAACAAAATCAACTCAAGATCAACTGCAGAAGTCCCAATTTGTGGTAAGTAAAAAAGAATGATTCCTTTTATTATCACGTTAAACCATTCTTTTCCTAGTGGAATGAGAATCAACCAGTTTTTTAACCAAGCTTGACCCATGCTTAATTGAATCAGATTCTCTCCAAAGCCTTCTTATGGGAATGCTATTCATATCATCGAAGGGCCAGACTAACTGACACTATATAACTCCCACGATGGACACCACAATCCAGCACAGTCTCTCCAACAGCCAAGGCACTCGCAGTACCTGAACTTGTTATCCATGGACATCAAACGCTTTGGACTTGAAGGTGGCTCCCCTAGCTCCCCGTTTGACGAAGATGGTCGCCCCAAAAGAACAGGTAAGCGCACCAGTTTTAATTCAACTCCGTTTGGTGAATATGGAAAAAGTTTAGTATTTGAGAATATTGGGTCTGTGTAGGGACTTTGGTGACCGCAAGTGCCCACATTATAACAGCTGTGATTGGGTCCGGTGTACTGTCACTGGCGTGGGCTATCGCGCAGCTGGGGTGGATTGCTGGACCTCTAGTCATGCTGGCTTTTTCCATGGTCACTTGCTTCTGCTCTGGGCTTCTTGTCAATTGTTACAGGTCTCCTGATCCTGTCAGCGGCAAGCGGAACTACACCTACATGGAAGTTGTTAAGGCCAACTTAGGTAATGACAAAACATCAGACTACACAAATTTGAAAAAGTGCCAGGAAAACTAACCTATTTGGAACTGGCTGTTGTTTTATCACAGGTGGTGTTCAGATCCAGCTTTGTGGATTTTCCCAGTATGTGAATCTGTTTGGGATCACTGTTGGGTATATAATCACAGCTTCCATCAGCATGGCGTGAGTAACACAATGCTCTGAGTGAACCTGTTTCTTGCACTACATTTTTTTCCTATACTGATGATGATGAGGTTCATTTTCTGCGCGCAGAGCTATCAGGAGATCAAACTGCTTCCACAAGCAAGGCCATGAAGCTGGATGCCATACTTCAAACAATCTTTTTATGATCATCTTTGGGTGCATTCAGGTCTTTCTTTCCCAAGTTCCAAATTTTCACAAGCTTTCTGGTCTGTCTATCTTGGCCGCTGTTATGTCCTTCACATACTCCACCATTGGCGTTGGCCTGTCCATTGCCAAAGTTTCAGGTAAGAACCTTATCAGGAAACACAACTTGAAACTGATCAAAACCAAATCTAAACGAGCCTCTCACTGTTAAACTTATTCTTGTTTATACAGAAGGCGGCCAAGGAGGAGGAGGAGGTGATGTCAGGACAAGTCTTACCGGAGTGACTGTCGGAGTAGATGTTTCTGGCATGGAAAAGGCTTTCAACACATTCCAAGCTATTGGCAACATCGCTTTCGCCTTCACATTTTCCAACATCCTCATTGAAATTCAAGACACCTTAAGGTCAAGTCCCCCTGAGAATCAAGTCATGAAAAAAGCCTCATACATTGGAGTCTTTGTCACAACCTTTTTCTACTTGCTATGTGGCCTCATGGGCTATGCAGCATTTGGAAATGCTGCACCTGGAAATTTCCTCACCGGGTTCGGATTCTATGAGCCCTTTTGGCTCGTTGACCTTGCCAACTTCGCCATTGTTGTCCACTTAGTCGCAGCCTATCAGGTACTCATTCCCCCTACAGCTACATAAATTCCTTCAGAGAGTTACACAACTTAGTGACTAACCATTTTCTACCCATTCCAGGTTTTCTGCCAACCCATTTTCGCCTTCGTGGAAACCAGGTGCCAAAACCAGTGGCCCGACAATCACTTCGTATCAGAAACTTACCCAGTCAACATCCCGTTCACCGGACCTTTCACCTTAAGCCTCTTCAGGCTCGTATGGAGAACAGCCTACGTCGTGGTGACGTCAGTGATCGCTATGATGTTCCCATTCTTCAATGAAGTTCTAGGACTCATAGGGGCTGGTGCATTCTGGCCACTGACCGTCTACTTCCCGATTGAGATGTACATTGCTCAGGCTAAGGTTCCTCGCCTTTCAGGGACATGGGTGTGGCTGAAGATCCTTTGCTGGTGTTGCCTGGTCGTGTCCTTACTAGCCGCCATTGGATCAATTCAAGGGTTGGTCAAGTCTGTCGGATCTTCCTCGCCATTTCATTCTGTTTCATAGGTCATAACTGCATCATTAATGGGCTACCCTGCAACACCATAGAGCCATGTCTTTACCTGCATTTTATTCAATAAAGCTAGTCACAATTGAACCGAGAAATTTGCCAAATTGATCCGTTGATTCTCCTGGCTCGTGCTTTTAAACCGGTTCAATTTACTCGGTAGTAGAACGGGCTTTGGTCTCTCTAGGCCCAATAAACGATACATTTTGGGCTTTTGGCCCAAACTGAAATCTTGGATGATTATTAATCTTTTCCCATTAACGTTAATACTTATCGCTTCAAAACATGAATTAGTATACATGAATGACGTCATTCAGATTTTGAACTAAAAACAAGTTTACACAAGTGAGTGAAATATCTATCAAGTATCAACTGGCTGTTCTGCATTTTATGATGCAAGTGTGTGATCCAGGGGCGGAGTAGTATCGAATTCAGCGGCCATGGCGAGGTTTGAGGTGGAAGACTTGACAGGATGGTTTAAAGGCTCGCTTGTTCGATGTCTGTTCAAACTTCTTGGCTGCACTCTCATTTTCCTCTAATTTGTTCTGAATGAAGAATCTAATCCACCACGTAGAGCTCCGCAATTTAGCCTACAATGGTTGTCATGACACTGTCAGTCTTTTCTAATGATAATAGCGAAATGCATAAGAAGATCAGCAAGACCATCAAATATTGGTGTATTCAGAACAAATCACTTACAGGGCGTCCAAACCTGGACTGGTCAAGTTTAGCTCTGTGCTGTCCGGGGTAACCTAATAAACCATGTAAGAATTGAACATCAAATTAATAACCCAATTATCCGAAAAGGAAATTTTTAAATAAGTTATGATATCATATCAGTATATCACTCACTCACCAGCGAAGATGACAACACCATCAGCAGCAACTCTAGTTAAGTCGGGTAGAGTTTTGTTTAAATACCTAGGAGACAAGTAGTCCACGATATCTGAGACAATGACGAGGGAAAAGGATTGTGGCCGGTATGGTAAGGGATACTTAATATCAGCTACACGCACAATGCCTTTATGCACGAGTCTCTTGCAGTGTGCATTAGTATCATCTAAATTATACGGTTCCACACCCCAAGCCTCGGTGTCGTCTTCTCTTAGTAATATGGAAACAACAGAGCAAGTGTCAGGCCCTACATGCAATACTTTGTGCGTACTGTTGCCATATACCTTGTTCAGAATAGGTAATGCTCGCAAGACATCTGCCGCACATGAAGTACCACCTGCAAGGCATATCAAGTTATTTAAGACACAAGAACCCTTCAATGATTTCTCATTTAAGACAATAAATGTGGGTGTGAAATTGTTAATTTAAGTTCTGATCTAACTCTAGAAGCCGCTTTCAAATACCATAGTCCACAAATACTTGCAAACATTTCTTCCAATAAAAGCTCTAAGAAATTGATAATGTAGAATCCAATGAAGAGGAATGTAAAAGAAAGCAATGTTACAACGCGGCAAAAATGAAACTGCACATGGAGGTAGCTAAAATTTCCTAACCTTCTGAAAGTCTGTCCAAAGCTTGGTTGTCATTACCAGATCTACCTGTCCAAATATCTTCAGTACTTTTAGTAATGTTGGTAGCCAACAGTTATTTATAATTGGTCAACATTTCAACAAAAACCTCACAAGCTGTAACACTGACATAAAACACACAAACCTGATCCACTATATGCATAACAGATGAGAAGGATGGCCCCCTGATGTTTTTGAGAGAATAATAACGATCAGTAACCATCTTACATTAAAGAGATAACTCTGTAACTATGATATTTAGGTTTGGGAGAAACAAAAAATGCAGAGCTATTCACCTAGACTACATTACTAAAAACATAGTGCATGGGATACATATTTTAATTCCTTTTCTTTAGGGAGAAAGTTACCACAAGCACAAGCCCAATGGAAAGTAGAGGAGATTGCCGTGTTCTCGTGTGCAGTGAATTGGTTAATGAAATTCTACTGCGGTCTGCTATCTGTCGAGCAAGACTCACTGTCCTCCTCGATGTCATATGTAATCCTAGTGAACCTGAAAACATGGCATTTGAATAATGTTCATTGTGCTTTACTTGCAAACACGCATAGCATGATAGGAGTTTTATCACATGAAGAAGACTATGCCTCTAATGTGTACTGTGTCTAACTGTTTTAGTATGGCGACCGGATGAGATGAAATTGCTGGTGAGTTACTGGGCAAAATGAAACATTTCCACTGTCAACTACAGAACATTTGGTCACTGTGTGGTTTGGGTGTCCCGGCTGCACAATAGTTCTCAAACAGGTCTAGCGTATCCATTATATCAACCTACCCAATTTATCCCCTAACCAGCTAAGATGGGCGGAGATCAAAATCAAGCACATGTCCACAAAAACATAAAAGGAAATGACAGTATTTCATTAAACCGGTTGACAAACCCTATTTCAACAACATCCAGCTGAGAACTGAAGAAGATTATGAGCAAGTTCTGTGTCAGTTAACTAAAACTCTTCAAACATATATGGATGCTAAGACTAAGTACTGCCACACTTTACCCCCTTACGCATTCGGCGAGCATCAGATTATGCTCCTCTGCGCTAATATTGCCTCCTTAAACTCATACTAACCCTCCAGCCTGACCCCATAACAACACTAAAACAACTAAGGTGGCATACAAAACAACCAACAAGGTTGCTGGACGTAAGAGTTCACACCATCATAGAATTCATCCCAATAACAACAAAATCATCATCATCAAGCCAAATTCAGGAAATTCTTTTAAAAAAAAAACTGATTTTGATACCTTCTTCTCAACCAATTAACCCTAAAACTGCAAACGAATTCTACCAAATCAAACACCAAACCGACAGCATACAAAAGCAGCGACGAGGATGATCAAGGACGCACCTTGCGGTGGAAGATGGCCGAAGAAAATTGTCGAGATCCGCTCGGCGTGTCTGATCTTCACGTGGCTGCTTCCCAAGAATCTCAACAGCGCCGACGCTGCGTCTTCCCTCTGGTCAAATTTCCGTCGTCGCTCGCGACTTGTTTTTATTTAACTAATTTAAATAAAATAAAATCAAAATATATTGAATATTTAAATATTTAAAATTCAGGTCATAAATATTTTCATCTTAAAAATTGAAATTGTAATAATTTATTTATATTCAAAATTACATTATTTTGCACTGCTTAAGCTTTAATATAATCAAGCTAAATACATTTTATTTAGAATTCGAATTATCGAAGCTATTTGTCATTTTAGAAATGTAAGTATCATTTGTCCAAACATCTCACTAGCAATTACATTACAAGGGCAGCTAGAAATTTAAGGTTCAATGGAACCTTCTGAAATGGCTTTAATCTAATCTTTGTGCTTGTTTCTCTTCTTCTCCTTTTTCTTCTTCGACTTGTCTTTTAATCTATGCTTTTTACTTGACCTTTTGGAGCGAGACTTATTAGATTTTGCCTTCTCACCACGGTCAAGAACAAAGTCGTTAATGCTAGAACGAGAAGGCTTTTCTGGACCAATAATGCGCGATTCCCATCTCTCTCGGGAGGTTGTTTCAGGGTCTGCAAGTGAAGGTAGGTAAGGGCCTGGTTCATCCATCCTTGACCCTACTGCGCCTCTGCCTCGCTTGGCCCTGTAATTAACAGAGAAGGAAAAAAAATAAAGAATAGGAAAAGCAAAATCATGCAAGACAATCACTATCACTTCCTCGAATGCCAAATGTAGATACGAAGAACATCAAGCATACCTCGCGTGCAGGAATTCTTCGATTTCTTCATCTTTTAGACCTTCCTCGTCTCTGGGGGAAAGATCCTCATCCATCATTCTGCCCGAAGAGAATGAATCCCGATCAAGCTTATTTACTGTATACCTTCTATTGCTTGTGTGATTTCTCTCACTGTGTCCCTGCTCTCTCGTCCGTTTTTTAATCCGTTCATCCAACTCTTTTTCTTTTTGCCTTACACGCCACATCTCATTTACCTCCACAGCTCGATTGGCTGCAGGAACAATACCAAAACCAAAAGAAAAAAAAAGGTTGGTTAAACAGGCGAAGTAGAAAGAAATAAAGATCACAAAACCACAACATGAAAATAAGGAGCGCACATATAATTCATGAAAATAAAAACAATCCTAAACACACTAGTTTCGGATAACCATGCCCATAACTAGACATCTGAACAGCATCACATTAACCACGTGTGTTTACATACCCTGGTGTATCGCAGCTTGACAATATACTTAACAAAATCTATAATATCAGACGCCACTCTGCCCTATCAAGCCAGACAGATAAGGGACACGACAAATGTCAGCCTGATTAAGATTTTAAGAAATGCAACACTCGATTTAAACCCCTCCTGACTTGAAATAGACATTAGACATCATATCAATCACGCAGGTTTGCTGATGCAGGTGACTTGCAGCTTCAAAATATAATGCCTCTAATATCATAGACCACCTTGATCATGCGAAACCGCAAAGTGATACAGATAATTTCGACATCAAACTATCAACCAAGCATTGCATAAATCAAATAAAACTCGTAAATGACATCTAATCTCCATACAACTCTGATGTAACACCTACATTTTAAACCGGAAAATCAGAAGAAAAATAAAGATCGAACCTTGTTGAACTCCAAGAACCGTAGCAGTCAGAAATCTCGAATTGGGCCGACCCCTTGCTTTTGGATCACGGAGATAAACGTCCAACCCTTCCCTATCCGCTTGCCGCCTCAACTCCGCAGCTTCCTTCATCAGAATCGCCGCGATCCGATTCTCCGTCTCCAAATCCATCTCCTCCCCTCTTCGTATTCACAATACCGAAAAATCAAAATCGATACTTTCTAGCAGTAAACCCAAATCCAACAACATCGATTCGACTTTGAAATTATACACAGAAACTAAATCTCACCGGAAAAATAATCCCTTAAATTGAAACCCGACCGGATAACGTCAGCGCAGAAGCTCCCTAACCAAATCGAATTGGGATTTCCGAAGTAGAATCAAACGAACGCGCTTCGAACAAACCCTAATTTTGACTTCCCGATGAGAGAAACGAACTACGCAGGAGTCAGTCTGCAGCTGAGGCCGGTCCAATTTTTATATCAAATTGGGCGCTTCCGAAATAGCCTAGTTGGGCCCAAATTGAACCAAGACCGGCCCGTTAACCGTTATCTTGAGTTTAAATTTACCAAAATACCCCTAGCTGTCAATCTTCCTCGGATCCGAAAATCTGCTTTACGCTTTTCCAACGGCTAGTTGCAGAGCTGTAATAATTCAAACTTCAAATATGCTAAACGACCACAAGCAACAACGTTAACCGAGAACAAAGCAGATCGCCATTGCTGTTGTAGCGCCACTGAAACGCTCCTCGCATTTTTCTACAGATCTCAAAACCTAGAAAAGGTCGCATCTTATGGAGGATTTGGCCTTGTCACCGGAAACGGACGGCCCGTACGACTCCAGCGCCGACGAGTTCTACGAGCAGATCGAGGCTCCCAAGTTCGTCGACCTCACTGACAAAAACCCAGTTCGCGTTGACGACCGTTACTGGTTCTGCTCACGCGTAGGTATGAGTTTCGGTCAATTGACATTTTCAGGATCTAGGGCTTTTGCTGATTTTGAGGTTCTAGAATGCTCTGGTTATCCTATTAGCTGTTTCGATTCGCCATTTAGGGTTTATTTTCCCTTACGTGATTAGGGTTTTGATTCAATTTTGATCACTGGTAGTTTGATGTTCTATAGGATGTGATCAGAAGCACGAAGAGGAATTGGACTCTGAAGAAATCTACAAGAATTTCGTTCTCCGGGTTCGAATCAAAGACCTTAATTTCGGTCCCAGTTCAAATTTATCTGGACAATTTGTTAAAGTCGGTTGTAACTTTGAGCAGGTAATGGCGGCAAGGAGTCCCAACGTGAGGTTGCAGAAGGCACTGAGCAGACGAGGAGCTTCAATGGCGGCCAAGGCCAAATGCCCGCTTTCAGCTCCTCCAAAGTCCACCAGGCCACCCGCATCGCGGCTCGGCTTGTTACCCTCCTGCACGGCTTCCCGGTTTGACGGTTTCAAAACGAAAGGTAGCGTGCAGAGACCGGAGGCTAGCTCGACTCCGATTGGGAGGGTTAAGGTTGTCGGAGCCAAGTATATGACCACTCCTGGCAACAGGAACATTGTGCAGAAACAAGACCAGTTTCGCAGTGTTCGGAATACGAAGCGAGAAGGGGATTTTAAAGAGGGTAAGCGCAGAGTGGCCAAGGCTCTGGTTTTTCCATCACCGAAGAAACCTGTGAAACTGAAAGCTTCGTTGGAGCTGAAGACGCCAGTTAGGAGGGTGTGTGAGAAGTTGAAGAAGCTCGAGCTTGATGAAGAGAGTCGGAAGAAGAAGCTATTAGGGTTTTCCCCGAAATCCTCGCCTGCGTCCAAGTCCAAGGTTTTCAGGCCTTGGCGTGTGGACTGTTCCGGCAAGGACAGGAAGATGAAGAGCAAGGCTGAAAATCATACTCATGACATAATTTCAAGAATCTCCGACAAGGTGGAGTGCTCCGATGAAAACCAGGTTGCTGAAAATCTTGGCCAAACAGAGAAGCACGAAGTGTCACAGCATGCACAGGCGGCGGAACAGCCATCTGGGTCAGATGAAAATCAGGTTTCTGGAAGTCCCGGCGACGAGCAGCAATCTGCGCCAGTGTTACTTGAAACTGTTGCAGCAGAGGGCGATGATAAAGAGAATGAATCAGCTCCTGATCGGAACAGATCCCAGCCCAGAGCAAAAACTGAAGAACCACCACATAGTCCTGGCCGGAAAGTTCCTGGTTCAGAAAAATCTTGTAACAAGATACTGAAGGTAATTTTTCCGACTTGTTATCCATTAACAGCTGAAAGGCCATCCATCATCCAATTTGGGAAACAATGCAGGTCACTAGGTCAACGACGAATCCAAATTCAGGAACTGATGCGCAGGTCCAGAAGTATATCAAACCTAAGTCGACAAATCCAAAGCCTTTCCGCCTGAGAACAGATGTAAGTAAAAGCAAGCTTCAAACTCGGAGTCTAAAATACAGTCCTCAGGGTGTGATATATGTTGGATCTTAATATTTAGGAAAGGAGTATACTGAAGGAAGCTCACCTGGAGAAAAGGGTCCGATCTGTCACCGCTCTGGAGGTAATCGTCGCAACTTTTGCTTCAAACCCAAGTCAGTTTACCAGATCTCATTTTGTTGATATTTTTGTATCAGACTGGGAAATGCCTGGGAGAAATCGTGCCGGAAAGTGATGCAAAGAGAGGTGGTGAAACCAAGCCTGCCTGCAAGAAAATCACAAGGTTAAAACAATCCAAAGCGGATAAGGAAGGAATTAAAGAAGTTCCTGAGAAACCAAGCCTTGCCAAGATGCTGAAACCACCAAAGCTCATTGCAGGAGCAGCTAAGACACCTGAGAAACCAAAGTCAATTTTATCATCAGGAAAGCTGGAAAATGTCACACCCAACAGGTATGTAACATTTCTACACATCACATTTTCGCCTTGGTTAATACCCATCAACAAATCCTTGCAATATTGAACTATTTGCAGAGATAGAATTACCAGAAAACCGACTGTTTCATTTCTCATCCCTGGAGAAAAGACGCCTGAGCTCTCCAGCTTCAACAAGTCCGAGAAGCCGGGCAAGGTTTCTAGCACCAAATCACCTTGCAGGGAGAGAAGCCAGACTCCTACAACAACACAGAAACCAGGAGGAGGCTCTGGCAGTGTCAAAAAACCCAAGAACTCTACCTGGAGATTGCCCTAGTTCATCACCATATTTTTGTGTTGTATTCTTACCAGTTTATTCAATTCTTTCATTGAATTGAAACCTGAATTGTGATTTGTCTGATGCAATTTATCAAACTCAAAATCAGAATCCAACAGCATTGTATGCAATTGGAAATTAGGGTTTCTGATTTTGGGATCTCTCTCTCACTCACTAGTCCCCATCTTCTGCTGCAAATTGGGAAACTGCTGCGGCGACAGCACATTCCACCTGCTGCGCCAATTCTGGGATCGTTGGAGCGGCGATTAGGGCTACGGACGAGATGGCGAGACTCTGGGAATCGTTGCAGATATGGCGCGTTTGGTTGTTACTGTAACTGTTGTCATCCGCAACTTGATTTTTTCACTGTGTCGTCGTGAGACACGTTTTGGGGATTTGAATTGATCAAACGTGGTCTTAAAAAGTCAACGGCCGGCGGTCAAACCTACCGCATTATTCACCGACCAGCTCCGTTGAAGAAGAGGGAGTCTGTTGAACAACTCCGTCTCGTCAACCCTTCTCTCTCTCTCTCTTCAAATCTGCTGCCTATTTCCTCTAATTTATTGATCTAGGGTTTGCGTCTCTGACGGCAATGGCGGCGATGAGCGGGGCTGGGATCTTGCGTGCTGGGGTCAGAGCCGATCTGGAATCGAATCTGTCGTTTCTGCCATCTGCGTATCCTGAGCGCGGCGGAGTTGGGTGTAGGGTTGGGCGGAAATTAGGGTTTGGGAGAGCCAGGCTTTGTTTGAGAAGCCCTAGGTTTGAGGTGCGAGCTCTGATGGAGGAGAATGATGCAGGCTCCACCACATCCATCTCCAGCAGCTCCTCTGCTCTTGAACTGCTCAAGACATCATCTGCCAACAGTGAGTTCTCAACATTTTTAACCTCTCTGTACCTTTTTCCTCTGATTTAGGGTTCCAAGGTTGCTGATGAATCTCTGTCTGATGTTTCCTAACTCCAGGATACACCAAGGAAAGGAGCAGCATCATCGTCATAGGGCTAAGTGTCCACACTTCACCAGTTGACATGCGCGAAAAGCTTGCCATTCCAGAAGCACAATGGCCCCAAGCCATCCAAGAACTCTGCTCATTAAACCATATTGAAGAAGCTGCTGTTCTCAGCACCTGCAACAGAATGGAAATCTATGTCGTCGCCTTGTCCCAAAGCCGCGGCGTCAAGGAAGTCACTGACTGGATGTCCAAGGTAAACTGCTTTACATGAAAGATAGGTAGCTAATTTGGCTTGGGAGTGAGTTTTACTGATTTCGATCTTTTGCAGACCAGCGGAGTTCCTGTCCCTGAGCTCTGCCAGCACCGATTTTTGCTGTACAATGGAGATGCAGTACAGCACTTGTTCCAAGTATCTGCTGGACTGGATTCCCTTGTTCTCGGAGAAGGTCAGATCCTTGCTCAGGTAAAACATGTGGTTAAATCTGCGGAAGGAGTGGCTGGATTTGACAGGAAGATCAGCGGACTGTTCAAGCGGGCTATAACTGTCGGTAAGCGAGTAAGGACTGAAACCAAAATCAGCTCTGGAGCAGTTTCTGTGAGCTCTGCTGCCGTGGAGCTTGGTCTGATGAAAATTTCAGAATCTTCATACGAAAATGTCCGAGTACTGGTCATCGGGGCGGGCAAGATGGGGAAGCTTGTGATTAAACACTTGGTCGCCAAAGGCTGTAGAGGCATGGTGGTCATTAACAGGACTGAGGAAAAAGTTGCCTCATTGGTGGACGAGTACAAGGATGTTGTAATAATCTGGAAGCCTCTGTCGGATTTAGTTGCTGCAACTGCTGAAGCTGATATGATTTTTACATGCACCGGTTCAGAAAGCCCCCTGTTGCTGAAGGAGCACGTCCAGGCTTTACCCTTTAATGGATCTGGAACGAGGCATTTCATCGATATATCCGTTCCAAGAAATGTTGGAACATGTGTTTCCGGTCTGCACACAGCTAAGGTGTACAATGTAGATGATCTCAGAGACGTCGTAACAGCTAACAAAGAGCTGCGGCTTAAGAAAGCGAATGAGGCCCAAGAAATAATTTCCCAGGAGTTGAAGGAGTTCGTGGCGTGGATGGACTCACTGGAGACAGTTCCCACCATTAAAAAGCTTCGAGCTTATGCTGAAAGAGTGCGAGCTACTGAGGTTGATAAATGCACGGCGAAAATGGGGGAGAACTTATCCAACCAGCAGAAGAAAGCGATCCATGACCTCAGCATGGGGATTGTGAACAAGCTTCTTCATGGTCCAATGCAGCATCTCAGATGCGATGGAAGCAACGGCAGGAGTCTGAATGAGATCCTTGACAACATGCACGCCCTGAACAGAATATTCGACCTGGACACGGACATGTCTCTGCTGGAAGAGAAGATCAGAGCCAAGGTCAGCAAAACCAAAATGTAAGCTACAGCAACAGATTCAGCAAACCCAATTCTTTACATTCAATTTTCAATCTGATTGTACTTGATTCTTTTTTCCGGAGAGATGGGGGCAATGTCTGAGTTGATTCTTGGCAGAAAATTGAGTGTAATTCTTGTTTTGATATCCATGTTTGATGACTCTAAGATTGACAAAGATGAAACCTTTTCAATCTGGGAATGTCGGAAATCTGATGATGATGACGAGATGATGACTAGTCCAAGCCCATCAGCTTCTTCAACGCCAGAAAGATTGAAGAAGGGGGAGAAGCTGAGGTTTGCTCAGGCTCAGGAGCTGAGCTCTCAAAATCCAGATGCTCCTCCACCATTTGCTTGACCGATTTGGCCGACAAGGGATGAAAATTCTCGCCCCACTCGGACAGAAACCCTTCAACCACAACCCACTTATCAATCTCCGCCATCAACTTCCATCTCTTCTTCATCTCATCTTCGCTGAATCCGAGGTATCCAGACATCTCCGCCACCAGGATCTTCCTGCTTTTCACAATGGCCTCCTCTCGCTGCTTCTTCTTCAGCTTCGTCTTCACAACTTCGGTAGCGAATTGGAGCGACAAGTCCGCGTCGCTGATGCTCTTGCTGCAGTCAATGCGGCTTGCTTTTGGTCGGGATGTGATGGGGCGTGGTCGGAGTAGGGGAAGGGATTTTAGGGTTGAGAAATCTGCCCTCATCGCCATTTGGAATTCTGGGATATGGGCTGAGCTTCGATTGCTGGAAAGATCGAATCTTTGATGGTCGGTTAATCTAATCTGCACTTGCAGGCGGTCTAGGGTTTCGAATTTGGATTGAAGACTGCAGAGATGGGATGTGGAAGATGATCTGAATTTATGGATATTACAAATCGACCCCAAACGTTTCCATAATTACAAAAACACCCCATCCACCACCCAAGCTCAGCTTAAGCTCTTCCTATGGTGCTTACACTTTTCACATACCTGTAAATTCATGGCCTGTCTACAAAAACTTTGGGAAAAAATTCTTACGCAAATCACACTGGAAGCAATCCAAGAATCGGGTAGAACATCGTCGCGGCGCGAAGGATTTTTTTCTATCTTTTGCTGTCTACTGGAGGCTGTACTGAATGAGTTCAGTCAGGATATCGACCCAAGTGTCAGGTAGACCTGGGAGGCACCAGTGCATACAATCCTGGCCCCAGACCTGGACGGCGTCTTTCCGTCCTAACCATGTTGCGGGATGGGCATCAGCTCTGAACTCGCTTAAACGAGAGAGGTTGAGCAAATGTATGCCGCTGCCTTGTAGTGTCCTAGTTATTATGGCATTCAGCAATCTTGCTTCTTTGTTGACTCCATTGAAGTTGGGATCAAACCATTCGTCGAGCTGTCAGTAATCAGAGTCAGCGTAAACAAAAAATTAATTTTGAACCGTACAGATTAAAAGTGTTGGGAACTGGGAGCGGAGATACCTCTGATTTATCGAGAGGATCAGTGAACAGGCAACTTCCATTCTGATTCCAATCGCCGCCATGAAAATGTCTGGGTGACTGCAGGCGCCAAAACTTGAGTGTCTTGTTAGGGAACTCTTTTTGAATGTAAGATGCCATGTTTTTTAGGACATGTTTAAAACCATCGAGCATATCGAGCGGTGGCATTATTGGCTTCCCTGATTCATAGAACACAAGAGGCGTCTCTTTCGGGAACTTATCATAGCCCCACCTATTCAGGAAAAAAGAGAGAATATAAACACCAAGCTTAAATTCCTCAAAGAAGAACTCACTGGAACGAAAACCCGATAAAAATTTATGACTCAATTTCAGATTGAAATCTAGCGAATACACATATACGAGTTCAAGGTTGAGGGTTATGGGGGTATGATATTATATCAAACTGATGAACACAGAAGCGACGATTTTTTAACTGACTTCTAACATCTGCAAGCTTGAAAAAAGAAGAAGAAACACTAACCAATGGCCAGTATTGAAGATCAAGACATCATAAAAGTCGGCAATGTTAGCCCAGTCATCAGCTGGAATATCAGTATCCACTCGATGTATTCCCTTCAGCCCATCTCCATCGCTATCCTCCGCCTGTTTTGGCTGCCACCTTTATTTGGTCAGTACAAGAGCATAAGATTTCAATACGATTAAATCAGAAAACTTGTAAATAAACAACCTGCGACAGATTTTATTTTTTGAGACCACGACAGTTTTTTACTGGTTATGCACGCTATCAAAAACCCTAACCAGCAAGTGTTAAAATTTTCCAGTTTCTTTTGGTACCACGCACAAGAACGGCCCCAATTTTGGACCTACCAAAGCTTCAATATTTCAAACAATGCAAACAGCTGCAGTTTCGGTGAATGTAACATTTACTGTCACCCTGCTATAATCTTCACAAACCTGAGTAAGCAAAACTGCGACAACTCTCATAACAAATCGTTGATTAGCTACGCGAAGCACATAAACACTAACTAGCACTCGAAGAACATCTAAATCACCAATGACAACAAGAGCGAGACACATGTCTGAGTGTTCATCAGATGTAGCCTAAACTAGAAATCGAAGAACATCTAAAGCACTCGTGACATTATCACCATCAATGACAATAATAACAAGACACATTCACGCACACAAACATGGATTATTCGAAGCCTAATCTAACATACACAAAGGCATAGAAATCGAATAAAACTTACTGATATCTGGCCAGCAGCACAGCCCTATGATACCCCACAGTGACATTATACTTGGGAAAATAAGCACCTCTCCAAGCCCCCTTCCTCTTCCACTTCCTCCCACCACCATCACCACCTATCAAAACACACAACAATCCTGCAACAAAGTTCTCATTCAACGAATCCCCAACAAACCCAACATTTCTATTCCTCATCAACCCCAAAAACCTCTCAGGATCAACCCTAGGCAGCTCACAAGACCTAGGCACCCACTTCCACTCATTAACCCTCTCCATATTGTCCCTCTTGTTCCTCAGACAGTTCCAAGCATTCCTATGAAACGGACAGGTCTCGTCATACAGAGGCTTCCTGCTCGGATCCAACACCCATTTTCCATCATAGAGGTTACATGGGTAGGTTTGGAGCTTCTGGGTTGGATTAGGGTTTGTGGGTGCAGAAGAGAGCGATGGGTTATGGGACAAGATGTTGTAGTAGATGAAGATGAGTATCAATGTGATGAAGATCAAAGAAGGGAAGATTGATGATTGGAGCTTAGAACTCATCATCTTTAATCATCCTACTCCACGAAAGACATCAATTTGGAGCTCAGGCGGGTATCAATCAGGTAAAGATGGGATCTTTGATTGGAACTGGATTGCGGGGTGGATCAAAGATGTGATCTTTTTGCTGTAAATCGAAACCCCAATTGGGTCTGAATCGATTTTACTGCGATTTGGGGTTCAGAATTTAATTTCTTTATGTAAAATAAATACAAAAATATCCAAACTGGCCAGGTCAATATGACAAGTAATAAATCTTATTATTCTCTTCCACTTACTTCTTCTGCAGCCTCTTCTTCATCTTTTTTGAGACCAGACTCTCCACCTTCATCGCTGAGCTTCTCATCTCTTTCAGGTATAAATCTTGTGTTCCTCTTTGCCCTAATGCTGACCTCAAAGGTGCCTGCATCTGAGTTAATTGGCTTCCTTTCTTATTTTAAGAAAGAGTTGTTGGTTTGAGGAGATGGGTTTTGGTCATTGGTCAAGATGTCATCTGGGTTCCATTTCAAGATTTTGTTTATGGTCTTAGTTACATTTTTATATGGGTTGGTAGTGGATGGCGTGGCTTACTTGTTTCAATGGTAGCTCAATCTGCTAGGGTTTTCTAAATGTTGAGGTCATGTGTTTGCTGATGTTTCTTAATTTGAGAGCATCTCATTATCTGCTGTCTGGGTTCTTGGTTAATTGACCTAGATTGGTGGCATTGAGTGGTTAATTCAGGCAGATGCTGTTTTTCTTAGCTGTAGACAAATGTTGGCTTTCGCCACATCTTAAGACCTACACTAGATTAGAGGTGCCGCCAGTTCTTGTAACGCATATTTGTGTATATTCTATGGATTTGGGAAGGTAGAGAATCACTGAACAATGTGCATATCATTATGCTGAATTGACACTCCCCAGAACTGCAATTAGTTCCTCCTCTTCTCGCTTTTTTCTCAGTTTCTTTCCATTCTATGTTCTTACCATTTTTTCTGTTTCTGCTGAATTGCTGCCAGTTTGTCTATAGCTGTTAACGAGTTTACATTCCCCAAAGTCTAATTGATGCGTCGAAAGCTGATAAAATGCTGTCTATTTTTCCCCGTATCAGGTGGAGGAGCTATGGATAACAAGCCTGGTCCAACGTTGTTTCCACTTCACCGTTGCAAGACAATTCATCTGGTTGGCGGTCTCAAGCCCTACAATCCTGTGGTAGATTTGAATCTTGAATGTCCATGGTTTGTTGATATGTCGGCAACATGTGTTCAGGTGAGACATGCCCAAGGAATTCACAACGTTGATGGAGATAAGAACTACAAGGCTTACATGTCGGCTGACTACTTTGATGCTCAGCTTACTCAGCTGGGCTGGCTGCAGGTGAGTGAAGCTTCACTCCTCCATTCAAACAAACATTATGGATTTTCATGGTACCATGAACAGACATGTTTTTCATATTTGTGTCAGGTTGATAACCTGCGTAAACATGTTCAAGAGTCTGGCCTTTCGAAGCGAATAGATTTAGTCATTACATCACCTCTTCTGAGGTAAGAAAGAAATCATCAGGACACGTACACGCTTGTTCCTTGAAATGATACGAAAAAAATATGTATCGATTAAGCTGTCCTAAAACTGCTAGTTACATCAGGACTATGCAAACAGCTGTGGGAGTTTTTGGTGGTGAGGGCTACACCGACAAGACGGAGGTCTTGCCGTTGATGACAGCAAATGCTGGAAACAGCGGTCGTGGGGCGATTTCAAGTCTGGATTCTCCTGCATTTTTGGCTGTAGAAGGTTGCAGGGAGCATTTGGTCTGTTTTCAACGTCGTAGCTCTTGTGCATCGATATTTTCTACATTACGAAGGTTTCAGTTCTTGGGCGTCGTTTATTTTGTAGGGAGTTCATCCTTGCGACAGACGGAGGAACATCAGTGATTACCATTGTCTTTTTCCTGCAATTGACTTTTCATCGGTAAGTGACAGCAAAGAAATGATGCAACTGATGGCTTAAATCCTTTATGAGCATATGTAATGAAAATTATTGACCTGCAGGTAGAGAGCGATGAGGATATCCTATGGAAGGCCGATGTTAGAGAAACCACGCAAGAAGTGGCGTCCAGAGGATTAGAATTCCTCAACTGGTGAGTTTCATTCTGCCTGATCCACATCAGTCCATGCTGATTTTCTCTATAGTTTCAAGTGGGTGAATTTCCAGGGATGTTAAGGACTATCCGTAGAATAATAATTCTGGCCTAGAATCCCATTCCCTGTCAGACCAGACTTTCCAAAACTTGTTGCTTCTTTTTTTGGTCTCAGGTTATGGACCCGGAAAGAGAAGGAAATAGCCATCGTTACTCACAGTGGTTTTCTGTTCCACACGCTCAGTGCTTTGGGAAACCATTATCACCCGTCGATGAAACAGGAAATCAGCAAGCAGTAAGTACTCAAAACCCGGATTCTCTGATTTGCTGTTGCATCCTTTTATCAATCTAAAAGTAACCTTTTTATCTCCAGTTTTGCCAACTGTGAGCTGCGGTCTATGGTCATCGTCGACAGAAGGTAGTCTTGATCCGATATATCTCACTCATTAAGCCTCCCTGTAATTCTGTAATCTTCTTTGCTGAAGTTACCTTGTTCGTCCAGCATGACAGGGTCAGACACTTCCACAACAAACTATCCAGGAAAGAACCCTTCAGGCCTGGATGTGCCGAGTGCTGCAGTAGATGAGAACCATAAACAGTAGATGAAGAAACCGAGTCCTGTTGTGACAATAGTCTTGGAAATTCCAACCTTCCAATTCCTCCTGCCCTATATCGAGCTGCAACTCTTATATGACTCTCAACCTTAGTACATCCGATGATACATTATAATCGTGCATCTGTTCCTGAAAATACTTCTTATGCGGTAAGGTGTCTTTTTGCAAACTGGAATCTGCGTAGTCTGATACAAAAAATATTTGTGCTGGGAAAACAGGAAAGCAGCGACGGATGCTGATACTCAGAGTCACTCTACTTTCAGAATATCATAGAATGACGCTGGTCTTTTCTTGGATTTTGTACATAGCTCCTCCACTGCGGATGCTAGACGTAAAATTGTGGCTTCTGCCCATGGCCGGCCTATCAGTTGAAGGCCTATTGGAAGTCCCTGCTTATCATACCCAATCTGAAAAATCAAGGGTACATGTTTTTAGGATTCTTCCAAGTTTTCAGCATCAAGTAAATTTAAAACATCAATCGTCGAAGGAAGTGTTATACTTACAGGAATAGATATAGCTGGAAGTCCGAGCAGGTTTGGTGCCATAATAAATTGCATCAGGGAACCTGGGACAACAATAAGTACATGGTTATTAAACTCGAGGGAGTTTATATGCGTGGCCCTGATCGTATACACTTGGGAAATAAATACTTTGCGACTATTGATCAGCCAACTGACCTGTAACCTGCAGATTCGTCTCCCCATCCTTGAGGGCACTGGGAGGTATCTTAGGTGCTGTCATGCTGCAAACCAGAAAAACCTTATACAATTAGGCCACAGTACCGCGCCTCATTTTGGTTATAAGATTTCAGAGGGCAGAAAACTGGAAGCTGTATATGGTGACTGGTAGACAGTAATATAAGCAGGAAAGCTGTGTACATACCCGGTGGTCGGAGTTACAATGACATCAACCTTCTTGAATATTTCCATATGGTAGTGCATTATCCTTCGCCTGAAGAGACTCAAATTTGATGAGTTACAGAAAAGAAATTGCGAAAACTTTTCCAAATCACTTGGCAGTGACTTGAGCCTGACCTGATACATTGAGCAGCCACATAGTCAGATGCAGAGAACGAGCGGAAAAGGGCCAGATTGGTGCGAGTGTCGTATGCCAGCCTCGAGAGTTTCCTGAAATATAGAAACAAATGAAGACATTTTGAGAGAAAATTCAATGAAAGCAGTAGCACTCAGCTAATAAGCTATATTTGGAGAGGAGTCGTACCCATCCTCGCAATCTGGAGTTAACGAAGATAATGATTCAGAGCCTATGGAAACCATGTGAGCAACCTGCATTGGGTGCAGCTCTGGTATAACAATCTCCGTCACCTTAAAAGAACGATACTCACGTTAGTTCAACCTTTTAGACATCTGAGACAGCAAAAAGATGGAGCATTGTGGCAATTGGTACTCACCTCACAACCATAGGATTTGGTTATTAGATTAAGGACATCCTCACAGTTATCGGATATCTCACTGGAGAAGACGTCATTGAACCACTGCCAGAGAAAGCCGGAGATTTTGAAATCAACAACTAAGATCCCAAATTTATAACACTCAGAACTGAATACAACATGGCAATTGATTCTCACCTCAGTATATTTTCCAAGTCGCAGAGATCCCAAAATAGTGGAACTTTCCTGTGGAATTCCATTTGGAAAACTAGGAGGACCCTGCAAGGAGCCATAACTCGATAAAGACTGATCTAAGCAACTCAAATTAAATTTCTTGCTGTTAAGAAATTTACAGGTTTAAGGCTATATTTGTCAGAAGGAGATGCGCCAAGAATAACCGAATACCTACAGAAAACAATCGAGCCAGTCAATCAGAATGATCACCTTAGCAAAAATTTGGCACTCAAATTATATTCTATAAATTCTCTATTCTCTTGTTTCAGATTTTTTCTGAATCGGGTCATGGATGGAGCAACTTACACAAGCATGACATCTTCTACTGATGATGCAATTGGTCCGATAATCTCAACAGTGCCTGAGTCACACAATGCCCTGAAAACCTCATTCATGGAAAATCAGAGACGAAAGAAGCAAGCACATACTGAACTTTGCGCAGTTTGTCAAGATGAGTAGATGCTATGCCATACAGTCAGCATACACATTTCGACTTTAATTTTCAGGACCTACCCGGTCATGTCAGTGCGCCCATATGTTGTTTTTAAGCCAACAACGCCACATAACGAAGAAGGAATACGAATGGAACCTGCTCGTAGCAATGAGACGAGCATAATGGTTACAGAGGCTCAAAAGAGGAAAGGCGAAATTGAAAAAAGAGATGATTTATATATACACCTCCACCATCCGTTCCTAATGCAGCTGAACATAGTCCTGAAGCTACTAGTGCTGCAGGTCCAGAGGAGGATCCCCCAGTGTACCGATCCTCTGCGTGTGGGTTCCTTGTTGTCCTGTAACGATCAGTTTTCATCGAATACTACCTAGACATGTACAAAAGTAACAATGTAATGGCAAGGATACAATTACTGACCCGTAATGAGGGTTATTTCCAGTTGTGCCTAACCCGAATTCGTGCATATTTGCTTTACCAACTAATATAGCGCCACAATGGCGTAATCTTGAGACAGATACAGCGTCCTTATGAACCTCACGCACCTCATGGTAAAATATAGATGCACCTGCCATGTTTTTGTAAAGTGATGAGATTTGTTAGTATTTGAGATTAAAAAAAAAAAAGTACTTACCTTTAGATGGATGCGGATAGCAATCGATATCATCCTTGATGGCCATGAAAATTCCATCTAAAACTGAAATAGGATTGCCTGCAAAGATGAATAACGAACAAGTTCCATATTAGATGTTCGTTGGAGAAATAGATAACCTGAACTTGAATAACAACTAGTGAAACTATAGAAGTACCTTCTTCGAACCTCTGAGTAGATGCTGCAGCTTGTTTCCTGACATCCTCAGCATCGAAGGAAATCAATAAGGGCATTTCAGGCTTGGTTTTGCGCAGTTCTTCTATTTTTGATATGAAGTTCTCGGCCACCTATAAATCCATTGATGGTTATTACAACAAATGAAGTTTAAGTATAAGAAAATTTCAGGTTCCAATTACTGACAATGGTTGAGGAAAAAAATGAAGTTTAAGTTTTAAGGAAATTTCAGGTTCCATTTACTCACAATGGTTGGGGAAGCGAGCTTTGAACGGTAGGCATATGCATAGTCCCGAATCCTCCAATAACGGAATGGTGAATCCACAACTTGAGTCCAGGAGCTAGGAGCAGCATATGGTGGAAGGCAGTTTAGAGCCACCAAAAGCCGGTCTTCTGGTTTGCCGTCTTCATCCACAACTACAACTCCGGGTTCTGGGTCTAAACAATGCATTTACGACAAGCTTATCAAAATCTTATAACCCTAAGCATAGCATTTACAAAGCGGAAACAAAAATAACAAGCAGCATCTTCATCACAGTTTATCTCTAAGAAGTGGCAATCGAAGAGCGGTGGAGAACCTTGCGGAGGAAATTCAGGTCTGAACATGGGTGGTTCTGGAATCGATGTATTCCTCAACAACTGAAAAAACACAAAACATATCAAGCTCCAGCATGATTCACTGAATGCTATGACTTTTATTCATATAAAATATATAAACAAACCTGAGTAACTCTATTCTGCTTCTTGATGAGACTAAATATCAAAGAGCTTATCAAAGGCAACTCTGCCAGCATCACAAAGAACTTCAACATGAAACCAGTGAAATGCGGAGCTGCAGACAAGAAGGACCAATCTCATAAATTTAAATACTTGACTTTTTAGGGTTTAGGATTACACACAATCACCACAAGTACTGAGAATCAACCTTGCACAGTCTCAGGCTCATACTTGACAGCAGACCAGTCGACATCCTTAGCCGGCAACAAAACCCGCTTCCTCCCCATTTCAATCAATCTTGTCAAAAATCCACAGCCAAAATCAAGAACACTTGGTTTCTCATAGACAATTCATCAAACACTCACTATGCATCCCTTGATACCGATCAAAATCGAAAATGAAACCCCATAAAGCAATTAGAATGAACAACAGCCAAAGTCAAAACCACAGACCTGGTAAAGGTAACGCCTTTGGAGGACAATCCGAAAACCCAGATCAGGATCAGCGAACACGCAAGTGTTGGATTTGATGACAGCTTGATAAAATGTTGATATGGAAGGAGTCGTTTGCTGTGTTTGACCGGCATCAGGCTACAATCCGCTGCACGCTCGCGTAGCTTAGCTTTAACTGGAGCCGCGGACTTTGTTAACTTGTCACTTTCAATCAACCAATCAGATGTCGCTGTGACGTGTCACCGCTCATTATGGGCCTAAATAAACGGGCCTTAAATGGGCTTGTTAACACTATGATTTTACAAGCCCAATGAATAATACGCTGTCGTTTTATTCCCACCAAATGTTACTTACAGCTTGAATTAGTTTTATTTTACAATTATTTTATAAATTAACATTCAAATCTTAACCTATGTTGCTAAAAATATGCCAAGAAAATTTTTGTTCTGAATAATTGGAATAAAAAAGTGACCAATTTTTTTTAAAAAAAAAGAAAAAAAGGACAAAGTTGCTCGGAAAGAGAACTTGAGCTACAAAACTGAGACAAAATCAGAACAAAACACAACAACATTAGGCTACCAGATCCTGAGGACTAAACTGTTGGAGGCCATTCAGCTTAAAATAAGTTCTGGGATACCTCAGCCTGCCATTATATTCTTTCTGTCAAGTTTCGACGAATATGTGCTGTAGCTAACCTTCCTTCTTCAATGAAAGAAAAGCCTCGCCTAGTTGTGATTCGCAGGCTGTGTGAGCTTCAGGACTCAATTCCTTGAGGAATGACTTGTTGAGGTTATGGGCTGATACCATTTGGAAAACCTTTGTGCAGAACTTGCGGACTTCAGCTCGCCTTATCTGTTTTTCAGGCATGTTGGTGATCAACTCCTTGATGAGATGACATATCTTTGACAAATGGCGTTTCAAGACTCTCTTGGAGTTGTCTGTTTTATCTTTTTCGGAGCAGGATGAAACTAGGGACTTTAATACCTCCATGACCAAATCCAGGGCTTCCACTCTCCGGAACTCGGATTTGGCGCAGCTGCATTTTTCTAGGAGAAAACCGAAGACATGATGACCCACCCATGGTCGTCTTCGGAAGATTTCTTTCAAGAAGTCTGACTTCAACTGACATTTCTTGCTGTTAAAATATTCAGCAAGGGTATTCTGAAATATTTCGAAGACTTTTTGCAAGTTCTTTTCTGGCAATCCGCGTCCATCAATAAGCTTGAGAATCCAGAAAGTTGAATCCCGGGCAAGGGAAGTCATCATTTTATGTCTATTCCTTGAACCTGACTGCTTCTTTTTGGATGGGTTTGAAGCCGATTTCTTTTTCTTGAATGGCTTTGACGCTAACTTTAAGTTCCTTTCGAGTAGAGTTTCAAGAATATCCAGTTCGCAGCGTTTAGGGTCTGGGACACTTTTTGATTTAAGGATACGCTTTTGAAGAATAGTCCATATGCGCTGCCCTAACTGCTCATTACCTTCTGCGATCTGAGGATGGACAAATGCTTGAGCCAGGTGGGTGTAGACTGTCAACACCTCTGGCCTCTCTGCGACAGAAAAAAACAAACAAAGAAAGTAAGTACGAACACAGCTGAGAATGACAACGTTGAAAATTCAACATAATGAGAATATGGAACTTCTGAGGTCAACAGGCACGTATTATATGGTGCATATCAAATACAAGCTACAAGCTACAACGTCAACATAAGTATAGCATTGATCCCTTACGAATCCATAGTAACACAAATAACAACCCAATGACGAGCCAACCCAAAATAGTCATATGAAATCATATGCAATAGTTTTGAATCCTGCCAGCAGCATGAAAAGTTATAACTCTAACAAAGACTTGCCTGTGTTTTGCTGTACGAAAATTTCTAGTAATGTTAACACCCGAAGTTTGAAAAGATTGAGCTGAGCTTGGGTGCTGTCACCGCTACCAGCTTGGTTCCTTTTTTCCCGGAAAATTTGGACCAGATATTTATCCATGTTAAACATTTGATCATCATCCATTCCCTCATCCGAATCATCACTGTCCTCGGCTTGCTGCTTTACAGCTACATCTGATCCTGCCGCGGGCTCAGAATCATCTGTTTGCGCATCACTGTCAGCATCATCTGACTCCGCTTCTTTGCCAGCTTCGTCGTCTTCCTCAGCTTCTTCAACATCAAATATATCATCGTCCTCATCTTCATCTTCAGCATCCACATGACGTCTCCATGTAAGACCCTCCTTGATCACCCGCAACATCCGTAGTAATGTGACATCATTGATGTCAACACAGAAATATTTGAAAACCTGCAAAATTATAATAATTGAATTGAATTAAACCGCCAAAATAACATTTCCTAGATCCATGCTTTTTTGCGCGATAAAAAAAATTCTGTGTGACAATTTCTTCACTATGCTTAATAATATATAACCAACCTGCTCAATAGTAAACCTCATCGATGCAGATGATTGTGGCAGCAGAGAAAGCAGTGTATCAACCAAAACATCAGTGAACTCTGGTATTTCATCATCCTCAAGAAGCAATTCTTTCTCGCAACAGATAATTAGTTCCCCAGCAGGTTCTAAGAATTGTCCAGGTTGAAGAAATTCTTGCAGCACCATTTGGATGAGCATATACCTCATCGCATGCAGCCTATCAGCTTTGGGTTTTAAATCCAGGCTAGATGCCGAGTCAAAAAAAATTTCTCGTTCCTGATGGCATAAGAACATGGGTTATCTTGCATTTAAGTAAGCGACTTGTTAGCATGAAAAAGTTAAGAACAGCCACCGTAGATTAAAATCCAAATTAGAGATCACAAAGTGACTCTAACGAAGAAACAAGTATCACTCATTTTGCTGGAACATACAAAGAATTTTATGAAACTGTATCTGACAATCACAGTCTTAGTGATAGTCCGGACTCCAGACAACATCATACGCACCTCATTCACGATCAAATGCTAACTAACGACACAAAGCAAGTATTAATTTTGATATCCAGAAACTATGAAATGTGTGGAATTAGATTACCTTCTTGAAGAGCTTTGCCATCATAGCTTGTATGTCTTTAAGTACTTCATCCTCTTCATCGTTTAAGTTCCGAAATAGTGAAACTGAGGGGATGCTACGTAGTGTGCTTAAAAAGTGTATGAAGTAAGACAACAGGTCATTTTGCTCAAGGCTTGCAGCTGTAACAAGCGATTCTGATTTCTGGGTATTCGCAAATAATGACTGTAGTTGCTCAATACACATCCTGCACAAAGCAGCCGAAGTGGCTGCTTTTGGCCACCTAAATTTCTCCTGCAAATCAAAAGATGTAACCTCTGTCCCAAGAGAGGCAGCAAACAAACCCTGAACTGCAAGAAACTTCAAAACATCCTGTTGGACCCGGAACCTGGCATCGGGATCAAGCTTTAAATGTTTTATAACACCAGGAAGAGACTCAATAACCCAACTTTTTAAGGAGTCACCATTTCCCAATATTCCATCAGATTCTTTATCCTCAATTGAAGCGATTTCTGAATTCTCATCAGTTGTTTGACTCTGATCAGATGGTTCCTCAGAAGTTTGCTCTTCATCCAAAAACAGTGTCTTCAAACTCTGCGAGAACTCATCATAAGCAGCTTCGGTTTCAAACCCTGCCATTAAATCTTTAACAGTATGTGTGCGTGTAGTGTTATCAAATCTTCCACCGCTATGCTTCTGTAAGGAAATAATAATAGCTGCTCTTTTTTCATTATCGGACGCAACACAATTATCTAATTCTTTAAGAAAATGTAGCGCAACTTTGTGAAGCCAAGTATCCTTTGTCGAGAGGACATCAATCAAACATTGCACGAGTTTGTAAGACATCACAACTGGGATTGTATATGCGGGAACTCTTTTAAGAAGGAGAAGCGCGACATCCAAGGCCAAGTGTTTACGATCATGAGATGACTGGAGAAGAGTTCCTTCGATAACAATCTCAAGGAAACTGCGAATACTATTTGTAAGATCGTCTTCGGTTGAACTAACTTTGCGATTTTTCTTGTGTTTCTTAACCGAGTTTCCAGAAGCTCCGCACCCTTCTTGCAGGAGACTGTGAGGGATAAGAGTATTCACCAAAACCGGCCATACGCTATGCACTCGTGGCTGACAGAATGTTGATTCCTGCAAATGCCATGAGATATCAAGGCTTGAAACTTCAAATACTATCGTAATCGTTATTGTTTAAACATCCAGTAGCTACTATATTATCAAAATTACCTTTAAGCAATTAACAAGACAAGAAAGGTGGCTGCTGCTAAATAAGGCACTTGAGCTGAATGGATAAGGCAACAGTTTGCCAAATGCCTGACTTTCAACCGAGACTATTTCCCGCAATTTGAGTGCCAGAAGCAATGCGTCGGGGTTTCCAGCTTCAGGCGCTCCGTCAAACCACTCTCGAAGCCCTTCTGCTTCAATAACATGATCCGCCACTGCTTGAACAGGAAGCTGTAACCAATATGCGCATACATTAATGAACCGTCACACGCATAAACATAAAGCCAATTGATTGACTCCTAGTGATGGTAATGTCACAAAACCTTTTCTACAAGCTCGAGAATAACTTTAACACAGGGCTCCTGCAAGTACTGCTTCTTTCCAGCAAGCGAAACAACAATACTGACAAACTCCTTGACATACGGGGTATTGTTATCAGAATTCCACTTGTGTACAAGCCTTCCTGATCCAGCTATAGCGCCATACGCAAATAAACGACCCAAATAGCAATCTCTTGCTTCCTGACATAAATAAACAACATAATAATAAACAAACACAGAAAGGAGAAGAAATGTCCAAAAATGAAAAACGAAGAGTTCCAACTTTTAACATCATTACCAACCTGACCCTTCATTGAAGACGTCACTTCCAGCAGTGAAACTATAAGCTTCAGCAATGCACCGATTTCAATGCTCAAAATACTCCTAACAACCACAGCTAGTCCTAATGCAAAACCTTGTCTCGCACACTGCAACACAATCATATTACATGAACACTGAATTACCTAAAATCTCAAATGCCACTGTAACTAAACACACGATTAAACATTAAACCCTAAACAAATCCAACTCACCTCCCTAGAAGATGAAACTCCGCGTATGAGCCTTCTAACAGCGTACCTAACGGACGGCGCGCAGCTATCCAATCCATCTTCCTTCTCAGCTTCCAAAACCGACCCATGCTGCCCTCCTTCTTTACCTCCAGCTTCTTCATATGCTCTCTGAATCTCCACCAACTCCTTAACCAACACCTCTGCCGCCGACTCCCTTACAGCCTCGTCCGCCGCCGCCAAGTCCTTAAAAACCCTAATATGCAGCTGCGGCATCCCCGCCTCACTCCCATTCCCTTCCGCCACCTCACAACCGCCACCATTCTCACCCTCCTTCCTCACCTCCACTTCCACCCTCTTCACCTCCGACCCACCTTCCGCCCGATGCTTCTTTAACTTATCAAGCTCCTTCCGTTTCTTCCTCCTCTCCATCGACGTCACCGAACTACTCGACCCTTCTCCCTTCTTCTCCTCCTCTCCCTTCTTCTCCCCACTCCTCTTCAACTTCTTCGCTGGCTTGTCGGTCACGCTGGCTTCCTCCACTCTTGCCGACTGTTCTGGCACTGCATCGGAGCTTCTCTTACTTCCCGCCATCGTTGCCAAACCCTCTACCGGCTTCCGGTTACGAGTGGATCCGAAGCTCTGTACAGTACAGGACTGGTTGAGCGATTCAACGGAAGATGATGATGATGATGATGGATGGAGGCTGAAGATGAAAGATTTGAAAGATACAAATCGATCGAGGAAATTAGGGTTCGTTTTGCTACTTTTATAATTTACATATTAGCCCCTTTACTATCACATTACCAAATTTCTCCCCTTAACTATTCTTTATTGACCCCTTTACTATATAACATATTCGAATTCAATCCCTTCACTATTACATCTTCGAATCTGAGCCCTTCACTTCTTGTTAATGAGCTTTTTTCAGAATTTTTTCGACTTTTTTAACCAATGAGCTTCATTATTCTGTCACGTAAAACTAGTACATATCTATTCTGTCACGTAGCAAGGAATAAGAGATCGTCACAAGACTAATACATTTCTGTTCTCTCACGTAACCATTCTTTAAGAGGAATCCGTCCGCTAGAACCTTTCGGCGAGACAAATGACAACTTCTGCCTCAAAATAAAGAGATGTCGGTGGCTCATACCCCGTACATCAGCCCATCTCGCCACCACGTCAATTTATCTGTTCGCCCTCCAAACCTCATAATACTTTCATGATAAAAAATACAAACCCTATTGGCTGAACAACCACCGTCGTTCATAAAATGCTGCCTGGATTTATACATGTTTCGAAACAAAGTAGGAATTACAAGGCAAATATTTCAGCATGTAGCAAGACAGAGGGACAACCTGCTGTTGTAGCTACTCAACTGATCATACATAAGACAGGAAATAAGTCACAACACTAGGCAGACTGAATTAAATGACGATTTGTACAGAAATACAGGCTGAGGACGAGGAGCTTGGATAGCTGAGCATCAGTTTGACGTTGGGCGGCTAAAACAAGCTTTTATCCCTCTGAGCTTATGAGAATATTTAAACTTAGGCTGGCTTGTCAGATTATCCGGGCTATGGTAGCTGGAAAGGATGGCGGCGGTGGCGGCGGCTGCAAATAAATCCTCTATAATTAAGACTGAAAGCATAGCTGGAAAATGTTGCTGAAGTTTGAGGGAATCAAGATATGGAAATTAAATAACTGAAGCGGCTTATGGTGATGGAATAAAGAGGGAAGGTCTCACCTTAGGAACTTGAGACATAGAAAAATGGCACTGTATAATCAGCATCTAATCCTGAAGTCTCAGTTGGCTGAAGAAGAGTATGAAATGATATTCAGGTGCCCAATACACGAACCCTACTGCAGGACCTCCCTTGATAAACTGCGCAAATCAGAAAATCAGAAATTGACCGATTACTTCCAACTATGATATGAAAAGATGAGGAAAACAAGATGATGTCGCTATAACATGGAACTTGTACGAGGCAAGATATAAAAAGTATACAGATTTTTAGATATTGAACCTTTCCGTCTAAGATGACAAGTTCACCGTCAACCCACCGAGGATTCCTGAACCCCGCCTCAGCAAGCCTCCCCTGTCCTTTGTATCGTGCAACCTAAGTAACAAGAACGAAGAAGAAGATAATCCTCATCGTAAATAAGATTAGACCATTATAACAAATGGATAATAAGACCTTTAATTTAATTGAGACCAAAGCTACATACTACTCCAAATTCTTGAGGAATAATTCCCTTGTGAGGTAGTTGATACCCTTTCCCAACTTTTGCACGGAAGGCTACCTGATAAATAAAAGAAAAAATTATGAGCCTAGGCCCAAAAGCGGCTGCAAAGATAAAAGGATGGAACATATTACATAGAAGGAATTGTACATAAAGCATCCCTCGATACAATAGTGCTATTAAATTAAGAACATGAAAGAGCGCAAAAAACTTTGCATCTTTTTTTACTTAAATTAGTCACATAAAGCTGAGATTACCTGTCCGGCTGGAACATGTGGATCTCCTGTTAATTTTAAGGCCTCCACGTATTCATAGAATTCAAGATTTGATGATTCCACGGTATTTCTGTCCTCCTGGAATTGACCAAATTTACGACTCAAGTGTATCACTTCAGACGAGTACAGTCCATTGGAACCAACATACAACCCTGAGAAAATGAAAGCAATGAAGTATGAAAAGAAAATATGAAGTAATTCACGCTGCTGTTAAAAAAATATTTTCTTCTCAAAAGTATCGGTCTTTAGCCGTTTTCAAAGATTCAGTCTACGAAATCAATCTGACTGGGAAACCCATCGCGACCCATTTCCAACAGTTTGTAAACCTGAACTTGGATTTATTTGACAGAACCCTATATGACACAAGTGAATAAGCAGCGATGCACATCAAACCAAATAAAAAATATAATCATCATCACTCGGTGGCAAATCCCTCCATGAATGTTCTAACATTTTGCAAAGTCGTCACTGAAATCTGCCATGATGGATCCCCTTGGATGAGAATTCCCTCCAGTGACAAATCTTTGGTCTTTTAACTTCCATTTATATGCAAATCGTTCCGCTCACAATCACAAGGGAGACTGATTCTCACTTTCTACTAGGAAATAGCATTTTATCATATAATGCCGTATAAAACAATATTCATAGGAGTGACAATACCATTCAATGGGTCTGTATATGCTGGCAATTCGATGCGATTGAAAGTGGTAGACCCTGAAAGAGGCTGCTGATTACGCGCCTGGTTAATAGAATTGTTGATGAATTCTCCAATATCTTTCAGAGCCTGTATTATAGGCACAAAACTAGGGTCACAAACTCACACACCTTGCAATTTCTAAATCTTAAATAACGAACTGCGTTCAAACACGTAAATGACGCTCAACTGTATGGACTGACCTTCACACTTATCTTTTCTTTCCCCATAAACTTTGTAAGATCAAGCATAACATTATCAATACTTCTTTGACCTGGGAGCTTCAACTTTTGATCCAAAACTGTCTTTCCCTTCCCATCAAATTCCTGTTCATCATTTTCTTTTTCAATAGAAAAAGAGAATGACGTTCGGCCTTTTTTCTCTAGCTTTGCAGGTACACGGAGCAACTCCTTAGGACGGACATTGCTCGAAATTTTCTGAGCCAGGCCCCCAAAAAGAAACTTCATCGCCATCTGGCCTTCTTCTTCATTACGAGACACTCCTATCTCAGATTCCATTGAAATGTCATCTTTTCCGCTCTTTGATTCTACTTTATTTTCATCATCGATATTATTTAACTCAAAGTCCTTGCTATTTTCATCTTCGTCTTCGTCTTCGTCATCCTCTTCCTCCATTATCTGCTCAATCACTTTAGATATAAGATCCTGATCTACCTTCTCAGGTGCAGTGACCTTCAACACTTTGATCCTCACACCAGGGATCATGTCTTTCATTATATTTTGAAAACCGGGAACCTTATCAGCAACATCAGAATCATCATCACGATTTTCACTGTCATCACCATTTAACCCCAATGGATCAGTTTTGTCATCCGCTAAGCCTAGTTTTCTCAAGCTTCCACTGGTGGAGGCAATGGGTAACCTGGAAGACATTGGCATAAAGTCTTGAGAAACTACCTTCCGTTTCAGATACACAGCCTGAAAATCATGTGGAAAAAGAAAAGATCCATTATTCATGGGTTGTGTACTTCATTATGAGTGCCGTCGCATATTAATATGAAATGCAAGCATATATATGTACGAGTAGGGTTCTACTTTCAAATAAGAAAAAGGAGGCTGAGGTATTTGGGCATGCTTTACTTGTTGATTGTATTTCCCTTCCTTGTCTATCGTAAGGAAAATTTCAAATAAGGGCGCACCAGGTGCAGATGTCGCAAGCTGCCTGCAAAAACAGGGTGTTGTACAGTCAAATTTAGTTCTGAGTTATCTAACGATAACACCATCAAGCCAGTTGAATACAGTGCACATTTCGTATATAAGTACACCTTAGAATTAAGTACAGTGGGATTTAGCTAATAGCTACAATAAATGCTGCTCTTGAATACAAGAAACTTGTTTAAAATCATTGGTTAATCACCTCAAAAAATGGAGATCGCAGTCTTACAGTACATACTGATGAATCTAGCATTACTTCGTTTTGTCTCTATTGTGAAATACAAACATCAAAATTCATGGAAAAGTGATGAGCATCTTTTGGCCAATGACGTTTATAACTTTTTTTGTAACTTCAATTCAGTGTAATTGATGAAATTGAATGAGTGAAATTACCGGGCACTATAACTTGTGGCTACATATCTTCCATGTTCTGCAGTTATGCGAATAATACGACCATAAGGATCAGTAGCATCTTCTGAAATTCCATTCCACCATCCAACCTGAAAGCTAGGTTCGGTAAGTAATCTAAATAGTAACTGAAACAAAGTAACAACCTTGGTGTATTGTACCCCTTAAAAAAAGTAACAAAAAGTCTTTTTCCCTCACAAATAGATGCAACAAGGCAAGGCTAACCGCACACAGCTGTTATCATGCAACTTTGTGGTGGATGACCGCGACTATACTATGCAATAGTTAACAGAATGTTAAAAGTAGCTTATGGAAAACTTATACACCAGCAAGAAAACTTAATGCGCCTAATTTTAAGGCAGTAAAATGCACCAGCATGCAAAATTACACGGTCCTGAACAAAAAAATTATGAAAACATCTCTAAAATTTCATTATATAAACTACTATCATTCCTCAATAACCACATGATTTGTGATCAACTCATCATACGTGCTACAGGTATCATCAAGAACTAGCAACTGTTGCTTGAAGTAACTCACCAGCCCAGCCCCAGCAGAATCCCGAATAGAAGCTGCTTTGTCATACTGCTCGTCCATTATAGCCCTCTGCATTCAACCACCAAAACAAAAAATGACATCAGTACGCCCAAAATACACGCTTGTGTCCGTTTAGACATTCTTTAGATAAAAACATCAACAAACGAAAAGAGAATTTTTCTACCTCCAGAAAAGCCATCACTTTGCCAACAGTATCACTAGTTGACGCAGCTGCAACTGCCACCTTGAGCCTTGCAGCGGTATCATACTCCTCGCCGCTAATAGCAGCATCCAACTGTGACTGTTCAGAGATAAACAACATTGAATCAATGACAATTTTCTACCAAAAAATATGATAAAGGACGAAACTTCGCAGTCCGCCAGTCATAAAAATAGCCAGAAATTCTGATCAAAACTTCAATCAGACGTCACAAAAATACCTTCAAGACCGAAACAATGCGCTCCTGGCTATCCACATTCTCAAAATGCTTCTTCCACCTCTCCCAATCCCACCCCATCTCATCACCCGCCATCACAATCCCATCCCTCTTCTCCTCCTCCCAATACGCATTCAAATACCCACCAATCCTCTCAACCACATTCCTAAACGCCTCCTGCACAACATCATCCCACCGTCTCTCCCGCGACGACGAGCTACAGCGACAGATACCCAATTCATGCCCCCTCTGAAACCGCAGGCGGGAGTGAAATCTAGGGTTTGCGAAACTGGGCTTGTAAAATCGAGTCGAGTCGCGGCGGGTGGAGGTCGATGAAAAGGTTGGGCTAGACACCGAAGCCATCGATTGATTGCAATATTCCCGATGTGACGTCAGATGGGTTCAGCTCATATCTGCGACGAAAGGAAATCGAACGAGAGGAGGCTGCCAGCTTCGAAGTGCTGTGGTCGTAAAGAGAATCGTCGGATGTCGGAATGAGAGAGAAATTGGGCTTTTGTAGAGTTTAAGATAAGAACTGAGAAAAAGCCTCAACGCTATTTCGATAATACAAATATATAAATTTATAATTTATATTATGAAATAATTTACCCAATGCATCATCGCATTTGTTGTTTTAACATAACTTAATTCAACTTAGTTTAAATACTTAATAAATATTCATGGGTACACAACAAACTTAAATTTACTTAATTCAACTTAACTTATTTTTCGAAAATACACCTGTGATCCGCGACAACCTTAAATTTTCAACATTTGAGCTGAGTGGTGAGCTCCTGTTGTGGCAGTACATGTTTGTGAATAAATGGAGATTGGAGAAGACATGTTATTACAGTAGCTGGGCAGTGAAGGAGATATCTAGGAGGCTTCTTTGTGTAAGAGGGGATCGGAGACGACTTGGGGCCGGAAGTCGGGCTGTAAATAGCGGCGGAGCAAGTCGGCATAGAGGTCATATCTGGCGGTCATGCGGAAGCCCCATTTATCTTTGAGCTGGCGGCAGAGGTTGAGGTCCATGTCGGATATGAGTAAGCCGTCTTTGTGGCGGGAGAGAGATGGTGTGCAGGATGCGTCAGGTGCGGAGAAGTAGCTGGAGCCATAGAAATGTCCGAAGTCTGAGTGTTGGGGCTTGCCATCGCCGGAGGTGAATGGGTTTGGGAAGAACTCCGTGCCGACGCGGTTGATGGAAGCAACGTAGTAGCTGTTTGCAATGGCTGCATTGCGCGCCTGCAAGGTGGACATTGATGATAAATCTTAAAACTGACCAACGGACAACGTTAAATTATAGTACCTCAAAATACGGAACAAAAACTTGAATGCAATTTTTGAATAGGCAACCGGCCAACAATGGAAGATTGGTTGCAGAAAAGAAGATTAGTACCTCAATGGGCCACATAGGCTCGCTGAGCTCACCAACGGTGGCAGAAGGATTGAACACAATCTCTGCGCCATTCAAGCCAAAAGCTAGCCAGTTCAAAGGATGATGCCGCCCGTAACAAATATTAACCGCGATCTTCCCAAAAGCAGTTTCAAACACAGGGTGGCCGGTGTTCCCTTCCATATAGTAAGTGCTCTCGTTGAAGTCCCCAACTCTTGGAATATGGTTCTGACTTGGCAACACGGACAGACCTTATGAGTAACTCGAGGTATGTTTTGAATATGTATTGTAAAAAAGATAAGCTGTAATTTGGGAATTACCTTTCTATGCTTGCCAATTATATTACCATGGTTGCCGATGATTACAGCAGTGTTCCAAATAGTCTCCCCGTGATTAAAATCCCTTTCGAGAATAGGGCTGATGATGAGCATGTTGAATTTACGAGCAAATTCTTGGAGGAATTTTGTTGATTCCCCATCAGCAGGCTCGGCAAATTCGCACCATCTCTTCTCCCTAGTGCAAAATGCAAAGGGCATCGTCCACGCTTCCTGAGATAAAACAGAAATCAATTTCGAGTATTTAATAACTCAACAACATATTCCTACGAAGCTAATCGGTATCAAAAGATTTACTTGTAAGCATAAGATGTTGACTCCAGAAGCACCGGCTGCCTCAATAATAGGCTTCAACTTCTCAAAAATCCCCTTCTTTTGCTCGGCAAAGCCAGCAGTAGTTGGGACAGCAATGGAGTTCTGAATAAGACCAACTCTGACTACCCGAGGCTCCCGCAACAGCTCCTTATCCGCTTCAAAGCTAAAAGCCTACAAAGCAAATGAGCAACAACACTGACTGCAAAAGTCGCCAATAAATGAATCACACTGAAAACCGTACAAAATGGTTAAGCATCCTGAAATTTACATGCTAATGAAATACTCAAATCACCAGCAAAACACAATCGTGACGCAGAAGATCGAGCCTTCACCTGCAAATCGAAAACATGTTTTGATGAAAGATCTCTAACAGGCTCGGACAAAGCAATCTCCTTCAACGCCTTCCCGCAGTTCAGACCTAGTAACAATCTGCTAACTTCCTGCACTCGCACGAAAAAACTACAAACTTTAAACCCTAAATCGTTCACAAACTTCACAACATGGCTGAAAACCAAGCGATCCGATTCTCGTACCTGGAAGACTTGCGGCTCGAGCGAGGAGCTGAGGAGACGCTGGAGTGAGTCGTGGCCGAAGATTGAACCATCGGACGGCTTCTCCGAGTCGGCTTTGTTCTCTGATCCCATGTTCGACCCAACGAATCCTGAAGGATCAGACTCGATGTTACTCGTGTCGATTTTTTATGTGTTTTCTAATATATCCAATAGAAAATTGAAACTGCTAACAACTTTAAGAATTTGTTTTATGTGTGTTATAAAAATGACACTAAACTTATCTAAATTATATATTTTTGTTGTCGCCTAGTCGATAATGTGTCTCCATGATCTGTACTTGATATATAATATATAGTAAATCACTCTGATGAATTATCTCATCCATCAAAAAAATATTAATAATTTTTAACTTGGTAAATACAAATTTCACTTAACAACTTTTAATTCAAAATCGAACTGAACGGTTGAGAATTTAAATCGAACTGAACAAAATGAGGCAACATGGCGACAGTAAAAGAGCATAAAGATCAGCGCTAGGTTAGGGACGGGCCTTACTTTACATTTATAGGACTGAAATGCGGGAGAGATTTACAATGGGCTGGGAAGTACACAATAGGAAGCAAAAAAAGGTGTTGAGAAATATGCACTTGGGAATTTGTCCCACATCGGCTGAGAAATGAAAGAATTGTTAGTATATATTGGATTACAAAACCGTGACTCTTGAGCTTAAGCTTTTGAGTCACATGGGGATGTGGTCCGGTATATCTAGCAAATTCACATGGTATCAGAGCCACGGCATGCGGTCCGGGCCAGTGCGATTGTGGGACGCGCCTTTGAGCGCGCCAAGTGCATGATGAGACGCCCATTTGACGGCAGCGTGGGTTGACCCATAGTGGGAGTCGCGTGTTGCGCACCTACGCTGACCGATTGTGTAGGTAAAGACCCGTTTGAAGGGCAGTCGCGTTTAGCGCACCTACTAATTGCCGCTACGATGAGTTAGCGAGCTTTCGGGGACACGTCCAACTTCCCAAGTGAGGGGGAGTGTTGAGAAATATGCACTTGGGAATTTGTCCCACATCGGCTGAGAAATGAAAGAATTGTTAGTATATATTGGATTACAAAACCGTGACTCTTGAGCTTAAGCTTTTGAGTCACATGGGGATGTGGTCCGGTATATCTAGCAAATTCACAAAAGGAAACAAAAAGACTTGTTCTGTATGTTTAGCTATGTTGAACTAGCTGTTCTGTTACCGATCCAGATTCAGTCTAGGTCTTTTAACAGGCAGCTTCGTGTCATCGTCGTCCTTGGACAAATCGATTATTTTGAATGACTTGCTGCTGTCTTCAATGTTGATGACGTCTTTTTCCTCGTACAACATGGGTTCAGGTTCTTCTCCGCTGTCAGAGTCTTGCACAACACAATCTGATAAGTTTGCTTGTGAGCCTGTATTTACTGCCTCGTCTTCTTCAGAGTCTTCGACTATGAAGTCTTCTAGGTTTTCAACTGATGTGGAATGCGAATTGTTAAATTCCTTGTTCATGTCAGAAGCTGGTCGGTCCTGTTCAGAATCATGCAGCTCTACCACTGACAAGTTTGGTGAGGCTGTCAACGATATCTTTCCGTGGAGCCTTGATAATCCAGTGTTCCAAGAAGTCCTTAATGAGTTGATTATTTTACTTGAGTATGATGTTGAAGGTTCACTTGCCTTTCCAGACATCGTCCTGCTATCTAGATCTGGGTACGAGGTGATGCGGTCATTGAACTTCTCAGCTACCTAATGCAAGGAGGAGAATCATAGATTATGTGTTGTACATAGAGCTAGATCAAGTAACCAGATGGCACTATATAGGGACTCTGACATTCAGTTTCAAGTATTTTTTTTTTAAAAAAGGGTATATGCAGCGCAATATTCGTTTATAAAAAGTTATGAACGCTATCTAGTAGGCATCAAAGAAATTTCAAAGTGCAAGTTGCAATCAAAGTAGACAGAGAAAAAGCCGCTGAAATATGGAACTGAATGGGAGTTAAAACACCCTCTTCATACAATTAACATGGAGCACCAATAAACACCTATTCTATATTAATCACTTGCTACAGTCTAATCCTTAATCAAATGATGAGGAATAAATCATAGATGGAGTGCGAACAGATAAAAAGTTTAACGAAGGAATCAGATACCTCTGAGCAAAACTTAGAAACAGTATGACGGAGGTTATCAGGTAGCTCGGGTGTAAGCAATCCTGATTTTGTACCAGACTCTACTTGTTTAGGTGGACTGCCAATCAACTTCGGCTCATTGGAACTAAAATCTTTTGCCCCAGATATATCTATGGTACTGCATGTCTCTTCAATCTTTGAACCACATTTAATTTGATTCTGATCATGGTCAGGGAAAGAAGTTAAAGAATGTGGGTTACCCTGATCACCTTCTTTATTATTATCTGAATCATCTAGGAGTAGCTTATGAATTAGCTCCCGAATATAAGAACGCTTGCAAGAAACTTCTGCAGGAGGGAACCAATCCCTGTTAAACTGAAAACAGAAATATGCAAGTCAGAGACATCAATACACTGCAGCTAGGTATGAAACAGATAAAGCACCACAAACAAGGACAATTGGTCAAGACTGATATTCACTTAAAATGTTTTTCATCAAGTCAGAATTTGTACTTACACAGATATGCGGATTGAACCTAAAGAAAACATGTTCCAGAAAACGCTCAACATAGTGAAGCAAAAACAGTCCACAATCAAATGAATTCTGTTGCTGAGGCACCTTCAAAATATATATTATACATCATCAGTGAGGCCATGTGTATATATCTTGGGAAACTATTTCAAGTGGCCAGTAACAAAAGGAAACAAAACCGATAGAGGTAGCAAAAATCTGAAGAGCAATTGACAGGGGATGTTCGGTAAAATGTGGAGGCAAAGATAAACTCGTGTTATATGAGAAATAATAGAACCAGTACCTCCAGATTGTACTGACTTCTGGCTGATATTACATCAAAACCCAGACGAATATGTAAGAATTCATAAGAAACTGAATACCTGAGGTGAAATAAATTGTATATTCGACACATTCAAAGCCAAAACTTCTGTTCCCACACTTTGCCTCACTCTAAGCTCCTCCTTCAGATAGCTGTAATTGCATTTTCAAAGAGTAAGCTGATATTGGCTGAGTGCTCATAAGAAAAACAATGAGGAAAATATGACAGCTAAATTACCAGAGGGAGAACAATAATGAAATCCACCAAGAAAATTGTGAACTATAAGATCCAAACAGGGGATGAAGTAGAATATAAGGAAACAATGACATTACCATATTGTTCATGATTGGTAAAAAGACATTATTTCAACAATGACCACATATCATCTATACGAAATACAACATTTAACATATAAAATACAATCTGTATTATCACCATTGGCGTAGATATCCTCTAAGAATTGATTCAAATATATACAAATTTAAATGTATAAACACTACCTTTCAAAAAGATTTTTCAGGCCTCTGTGACACCCTCTTAAGGAATCCATATGCAAGATGCAGGTAGCCTTACTAGACTTGTCAGTTCCATCATCTGTGAAAAGAAACTTTGAAGCCAATATATAGTGAACGGGAGTAATCAAAAGGGAAAATCCATGCATCAACATACAACACAAAATCTTGCCTTTGGTGTTAGTTAGTTCACCAGGGTGGCATATGATTATCAAACTCCAGTGAAGACTGTCATCCACATATTACATATTAGATAAGATTCTTAAGAATGTTAAATAAATCGCTAAAAATATTTTTGTACCTGAAATTAACAGGTATAAATATGTAATCCTTTTCAAAAAGATTCACATTACGAGTCCATTTCCGGACGCGTTGAAAAACTTCCTTACGCTCAGATTTATTATTGGAATCCTTGTCCAAATCGGCTAGTTTTCGAAAGAAAAAACTATTGAAGAAGTAGACCCTATTTCTTTCCTCATGTGGAATTTGGGTCATCAAATATCTGCAATGTTGCAACTACCGGTTATTATATGTAATCATTAAGATAAGCATCCCAATTAATTTCTAGATTATTCTAATTGAATCATAGAGAACTCCGACATCATTATATGATTCTACACTGAATTACGCACTTCATGTAGAAGTCAATAATGGTGTCGTTAACAAATGTCTCTGGCTGCAAAAGTTCAATATCTCTTCTGCCAATGGAGACGGCATCATGTTCTCCTTTCGGGAAAACAAGCACTTCAGAAGTCTCCCTATATGAAATAATGCTGAATATTACACAAGTGCAGATAGTGATCAACCACAACAGGTAGAAGTGTGTGTATTACAATAATCAATGTATACATGGTTATTTTATAAAACCCGCTCCGCAGTATGTATACATGTAATATTCAATAAGGCTAACTAGTAAGTACAGGACAATCAACAGCTTACATCCAACAAATTCAATGCAGCTACCACATTCCTTCTTTACACCATGAGTAATCGCAATGTGAAACTTTGAAATATTATTTTATATCTGAAAAGGAAAAGAATATATGTTATCAACTCACTCAGGAAGGCAGTTCTCCGTTTCGAGCGTGATGTTTGTCCCCAATAGCTCATTTTCTCCCCTCACTGAATCAATACTGCATTAAAAAACATACATGAAAATCATATTGACACTAATCAAATCCCATAGTCTTATTCTGTTCATAATGGAGAAGGGGACAGATGTGTACATCAAAATTAGGGACCTAAAGCCACAGTTTTATTCTGTTCATCATGTAAAGATAGTGGAACTAAGATTCACTCTTTAAAGGAAAATAGGTACACATTAGGGGACTAAACATATGAGCAGTGAGATATAGTAAGTGCATCGCAAGTTGATGCACTAAATGAATCTATTCATCTGTTGGCTGTGAACTGCATTTCTTGTTGGAGTACTAAAAGCAATATCTAAAAGGATATAACAAGCCAAATTAATTGAACATAAAGTTTTAAACACTCACTCATAAATAACATTCCATAAGTACTTGTATTCTGCGTTGAGTTGTTTGATGGCTTCCTCCCCTTGGAACCAAGACGAGTCACATATAGTAAATTTCAACATTGTCACATCTACAAGCATGCAAGCAGTCAACATTAGGAAGCACAAGTGCTGAGGTGGGTGGGGGTTGGGAAAGTCAGTAAGCCTGACCCAATTGGTGAGTACTTTTTCTTGATGGGACATTAACATGAACTGAAGTAATGATACTATGATATGAAACAAGGGTATACAATTCATAAATAAAACATGGTCAACTCTTAACCATTACAAGTGAGTATGGACAAACTACAAGCACCAGGAAGGCTACCTGACGATCCATTCTCACTGACAGTAGCTGTGTCTTCAGAACGAAAATATATTTTAATAACCGCAGTTTCTACCTAAATATGCAGAGAAAGAAACTTCAAAATCTCCACCCCGTTATATATAACAAAAAGAACAAAAGAAAATGATGTAACTTACGTCTTGACACCATTGTGATTCAATTTTGAGAATAATGGTGATTGGCCATTCAAAACAAAAGGTTTCTTTGGTTTTATCCATGAAAGAACCCACAAGTTTAATGGTGCTGGGCGTGAAAGTCAGGATGGAGTCTGTACAATATATTTTCTCATGCATCATAGAATCCGGGGACACAACCACCTTCCTGTTTATGGTGTCCTGCAGTTTCATATACAAGTGTAATTCATCATACACGTAGAAGTTCAAATAAGCCACATACTACCTAGACTAACCCATTTTAAAATACTTGAACTTATAACTCACCATGCAACTTTGAAAGAGGCCAGCCTCAATTTACCCAAATATTTCCATTTAATAGTCTCCCATTTAAGTAAAAATAGAAATGAAAAGAAAATTGCATGCTTACACATTTCCAACTCCTGAGATCAACCTCCATAGATTGTTCTTCACAACAAGCTGAAAAATACAAGTGTATTATGGGAAAGTATATATGTTAACAAATGTTGGAATCCAATGCCAAACAATATTGAGCCAAGATTAAGGAACCAACATTTGGATTCTGTAGATAGTGAGGTCGATGTCGACAAAGAGTTATTTCCAATGTTCTCGTCTTCATCCTTGTCAATAGAACAACCAACAGGCTTGCTCTGCAGTTCTTCACAATAAGTCAAGTACTCAGGATAACTAGAAAAAGTGATAGATATAGTATAATCAAGTATTGCCTTCCTATTCAATTAATCAAGACAAGGATCTCACTGAAGATGGATTTTCTCTAGGACAAAGACTTCCGGGCAATGAATTACAACCACTAGAACAAATGTCGATGCAACCTTTTCTACCAGTCTTGGTCTCCTGAGAAACTGCAAGCATACCAAAATGCATAAAAAAATGGTACAACCTTCCGCTGTCTTAATGAGATATCAAATCTCAAATCCCATCTCCTGATGCAATTACATGGAAAAACAATTCACTTGTTTCATTTCCCATGTGCTGTGAAATATCTAAATTATCTGAAAAGCCTAAAACCATATAACCATACCACTACTATCACTGTCAATTGGCACCACAATAGTTCTCTTTCTCTTCTGACGAGGTGTAGTCTCCTTAGCAACTACACAAACATTACAACAAAATGAAACAACAAGTTAATCATCAACAATTACATACAACGAAAATCCATGATTGAATTCAAATTTCACCAAACCATGTAACACCAGGCACACATCTCTACTTCTCTTCACTACCAATTCTCCTTTCACTCACGACCTAGGGCATGATCAACCCACATAAAAAAAAAACCTTCCACATAAACACAAAAGCAACACTTACAGCGTTCTAGAAACGTGTACTTCGTCACCGGCGACGCATCCACCGGCTTCGGAAACCTCTTCATAATCCTAGCCGACTCCTTCTGAATCAACTCCTCATCCTCGTCGAAATCAAACACCTCAAAACGTCCACTAGAAGTCGATTTCGGCATCCTCCTACAAACCGAAACCCGCTCTCAACTCCACCGTCCTCCGGCCTTGACCGATTCTTCTACAAAACTTTCTCCGCACTCCTCAGCTGATCATCATATCGGATTGATGCTGATCGAAACGCCGTTCAAAGTTAACGGAACGGGACGGCGTCAGATGGGCTTCAAATGGAATAGTTTCTATTTCAGTCCTCTCACTTTAGCCTTATTACATATACATCCGTAAAGTTTGACTATAAGCGCAAAGAAAGGGCCATCTTCTTTAAACATAAATGGTGATCTTTCTGTTTCGGTCCCCTACTTTAAGATAATTACATATAAGTCCTTACAGTTTGACGTACAAGAACATTTATTCGGCCTAACGGCCCGAAGGCCCATTTGAAAACTCAAAAAAGCCCATCAAAAGACCAAAATATTGTTTCGGTCCCCTCATTTCACTGAATTACAACTACGTCCTTGAAGTTTAAAATAGAATAATATATTGGGCCTGATGTGCTGATCCGACTATCCGTTACAAAATGAGTGTCATCATATAACTACATTTAGTTTCTGTATCAGAATAAATATGTATCGATTTTTTGACGATATTTCATTTGTAATTATCTCGTATTAGTAAATAAATATGTACTAATTTTTTGACGATCTCGTATTTATAAATATCTTATATTAAATTATAAGAAATTATCATGTTAAGCTCTTCATATACCATCTATCTAACTCATTATAAGAGCTCAGTAGATACTGAAAATTAACTCGCCTTGACAGGGATATTACAAGAAATGGTTTGACAAAATCGTAATTTAACGAAATGGGATGTCCAAAATCGTCCAAGAGAAAAAGTCGACCAGTGCCAAACCCCTCTCTTCCTTCATCATCTTCTTCTTCAGTCCTCAATTTCGGAAATCTGCAAGAAAAAATCCAACTAGCGAAAATGGACGGAAGAGACGAAGCGGCGAGGTGGATCAACCTGGCGCTGAAGTTGCTAGTGAATCGGGATCTGGTGGGGACGAAGACATTTGTGATCCGGGCGAAGGAGGCGGACCCGACGATGGGGTACGCGGAGGAGATCTTGGCGGTGGTGGACACGTTGATGGCAGGACAGCAGCAGATCAACGGGAGGTATGATTGGTATGGGATTTTGCAAGTGGAGAGGTTGACTAGGGATGCGGAGATGATAGCGGGACAGTATAGGAGATTAGCGTTGTTGTTGAATCCGCAGAGGAATGGGTTGCCGTTTGCGGAGGAGGCGTTTGGGCTGGTGGCGGAGGCGTGGGCGGTGTTGTCGAATCCGTTGAGGAAGTCGTTGTATGATAATGAGTTGAGCTGGTTGGATTCGAGTGGGTCTGGGTCTGGGTTGAGGGTTCAGCAGCATCAGTTTCTGCCGATGCAGTCGCAGCCGCTAGCGCATGTTGTGACGACGCCTGTGAGAATGCAGCCGCAGCAGCAGAATCAACAGCCGCAGATTGTGACGCCGGTGAGAATGCAGCCGCAGGTTGTAACGCCGCTGCGAGCTCAGGCGCAGCTGCGGCAGCAGCAGCAGCATCATCAACGTGCGCCGGTGCAGCAACAGCCTCAGACGCAAGTGCAGTACCTGCCGCAGTTTCAACCCCCGCCTCAGCCACAGGTCCAATTTCAACCACCGCCTCAGCCACAGGTCCAATCTCAACCTGCACCTCAAACTCAAACTCGTCCCCAACCAAAACCACAGCAGCAGCCGCCGCAGGGTCAGCAACATCATCAACCTCAGCAAAGGCACAAGGAGCCTACCCCAGTGCAGGTGGATCCGCCAATGTGGAAGGCGCCTATCAGGACAAGGGAGGAAGAAGAAGAGGTGGAGGTGGATGAAGTAGCTACAGATCCTCTGGAGGCAGATGAGGCTGAACTTTTGACATTTTGGACGGCATGCCCCTATTGTTATCATCTGTTTGAGTATCTGAAGGAATATGTGGATTGTACTCTCAGGTGTCAGAATAAGAAGTGTAGGAGAGCATTTCATGGGAGTGCGATTGCGCCTCCACCAGAGCCGAAGTCGGATAAAGAAGCAAGCTTTTGTTCTTGGGGGTTCTTCCCAATCGGAGCTTCGCCTGTTTACTTGAACAGTGGGAAAAATAGGAGTGGGAAATATAGTTGGCTTCCATTTTCACCAATGTTTGCATGTCCAATAGAACCGGGTAAAAGAGCAACCCCAGTAGCCCCAAATGGTAGGAATACCGCGCAACGCAAACCTAAGGCTGTTATTGTTGATGATGATGATTATGTGTTGATGGAATTGAGCGACTCAAGTGATGATTCTGATGCTGATTGGGGTAGTAGTGCTAGAAGGAAGAAGAGAGGTAGACCGCCGAAGGGGAAAAGTCCTGTAAGTAAAAGTGCCAAGACGGGGATAGTTGAGAAATCAAACAGTGGGACTTCAAATGCTGGACATCATGCTAGAGGGAGTAATGGAAATACACAAGATGATTATGCTAGTGAGGGAGCTGGGAATGCTTCAGCAGCCAAGGCCGCTAGTGGTAAATCAGGTACAAATGGGACTGGAAATTTGTCTAAGAAGACACCTGGGAAGAACCCAAAGGACTTGGGGAAGCTAGACTTGAATGTGGAATTCAACAATGAAGTGGAAGAGACCATATCAACCAAGAACAGCTCGAATGGTGCTGAGACTTCAAATGGCGCCGGAACGTCAACTGGTGCTGGAACTTCTACAGGCGTTGGAGGGTCAAACGGGGGAGAAGAGAACATAGAGGCTGAGGGTATTGGCTTTTTTGAGGGTCTTGACGAGTTTCTCGACAGTCTCCCAATACTTTCAGCCGTTGGAGACGAAAAAGTTAAGGGCGCTTGATGAAGTAAGAATTTATCTTTTGCACTTGTACTTTTTACTGCGTCATCTATAGCCACATGTTCTAGGATCGAGCGATGTGCATGAAATTTTCATCAGGAGCTTAAGTTTAGCCAATGTAGCCATTTTGTTGATGGCCCCTAAGCCGCTTGCTTTAATTTATCGCGTCAGCTATGTTCTGTTGTACATTGTATTAAACATGTTAGTTTTTTTGAACCCAGCAAATTGTCTGAGGGATTTTCTGTGATCATAATGCTGGTTTATCTTCTGCTCACTTCCGCCTTCATTTTTCTTTTAGTGTATGTATTTCCTTCTTATGCATATAATGGTAGAGCTTGACTTGTAGTTTATCATGCTTTACAGCGTAATAAGGTAATGTTGTTCTTTCTTCCTGTCTGTCTGTTAACCAGCCTAAACCAGATTTTTCATGTGGCATGCCATTGTTCATTTTGGAGTCTTTGGGAACTATAGATCTCTAGTCCTAGTTTTACTCAGGGGATTACTAATAAGAAGGAAATCCCATATTTTGGTAACATTGCTCTGTGATGGTAACTTGTGTCATGAAGTATTTACCAGCACCTTTAATTTGGTTTTTCTTTTCATGCTACAAGGCTGTGTATGATATTTGATCAGATCAACCAGGGTTTTGAATATTTGAGATGCCATTGATGACTGGTGAGTAGGTTTTTTTGCCCCTATTTTCCACATATGTTACTTTTATGCCTTGTTGAAGTGCAGCGTGAACTGTGGGCTGAAAATGTGGAAGAGATCATGTTTTTATAATTGCCCGTCATCATTTTGGTCAACATTATTTCCTCTGCCATTTCTGTGTACTATCTTTCTGTTTCTGAGAAGGGCATTGCACTGTTGCTAGGGTAAGGTATCTTGTTTCAACTCGCCTTGTTGTCAGGCCTGTGTTGCAGCTTGTAGGTATTTCGGACATAAATGGAGGGAGGATCAGATCAATCATTCTCATTACTAAATACAGCCTTGTATCAGATGGAAAGCCTCTTAGGAATCATCCTCAGCATATCAGTTTCCAGGACTCCAAATCTCAGGATTGGGACTTAGGTTATGTGTGCAGCATGGTGTTATTTCCGGAAGAAGAAAAACGTCGTATTACATTGTCTGTATTTGAACTTACCGGATATTTCATTGTTTTGTATTGGGCTTGATTGCACCGTCTATTTTTTATTTTATAAATAATACCTGGTAAAAGAATAACTTTTGAGGCTAGTTCGTGTCGGAGAATGTCGGTTTGAATGGTGCTTTTGAGATTATTTTATTTGACAACTTTCGTAAAAAGTAGTAATTGAACTTAGATTCAAGTACTTGTTATGACTTGTAAACAAATAGCAAAGCAAGAATAAATAGAGAACAATAACACAAGTATATGAGTTTATTGGATTGTTTTTGTATTTTTTTTAATTATTCAAAAGTGTTCTTTTTGTAGGGAATGAAATGACATGACCAAAGGATTTGTCTTAAGTCAAAGAGATGTGTCTCTTTCAGCAAATAACGCTCTCCAAGAATACATTAGTACCGCTTCAGAAGAAGACATTACACACTAAATGTTTTGCTTGGGACGCACTACTTAATGTTGTCTTGGAGCGCTTTACATTTTGTTTGTAAGTACAAATTTTGCTCATAACCATCATTCATGTATTCCTCATATAACATATCTAATGTTACATTATACCAAGATTTTATCCCAAACTACTTAACCCTAAAATCCCTAACAGTAAGATATATGGTTGTGGTTGGCTGGAAAAAGAATACCTGCATAGGTATAACATCCTTAAATTCAGCTATCATAAGATGTCAAGGCTCATAATCCAACACCTCAACATCTTTCGGGTATAAATTTCTTAATATAGAAAAACAGGTAAACTAACCCAGAAGTTGGGTTTCAGTTTCCTCAGCTATCATTCACCAACCTGCAAATACCAGTAAGCTCTCAGCTTCTATATAAACCTGATCCCATCTCATATTTTCTCCACACAATTCAAATCAGTATCTCCATTGATCAGAGATAACAAAATGGCAACTTATAAGAGCCTCGTCTTCACTTGCCTCGTAGCAGTTGCGCTCTTCGCCAACATGGGCTCGATCGTGGCTGCTCGTCAGCTGCTCCAAGCAACTCCTGCAGTCCCAACCCTGCCACAGTTACCACCTATCCCAACTCTCCCAAACCCCACATTGCCCACACAGCCATCTTTGCCTAAACCAACTTTACCTCCTCTTCCAGCTATCCCCACCTTCCCTAACGCGCCTAAGGTCACTTTGCCTCCGCTGCCTGCAAATTTCCCTGCCATCCCCAACATCCCTTTTTTCTCCCCACCGCCTTCCACATCCTCAACCAGCCCTTGAGTGTCTCCGAAACTCAACCTGTTTCCAGTTTTATCGCGCTTTCTTGTCTGTCATAAAAATAGCTGCTGAATTTCTTCATTGAGGTTCTTGCAGTTGTTCTGTCTGTATTTTCCGTTCCTTGTACCGGTGTGCGTAACTTATATTCAAATTTGTTTGGTTTATTTCGATATTATATCCGTTGCAGAATTCACAAAGCTTCTTCACCCATCTCATAAATGGTGACACTAAAATATAAGCCCCTTCATCTAAACATCGCTGATTCAAAATCCCAATCTCAAGAAACTCTCCGAGAAACAAATCAGTTGAATGGTAATCGCCCAAATCTGACAGCCTGACACCACCAGGCCTCTTGTTTTACAAACCCGGTCAATAAACACACCATTTCCAAGACTCGAAGCGAGCACAAAATCATACACATTGTCTCCCATTCTCTCCTGAGGATCTTAGTCACTCGACACATCAACATAACCCAACTCAACCTACCCGCGGCTCAAGACCAAACCTTTATCCCCACTCTTGATATCACTAGGAACTCCCCAATCGAACCCCTCTCATCATTCAGCTCAGACTCGTTAACAAGCGAAAGAGCTCTAATTGTGGGCTTGATCATCGCCAATGTGACAGTAACAATAGCCAAGAACATCGACCTAGAAAAAACGTGCAAACCACGAGATTTCGAGACTTTGATCACCAAAATCATCCGTGAAAAATCAAACCCTAATTCCCAATCCCCTTCTCTGATGATGCCACGCTTCATCCCGTTCCTACCGCCGTCCCCTCCGGCCAAATCCATCACTCAACCCGACACAAAAATCCTCAAATCAAACCAAACGACAGAAAAGCACAGCAAAATCTCAAAAAACTGTAACCTAAAACCCCAAGTGTCAATCACCATTTCTTCGATCAGCTTCTTCTGTTAACCAAAACCCTAGATTGAAATTCACCCGACCACGACAACCGGAAGCGCAACCGGCATTAGGAACAAGGCAGCGGCGTCGAGATTCGATGCAGAAAGTGTGATTGAAGAGCAAGACTCAATTTTTCCATAGGAGATTGAAACTGGGTTGTATGATAGATGGAGGAAAGAGAAAACGACAAAAATAGGTCTCTTGACTCGACGGTTGAATTTATATTTTTGGTAAATGGTGTTTTTTCCTTAAATTGGGCTTAATGGGCCGATGTGGACTTTGGGCTTTGGAATTTGGGCTTCAATGGATGCGGTGGAGATATTTGAGCGGAGGCGGAGACGACGGATTGGAGCAGTTCGGAACCCTAGGAGTGAGAAATGGGATTTGAGAAGGAGGTGTTGAGAGCTGGGAGCGGGCCGAAGCCGAGAGCTGGGCAGAATGTGACCGTGCACTGCACTGGTTTCGGTGAGCGTGCTTATATATATATCTCTCTCTCTCGCTCGCTTTTGTGTGTATATATTTGGATGTTTAGGGTGCGTTGGAGTTGAATTGAGGAACTTTGCGAACAGTTTGTGTGCTTATTGATGTTTGAATTGAAGAATTCAGTTTGTGCTTACAGGTAGAAATTAGTTAAGCTGTGATCATGTATTGTTAAGCTGTTGAGGTGATTTTGAATAGCATGATTAGTTAGAAAGTGAGAGTATTTTGTAATGAAAGGTTTTGTTTGTAGACTGGTTTTACTGCTTGAGTTTGTGAAATTCACACTTGATCATAGAAAGAGGAACATTCGTTTCAACTGATTTGCTTCTTGAATTTTGGCTTTCTTTGTCATTTCAATTACATTATTATTGTTTATGATGTTAAGAGAATGGAATTTGTTGACAATTGTGCCTTGATTTTCTGCAGGCAAAGACCGTGACCTCTCCCAACAGTTTTGGAGGTAAGAAAATTTGCCGTATTATACTTGTGTGGTTTCACTAGTAATGTTTCATCCGTTGTTTTCTTTAGCACCAAGGATCCTGGACAGAAGCCTTTCTCATTTGTTATTGGTAAAGGAAATGTTATTAAAGGTAATGTTCACTAACATGTTCGTTTATTCTAGTGTTATGATAATCAAGTTTATTTACAGATAGTTTATTTACAGTACATGGACAGCTAATTTATTAAACTCAATCAAGTACTTAATAAGGGTTGAATTCCATAGTTGGTTGGTCTTAAAATTTTAATGTGTCTTGCAAATTTGCAGGTTGGGATGAAGGAGTGATCGGAATGCAAGTGGGAGAAGTTGCCCGTATCAAGGTAGAATAAATATTTGAAAATCGAATGATTTTCCATTTTAAAGCTCTGAGAATCTTGTATCATTTTTCTGTAGCACAATCATAGACTGTGCTTTGTTGTGCATTAAATAGTTATTGTGGGTGACTTGGATTTGTTTCCTTCTATCGTTCACAGTTGTCATTTTACTCTTACTTTTTCTTTCAACTGTATTAGTGTACTGATATTGACCTCTTTTTTTAATCTCCGTACATCGTATTGTGTCTTGTTCTACAAACTGTTTAAGTTCTTGTAATGACTTCTGGAGGATGCATTGGATTCCCATTCATGGGTATGCTGAAGTTAGCTGATTAATTTTTTGAACTGTCTTTGCAGTGCACACCGGACTATGCATATGGTGCCGGTGGATTCCCGGCTTGGGGAATACAGCCCAACTCTGAACTCGTCTTTGAGATCGAGGTTCTTAAGATCGGATAGTTATCCCTAGTTGGTACTTCCCTGAAATAAATGTTTGAATTCCATGTACTTATTTGATGTAACGTTATCCGAAAATTTTTCCTTGTGAATCTTAAATGGGTCTGACCCAGTTATGAAGTGACATCTTTCTGAACCTATTATGAAGAATGTATTGGTTGTGTAGTACAGTTGCCCAATGCTGAATACCCCAACTCCTTTCGCCTATCTTTGTGAGATTTTCCTGCATCACCATTCACATGATATCAATGCTTTTACATGGAATGTGGTTGCCAGTCCTTGCTGTTTGCTTGTTCTATAAGATTGGTCGTATTTGACCGACCCAAAAGACTGGTCTGGTCGACTTCCTTTGAGTAAACTGTCATATGACAGACAGATGGTATTGGCGTGAGATTGAGATGGATCCAACAGTGCAGTTTTCGCTTGGTGCAACTATCGTGGTGTAACTTGCTCGCTTCATTCTCTCCATTATTTATACATTATCGGTGGTTCTCACTGTTGTCCATGACTGTAAAGTTATTTGACATGTATCCATGGTTCATGTTTGTTTCTTTAGGACACCAGCTCTCAGATGTTGACTGCTGGTAAGTTCTTTCTGAAGGCTGCATGACTAATTATACAAAGCTGACTTGATTATTCTCTAATTTTTGGCGGTACTAATCATACATTTTTCTGTCAAATTGCTTTGCAGCAGCATTACTCTCCTGTGTTTCTGGGTGAGGTTTCAATAACTATGCTATCTGCTGGTTCCTAGTGCACCATTTGCCAGTGAATGTGGACATTTATAAGTGTGTTGCTAATTTCTGTTCTTGCTGATTTATATTTAGCAAGCAAGCTGAAAATAGTGTGGCTACATAAATGTGTAAGATCAATGGCATTCAGCTTATGCGGAATCCGCAGTTTATGACAAGATCACAAGGAACACCCATGTTGACATAAAGAGGCTCACCAAGTAGAGAATCAATCAAACTGAAAGGTATACAATTCTGTTGTGATGTTGGCTTCCATTGCTTGAGTTTCAGGACATGGAATTCCTCCATCTTCTGGGTGCTTTCTTAACTTGGTCTACAGCCACAGAGATATGAGGTCCGCTGTCTTTTGATTCAATGTTATTTCCCTTGGTTAACTTGCTCAGCTTCTTCCACCCACTGCTCCAGGCTGTGGAGGTAAGCTTCGGCTTTGCCACCTTATCAAATTGTCTTTGTAGAGTATGCATCTCACTTTGCATGTCATTGTACTTTGCTTTCAGGCTCTGAATTTCAAATTTAAGTGTGTTTATGTCCTTTTTAGCTGTCGACCATCCTTCTTGGAATGACTGTGGTGTACCTTCAAGTAGAGTCTTTCTGTTTGTTAGCATCGGCTGATGGTCCCCAGCTTCCTTTAATGAGTTATTGGCTATAGCATTGCTGATCTTTACCTGTTCTGAGAACAGGACTTGCACTACAACTCGCAGAGGGAGTCTTTCATTCTGTGCTGCATGCATGCAGGCATCTAATGACAGTTTTGTGCAATCCATCACTCGACAAAGGCGCTTCCTCTCGTGCTCCGTCAGTGTTGGGTGAGCCTGTCAGTATTATCATTTTTTGAAAATCATGACAAGTATTACATAGGAGAACTTATGCAATACTAGCTTAGAAAGTTATGATTTTTCACCTTTAGATATGAATCAATGGCTCGATAGAGTCCATCGTCGCAACTTCTTGCAGTGTCTGGAAAGGCCTCTGCAAGCACTTGGAATGTTGTCAATTTGAGATTCCTATCTTTAGCTACCTCCGTCAGGTAGCTGTCAACTAGCCTTGCCACTCTCATCTTGGCGTTGTTTGGTTGACTCGTTTCGTACATGTCTTTGTCAGGATAGCACTGCCTGCCTGGAGTTGGACCGGGATTTTCCATCTGTTCTTGAACCAGAAAATGTTCCAAAAGCCTCTGAACCAAATCCACATCATAGGAAGAAGTGTCACTTTTGTGGTAAGTTGGGATTAGAAGATCTTGCAATGTAGCTTGCTCTAGTTGCATCCCCACCCTTTTCTCTAACTCTGTAACTAATGCAGGTGCAACTTTTGACATGTTGGCCATTCTTAGAAGCTTCAGGAGGAAGCTGCAAGAGACACTGTCCTTCTGTGGTGGGATTATACTGATGAGGCTTTCAATAATCATGCGCTGATCCTTGGCTTGAGCAGCTGTAGGTTCTTCCGAGAGAATCATGTGGAGACCACCCTTCCAGCTACTAATACCTCCATTGCTGATGCTGCAATTGCTTCCCTCTTCACCAGTGATAGTCACTTCTTTCATCAGCCCAGGTAACCATTTAGCCGCATACTGCATTATTGCTGCTCCTACCAATTCAAACCTCATACCCTTTACTTTGATTGCAGTTACAACTTTCACCAAGTGATCAATTCTTAGAACAGAAACATCTTCAAACCACCAGTCTGGGGGGGCTGACTGGTTTCTACGACTAGGACTGGATTCCTCCTGCATTTCATTCCAGCTTGGGCTTGAACCTCTTGGTGTTGGTCTCCCAGCATACGCCCATCTAATCCCCTTTGGATTAGCACAAGCTTTCCAAGCGATTGACTCACTACATCTTCGAACTATCTGCAGATTTTCTGCCCATGGTGAGAGCTTCTCACAGCTTTTCAACACTAGTATGGAGTCTCTCCATGATGACAAAACTACATAGCTGAGGAATGCTTCTGTTTTGAATATTAGGTTCCCTTCTTCCAAATCCTCAGTCATCTCTAGATACTCAGCTGCACATCTCAGCCCTGATATGTTAGCTGCTGTCAGATCCACTGCAATTCCATAACAGAATTTAGCTGCTAGCTCAAATGCCTCGGGACCTCCCGGAAGATCATCCAGAAGTATCTTGCTCAGGTCTGGATTCCTCGATTCGTATAAAAGTCTGCTGATTTTCCCACATCTAGATAGCAGTGGATACTGTTGGCCATTGCCATGCATATTAGCAAATCTGGTGAATTAAAAATCCTTACATCGGAAAGAATGACAAGTACCTTATGCAGGTAGAAACTGATAGCTTCAACTTGGATGAAAAGGTCAGTGGGAATGTCAGATGAAACATGCCTGGTAATAACAGCCACAGAAAACAGGTGATGACTTCCCCAAATCTTTGTTATATATATATAAATAGCTACTGTTTATCCTAGGAGCATAGTAGTGTTACCATGCTTGTCCTCTGAGCTCAAACCCATCAGTCTTGACTCCATTTCTGTTTGAATTCAGGACTGCATCATCAAAATCCCTGCCTGCAACCGATTCGTTCTCTGATTCCCACATTTTAAGAGCTCAATGCTTGAGTTGAACCCCAGAAATATTGAGCAATAATTTCATTGGTAAGGTATAGAGAGAGAGAGAGAGCAAGAGGAGAGTAATGGAGCAGGAACAACACACTAAGGGGGGGAGGATAGAAGAGATGGTAATTGAATTAGATCAAGTAATCCACATGGGTGGCTTGGAAGTATATGCAGTCCATGTCTGGCTCTAAGCAGATGTGATCTGGACTTGAGGTCTCATCACAGGCTGTGTCGCTGTGAAGTGATGGACTCTTCATATCCAGTTCATTTTTTTCTTCTTTTTTGCTATGTATGTTATATGCACTGATACTGAGAAAAAAGAGTAGGAAATCCAAATTGACTTTGTTTATTTCTTCAGGTTTTGAAGGCACTGGACCACACATAGCCAGCCAGCCAGCTGGGTGTCAGTGTGTGCGCGAGTGACATCATGGGTGCATGTGAATTCAAATGGACTGTTGTGAGCTTGGTCCCATGCTGCCATTGTTGCATGAGTTGTCAAGGTTTTGAACCATTTTAACAGGTATCACTCTTCACTGAACAAGTAACTTGCAAAGGCATGGCTTGTTTATATTGTTGAACTTTTTTAAGCAAGTAACCATGAGCACCACCCTCGATGATCCAAGTATCTTAATTTACAGTAGTGATAGAGAGCGATATCTGCCATGTGATCCATTTTTGGAGTCATCTGAATAGAATTCATGTAGATAGCAGTCTCTGGATTTCTCACATTATTGAACACATTTCTAGCTATAGGGTTGCATTTAAAGGCAGTGTGTTCCCTTGAAAAAGGGCTTCTGGCAATGTTTATTATGTTTTATAAAGTTGCATCTTTATAAATGAATATAATGGACAGTAGATTATTAGGGTAACGATAGCAATGAAATGATAAGAAAGAAAGTAAAGAATAATGAAATATGCAACATCACATCAGCAGAGCAGCCTCTAACAGCAAGAGCGGTCCGAGAAGAGCGAATGTAGGAGAGATGGAAAGAGTGCGACTAGTTGACTCCTCAGTGTATGGATCATGTGCAGGAGAAGGGAAGTAGGCAATAGGCTGGGGGTAAGGAGCGGGTTGAGGAGAGTTGGATGAAGGAATGGTAACGGCAATAGGCTTGGCAGGCTGGGGTTGGGGAGAGTTGGATGAAGGAATGGAAGCGGCAATAGGGGGCTGGGGTTGGGGAGCAGGAGTGACAGGGACAGGAAGGATGGGCTTGGGCGAAGGACGAACAGGATTGACGGGTTGGGCTGAAGGAACAAGAGCGATGGGGGTCTGGGCTGAAGGAACGGGGGGCTGGGCTGAAGGAACAAGAACGACAACGGGGGGCTGGGGTGAAGGTGAAGGATCGGAGGGATTAGCAGGCTGGGGTACAGGGGGCTTAGGAAAAGGAACGATGGGGAGGTGGGGTAAAGGAGCGACGGGGAGCTGGGGTACAGCAGCGACAGGGGGCTGGGGTGAAGGAATGACGGGGAGCTGGGGTAGAGGAGCGACGGAGAGCTGGGGTACAGCAGCGACAGGGGGCTGGGGTGAAGGAACGACGGGGAGCCGGAGTGAAGGAGCGACGGGGAGCTGGGGTGAAGGAGCGGCAGGCTTAGGGTAAGGAAAAAGATGGAGAGGGGGCTGGGGTGAAGGAAAAAGAGGGACAGGGGGCGGGGGTGAAGGAGCGGCAGGCTTAGGTAAAGGAAAAAGAGTGACAGGAGGCTGGGGTGAAGGAGCGGCTGGCTTAGGTAAAGGAAAAAGAGTGACAGGGGGCTGGGGTGAAGGAAAAAGAGGGACAGGGGGCTGGGGTGAAGGAAAAAGAGGCACAGGGGGCTGGGGTGAAGGAGCGGCTGGCTTAGGTAAAGGAAAAAGATGGAGAGGGGGCTGGGGTGAAGGAAAAAGAGGGAGAGGGAGAGGGAGCTGGGGTAAAGGAAAAAGAGGGAGAGGGGCCTGGGGTGAAGGAGCGACGGGGAGCTGGGGTGAAGGAGTGAGAGGGGGCTGGGGTGAAGCAGCGATGGGGAGCTGGGGTAAAGGAGCGGCAGGCTTAGGGTAAGGAAAAAGAGGCTGGGGTGAAGCAGCGACGGGGGATAAAGCAGTGAGAGGTGAAGCAGCGGGTTCGGATGAAGGAGCAGAAGCAGCAGGGTGGGGAGCAGGAGCAGGCATGAATGTCGGCCATAGCGAATAATGGGTGTTCGTTGGTGGCGCAGCGATGGTAAATCCGATGAGGAGGAAGAATGAAGTTAATCTCAACATTGGTCGGGGAATATAATAATGCGAGGAGAATGGAATGGTATATCTATAGAACAAGAAGAATATTGGTAACTAAATCATAATCAAACAGTTGAAACGTTTCAATTCAATAAATGTCACAACTTGGAACTCATCAAAATCATATCTTGAAACTCACTTAAATCCCTTCTACCAAAACCAATAAAATCCAAAATGCACTTTGAATCCCAAAAAATCAACTTCGTAAGATAAATAAAATTCTTACATTTTACAATTCATTTAATTTAAATTTTGTATTTATCAATGCGTTTTAAATTCTATGCAGAATGCATTTCATGTTTTTTTGATGCAGAGTGTCAAATATTATTCAGTACAATTAAAGTTGAGCAGACATGTACATGGGGGGTTTTAATTGTGCATTTTATTATGCATATAATAATATTTTAAAATAATATACTTTTTAGAAATAATGAACTGAAGTTTATAAAATAATAAGAATTGAATTGTAATTTAGAGGTGTTGGGCTGTGGAAGTGGAAGTAAATGAAGGAGATGAGTAATATCTCCTCCTGTTATGTCTTGCCTGCATTTTACAGCAACAAGCTCAGACATCTAACAGTCTGGTAAAACAGTTCATTGTGAGAAAAAAGAAGCCTGGGAGATAATTTCAATGGCATGGATTTATCCCATTGCTTAACATCGCTGCTGCTCCTGCTCCGCCGGCGCTGTGTTTGAGTCAAAGCTGTATAAATGCCCCATTTTGGTTCTTTTGGTTTCCAAGTATTTTTTGTTATCCTTTGTGATGAGTGAAATCAGAGGCACTCTTCCGGACACTGCCAAGCCGTACCCCTTGAGCCCGATGTACTTTGCAGGGTTGTTTGTCATCAGCTTCATTGTTCTAACACCCAAATCTCTCAGAATCTGCATTCATTTACCACTTAGCACTTGCAACCGCTTTCTGCAAGAATTTAACGGGAGAGGAAAATACCTGAGCACCAATACCATACTCTCGTGAATCAACAGGCAACCCCAACTCCTCATTGGCTTCTACTGTATCACGACCATCATCTTGTAAATTATACGCACGAAGCTTATGGCCTAATCCAATGCCCCTCCCTTCGTGCCCACGAAGATAAACCAACACCCCCTTCCCAGCTTCTTCTATTTGTTGCATGGCAAGTGCTAGCTGGTTCCCACAGTCACATCTCGCCGATCCAAATATGTCACCAGTCAGGCACTCTGAGTGCACTCTTACCAAAACATCTTTTCCATCTCCAATCTCTCCCTGCCAAGAATAATATCTCTCAATCACAGCAGACAACTTTTTTTCCTTTTCAAATACTAAATTCTTATCTTTGCTAAGCATCAATTAAGAATCAGAATCGAGTCATCAATTAGCAGTCATTTTAGACTCACAGCAGTATACACTCCCCTCTGCAACAAAATTTATATCACAATTAATTTTAGTCTCACCTTAACCATGGCAATATGCTCTATCCCATCTATGATTGATCTATAGCAATATGCAGTGAAGGGTCCCCACATAGTAGGTAAACGCGCTGCAGAAGACCGTTCAACTAGTTTAGCTCTCTTCCTTCGGTATCTGCAAGTTGCAATTGAAGTTAGAATAACTATTTTTCCCTGAATATCACAGTCAGACTCAGAAAACAAACAAGAACTCCAAAATGGTCACTTTACATGTGTGAACAATACCGTAATATAGTAGTATTTAAATGATCCAGCGATAAAATATGTTCAAGTTCTTTAAATGCAGTTTCGATGATTTTGAACAAAAAATTATTTCGGAAAATTTGCATAAAACATGCTTCCTGGTAAGATAAGAAGATGATTGCTGACCTAATTAAATCAGCAATAGATATAATTTTCAGGTTCTCCTGTTCAGCAAACTTGCGAAGCCTTGGTAACCTCGCCATGGAACCATCATCATCCACAACTTCGCAAAGAACTGCAACAGGATCTAGCCCAGCTAGCACAGCAAGATCAAGAGAGGCTTCTGTGTGTCCTGCTCTTTTTAAAACACCACCCTCTCTATATCTCAATGGAAAAATATGCCCTGGACGGTTGAAATCCTCAGGCTTCGAGTCCTTGGATGCAAGTGCCAATATAGTTGTTGCCCTGTCACGAGCTGAAACACCCGTGCTTGTACCATGCTTTGCATCCTGCACAAGTGCTGCACACACTGAGATGATTCAACGGCATAGTTTCAAAAAAAAAAAAAAAACATTATGCATATCCCTACAAACGTTGTGCCACAAATAAACATGGTCTTTCAACCAGCAAACCAAAAAGCCTTAATATATAAAACATGATCGACAATCCTGAAGTGGATTTGCCACCCTAAAAATGAAGAGGTCCAACTGAAAGAAATATATTTCAGCATGAAGTGAACATAATGATTAATGAGTCAAATTTCACGATCATCATTTAACTGCCCTAAAAAGAAATTCTTAGTTTACCTTTGTAACTTTAGAGTTTCGAGTCACTACAACAAATGGCCACTTTCATTCAACCAAACGAAGCCCCAAGACAACAAACAACCATCATTGAAATAGTGAAAATATAAAATAAACAATTCCCATAAAATCAACTCACCACTGAAACTGTAAAAGCAGTAGTAAGTTTCTCCTCATTATCTTTGTGATTTATCATTTGTGGAAGTTGTAATCTCTCGAGATCTTCACCTTTCATGCTCACACAAACTATCCCAGTTCCATGCCTTACAATAAAAGCCATTGCTTCAGGAGTTGCCATCGACGCTGCCATTATCAGATCTCCTTCATTTTCGCGGTCCTCATCATCTACAACTATGACCATCTGTCATGTCAACAAGAGACTATCAAGCAAGATATCAAAAAACACACAACTCGCACTAAAATGCAAACTCTCTACAAAAGCATTACAAACCTTTCCTTGCCGAATATCTTCGATTGCCTCTGGGATAGAGGCAAAACCTTCTGTTGGTCTATCCAAGTCAAATTCATCATTTTCAACTGGGAACCCATTAGTTGTTGGGATAGTGTCCGCAGAAAGAGTCCCAAACGCTAGAGCATCAGGCTGCACCTCAATCCCAACCGGCTCATCTCTACCGAAGGCACTATCTAAAGAAGTACTACTTCCATTAGGATATGATACCAAATCACCCTCGCCAATGACAACTTCTGCTCTAGCAATGCTCCTCCCCTTGATACCCTTCGGTTTCTTATCCACCGAAAAGATATTTGCAGTGCGCAATCCTTTCAAGCTATTTGAATTTTTGATTGCCCTACAGAAAAAATATTATACGTCAGCAATCGGTCTAAGTATCCAAAACAAGCACATTACGTACCATAATACAAATTCCAAACAGCAGCACTTTTTGAATTCTAAGTATCCAACATCAAACCATAGTTAAGATCTTCAATCGTGGTTACAGAATTTGCCATACCCTAACAAGAAAAAACATAATATTTCCTGAATCAACATCATCTAAGAACCTGGATCTAGTGCATACAAATCTAAATCTAAATCCAAAACCAAACCAAATATCAAGCTAAACCTAACCTAATACAATTACTAACGGCCTCAACTATCAATTACGGACGCGAAGCTTACTTGAGATTCATCGATACAGCAACAGCAGCGTTAGGGCAGTAGGCATTGATAGACGCCATAGTCCAGCAACTAACAACAAAAGACGGTGAAGGATACCTGCTAACTCAACCTCTCCGCCGCCAACCGGAATCGTATCAGAATTTTTTCCGGCGACGTTCGAAGCGATAGAGGATGAGAATGAAGAGGAAAAAAGCCACCAAGAAATGAATACTAGAAGAAGCTTTAATAGCAGCTTACTTCCGCGGTGACGGAGCTTGAGAAAACAGAATGTCTTCATTGGACGATGTTAATGACGTGGCGAAATTGACCAATCGAGTTGGAGGATTGATGGATGAGGCGTCACGGTCAGTGAGATTAATGTTCAATCGCCGCCTTGTTTGACCCGACCCACCACCCGTTCCTACCGTCAGCCCAATAAAAGCCCACAATCAGCCTACAGATTTGGCATCTGCAAATCATGTCACGCCACGTGTCATGCTCCGCCAAAACAACCGACAGTGCAAAGAAAGAAAGCAAAACTGTAAAAAAGACAATTCAGTAGCTGACACTTGAAAATGTAACAAAAGTTATCATCCAGAGCATTGTAGGAAAAACCCTATGCAGGTTTGATGGACTGGAAATTTGAGCCGTTGATTTAGTGGCCGCGCATGAGTCCGTGGAAGTAGCCACCAGTCATGATAAAGGAAACAACAGACAGGACGCCGGCTGGAAACACCTTTCCTGACTTCTTAAACCGAGATCCCATAACTACCAAAAGTGCAGCGGACAGACCTGTACCAAGGGGAGATTCACATTTAATCAAACATATAGAGTGAATGCTGCTAAAAAGAGTATTACAAAGATAGCCATGAGTGCAACACTGCCTTTTACTTGACCAACACATGTCACCTGACATGTTTTGAAACACATAACATGAACTCTGAAATCAAAAAGTATTTGAAACGGATAAGAGCTATACCTAAACCAACAGCTGATGCCAAAGCCGGTCTCACGGGAAGTTGAGAGTACACGACGAGGAGTAAGGAAGCAGATATTCCACCTGCTGCAAGAGACTTCAAGCTGCCACTCTTTAAGTATCCCATTAGACCACCCACTGTGAAATCAATGACAAGCAGGCAACACGTGAGATGTAAAAAGAAGCGTCCTGCACAAGTGCCAATCCCTCAAAAAAAAAAAAAAATCACTGTTTCAAAATCTTCTTCTTTTATTTAACAACTCTATTCTATACATAGTTGTGTCAAAATTATCTTGTTCATAAGGTAATCCAACTGGAATCAAATAAGCCAGAAAAGTTTGGTTTTTGTCTTCCCAAATGGACATTGTAGACCTTATATTTTACATACTACCCATAACCCGATGAAACTCCAATTCCCAGGTTCATTTTAGCAACCCAATTCCCGTAACTTATCACACTAATGTTCGATACTGATACACCACATTCATTCAAGGCATTCCAATGAACAACATAATATCTACCGGCGCAAACCACCCTACAATAACCAATCACTATTAGCCAATGCACCGCCTTACGACCAACAATCAAAATGGCTCGCTTAGTTTTTATAGCATAAACAAGCAACTACATAATTAAGCGGACAACTTCCAACACAGGCAATGTGAATTAAAATCACAACAAAACTTACAGCCAACAAGAGCAGCATAACCCAGGGTCAGTTTCTGCGACATGGACATCCCTTTCTTCTTATTCCCCGCCTCTTCCTCCTCGTTACCTTCTTCATCATTTCCTCCACCTCCACCGCCTCCTCCATAGCCTTTTCCGCCTTTGTCGCCGCCATCATCTCCGCCGCCAACATCCAGCTCAATTCCACTCCTCTGGCCTTCCGAGGGCTCAGAAAACACGACCGGAGCACCCGAACTGGACACAACGGCTGATATCCCCTTCCAAAACCCTAACTCCCCTCTCCATGTAGCTGAACGAATTCCGATCGGACACAGAGAGTTTGAGATTGCAGAGTTGACTTTCTGCGGCTTGATCCCTGAGAGAGACTGTGTACTGAGATGGGCTCGGACGTGAAGCAGAGAAGACTGAGCGATCAACATCTGAGCTGCCATTGTCGTCCAACAACGATGTTCGGTAGCGAGCAGGAATTTAGAGAAAATGGAACGAGGGAGGAGGCATTGGGCTTTGAATCGCTGAGCTAATCTTCTTAGCCCAAACACTTCTAGGCCCAATGGGAAAGCCTGCAAATTCTACGTTCCCCCTCAAAACTCTTAAAATATATTTATTTTTATAATTTAATATGAAACAATTATAAATGAAGATCATCTAATACAGAGAATACGCACACATGTATCCGCATCTTCCGATGCACGATGGTGAGGAATTTCTGCGGAGCTATGCCTGGATTCGAATTCAGAGACTTTATATTGCTTTCAGAGCATAAATAAAAGGATGGGGAGGCCAAGTAACCGGCAACTCAACACGATCAGATACGAGGGGGCTTGCTGTTGCTACACTAGTAGCCTCAACTCGGACTCCTGTGAGACAGAATATCAAAGCCAAAAGTTCAGTACTCAACAGCCTAAGCGGCTTTTTATATTTCTAGGACAAATCATATGCAAGTAAAGGAATGACGCGCCATGATAACGAGACAGTGTTTTCAACTAGAAAAATTGAGAGCTGTAACTATTAGACTGTGTATGAGCTCTAACAATTGCGAGGACAGAGAAACAGGAAGATGATGAAGTGTGGATACTCTGGGAGTGAAGCCTCAACCAAAGCCTAGAGTATAATACTCACTGAAGTATAGATAGGTAGATAATATTTCATCATAAGATTTTGAATCTTACCAATGAATCAAGTTTTCAAAGCTTCTCCAGTATGCCAAAAGACTCAACTGCAGGATGGTCCACCCAAGCTGTTAAGATCCGGAAATGTAGCCATTGATTTCAACTTCTCCAATATCACTCTTTCTTGTTTGATATCTAAGTGCACACAGTTAAGGAACTTTTTCATCAGAGGTCAAATAATCAAAGGTAATAAAAAAAAAGTTAGCCTTGCCTGAAGATGCTAATGTCCTTCATCTTGCAACTTCTGCGTGTACTAATACCAGAAACGTATACATTGTGTGACTAGCCATTCACTGGTAAAAATTTCAGCCATTGACAATAACCCGATCACAAGTAGGAGAATGTAAGTTGAGCAGTAGCAGGTAAACTATAAATTACTCAAGAAAGGGAATGGCTTAAAATCCCTTATGACCCACAAATGAGGAAGCACTAGCAAGATAAAGTGGAAAAGTGATGTTTTACAGAAATAATAACTGGTGTTTAAGCAAATTTTGTAGTGTGTAGTGTGCGCAAGGGACACAGAGAAAAGGATACATTCTTCATCAGGGGATTCCGTGAAATTAGAATGTAAGGCATTCCCAACACTATCCACCACAGCTGAGGTAGTCATGGATGATTCAATACATAAAATAGCTGTAATGGCATCTAAGCGGGTGACTTCATTCCTGAACATAAGCCTGGCATGCGCTGCAACATTTTAATAGGATGAGGTCATGGCAACATAAAAATTTATACAAATCCATTGTATGAGGGTAGGCAACAGTAGACCTTGAGCTAGGCGTATCAAACTTTCGAGCATGCGCACAGTTGTCCGTGCTGTAAAGTTAGGCTTAGCAACTGAAGTGACTTTACCTTAAGGCAGACTAATACTGCCAAAAATATGCACTAATGTAAAAAACCTGCATTTTGAATGGCTGTTCTTCTTTGTAGCTGATAATAGCACGAAATGACATTCTCAGCTTCCTTCGAAAGAACTGGCTTGAAATATCTTTTCACAAAGTGAATATACCTGCGTATCACTTTCAATTCAGAATTATTTTGAAGAAGTGGAGTACTTCGAATACTAATAATAAACAGCATTGAGATCAATTAAGCACCCACATCAAAAATCAAGTTTAGCTTGCATGTAATATATGTTCCCTGTATTGTCTAAATCACCCACAGATACTATTAATAAAATTCAACAAGCATCTCGCCTTATTTTTCAGAATGCAAGAGACTAAGTCATTTTTAAATGAAAAAAGAAAAATGTATAAACCATGACAGCTCTTACTCACTCCCATTGACAAAAACATCTACAGAAAAAAAAAAGGGAAAACAGCTGCAGAAAATACAGCTTGATGAGGAGTTTCATATTCAGGGCTTTAAGCTAAAACCAGAATGCATCTCATATCAAAAGCTCTAAGCAAGTTTCCTCAGGCGATGACCAAAAAGATTAGTGGTAAAAAAAAATTCATAAAAATCAATGCTTCAAAAGATGCCTAAATCTAATGGAGCCAATCCATGAAGTTACAAGCATTAAGCAAACACACGTTCCGAACACTTTCTAACTATAAGGCCAGAGTTGTTACCGCCTCAGCATAGGAAGTGGCCAGGTTGTTATTAGTTCTTCATCATGTTTCCCATCAATTGGTTCCCCTTGCTGATCAATAAGATTTCAATTCGTAATTAATTGATTGATCATAATAAATAGTAATCAACTTGAGTGCATAAATTATCATTACCTCTGCTAGAATATGAGAAGAGACAACTTCATCCCATTCTGGGTTTTTTGTATCCAATAGGACAAGGACAATGTCAAATCTACTCAGCAGGGGTCCGGATAGAGTTGTGTTGACAGAAAGAGCTGTCATTGATCAATCAAATAAAAAGGTTGAAATGTGGGGTGAACGGGACATGAAAGGGATAATATTGTTGGGGTGTTAGTAAAAATGGTATGGAAAATAAATGGATGCGGTACATTGATTAGGATCATATTGTCCTTTAGGATTCGTGGCGCCAAACACAGTTGTCTTGGTACTAAGAGTTGTCACCAAGCCTGCCTGCAAAACAAATAAAAAGTACATTATTGAGCAACAGTTTGACCGATCAACTCTATACATCATAATAATTAATTTGCTGCTACCTTGGCAACACTTATAGTCTGCTGCTCCATTGCTTCATGTATGGTAGCTCTGTCGTGCTCTCTCATGCTGTAAAACATAACATTAATACATTTTGTAAGGGTATGAAAAAATAATGCTGACTACTTCCAACTCAATGAAATTTTCAAGCAACAGTAGTCAGTCAGTACGATAGTCACCTCAATGAATATTAACAAAACAATATCAATTTGACTAATAAAACTTTTTAAACTGATTCAAGCCACCTAGTACATGTTTTGGAAAGCTATACAAAGATTACAATTGACTAGATCTCAAGCAGGTCAGTAACAATACCTGTCAAACTCATCAATACAACAGAGCCCACCATCAGCCAATACAAGTGCCCCAGCTTCCAGCATCCATTCCCCTGAATAATTCCACAACAGAAAATGATTAAACATGATCATAATGCAGATAACATTGGTGCTAGTAACAGTACAGCATGATTTAAAAGCCTGGCGTGCAACTCATTGACATGGGCCTTTTTAATTATAAATTGAAAGATTGAACTAATTAAAAGTAGTTACTCATATCACACATAATATCAACACTATCTTTGTGAAACTACTAGTGCACTAAGAGCATAAATTAGAAATAGGGAATACCTCCATCCTTTACAGCAGTAACAGTCAGTCCAGCACTTGTGCTTCCTAATCCGGTCGTTATGACAGATCTATTGCTCAACTTGGCAGAAAACTTTAGGAACTGCGATTTTCCAGTGCCTGTGAGGGAGCCACTTGTTATGCTCACATTGCAATAAAAAGTAAAATAATTGCTTTGAATTTCTCCATATTAGATTTCAGAAGAAATCCCACATGTAGTTTCATCATGAGCTACTAAACACAAAATAATTATGTGTAAGCATTACCTGGATCACCAACTAGAAGCAAATGAGACTCCCCTCTGATTTTTGTTCCAGATGCATCCACATGTTGCACACCTCCAATGAGTGTCAAAGCAACTAGGGTCATACAACAAATGGCACTGGCTTTCAGTTCACAACAGGACAAAAATTTGCTTATAAAACAAGGGACATACACCAGAATCGATATCTTTAGTAGACTATTTCTGAAAAGAAAAAAACACTGAAAGTAGAATAACTGAAATGTAAAAAAGTTCCAGACCTGAAAGCTTCACTGTGAACAATCCAAATACTTGTGGGCATATAGCCTGTAAAATCACATTTCTCCCTGTAAAAAAATATTGGAAGACAAAACATTACTACACGGCCCATATCATGTGCCGGTATGTAGTCACCACCAACAAACCTGAGAGGGACACAAATCTAATATAAGAAAATGCGAGAAAATTAACATGCCATTGATCTCTCAATATAAGAGTAGTGAACATAAATCAATACTTGAATCAACCAAGGCTTGCCTTTCAAAGGAGCATCTTCATAGTCTGACCAGAACTGCTTGAACTTCGTTATAAAATCATCAGGAACTTCGATTTCTAACTTCTGCTCATTTGTTCTCCTAAAACAGCGGAATTGCATTAATGTAAAATCACTTTTGCAAAGTACTGTTCTGCTAGACAAATATCAATTGACTCTTAGTGACACCAATTTCCTGGCAGCAAGTAAAAATAAGAAGATAAACTGAAAAGAAGTATCTTCGAAAACATTCATCTTAGGCAGATAAATGCGTCTTTTTCATGTCCCGCGGTTAATAAAACGATCTAACAACTTGTACATTCCAAGATTACATGGTGGAAGACATAACCCCCTACTTGGTGTTCACTGTGATCAATAATATCATACATTAAACCCTCAAGAGAAACATTCATGTCTGCTTACCTCACGTGATTAGCAACAAACACTGGTTCAAGATCACAACGAACATCCTTCAGATCAGGAGACCACTTTGCGGTCAAGTACCCAGTAGCAATTACGCCATCTATATACTTAAAAAATTAAACATTAATATAAATACACTGAAGAAAACAGTGTAAGTGTGAGTCCAGGATGAACCAAATGCGTACCTCCAGCTTTAGCTTTGTCAACAAGATCATCCTTCAAAATGATACACACTGAACGAGGGATAGCCCCAACATCCAACAGCTGTGTGTTTTCTTGAATTTTGATTTCCTGATAGTCATGGCGAACTACACTTCCTTCAACAATCTTGAAACTAGTACCTGTACACCTCTATAAAAGATTGCGGTGATAAGTAATTACCACCCAAGATGATGATCTCACAGATGCTTACACGAAGATACAAGTCCCTAAAACGAATTATTAATGCCCAGAAATAAGAAATATGTACGAATGTCAATGATAAATTTAGGATGAACCTGAGATGGACATGTAGGTGGGAGTACAATTGAGTTCCTTGCTTCTAGCTCAGGGAAGACAGGGAAGCTAGGCAAGAAATGAAAAACTAGTTGATTGGTGACAGAACAAGATGTCATCATATGTCAGCTATTTATTTAACGTATGCGAACTAGTAAACTGTTTTTACACGAACTGATATGCGAACAATATACAAATAGAGACGCCAATACCTTAGTAAAAGCAAACAATAACCCTGAAAACCTTTGTCACTCTAGAAATTAGAACATAAGTGATCTGGTGATCTATATAACAGAAAAGACCAATTCAGAGAACTAAGTGAACCAAGTGAACATTTCACCTCCAATAGAATGACCATGCAGAAAAACATAAGAGGTACAAAGAAAAGTAAATGTAGTGCAGGAGAATGCACCTCCCCTTGCACACGCTGCACTGATATTGTCTTTCTCCCTCCATCATCTTCACCAGTCCAGATCGAATGACTGTTCCTTTCAGAGTCAAAAGGATACCATGATGCTTAACTCTCACCTTCCCTATGCTTGGAAATGTCCCTTCAATGTCCAAATCCATATTAATCAGCAACTGTAAACATCTCATCATCAAGTCACAAGAATCAAAACCTGCGCATACCAGGAAATTCCAAAGGAGAGCCACTAATATTGACGCGAACATGAATATAACTTTTCCTTGTCGCATCTTCACAACCCTTAAAATCCCCAAGCATAATCACCTGGAACAAAACCCTAAACCCTATCAAACCTCCTCCCACTTCATCACCACGATAAAACTCAACCTACAAATTAAAAAAGACTCCAAAACACATACATGCGCCCAAACAGCTGCATCATCCAACATCCGCAGATACCGAACCGGCCTGGAGTAAACAAGCTGCGCTAAATCAGCATCGTAGTCCAGCAGAATAGCGAAACTGCAATCGGAAGTCGTCGTAGGAAGACACTCAGGAACAACAAATCGGATAAGAAACGCAAGAGATAGAAACAAAATTGACAAAATCGGAAGCGGAAATCGTACTCGACTTCGAGAGGATAGTGGATGCGAGGGTCTGGCGAGAGGATGATGGCGCTAAGCTGTTCGCGGAGGGATTGGAAGCTGAGGAGGAACTCGGCGAAGGCTTTCGTGATTGAGTTCGCAGTCGCGTCGTCTTCCTCTGGAATTGCCGCCATTGGTTTTCAGCTCCAGCTCCACCCCGACGCTCGTTCAATAAAATGATACAATTAAATAAAAAGTCTGCTGTTCCGTTTTCTCAGTTTTGGCGGGAAAAGGTTTGAGCGGAGGGACAAGGAAGAAGAGCATAGAAGCAGAGTTGGCTCAGACAAAAATTGAGAATGTTGGTAACTCGAGCTGACTGGTAAAGCTGAGTGAAAGCAATTCACAATGACATTTCCATGCACTGAACTGGGCAGCAGAGATCAGTTGTGGCAAAGCAGAATATAAGAATAATAACTACTGGAGCAATAGAAGTGTTGTTATACAGACCATCAGCTCATCGTCGTAGGAATTCAAAGACATCATAGGAGACACCAAGAAGGACGTGAATGGATGAGAATGAAAAAATATCTCTTGTTCACAAATCAAGATGACGTCCTAGGAATGAAATCACACGACGGGGACATAACGACTCCACTCCAGTCAAAGAGAAATGGACAAGACATACAACATTATTACAGCGGAGGAAGCCACAGCTGCTTCAGCATTACTCGTCACCCTTGGATGCATCCTTGATCTCGGTCTCGTCATCCTACATACGTATAGAGAATGATTATCACAGCGGATGAATAAACAATTCTCGAAACATATATGAGATGCGATGAAAGAACAACGTAGAACACAAAGAAAACTAGATAGCATTTGTACCTGCATATCTGAGGTCCAGAGAGTGAGATTGTCACGCAGAAGCTGCATGATCAGAGTACTGTCCTTGTATGACTCCTCGCCAAGTGAATCCAGCTCCGAGATGGCTTGGTCAAAAGCCTAATTAAATAAATGGAAGACAGGCACCATATATCAGAGCATGTCACAGGTACAAAGTAAGAATGTAATTGACACCACCCTTAATCACTACTGAGAGACAAAGCAACAGATTGATAGTCCAAGACAATTCAATTATCTCGACATCAGCTTCATCGGAGTTAAACACGGGAATAAGCAACTCGTCAAAACATGATACCAAAGGTTATTAAATGATTTACCTCCTTAGCAAGGTTGCATGCCCTGTCGGGGGAGTTCAAAATCTCATAATAAAACACTGAGAAGTTCAGAGCAAGCCCAAGACGAATCGGGTGAGTTGGTGCCAGATCCGCATTAGCAATCTCCTGCAACATAACATTGTTAGCAACAGAATCATTATATCAACTCAGCAACAGCAACTAAGACCAAACGAAAAGCCATTCGACCAAGGTTAAACATACGTCAAATTAAACAGTTCAACGAGATCAACATCAACAATTACTGCACATCAACATCATATTCAACCATTTTACTCAAAATAAAGATAAAATCAACCAATCAAAACTGATGATGGAAAATCGAGTCCCATCCACAGATCCATGGATATCAATAGCATTCAAACAACAAAACAAAGGCCAGAGACAGACCTGAGCAGCCTTGTACGCATTAAGAGTATTTTCAGCAGCCTCCTTCCTCTCATCACCAGTCTTAAATTCAGCTAAATACCTATGATAATCCCCCTTCATCTTCAAATAAAACACTTTCGAGTCACCAACCGAAGCCGATCCAATCAGTTTCGAATCCAGCAGCTTCAAAATCCCCTCACAGATCGACGAAAGCTCGCTCTCGATCTTCGCCCGGTACTCGCGGATCGTAGCCACGTGTCCTTCGTTTCCGCGGCTCTCCTCCTTCTGCTCGATCGACGAGATAATTCTCCACGACGCACGACGCGCTCCGATCACGTTCTTGTACGCGACCGACAGCAGATTCCTCTCCTCCACCGTCAGCTCTTCGACGCTCGGAACCGCGCCGGCTACCTTCTCCATGAACTCCACCATCTCCTCGTAACGCTCGGCCTGCTCCGACAGCTTCGCCAGGTACACGTATTCCTCGCGCGAGTGCGACGCCATTGACTCTAGGGTTTCGAAATTGGGGCTGAGAAAATGAATTTCTGGGTTTTTTTTTTTCAACTGCAGAGAGGAGAGAATTAAATGCTCACGCATCCATATTCAATGAACCAGCCACTCCTTTTATACCACAAACATCCTCATTACGACGCCGTTTCGTAACTCTTCTTAAAGACCCTCGTATTTACGAAAAATGTCACTATACCCTACTAAAGAGTTAAAATCGCAAAAAAAGACAAAACTAGTTTTATTAATTACACTTAGATCCTTGTACTTTTAAAATATACTATATTGGGGTCTTGATTTGGTTAAGAGACATTTACAACCCTCATTTGTAACTGTCTCTTTAAACTCTCATTTGTAACTGTCTCTTTTTGAGTTATAAGAATGAATATATCTTTACAACCCTTTATTCTTAAAAATGCATATCGAGGTTCTTGTCTTTCGTATGTTACAAAAATAAAGAATCAGGAAGTAATTTACAAGATGAGATAAGTATTTGAATATATATTTTAAATTAAATTATATATTTTATTTATTATAATCGTTATTTACTTGAATTATATGTATAGATAAGAAATGCTCAAACTATGTAGATGGCGGAAAAGAAAAATAAGTTTATACACCTCCAATGTTGGAAAGAAGTGAACGCTCATCAAACGTTTCCTCAAACCAAATCAAATACTCCACCGTCTTATACATACGAATTTAGACCCTTTCGAAACCCTTCAATAATATGAAGAAAAGAATGACCGAAATAATTCTGGAAATTACTCAAACTGTTATCGTCCACCTGATTTCGACTATTAGAATAATGTGTAATCTTATTTCGGCATCATGTAATCTACTTATTTGGTTTTGGAATTTCAATTCTATGTGAAAAAATGTCAATTTTTTTATTTGATGAATGGTAACGAAAAGTCTTACGTTTAAAACAGATGCACAAATTACAGAACTAGAAAGTAAATGGAAAGTTTAAACTCCTGAATGGATGCATACGTCATCATTTGCTGGATTTTGACAAGAGGACTTCATTCACCAGTGTCTCAAAATTCAAGGAAGATGAACCATTGTCGGTGGCAGCTTCTTCCCCTAGCGTCATCCATTCCTTAGCCCTCTTCTTCATCTCCTTCCCCCTGTCACCCTCCATAAGTTCCCTCACCATTTTGCAGACTTCATCCCTCCTGACGTCATTGTTTATCTCCATACCAACTCCCCATTTACTGCAAGCAGCCCAACAATTAGTCTGCTGCTCTGCAAAAAACGGCCAGCAGAGCATAGGAACTCCTCCCACAATACTCTCCAGCATTGAGTTCCATCCACAGTGGGTCAAAAATCCTCCAACAGATGAGTGACTAAGAACTTGCTCCTGTGGGCACCAACCAGCCATGAATCCTCTCCCTTTCGTCTCTTCGACGAATTCTTGAGGTAAAATGGCTCTGTCACCAGCCACCAAATCAGGTCTGATGATCCAGAGAAAAGGGTATTTGCTATCAGCCAGTCCCCAGGCAAACTCCAGAAGTTGCTGTGGAGACAAAACAGTGATGCTTCCATAATTCACATAAACAACTGAGTTTGGCTTCTGTGAATTCAGCCATGTGATGCACCCTGGTTCATCTTTCCATAAATTAGAACCTATGGATTGCAGAGGGGAGTTTTCTGGGATTTTGTTGATTGAGAGATGGAGAGGGCCAATGGGGAGGATCTTGCTGCTATAAATTTCTGACAGACCATCCAAGAAATCATGTTCCAGAGCATTGAAAGTGTTCAAAAGAATAGCATCAGCTCTGGAAGCTCTTCTGATTACTTGGTGAATAAACTGGAGCATGGAGTCATCAGGATTTGTGGTGCGTAAAAATGAAGGGAGATCTCTCAAGCTTATGTCTCTCATTCCTCGTATGCTGTCTATTCTGGTATTCAAATACCCATCTGTCATAAACCTCTCATCTGCAAAATGCAGTTTTTATTGTGATCTTGTTAGAATGTTCTTTGGAACAGTTTGAAATCTGGGAGTCATACCTTTGGCTGGAATCAAGCCTCTGCTGGTGAGATCAGAGAAATGAGCATAGCCCAGGAAGCCGCATGTGCTGGCAGTCCAAAAAAATGCAACAGGGACGCCAATCTCCTCCGCAGCATCCGCAGTGAATGACATTATAGCATCGGATATGATGCACGTAACCGGAGGAGCTTCCTCCGGTGAAGCCAGAGATTTAGCATGAAGCTCCTCCAGGAGCTCCCTGAATGGCCTCAAGCAAGTTCGGCTGGTGGACTGGCACAGTGCAGGGATGTCCTGCGTGACGTCAGCGTCAGAGGGTGGTAGCCCGTCCGGGATGGTCTGAAACTGGAAATCTGGTAGACCATCGAGGGAGCGAGGACCGTTGGTGTTGAGGAGGCGGTTGTGGTTGTAGGTTGTGTGGACAAAGGTTATGTGGAAGCCGGCGTGGTGGAGGAGTTTGGATATTTTTAGCATGGGATTTATGTGGCCTTGTGCTGGGAATGGGATGCATACTGCATGTGGCTTTTGTTGAACCATCTTTTTTATGAAACCAGACATGTTTCTCTTCTTCTCAGATTGCTGCTGCTGAGTTTTTCATCCAACTAGGCTCATATTTGTAGACAAAGAAGGTTGCTGGGATATAATTTACTAAATTAATTTGGGTTACTTTTATTGACTCCAGTTTTGATTGGTTGGAGCTTGCGGGTCCAAGTTGATGATAGCTTTTCATTTGGAGTTGTCAATATGTGGACTCCAGAAGCTCAACACGCCATTACAGACAGATAAAGATCCTCCAGGTTCCGGGCCTCTCAAGATCCTCCCAGAAGTTTCATTAAGGACTTTTGTTTTGAGGTTTGATAAAAGCTTAGTTTTCTTTTTATGTTTATTTGCCTAAAAAAACATCCTGAGTTTTTCTTTTTGAAATGTTAGAAGCTGCATGACCTTGAATATTCCATTGTGCTCATCTCTCTCTCTCTTTCCAGCTTCAGCATATGCATATTGCGCTGGATTCCTGGACTGTTTTATGCAAAAATTCCAGCACACAGAAAAATCATTGATGGGTATGCATCATAAGTGCAAGAGGACAACAACTTCACCTACTTCCTCCCCCTCCTAGTTTACAGTAATATCTGAACATGGGAAACTTGTCCTCATGTTTTTTGAATCATGACCGTTGAAAATACGTTGACCAGAACAAGTTGATGATGATGATTTGTTATACAATAGAGGTAGATTTTGACGAAAATCAGCCAAGAATCAAAACAGGAGGCTTCCAGACAGCGCATGGAATGTAATTTAACATGGAGAATCTGCTTGAGGAACCCTGCAGCTTCTTAAATCACAGTTGAACAGGTTTTAAGCAACTGTGGGTAATGGTGTTACCTTTGGCTATTTGGAGCTTTGGGCTTGGTGAGGTCAGCAAGTTCTTCAATAAGTTTCCTCTCATCCTTGCTCAGCTTTTTTGGTATCTCAACTTGAACTCTGACCAATTGATCTCCTCTCATGTTGTTTTTGTTCAGCAGTGGAACGCCTTTCTTCGCCATTACTAGAGTGGTTCCTGGTTGAGTCCCCGGAGGAATTCTCAGCTCGGCCGATCCGTCCACAGTTGGAACTTTTTCTGTGGTGCCCAAGATCGCGTCCAGGTAAGAAATCTTGCAGGTGTATAAGATATTAGCATCGTCTCTTTTCAGCACTGGGTCTGGGAGAACATCTATCACCACGAAAAGATCACCAGGAGGGCCACCTCGCCGTCCAGCATTACCTTCTGACCGGACCCTCAGACGGCTGCCTGAATCAACTCCGGCGGGGATTTTAAGGTTGATACGTTTGGATTTCCTCACACGTCCGTCCCCGCCACATGTGTTGCAAGGGGTGCTTGTTTCACCAGTTCCATTGCATGAGGAACAAGTCATTACTTGCTGAAAGACGCCGAGAGGGGTCCTAGCCGCCGACACAACCTGCCCTTGACCACCGCAGGTACTGCATTTAGATGAGGTGGTTCCTGGCTTGGCCCCCGACCCATTGCAAGTTCCGCAAGTGTCTAGGCGTGAAATTTCAATCTCTTTGTCAACCCCAAATACAGCTTCTTTGAAATTCAATATAAGATTGTGAATTTGGTCTTCGCCCTCTGTCGCCGTATTCCGAGATCCACCCCTTGATCTCGTGCCCATTCCATCGAATAGCGTCTCAAACAAATCAAACGGGTTGGTGAAATCCTGCCGCCACATTAAAAACGATCAGTTATATATATTCATCGGCTAAAAATAATTCAATATTTTCTCGACTAAGAGCTTACCCCCATCCCCATGTTCGAACCTTTGAGCCCATCCTCTCCGTATTTGTCATATATTGCACGTTTTTCATCATCTGACAAAACCTGTACGAACATGTTAAACTTGTCCGGTAATAACTATAACTTATTCGGTTACTCATTAAGTGACGCATATCAGAGCATTGTACCTCGTAGGCGTTACTGATCTCCTTAAACTTTTGCTCGGCTCCAGGCTCTCTGTAAGATACGGTATATTATGCTTGTGGAATCATAATTGATGGATGACAATTTATGGCAAAACTTGTTCAAACTTCATCGACACAATGAATGAGAAATAGACATCTATAAAATTTTAGGCTAAACCAACTGCCGATTGTATGAATCATTTTGAAGTTGAAACTGGTTAACTTCAAAATGCGTTGTCCGTGAAACTGGCATTATTTATGTACACTAAAATTAGGACTCATAATACTATCGAAGCTAGGAAAAAAAAATGTGTACTAAATGTAATCCAAAAATACCACGGCATCACACATGGCGTACAAGAAGTTGAACAATTAGAAAATCCACTAGGATGGTCCACAATGTATTAGTGTAAAAAGAATGGGTTTCCGTCAAGAACTTCAAAAGCACTTACTTGTTCACATCAGGATGGTAGCTCCTGGCAAGTTTCCGATACGCTGAAATGAAATAACATCTTAATAACACAATATAAACGGAAATACAAAAATAAATGTCATCCATGAAACTACTACAACAGCTTAGGTCATTCAGTATAATCGTCAAATGCCATAACCATCATATATAAAAAAATTGCCGTGCATAGGCATAGCAAATCAATGCATACAAAGTATTTATACCGACCGCTTTTAATATCTGCTTTGTTGGCACCTTTTGACACCCCAAGGACCGAATAAAAATCCTGTTTGACGGAAGAACAGACCGAAGTTCAATAACTTCCAAACTAATTTATAAACAAGAATAACTCGCATCGAGATGCAAACAACTCACCGCAGCAGCTCGAACAACAAGTCGAGATCCCCTCCGCTGACTCGGCCCTTTACATGGTCTTAAGTTCAACAACGCCTGGAAGGAGTTTTGCGAATATATGTTTGCAGTTGGCAATTTTACACCTCTTACTCTACCCGGCACGCTGCAACCAAAACACAACGAGCAAAACAGATAAAGAAATAACCGAAATCTACTTAACTAATTCATCCTCATTCGATAACTTATTATGTATATCATCCAATCTTTGAGAAAGGCGGCAGTTAAAGGTGAACATTTCAGAACTAGTGACCTCCCGGCCTCCGGCCATATCTCAATTTTTTTGAGGAATAATCACACAGTAGCTGAATTCTCAACACTAAAATGCGAAAGCTCTCGGAAGATAAACATCCTATGTTTCAATCGATTTGCTGAACAGAAACATGAGAGGTTCGAATTCAAATTCAACGCTACAAAAACAAACAAGGACAAGATTCAGAAACTACTCACCAATGAGGGGACACCTGCATTCTACTCAGGACAGAAATCTTCACAGTCTGATGCTGAGCTCCCCAAGGAGCCACACATGGACTTCCACAAGGCGCAACCGCCATTAAAACACACTCAACCAAGATTTCAGCAACTGCAACAAAACCCCAGATTTCAAAATCCAATCTTCAACCACATAGAATACAAAAGACCAAAGATTTCATCAGCCCACCTAACCAGCTTCAAGTCAAATCTGCTGACGATTGAAGCCCAAATGAACAGACCTCTTCCCAGTAACAGCGGAGAATGGTAGACGACCCGAGTGGCGCTCTCTCCTCTTACTCGACTGGCTTACGCGATGTCGATGAGTCTCTAGAAGAATCACCAGAGAGAGAGAAAGGGTTTCAATTTCTAGAATCTCCTGAATATCGTCGGGCTCGTTTTTATCCTCTGCGTCGCGGAGCATTATCGTTTCTTACACCTCAGCGTCCGGCCAATGATAAACTTCTTTTTATTACGAAAGCACCCTCAACTTTTTCATATACAAACTTCGTGAGTATTTAAGTTACGAACTTAAAGGGTAGAATTCGATTTTACTAAATTTCAATTTGGTCCATAATTTGAAAAAGCATTTTGGGCAGGTTGCCTGAACAGCCTGAGTTTCTGGCTTACATGAATACAAAGATACATACCCTGTTGCAATTTTTACAAGTATCTGTAGCTGTTTCGGAAAAATAGAGACAGTAACACAACACACCCTAAAACGATAAGAAACGGAGAAAACAGCGCACGAGATAAATTAGACATAACCGGTGACCCACACTGCTCGAGTGCCCAAGTTCGCAGATTTTATAGTTGGAACATCTCTAAGATGGATTGCCTGTGAATTTTTACCTCCTGAATCGAGCCACGATGCAAGATATGTCATCCTTGCTCTCTCTCATTAAGGCCTCGGCTGCCAGTTGCTTTGATGCCTTTAGCGGATCCTTAAATTTTATAGCGACATCCACAGCCTCTTGATTACTCATAACCTGTGAATTGATTTACGAAGTGAATAAACTTGATGGGTATTTTTAAATGTGGCGTTCGGGAGTGTTCAGCCCTTACCTTCCACAATCCGTCACTTGCAAGGATGAGAAGTTCAGTGTCACGGTCAATGTTGGCGAATTGTATGTCTGGATCAGATCGTAAGTGGGTCTTGAGGTTCTTGTCACCAAAAGCACGAGAAACTGCCAGCTGACCATTCACTCTGGCGACATCTCCTGTAACAAAAGGTCAATTTTTAGGCTAGCATACTTGGTAAAAATGCTAGATGAAGTTCGGAACCGACCTGGCATGTTTGAAACAAAACCGCCTTTTCTCTCAATGCTGCTACGTTCAAAATTGGGCTCGTGATCGATGCTCATCTGTATCGCCTTCCCTCTTCTAGAAAGAACTGCTCTTGAGTCGCCAACATTTGCAACCCATAGCTTTTCTCCATTAATAAGAATTGCTGTGACAGCGGTGGATCCACCTCGGCCCAGATCAGGATTGTGAGACAGAATCGCCTCATCTGTTTGCTCGTAGACTTTTGAAATGGCTTTTTTGGTATCAGTCCAGAACTCTTCCTGGATGAACCAAAACGCGAACGGTTAATAACATCTCGCTTCTCATATCAATAGAAAATATTGTGACGAGAATTTTTCATTCTATCCCTTCACTAGAAAACTCACATCTTTAATGATGTTGTTAAAAAGATTCTTCTGCAGGTAGGCAGGCACATTATCTCCCAAATGGCCGTCGAAGATGGCAAAAAGCCCAAGTTCACGGCCTTGGGACTTCATAAACTTTGCAACATGATAATCCTCCATTGGGTGGTTCGCTTTACCTTTCACTAAGCTGAAACCATACTTGACTGATCCCTCCGGACTTTTCCCCTGGCCATTGCTACACGAACGACCCTTTGCAATCTGTTAAAAAATAAATACAAGACTGAAAGAGGCCAATCCATCATCGAACAGAAATGCACAAGCTCAATGCATGAAGCTGTGTAAGCGGTCAAACTGACGACTAAACACGCATAAATAAAAGTATCGAAATTTTAACTTCTATTCTGTGCGACTGAGTTCAGAATTCAACTTCTAGTAAGGTATGCAATTCTGTTGATGTTCCTGATTAACATCCGCTGGAATCAGTCCTTGCTCGGTATCAATTATCAACCAACTACGAGCCGTTGTGATCTGAAATCTAAAATTACGTCTACAGCCGTGCAACTCAGTCAACTATACACTTCTGAGCACTCCCTAAACATTTCATACCTGAGTATTTCTTGTGTAATTACTCATCAAAAACATCATACGATCAAATTGGTAAGATCATCAACAAAACTAAGCCTAATCAAGATGAAGGGTATGCATAGCTATTGACATCAATCAACCATTCAAACTTTACACATCTATCAAACCCTAAAAATCTTAATTTTACCAGTAAAACCCTCACCTGAGAATACCCAGAACCAAAGCAGCAGAAATTACCCATAACCAAACGACAAAAACCCTAATTCACCACCTTCCGGAACAACCCAACATCAGCCAGTTCCCCACGCATCAACAAGCAACAACCTTTTGCAGCAACTTCGATTAAAAATCCAAACTTTCGCCAAACCTGCAGAAACCCATCTGAGAAAGATCTTCAAAACCCGTGAAACAGATCGGGGATCAGAAATCAGCAAGTGGGTGTGTGGTAATTCAACTCACCGATCATCCAAATCCTCAGAAGTTTCAACCCCAAAAGCCACGCAGACAGAAGAACTTTACAAAGACTTGACTCTGAGCCCAGCGTAATGGATGGTCCAATATATTATACAGCAATAATTATTAAATAGATTGCTGCTCCAATGTAATTAAAAATGTGGTATTCAATGTTTGTGGGTGTGAGAAAGTGATGTGGAAATTGATTTCATGAGTGAGAGAGAGATGGTTGAAACATGGAAAAGGAAAAGAAGAAACTTGTGGCAATGGAGAAGGCCAAAATGGGAAGAAGAAGGGTTGGTTAGATCCTGAGAGCTTAAAGCTCAAAGCTTGCACTTATTGACTTTTGGAGGGTTGCTGACTTGGGTGCTGTTGAGATTATTAATTGCTCAGAGAAAGACTCACATGGTTTGTGGGTTTGGTTTTACTTGAACAATCAGAAAATGGGGTGTTGGAGAAAACAATGATTCCTTGCAAGGAAAAATTCATCACCCAACAACTTTAATAGTTTGTAAAATCTTCATCAATTTGGGTCGATGTTTTTTTTATTTTTTCACTTAAATTTTTAATAAATAAGTCATATTTACCGCTGTTGTAGTAGGATAGTTGCCGGAATGACCGGACCACCGATGGCCACAACGAACGTCTGATTAAGTTAAATACTTCGATTCAGTTCATTAAATTAAATACTTTCATATAGGGACTCAAAAAACTCATTTATGTTATTTCCTCCATTTCCATACATCAAGATATGAACGTTTGGATATCTTAAGCTATGAAATGTAATCTTAAGCTCGAAACGATCTAAGCGGACGTCCTGGGAGGCCCAATTAGTATTTAATATATTACTTAATTAGGATTAATATTAGTTAGGAAAGTCGATTAAAATTTTATTAGGCGATTTGTATTTAATGAATTTATTTAATTGGGCAATAGAAATCAATTGTCTGATTTAATTAGTTTTAGAATTAATGAAATGATTATAAGTATTTATCATAAATTGAAATGTCTAATTGCATATACAAATCCAATATATATATATATGACTATAACCTTTAAACATTTAAGTCAATTATTGATTTAATTTCTGTCAACTTTTTATTTAATTTCAGTCAAATTTAGACCTATTTTTACGATCAGACGATATAATAATTCTTTAACGGTCACATTATATCGGTCTGTTCATTTGAACCATTCAGATTGATCCAACGATCGATTTATATAACAATTGCATGGTTACAGACTGAAGAACATGATACTCAACTCACATTGTTGATGCAAAGATTGCAAATTTGGCTTTTACCTTTTCATGATGAAACCAAGCTCATCAATGGCTTTTGGATGTATGCTCATTAATCATATTAATTAACGTAGTGGAGTGCGCACGACCGTTAGATTCATGGGAAAAGCCAGCGAGGGACAGCAGCCGAGATGATCTCTTGACAACAAATCTCAACCCAAGAAATGGTCAATGCATAATCTGTAACGAAATGCGGAAGGGCCGACCCAACAGAAACCCTGATTGAGTTTCTGTTTCTGGTCCATGAGACGTGTCGGGTTGTGGGTGTCACCACGTGGGTTTCTCTCTCTCTCTCTCTCTACCGATTCAGCTGAGACCTGCAAACCCTATTTTTCTAGTTTGTGAGATTTGGGGGTGGCGCGGTTGGTTTTGAGAGGATGGGGTCGAGGCTGCGGACGAATGGGCTGTGGGTTTTGGAGAGGGAGAGTTTTGGAGGTGGTTGGGGCAATGGGTTGGATTGGTGGGATGAGATTGACAGGTCGGAGAAATGGCAGCAAGGGATCTTCTGGGCTTTATGTGCTGCTTATGCTTCAATCTCCTTTGTCGCATTTGTATGTGTTTTTTTTTTGTCTGTATTTGATTGAGTTTGATGATGCTGAGGTTGTGTTGATTAGAATCTGAGATTGAGCTGATTGTGGTTGAAATCTGAGATTGGATTCGACAAGGATGGAACTTGGTTAGTTATGTTGTGTGTTTTCAGGTGGAGAGATATAAGAATGTATTGCTGTTTCATGGCTTGCTTTTATGTTTTCATAGCGTTGGATTGGCTGTTGATGCGTGCTTGTTGACATTGAATTTAGGTTTGTTGATTTACGCCTAGGTTGCGGCGCTCTCGTTGATGTTTTGAGATTTGAGTTTGAATGCTGCTTGTGATAGGATTGGTTGGTGTAGTTGGTTATGGATGCTATGCGCAGGAAGGTTCATGTGCGCAATAATTGCTGAGATTAGCGTAATGGTCGTAGGGGATGTTAAGATCGAGTAAATGTCTGTCCAAAACCAAGCGCTGTAGCAGACACTGGAGCTCTTTGTTAGGTACTGACGCTGATGTTGTCTTTTTCAGGTGCAACTCATCCGCATTCATTTGAGAGTGCCAGAATATGGCTGGACGACACAGAAGGTTTTCCATTTGATGAACTTCATTGTGAACGGCCGTAAGAAGCTAGTTCTTCATACCATTTCTTCACGTTACGCCACTTTTCGTATGTAGAATAAATGATCTGAACCTTGGCATAATTATTTCAGTGAGAGCAGTGCTATTTGGACTTTACAAGGATGTATTTACTATCCGGCCAAAAGTGAGTGCACGCCTTACTCAGATTCATGTTTTTTGTTTTCTTAGTTACCGCCAATCTTGCGCATCATTTCTAGTTCATTTGAATTTCTTTTGTAGGCTCTCGAGATGATGCTACTCGATCTCCCCAGCCTTTTATTCTTCTCGACTTACACATTACTAGTGTTGTTTTGGGCCGAGATATATTATCAGGTTATTTATTTATTTTGTTATCTTTTTTTTTTCTCGTATGTTCCTTCGCAGCTAGCCCATTGAATAGAATCTTCTTTTTTCGACAGGCCAGGAGTCAACCCGTCGATAAACTCAGGCCTTCCTACTATGCTGCCAATACAGCTGTATACTTCTTACAGGTATGCTCAAGAAATGGCCGTATAGTTCAGCAACTTTCGATGGGAGTCATTTATTTGGCTTGGCCACTAATCGAGCTTCTCCTGATAGGTATGCATTTGGATTTACGTCAGACTAAGCCGATCTCCCATTTCTGTCGAAGTGGCCAAGCTCTTCTTTTCAGGTTCGATCAAAACTTCTTCTTCTTTTTGTCGCTCCGAACTTCTCACTTTTCCCTGTGTTTTTCAGTTGACATTATTCCGTGTTGCTAAAGAGAGCGTAATTTTCATGCGCAGCTGTTTCATTCATCGCTGCTCTCGCATTTTTAGTATATGGCGGGAGGTAACGTCCAACATCAAACTGTAGTAAACCATTCGTCCGCTAGTGTTTTAAGCAAGTAATAAGGATAACTGATAAGTCAAAGCTCTCTCGGATCGTCAGGTTGTTTGTCATGCTGAGACGCTTCCCCATCGAATCTAGAGGCCGGCAAAAGAAGTTAAATGAGGTTTGTCATTAAAGTCTCGAGTCATGAATTTAGTATCGCACTCTTTTAGATTTGAAATTTCGCTGGCAAGTCAAATTGACGGCGTTTAGAATATTTCTCTCAGGTTGGATTTGTGACGGCAATCTGCTGCACTTGTTTCCTCGTAAGATGCTTTGTGGTAAGATAATATTCAAACGTCAAACTGTTATGCAACTTTTGAGGCTACGAGCACTGTAACGACAAGAATTCTTTTTACGCAGGTTGCGCTCTCAGCCTTTGACAATGAAGCCGAGTTAGATGTTTTGGACCACCCTATTCTCAACCTCATCTACTACACGGTAAGCAAAGTTTCCGGCTTATGAAATCCCATAATTTGCGAGCCCCGTGCGATTTTTTTCAGCCTTGTAAAATTTAAGTAACCGGCTGGTCTATAATTTTCTCGACAGTTGGTGGAGATCCTTCCATCTGCTCTGGTGCTCTTCATTTTAAGGAAGCTGCCCCCTAAGCGAATTTCCGACCAGTACCATCCAATCAGATGAACAGCCAAGGCATGATTGATTCATTTTCTCAACCATCTTTTGATGAATCCTTGTCGTGTTTTATTCCAGCTCAGATTTCATGTATATGTTTTTGAACAGGATCACCGCCAGCAATCAAAACTGGTAAAGGCCGGTACCGGACGGACGCCACCAGAAACTAAACCATCTCATCTCCGTAGCTCTGAAGATCTCAGCCTGTACTCCATATAAATTCCTACAACCTCTTGCTTCCAATTCCTCGTTAGTAACTCCAGTTGTTCTTCCCATTGTGAGGAGCATTCTTGTACTCTAAGCATTAAACTCCATGTTTCTTTTTGGACGAGGTTGTCCGGTTCAGTGCAGTCAACAGTTGACTTGGGTCAACTCAAATATAATCATTTGTTAATAAGAATTCGTCTTAAATTTTTTTATTTTTTAAAAATAAAAATGAAGAAAAAAATGGAGAGCGATTGTGAAAGCCTGTAATTTCTATCTTCTGTCCTCATCGAAATCTGCAGCTCTGAACAGCAAACATCTCGCGTCGATCCCCGTGCAAGGGAAGAAAGGGTAGAGTCTGGATAAGATTGGTGGGGCGGATTGGGTGTCGGAATCGGGATAAAGATAGATAAGTTGTGGAGCATCGTCGGAGCTCTGATGGGCGCCACGGGTTCGAAGCTCGAGAAAGCTCTCGGAGACCAGTTTCCAGAAGGGGAGAGATACTTCGGCCTCGAGAACTTCGGCAACACTTGCTATTGCAACAGCGTCCTGCAGGTTCGGATTTCTGTTAAATTTATGGATATGGATGGATTTGATTTCTGGAGTTGTTGTTAGTTAGTGCTGGAGAAAGTTTTTAAAATTGGGGAAGCTCAAGTTTTGAGCTCTGTGAGCTTCAGGCATCTCATGATTGGATCTTGTAAATATTTTGATGTGTGAGGTTGGCTACTTGAGGTGTGTCAAAGCTCCATTTTCACGTCAGCTTCCTTAAATTTTAGTTGAAAGTTCACTTATTTAAGTGGTTAGTTTCAGAGTTGCCGAGTTTCCTTTTCCTTCCAAGTTTTATGTTGCCTTTTTTGGAACAATTTTTAGATTTGCCCCTTCCAAGAAACAAAGTTTATGAAATATGTTGTTTATGAAAATTGTTTCTCAAATGTCCCGTTTCGTTTTCTATTTGGTTTTAGTAAGTTCGAACTCTAAAAAAATGTTTGATTTCGGTCTTAATGAGACCGAATTCATTGAAAATTCTATGAGTGCGGTCTTACAAAGACCGAATTTAAGTCAGAACCGCACGCAAATAATTCAAATGAGTTCGGTCTTTGTAAGATCGAACTCAGAGAATTTCAATGATTTCGGCCTTACCAAGACCGAAATCAAGCATTTTTTGATAGTTCGGTCTTACCAAAACCGAATTCAAAACGAAACGGGGCATTTGAGAAACGATTTTTTAAAAACAACGTTTTGAGATATTTTGTTTTATGAAAGGGGCAAATCTAAAAAATTTCCTTTTTTGTATAGCAACTAGTGTTGCTATAGGTCTTATTGGTTTATGAACTTTTAGTTTGTGATCGATTTTGTGGAGCGTCAGTTATGGAGCAGCGGGTTAGAGGAACTGAATGTTTGAAATGAAGTATGCGTTTTTGTTTTTCACTTTTTGCGTGGAGTAGAATCAGCACTTACGGGATTTGTGGAGTTTTGTTTCGCCGAGTGTGTTATGTAGTGTTGTTTATGTCTGGTTTGATTGGTGACTTTTTGGTTATGTGTTTTTCTTTGTTTTGCAGGCTCTTTATTTTTGTGGCCCTTTTCGTGAAAATTTGTTGAAGTATTATGCCAACATCAAACCAGTGACGGATGCAGATGAGAATCTTCTGACGTGTCTCGCAGATCTGTTCACCCAGGTTTGTGAGTTTGTATTTAAGATTTCAAGACAGTTATAATTTGTTAGTTATGTCACATTAGTCAGTTATGTCAGAGATGGCGATTCCATCTCGTTGTCATCCGGATGTATGTCTGAAATTAGTATTAGCTTTGGTGGTTGTTGGTATCATGTTCGTGCCTTTTCTCTCTTAGACGACATAAATGGAACACGTGGATTCTTTCTGCACCATTTTTTTTTTCGTTTAGTCCAAATACTTAGTCTGCCAGTTTTAGAGATTGCCGTGTCAACTAAGAAAGTTTAACTTGTAGAACATAAGAAATTACTCTCGTTGGTATGTCATATGCAACCTTTTGCACTTCCCTTGTTGTAGGAGACTGCTGACACGTATTGCATATATGCTATAAATATTTCATTAAGATATCACGAGTTATCACGTTTGAATCGATGCAACATTTGGTGAATGTTAACGAGGATTTTAGTGTTGACTAGAGCTTCTTGCTGCTTTCTTAAATTTTAACTGTGTTTCAGATAAGCTCTCAAAAGAAGAAAACAGGCGTCATTGCTCCAAAGAAGTTTGTACATCGAGTAAAGAAAGAAAATGAGCTTTTCCGCAGTTATATGCATCAGGTATTTAATAAATTTCTGGATGAGGATCTGTCTGGATTTTATCTATCTATCTCCATCTCTAGAAAAAGATTACGCAGTTATGAAATAGTTTATGCGTTTACTTGACGACTCAATGTTATGAAATAGTTTATGCGTTTACTTGATGACTCAACCGTCGATTGCTGATTCTAGTCTCGTTCGCTGACATTTGAAGGATGCACACGAGTTTCTGAATTTCTTGCTAAATGAGCTTGCGGAAATATTGGCAAAGGAGGCTGAAGCTGAAAAACCATCACCAGAAAATGCTTCCTCGTCGGAAAAGAATTCAAATGGTATGAAGAAGCCTCAGGAAAATGGAGCGAAGAAGGAACCGGTGGAAACATGGGTCCATAAAAATTTTAAGGTCAACGCACTAATTTAGTTTCAGTTACCTTGTTAATGTTTGGTTCGGGATTTGCTCTCTATACACTAACAAGTCTTTTACTATCTGCTCGCTTTCTATTTGTATTTGATGTTATGAGACTATCGGAATTTAGATGCCCGTTGTTTTTACCATGCAGGGAATCGTGACAAATGAAACGAAATGCCTGTGCTGCGAGACGGTTACTGCAAGAGATGAAACCTACTTAGATTTGAGCCTGGATATTGAGCAAAATAGTTCAATCACTAGCTGCCTCAAAAACTTCAGTTCGACAGAAACTCTCAATGCCGATGATAAGTTCTTCTGCGACAAGTGCTGCAGGTAATTTAACATAACCTTCCTGATTACTTCAAATTTCCATCTCTGGTGCTTGTTTATCCGACAATGCTATCTAAATAACCGAATTTGGAGGTTTCCATAGTGCATTTCGAGTCATTTCTTACTAAAATAAGCAGGCTGCTTTTATCTTGTTTGTAGCTACCAGGAAGCTCAGAAGAGGATGAAGATAAAGAAGCCACCCCGCATACTCGTCATCCATCTTAAACGATTCAAATACATCGAGAACCTTGGCAGATACAAGAAGCTCTCTTACCGAGTGGTATTCCCACTCGAACTCAAACTGAGCAACACAGTGGAAGATGCTGATTCCGAATATTCCTTATTTGCCGTCGTTGTCCACGTGGGCAGTGGCCCTAACCACGGACACTATGTGAGCCTCGTCAAGAGCCATGACCACTGGCTGTTCTTTGATGATGAAAATGTGGAAATCATCGACGAGCCTGCAGTTCAAACCTTTTTCGGGTCTGCCCAAGAGTATTCTAGTAACACTGACCACGGATACATCTTATTCTACGAGAGCCTGGTTCCTGCCAAGAACTCTTAAATCAGAAACCTCGGAGTTTTTCTGCACTGCTGTTTTGATAGCATATTAAGTCTCCATATATGGGATGAGAATCGGCCTTTGTAACAGACATTTCCTGCTGTGTGCGTCTTCTTCTTGCAACATTTTAGGCAGCCTGTAAAATCGGACCAGGTACAGTACCATGAAAACTTGTGTGAAGGAATGGGAGAGAATATAACACTGTGCAACTCCTGCAGAGCTGAGTTCGATCAGACCATGTAGGTCATCCCGACTTGCATTAGGTTGGAGTGAGGAACACTGAGGTTAGCAACACCTCTCCTGCAGTTCTTCCTCAAAAAAGCGTACAAGTAATTGATGATGAGCTTTTTGATGAACCATGAATCTTTCCTCGCCCTGATATCTCCATGGCCCAGAAGATAAACCACGCCTGACTCTTTCGCCTTCCGTATGAAAGAGAGCTCCCACTCGAGACTCTGCTCTGAAGGGTCCTCCTCCGTTGAGGGGACTACCTCCGATGTGCTTGCTTCACCGGTGTAGCCGGCCAGGAGAGGGACACCTAGTGAGTACACACTTCCATTGGGAGCTACAAGAACTCTGGAGGCAAACTCAGCCTCGGAGTCCGAATCTTCATCCCCGTCGCTCTCCAGTGATCTTTCTTGGGCTTCCCTCCTGATGAATTTCTCGAGGCTTTCTATCAGTAGCTGCTCGAATGTCTGGTGATTCTCCTTGCGGACGTCCTTGTAACCATACCTGTAAATTAACCACAATGAGAAACTCTGTAGCCTGACCTTCCCCGGTACACATTTTCTGAAAATAAATTTTCACAAGTTCTGAGTCATCATTACCTGGCGATGCAACGAAAAATGTGATAGCTTTTCGGGCAAACACGTCGAAAAAGGAATCTTTCGCTCTGAGGTACAACAGGAACCTGTACGTACTTTATGCACACAAAAATGATCATGGAGTGGATGGCCGGAAGAGTGGTCAAGAAATGACCGAATATGGCCGGTGTGCCTTTCACAAGCTCGTTATACAGCAATCCGATCCCAGGAGCGCGTATAGTTCCTAAATTAGGGCCAAGCTCGCGCAGTAAATCAGTTGACATCTTCTGCTTGACTTCAGTTTCATATTTGAGCTTGCTCCCGTAGTTCCAGACGAGCATGATGAGAAATACTATAACTGCGAAAACCAGTATAATCCAACTACCGTCGGCTACGCTCCATAAAACTGACGAGAAGAAGGTGATTTCAATCCCCAAGAAAATCACCAGAAATGTCATCACTATGACGATGTGTATCTGCCATATAAGAAGCATAACGATGGTTACTAAGATGGTTGTCATCATCATCACCCCGAGCTCCGCTATGCCTGTAAGGGAGAAAATACAATCAGATGAGATTTTGTATGAAACTTCAAAACGGAAATCGAGTAAAATATGTACCATATGCATTTCCAATCTCATCGATGCTTGAGATGGAGCAAACCAACACTAGGCAAAGAACCAGAAGGAACCAGTTTATCACCGGGATGTAAATTTGACCGATAAATTTTCGAGAGGTGTGAATGATTTTGAGACGAGGGAAACAACCAAGTGCAGTTGATTGTTTTATGCACGAAAAAGTAGCGGTTGTCATTGTTCGGCTAGCTATTAAGGCAGCAACATTAGCAATGATAAGTATCGGCCAGAAAACGCCACCTGCAGCAAAGAGAAAGTATTTAAGCACCGAAAAAAACACATGAAGAAGGAAGTTATCAACGCAAATGTGAATTCTATTGTGAAAAAAACTTTTCATCACAATTCTTATAGAGTCAAATAAGCTTAAGTTCAGGTTACTCGATAATTTACTTGGTATAGAAGAAAAGAAAGCTTGCTCGGCATCAGCTTGATTTTCCATGAGATACGCAGCTTGCCCCAAGTATCCGAGGAGAAGGCAGGGCAGAACAAGAAAGACAAAAGTAAGCTGTCATAGACAAACAAAATGGGATTAACGGGCTACAAGAAAGCGAATACCATTCTTTTATCATAAAAAAATGAACAAATATCAGCTACAGTTTAAAAGATACCTGAACTGATCTCACAGAGAAGTAGCAAAGATCGGCAAACATTGCCTCAGAGCCTGGTTAAATTAATCGATATAATAAGGAAAAATCCTTGTCATTATATTCAGTTGTTAGTTGTTACGAAAGAAAATGAATATGCTGAGAGTCCCATTAAACAGGATTCATACCTGTAGCACACAGAAGGCAGCCTCCCAACGATAACCAAGCCTTTGTCGAGTTCCTTTTGAAGAAATAATAAATGTGAACCGGATTGAATGCCTTCAGAACACTGGTGTCGTATTTCAGAAGATTGTATACACCAATACCCGCCAAGGAGCAGAACCATATAAATAAAGCAGGACCAACCACTAGGCCCACTTTACTTGTACCATATTTTTGAAGACTAAACAAAATCACAAGAAAGGCGACTGATATCATGACCACTTCATCTGCATAGAGAACAAAGAACAAGAAAAAATTTATATTTGGTCATGGTACAAGACTAAAGCGAACAAGCAGGTGGTTTTTTAGCAAGTATAAATTGTCTCAGATGCAAATCTAGCTAATTTTCAGTGAAGAAGATCAACAAGCAGGTAGTTTTTTAAATGATAATCGAACACCTAAACTGAATGCTTCTATAGCTTTATCCCAGTGAATTAGTTGAGTGTTGTCTCACCTTGCTTCACCGCACTTATTCCAACTTTCAATCCACCAACAGCAGACATCACTGCCAGTAAAAGATATAAGAATGTTAGGAGTCGAATTTTGCATATGAATTTCCCACGCATAAGTTTAATAACAGTAAGCAAACACAACATCTAAACTGAAATACGAAGAGCGGCAACACAAAACCTGACATCGCTGGCGTGACAACTCCAACAGCAATCACCATTGAAGTACCAGCAAGCACTAACATCAGAAGAAGTCTTTTCAGCATCAAAGATGCCTCCAAACGCTCTTTAATTTTCAGTGATCTTTCAAGTTCCGCAGATGGAACCTTTAACCTAAAGCTTGATATACGAGCATCAGACGGGAGCTGGTTTGGGAGAAGACTCACTTTAGCATGCCTACAGATCAATGAATATAGAGCAAATGTGCCGCCTGCGAAGGTGGAACAACAATCCTTACATCCTAACTAAAAGCTAAATGCAGATATAACCAAAGAGAGAAATATGAATGCGAGTTCACGAGGTCTACCTTCACCGTCGTCATTAGCCCACAGTACAACAAGAACATATTTAACAAGAGGAATCAATATTAAAGTATATAGCACTAGTGATAATGCTCCTAGTACATCTTCACTTCCATTAATCGGTGCCTTGCTAAACATCACACTGAAGGTATACAATGGACTTGTCCCAACATCACCAAACACAACGCCCAGTGTCTGCAGAGCAAGTAAAGTTTTCCTTCCGATAGTATAATCCTGCAACGCGTATAAATCAGTCCTCACATATCTAACACAAACATGGACAGAAGTATCCCACATACCGATACATGACATAAATGAAATGAATCGAATCGAATCAGGCGCCAAAAGTACAACAATTGTTCTATGCTTCAGTTCGTCCAACTGAAAATATAGACTAAGGAGGTACGCGCGACCTGATACTAGCTGAGATGTTAAGAAGAAATCTAAATAACTTTTATTTCCACTTCAAGAGGATTCAATCAAATCTTCGGAGAGGATTTTTTTAATGACTGCTCATTAATTTTTCTTTTCTATTAAGTCAAATTGCCTGCATATTTATCAGAGTGAGAAACTAGTAGCTACAATCACAATCACAATCACAATCTTCTCCGGATCACTTCCACCAAACTGTAATCTAAATGTCCAAGAAAATCCCACTTCCTGGTCAATCTCACAAACATCATCCCAATACAAACCAGATCAACACAAAACAATACAGAAACCACAAACCTGAAACCAAAGACTCACCTCATACTCATGTCTCTGGGCACCTGGGATCTCCAACGCCTCCACATCAAACGAATCAACACGAGGCCCGGTTCTAATCAACCTCTGCTCCACATTATCATCCTCCAGCTCAGAATCAACCCCTCCACGCTCAGTCACGTCATCATCCTCCTCCTCCTCCTCATCAATCGCTGAATCATCCTCATCCTGGAAAACCCACCTCGATTCCAACGAATCAATCGACCCCAGCCCGCCAGTGCTCTCCCGCTCCGATCCCTCCTCCGCCATCACCCGCTTCACCACACGCCCAGAAATCAACTACGCCCGATTCATTAAACCCTAATTTGACAAGATTCGTTTTTGGACAAAAGGTGATAACCCCATGATCCGAATCGGAGAAAGATCGAAACTTGTAGAAGAAGATGGAGTATGGAATTGTTTTTTTAAGCCAGGTTGGAACCGACCAGCGGATGTAAATCTGGTTCCAAAGGTGGATCTTCAGATTCCTTTGTCCACACTGCCCTTCCCCAGATGTGTATAACTGCAAAAACTTTACAGGGTGTATTTTATTTTATTTATTATTTATTTTTGCTAAAGAAAATATCATGCTCAAATTTAGATCTTTTTTGTTTACATACAAAAAGCATATTATAACTCCACAGAAAATATTAATATTTATTTTATAAAAAATATCTAATTTCAATGGAAAGAAAACACAATTTCATTATTTATTCTTCACCAGTGCATCAATTGTTTTGTGCTTCACCTGTTCAACTAGCTTTGGTGATTTTGAAACAGCAGAAGGCTCTTGTTGCTGCGCTAAGCTTCAGCTACCATGGAGAAAAACAGCGACACACGAGTCCGGGAAAGAATATTTCCAGTTCTGGTCGAACGGTTTGGCACCTGAAATCTAAAATTCCTGCATCATAAGGTCTTGTTATGTATGGCTGCTGTGAGGGACTGGACCAATCCAAAACCAGTACATAACTACATATTCATCTAATAGTGCATATGCAGGATTCATCTTGATGAGTGAACTCAAGTCGCTGTGTGAATAGAAAAATTAGAGTCGCAGCATACGAAATTACACTAGATAGAAGTGCCAGCAATGCTCCCCAAAATAGATCCTTGTGTAGGAAAACAGAAGGAAAAAAAATAACTAATCACAAAGATGAAAGATCTATTGTGCTTAAAAATCATTGCTTCAGGGGAAAAAATTATTATCATGTACAAATAGTAGCATAAAAGTTAGAACATGCCATACTGCATAATATAGAACAGAGAGATACAAGATTTGAGAGAAAATACCAGTAGCAAGATAAGAACTTTATTCCTTTCCACCAAGGGCCTGAATTATAGCTCCGAGAACTTTAATTTCTTCTTTTTTAGCACACAATTCTTCCACGTGTAGCTGAAATACCTCTACAAATGGATCTGGAATGAGTTTAAAAAAAAGAAAGAATTTTCACCGGTTATAAGATGTTAATGCATGTATATCAGGAAAATAACTCATGATTAGTTTCAAAATTTCAGTCCACTAACTGGTAGTGTTCTCAAAATCTCGCGTGACTTCTTGTGCTTGCAGTTCTGCAGATTTCTCTGACCCATCAGCCTGCCTTTTCTCGAGCGAGCTGCAGCTGAGATGGCAGCATCAAGTTCCTTTAAAAAGTCTCTACTCTTTGTCCAAGCACCTAACCTCCCAAAAAAGGAACAAAGAACTATCAATGTGCAGCGAATATAAATGGCACCTTACAAAGATGTTCTCAAGAAGGCCTTACAATCTACTTGGTAACATTCAATCTTCATTTCACCGTTTACCCCTGAAAATTTACACAACCATCTACCCTAGTAAGCCAAATCTTACACAATAACCTTAACATAAAAGCCCAACCACAAATTAGATTTTTCAATCTGTTAGCCACAATTACTCCGGAGTGAATCATTTTTTACACAATTCAAGTGAAAGCCAAATTAGGTCTGGCAGTACTTTCACTCAAACTCATCTCCAATCTGACAATCTCATAACACATTTGACTAAACAAACTTACACAGATCAACCCTAACACCTCCAATTCAACTATGCACGCGTCCATCACAGATCATAAGCATACCACCTCAACAAACAAAGATGCACTAACACAGCGATCAGTCACATCAAGTCCAAGCACAGTTATATGGAAAATCTAGCTCGAAACAGCTACCCAAAAACTTAAAAAATATTATCAATGTTGATGAACTGCAGTTCGGATCAATGACCTTGATGATGCGAGCTTGTTCGGAAGTGAGGGAAGCTTTTCCGAAGGTTCCATCGTCGACAAAGAGGGCTTTCTTCAGCAGCAACTTCTGCAACCAATCGATATTCGAATTCATCTCCGTCAGATTCTCTACCGCCATTGCTTCTACATTTCAAAGCTCTTCTTCTCTCTCAGCGTTTGACTTATTGGGCCAGCCGTTCGGCCCATTTACATCTCGCGGGCTAATAGTTACAGAAAAGACGGCCCACTAAACAGCCCAAATTAAACAACAACAAATGTTGGCAATTAAATTAAGCATTTTATTAAAGTTTATAAATTAAATGAGCAGCTCAAAATTAACCAGTAGCTAAAGTCGTACAGCTGGATGCCAAGTCACCACCATGTCACACTTTTCTCCACGTGGACAACGTTCTACTTGCCAATCATCCAACGGTGCATCGGATGACGTGGACGAATACCAGCCACGAACAGAGGATCTCATCAACCGATTCTCGTCCACAAATTTCGATATTATACTCGCTTCTTTCTTTGCCGACGTCGTATTTGATCCTCGGCCACGTGTCGCTTCGGCAAACCATCCGATGATGATAAAAACAATTCAACAGTTCGAAAATGTAAAAAATAAATAAACTGTGAAGAAGGCTGCGGTCCAGAACCTCCGTCAGATTTCATTGCTTTACAGATCCGAACTGGTGCGATCGGCCTTGCGGTTTCACGCGAATTTAGCTTCGCTTTTCGATCGGCGTGTTGCGGATTCGAATCTGCGGTGAGTTTCGGGTTTTTTCGTTGGTTAAAATGATGCCATTTTTGATAGGGTGTGTTTCGATTTGTTGTTGGGTTTGGCTGTCTGGATGAGTGTTTCTGGTTAATATTGGACGAGTTCTGATTGGATTTAAGGAGGATTTTTCTTTCTGAGTAAATGGAGGAATTTGTTTTATCTGGTGCGAGCTCTTAATTGGGCGATAGATTGAAGATGGTTTTAGGGTTTGATTGATTCTTTGGTTGTTTGTGCCTTTGAGAAATGAGGTTTTTAATAGAAGTATTTGCTTTTGGTGTTGCAGGTGAAAGTTACGTGGACTGAATAGTATGAAGCGAGTATTTGCTATGCCTGGTGGTTAATGAAATTTATTTGAGGAATGTCAGAATCCCATATTTATGAGGTGCGAATTTGATATTGGATTTCATGTCTGATTCTGAACCTATTGCGCTATTCTTAGGTAACATTAAGATAGTTCTAATTGTTGTGGCCAGTAATTTGTATAGATAGGACGTCAGCAAGTATTAGGTAAAAGAATGATGAGAGTTTCATATAAAAATCTCCTTGGCCATGCACGTATAAATCGCATAGGAAATATGGTGAGGTATTTTTGTTTTGAGTGCCTCATTTGCTATTTCAAGCGCAAGGTGGGCATTGAAACATAGATAATAGCTCAAGGCATAACACAGGTTGATTTTAGAGGGCCTTGCAGTTTGACATGTTTCACTGTTATGAGTTACAAATGGAGCATACTAACTTTTCCCTATGTATTGCAGTTAGAAGATATTGTTTGGGATGATTTTTCAGTTAGTGACAACCATCTAGTTCCTCATCCCAAAATCGAGCTTAATGAAGGAAGTTGTGTGTTGACTGAAAGCCATAAGAAGCCTAAATATGAGCTAGGGATGACAAGCAACACTGGTAGGCATGAGGCCGAACATGTTAATGTAGCTACTGAGAAAATTTGGTTTTCATCTCCAAAGATCAAGAGTGAGCCGATGCTTGTCAATGGTTCGTTGTCTCAATGCCAAAGTGCTTTTCAAACTTACGATGATATGATGACAAGTTTATCATCTGAGGGCCAAACTATCGACAGTGGCCACTTTATGTCAAACAATGACTTCTATACTGGTGATCACACTCCTACCAAAAACTGCACTACAGCGGATAACAACATTTCATATTCCTTGAGTGATGCACCACAGTCAGAAAGTGATCTCAGTTTCTTATATAATGGTTTTGAGAACAAGGAAACTGATGATCCATTGTTCTATGAATGGCCAGAAATTGGAAACTTTGAAGATGTCGACCAAATGCTTAGGTAGAGCACATACATATGTCTTAAATCACCTTATTTGTCATGACCATCCAGTCTACAAATGTTCACTTTTTAAAAGCATAATTAACTTCTGCTATTATGTCTTGCAGGACATGTGATTCAGCATTTGGGCTGGGAGATTCAGTGAAAGAAGATGAGATGTACTGGTTTTCATCATTGACAGCAATCAATGGCTGTGATGCTGCTTCAAGATCGGACGGCAGGTCTTCATATTCTGATTCCAGTATCTTAAAGATCTTATCAGAGAATAGTGAATCAACTCGACCCAATTATGAAAGACCTGCAGTTGATGCGTTTAATAAAAGAAGTGCAGGTGCTAGTTATTCTTCAAGTACTCTGGCATCAAATACTACAGATCAGTCATGTCATAGCAAAGCTTTTTCTGTCAGTGAGTTGCCTACAAGTTCGGACATACTGGATAGGAGCAAGCCCCTCAAAAAGGTGAAACGCATATACATGCCCATTTGCCTTAAATATATATTGAGAGAAAGTATAGTTTTCTTAATTTCAGGAAAGGAGGTACACTGATGTTTTTATCTTGGAGGTGTTGATATAGGATCACTAACATAAGTGGTTATTCTGAATGTGCAGGAAAGCTCTAACAAGAATTCTCAATCGAACGAAATATCGCTTGAAGATACAAGTTTCCGCCAGCTTCAGGAAGTTATGGAGCAAGTATGTCTCTATTTTCAACTCCCATTTCCTCTTCTATTTCTCTTCACGCGTTATACTTTCAAGCTTCTTAACCTGTTTGTCCCTTTCACAAGAACTCTGCAATAAGCCATGTATTGAAACAAAACTTTGTTTCAATGATTACATTGTGCATCACTTGGTTTTCTTCTACTTTTATTGGGTTTATTCTATTGACATTTGCTCACCGCCACCGCCTTTTCGTTGTTGTTACAGCTGGACCCGAATACAAAACTTTGCATTAGGGATAGCTTATACCGGTTAGCTAGGAGTGCCGAACAAAGACATGACGCTGCAACCATCCATCATGTTAGCAATGCTGATAAGAACTCTAGCCAAGCAATGTGAGTTGAAACAAAGTATTTACTACCAAGCTTTCCTTACTTCATTTGCCTAGGGAAAACTCTTTCAAACATACACCAGTCCTCCGGATCAGCATCTTTCCTTACGCCATTCTTATCTTTTGCAGGTATGCGGGACTAATAAGTATTGAGACGGACACAAATCCTATAGACCGGTCAATTGCACACCTGCTGTTTCACAGGCCAACTGATCAGTTCTTAAAACCTCTCAGCAATACACGGCTTGCTCACAACCTGGTATACATCTAAACATTATAGTTCTTGACATTCTATGACATGGCTTCTTCGCAATCGGATTCGTCTTATAATTTCCTGAACCCCATTACAGGATTATTGGGGTGAGGATATGTTTGGGCAAGATGATCTCAAGGTTGGCAAAGGAGTGAAGACCTTCCCAGGGACGTCTCAAAGCTCAATCTGTGGTAATATATATTTCTAGTACCCCAAATCCTGAAGACAAAGAGACATGGCTGGCACACATGCTGAGCTGGCTTTCCTTTTTGGTACACAAATCCATGACTCACAATCAATGCTTAATGTATATACACCACCCTTGTAAGTCACACCTTAGAAAGTGTTCTTTGTGCTTTAAAGATACTATGTAAGATCTCTAGTGTCTCATCTGGCCTGAGCCTTCCCTGTTCTAGAAGATCTTTTCTATAGGAAGTCTCGAATCTCCAACTACAAAGATTCTATAAACTCAATCAAACAGTCTTTTGTCTCGGTCCACTACCACATTTAGAAACTCTCATCCGACCAAAAGCCCAATACCTCGGCCCAATATGTCTATTCCAACATCCAAAGTGGACCCCACATTGACTAACGAAAACACTTATTATCGGTTCATCACAAAACCTCTCTCTTAAATCTCCCGAGTAATCAATGCATTGTTGAGTTTCAGCGACATGGCCTCAAACTCAGGATTTTGCATTTCTTCCTCGGACAGCCACGAAGATACACAGGCAACAATCAGCTCGTTTTTGGGACGCGAAGCGTCGATAGTTTTGTTTCTTCTGAACCTTGTAATGTCCTCCAGCTTCGCATCACAAGGTTCCGCAATGTATCTCTCTAAAGTCTTCCTGATGGAATCGCGCCAGATGGGCCGCGCAACCTTGAGGAAATCGTGCAGGACGGTGACCGGCATGTTGACACTGCCTAAACTGGATTCGCTGTTTTTCCCTTTTCCATGGAAATCTGACCCTCCAAGCTTCAAGAGCTCGCATTTGTCAGCTAGATCGCCATAAGCTGCAAATGCCAAGATAGGACCTAAGATTCTGGAGTACTGAACTGAATCGTAAAGACAAGGACTGTGATCTGTACCTGCCAGTTTTCCATCGGATCTGTAAACCTCCATGCCGTGAAGCCCAGCCTCGGTTAACTTCCTGATCACAGATGCAGGGTTTTTCAACGCCCACGGATGAGCTAAAACTGACACGCCGCCGGTGTGACGTATCATTCTGATGGTTTCCTCCGCAAGAGGCTCACTTCCCCTGCCCACAACCTTATCACATTTTTTATCAAAGAGGGAACAAATACACGGAAAGGGTCAGAGCATTACTTGGAATATGCAGGACCGTTATCATGGAGGTAACGGCTGAAAGCTTGTTTCAGATTTTCAACATGGCCTGCTTCCAGCATTGCTCGAGCAACATGGACTCTTCCAGGAGCGACGCCTTTTCCTGCAATCCTCGCGACGTGCTCCCACTTCACCGGCATTTTAAGGTTGTTCAGTTTGGAGATCATGGTATGCGCTCTGATATACCTTCCGTCCCTTATGCTGGATAAAAACTCCTCGAGTTCTTGGGGTCTTGCTGGCCCGCAGCTGCTGTAATACGCAAGGATGTGTACTGGTTCCTCAGCTTCAGCGTCGTCGCTGCATTCGTCACAGATGTGTTAGACATTCCAGCCACGGCGTAATTGGTGAGAAAATTGAAGATGGGAGAGAGTAGACCAACCTTGGGGAAAACATGGTGCTGATTTCAACACCTGGGATTATCTTGATACCAAATTTTCTAGCTGCGACAAGGGCTTCAGGGATACCCGACATTGTGTCGTGATCTGTTAGAGCTAGAACTTTTACCTGTAACGATACAGATTAAAAAACCTAATGAAGCATCTCTTGAGTTTTTGCCACTTTATTTACCAGTCACCAATTTTTAAGGCCTAGAACACAACAGAGGGCATTAAGAGCTCAGTTTAAGAGACACATGAACAAAGAAGACAGCAATCCAAGCAAGCAAAGAGTTGGCTAACTCAGCAATCTAGAATGTCTTGGATGGTTCCATAGTTTGAGAAAGCAGAAGTTCAGCAAGAAGAAAACTTACCCCATTCTGATGAGCTTTTTCAACAACCTTAGTAGGAGACAAAAACCCATCACTACAAATTGAATGACAATGCAATTCAAACACCATCTTCTCCCCCAATCTCCCACCACCACCACCGGACTTCACAACATTAAAATCGTCATCAACCTCCAAACTGCCACCCCCACCAACCCAATCCCTCCCATTCCCCAGAAAAACCCATTCTTGCACACCCCTTAAAGCACAAGCCTGCTCGCCACTCATCCTCTTCCCCTTCTTCCTCTTCCCACTCTTCTTCCTATCCGTCATCTGGGTATCTCTTCAGACACAGATTAGCTCCAAAGTTTGGATCTTTTGAGACTTGGAGAAGAAATTAGGACTCTTTAGGGCACAGTGACCTAGAAAGAGATTAAAAGGTTGGATATTTCTGATTGGCGATTGATGGCAGGTGACCCTAAATAAACCTGTCCTCAGACCTCAGGCTCGTCTTCTCACTACTCCTATGCGACAACTTCCTAGCCCTAGGCTGTAAAAATCAGTACTCTGTGTACCAATTGCCCCTCCTGAAATTGGATCTCAAGTTTGGCATTTTCTTGAAAATATCAGAGAATTGGGATTTTTCTTTACTCCATTGTTTTAATTATTTAATCGAACCGAGAGCAGGTTAACAATTTTCTCTACAAGAAATCTCTCGAACCGATCGGTCCAACTCGTAAGCCGAGTCAATCGACTGAATCTAATGCTACCCTGAGTTCGGTTTGTTTTGATAATAATTGAAGTTTGCTTCATCAGGAATTGAGATGAACCGAACCGATTACGGGTTTGCATTTTTGTGACCTGCTTGCTTGTTTCGTGTCTGATAGGGGATCAAAGACAAGCTTTTCATTGGTGCCACGTGGCTTGCTGGAATCTGACTAGAGTCGCATTTGGGAAAGAAGATTGATATGGGCCTATTGAAACAGGCCCCAATAAAGGCCCATTAAGTATGTGCAGACACGTGGCGGCCTAGGAACATACGAGAATCGACACGTAAGCACCGATTCCGTTCGTCTCCCTCATCGCACCTCCACCTATCTCGCCACAATAAACTCTCCGGCGAAGTTTTCAGTTCCAAAGAACTCACCTTTGAGAAAAAAATGGCGATTTGGAAAAGCCCAGCTCTTATTTTCTGCATAGCAACGGTAGTCGCAGTCGGCGTTGTTAAAGGCGCGACGCATCATCACTCGGCGCCGGCGCCGTCGCCGACTGCTGCGGACTGCTCGGCGCTGATAATGAACATGGCCGAATGCTTGACTTACATCAGCAGCGGGAGTAATTTGACGAAGCCAGAAGGGACTTGCTGCGCGGGGCTGAAGATGGTGCTGAGGACGCGAGCTGAGTGTCTGTGTGAGGGTTTGAAGAGCAGCTCGCAGATGGGGATCGTCTTGAATGTCACCAAGGCGGCGACTCTTCCGGCTGCTTGCAGCCTCTCCGCTCCATCTGTCAGCAACTGCGGCTGTAAGCTGAACATTTCCACCTTAAAAGTCTCACCTTTTATCCTTTTTGAGATTTAAATGTTCTTCTGATCGGTGGATTTGAACTTGCTGCAGTGAATCCTGTGATTGGAGCTGCTGCTGCTCCTGGTACGTTTCTGATCTCAAATTGCTTTCAATTTCAGACTTTTCAGTTGCTAAAGATGTGATATTTGTGAGTGATTAAGAGTCGAGTAATAATGTGTTGCAGTGGGAGCCCCAACAGGTGTGGGTGTGCCTGGATTGCTACCTGATCAGATTGCGCCTACTCGAGGGGACTCAGGATCTAATGCGCTCTCTGCCAGTTTGTGTCTCTTATATCTGGGTTTGTATTTCTTGGTCTGATTGTGTCTGCTGTTTGAGTTTAGAGGCTGGTACTTGTAGTGAGAGTTTGGATGAGTGTGGACATAGAATTTGAGAGAGTAGTGTTGTTGCTTTAGCTTCTGGAGGTTCATGTTGAGGTTTTTCTTGCTCCTGTCTGTGGCTTAAAAATGTTGATTTGCATAATTAATTGGAAGATAAGGGTTGACAGGAGATGGCCAAAGACCATCTGCTTCAGGGCTAAAATGGGCTTGCATTTGGCAAGGAATGTAATTGCAGGAATTCAAAGCATTGGGACAAAAACAGTGACAAGAGTAAGAAGAGCCTCAAGTGGGCAATATCTGGTTTGAAACAAAGCTTCAAAGGGTCCAGAGCTCAGCTCTCTTGACCTTTGACAAGCTCTCAAGGACCCAATCTGGTGACACATGCCCCATCACAGTGACTCTCTTTGTCTCAACATCAATACTGAATGATGTAACTCCTGCAAAAGCACCACAATGTTGTTGTTTCTCAGACCTGGTTCACAACATGTTGCTCAGCAAGTGGTTTGGAGAGAATACCTTCCATTTTTGAGAGGTGCTTCTTGACCTTCCCAGCGCATCCTTGGCAGTGGATTGAGACCTTCATCACCACAACCTGCAAAAACCCAACATTGAGTTGAATCAGTTGTGGAAGCAAGGTTGTATTTAGTCCAATCCAGCTTCATAAACTGGCCTGAAAAACATCATGTGCAGCACACTCTGGGGTTGACAGAATGGAAGCCATGAATCTTGGCTGCTCCCCCAGGTGTCTGCTTGCTTGTTTTGCTGCTGTTGTTCTCTGGTTCTTGGCAGAGGTGTTGAGGCTTGGAGACTCAACAAGTCTCATGTACCTAGCAGATGAGCATGAAGAGGATGATGAGTCATCAGATTGGCTGCTGCTACTGCTGATGATCTTCCTTGGCACAATGACAGATGAAGAGGATCTGCAGATCACAGAAGAAGCCATTTTAGACTGGCACATGAACCCTCTCATCTTCATCTTCTTCTTATCATATTCTCCAGCTGAACAGCTCTTCTTCATAGCTCCCTCTCAGCACATACAAGAATGAAGAAGAAGAAGATGATGATGATATACACGAAGATGCTGCAACATACAACACTGGAAGCTGCTTTCTCACCGTTTGCATTAAATGCTTTGGATCGGTTCTGGCAAGATGACAGTCTGAAAAAAGTGTCAGATTCCTCTTCTAAAGCCTAAACCAGCAACTGCAGCATCTGCCATGTTTAGTTGAAATCTTCTTCTTGTCTTTGTCAACACAAGTACTTCACCAGGTCAGTCCAAGCCCTCTCTGATGATATATCTTCTTACCTCAAACAAAGACAGCCCTAAAACACCCAACTTTGCCCTTGATCTCAGGAAGAAGCATGATGATGACCCAGATGAAAGATTGAAGAGTAGAGGAGAGAAAGGTAAGTTTTTTGATGGAAAAAGATGGTCTATGTTGAAACTCGGCTCTGGGGTACATAAGGGGAAGTTTCAGTTAAGTGGCAGTGCCATCAATGAGGCACTTGTCTCTTGTGCAAGTAACTGATTTTGGCATGTGGAGGGTCACAAGCTACACAGACCTCTCAGAAGCCACCTTGCCAGACTTGGACCCAGTTTCTCTAGATTCTTCACTATGTGAAGAAATCTTTCATAAGGGGACATTTTCCATGATATCAAACTCTTTACTCCAACACTAAATTCTTCGAAAAATTTGACATTTTGCTATCAAACTAAGTTTAGGTCGGCAAAATGCTAACCACTCGAAGGTTTTTTTGTTTTGCAATGTGTCATCTTTTGAGGAAGTCGGTCAAGAGCATCATTTCAAAAAAATTCGAATTTTTCAACTAGTCAGCACTGAGCTCGTTCTTATATAGCAATCGAATTGAAAGCCGATCTTCCCAAATACGGTTTTTTATGGCTTCTTAGTGATATCGAATAAGTGATGGAAGTAGTTTTAATATATATCAAACTCAACGTCAATACAGGTGATTTCGAATCAAATCAACACGCCTGGTTCGTCGGAGGATGGCGACGAATTGGCGAAGGAGGAGGGGAGAAGAAGGGGAGAAAAGGGAGAAAAGAAGAAGATCCGAGCAGATTGCTATTCAAGCAAAAGCCGCTTTTGCTAAATGCCGCTTTGTTTGAAGTTAGGCTAAACAAGTTTCCGAGCCCACTGAGTTATATTGAACTGAAAGCCGCTCATCCTAAAGACATGTTGAAAAACTGTCTCGGAGACTTTCTGTTTAATTATCACATATGAGCGAGCTCAAATTTTTTGAAAAGCCGTAGCTTTAGATTTTCCAAAATCTTCTCACTCGTCAACATCACCTCCTTTCATGTCACATGCTGGGCTCCAAAGCATTAACTGGGCCGTCAGCAAAGCCCATTAACATTCAGAAACGCAGCCCAACATGACGTTTCACGTGCGCGGCATTTGAGCGTTTGAAGCTGCTGACGTATCAGTCAGCGTTGCTTTTAAAAAAAAAGCAGATATTTTTGACGATATAAATTTGCAAAAAAATAAAATGAAATTGGACAATCTGACCTCTCTCCAGTTCGACTCCTTTCCCTCTCTCTCTCCACTCGCTTGTTCAAATTTACTGCCCTCGCTCAATCCGAAGGTAATTATTTCGCTGAACTCAAATTAGGGTTTTTAGGGTTTTGGCCATTTGTCGTAGGATCCTGTGATAATCTGCTTTTCGAATTTCAAACTGCGAAGCTACATAATAGTTGGTTTGTGCTGACTTGTTACATGTTTTATAATTTGTTCAGGTTGGATTGTAGCTTGTTACGAATTACGATGTCGGGTATATTCAATTCAGCTGCTGGGAACACAAATCCGAATAAGTCAGCTGAGGTTGCCGTGCTTTGTTCTTCTTCTTATTGTTGTTAAAGATTTGTTCTTTAGTTGATTTTGATTTGTAGGGTTTTGAGATCTTTCATTTTAATTTCTGTTTTTGGAAATGGGTGCTGTGTAGGTTGCACAGCCTCCGGGGGATTCGGTTTCGAGCCTTTGTTTTAGTCCAAAGGCGAATTTGCTTGTGGCCACTTCATGGGACAATCAGGTTCGATTTTATCAGTGTATCTGATTATCCTGATTTTAGGATGAGATGTGACTTTTGGTCGTTGTAGGAATGATTATTTTTAGACTATTCTCATTGTTGCGGTTTGAAAAGAAGCGGATTAGTGGTTTAGGTAAATTTCTTATTGGAGAAGAATTTCTTAATTTTTTCATGTGATTCTCAATTTGAGAAGTTTCGGCTCATGTCATGGTGCAATTCGTCGTAGTTATATCAGTGTCGAGGATTCAGAATCGTTTTGGAATGGATTGTTGCCCTACGATGCATGGCTTAACTTTTCATTGGCACGGGTGTCAGTTGGTGGTTTTGACTTTTGATTGCTAAATACTGGTTGGCTGCTTATGGCTCTCCAATTAGGTGCGCTGTTGGGAGGTGGCACAGAGTGGTACCAACATTGCCACAATGCCGAAAGCATCTATATCTCATGACCAGCCGGTAACAGCTCATAGCTTTATGTTATTTAATTGGGCTTACTCAACTGAATTGTAAATCAACTGAATGGTACTTTTCACATGTAATCAGGTTTTATGCTCAGCTTGGAAAGACGATGGCACAACTGTATTTTCTGGCGGATGTGATAAGCAGGCGAAGATGTGGCCTTTAGCTGGCGGGCAACCGACGACTGTTGCAATGCATGATGCACCTATTAAAGAACTTGCCTGGATTGCAGAGATGAATATGTTAGTTACGGGAAGCTGGGACAAGACTTTGAAGTGAGATTTTTAACTCTGTACATTAATGTGTTTGCCACAGGGATATAACAGAAGCCTTATCAGTTCCCTGATTTTTAGTTTCATATCGCTATTTCTTTTTTCATGTTGCAACATCTCTGCGCTTTTTTCACTTATGTAGCAATTCTTCTGCAGTGTTATTTGTAAAATTTGTTTTATGCGTGTGTGTATATCTGCCGGTCTCTTGTATCAGTGGAGTAATATGCTGCTTGTTACTATGCAGATACTGGGATTTGAGACAGCAAACTCCTGTTCATACCCAACAACTTCCTGATCGCTGCTACACGCTATCCGTCAGGCATCCTCTTATGGTTGTCGGCACTGCGGACAGGAACCTAGTGATTTTTAACTTGCAAAATCCTCAGGTTTCCTGTGTTTATAACTCTAATTTAATTTTTCATCTTCATATCTCAAATAACATTGTTGTAACACATCGCAACTCGCTTGCTAGTTGAAATAATCCTATTGTGTATGTATGCCAGCTTTATTTTTAATTATTAAAATCTTAACAGGCAGAGTTCAAGAGAATCACCTCACCATTAAAGTATCAGACAAGGTGTGTTGCTGCATTTCCCGATCAACAAGGTTTTCTGGTAGTAGTCTACTTCTCTTTCGATTTACTCTATTTCATTTCATATTCTTCATTACATGTCTACTTCTCCCACCTCCCACATGGAATTGTACAACATTTCTTATTCTCTGGTTAGGTTGGATCAATTGAGGGACGAGTCGGTGTCCATCATCTGGATGACTCGCAACAAAGTAAAAACTTCACTTTCAAGTGCCACAGAGAGCAGAATGAAATATATTCTGTCAATTCATTGAACTTCCATCCAGTAAGATTTATTCTTCGTAGTTCGTATGTTTCTTCTTCAATTTAGAAACCATGCAGATTTATACATTGTCAAATTTCTCAAGGTTTTGTTGCATTAGTAGGGTAGTGAAGAACCATAAAAAAAAAGTCTGCGGGAAGTAATAAAAAAGAAGGCGAAATGAGTGTCATAGTTGAACTCATTTTGCCGTATCTTTCTTTATCACTCCAAAAGTTTATTGCTCATTTTCTCCTAGTATTTACACTTATTGCCGTGAAATCGCTTCCTTTTCTTAATACTTCATTTCTGCGTCTTCTTCCAGGTGCATCAAACCTTTGCCACTGCAGGATCAGATGGAGCATTTAACTTTTGGGACAAAGATAGCAAGCAAAGACTCAAGGTAGGTAGCTTCAGTTTCCTGTACGGCTTTAAAGTCTAATTGTGATTTCTCCATGTTAAATCTTATCCGCAACCTTTACTAAGCTAGCTAGCTTGAGTGGTGATGGTTTCATTGATGTTATTCTCAGGCTATGTCAAGATGTAGCCAGTCAATTCCTTGCAGCGCTTTCAATAGCGACGGGTCAATATACGCCTATGCAGTACGCTTCTAAACCCCTCCTACTTTTTCATCATCTTCAGTTTAAAGCCATACTTGTAAAGATTATCACTGTTTAAACATTTTCTTGATTTCGACTTCAGGTTTGTTATGATTGGAGTAAGGGTGCAGAAAATCACAATCCTGCGACGGCAAAAACATACATCTACCTACACCTGCCCCAGGTAGACTCAACTCGGCCCTAACCATCAACGATTTCCGAGTATAATCAATTTAACTTGTGCAGGAGTCTGAAGTTAAAGGCAAGCCGCGAACAGCCACCAGTGGTCGAAAATGATTACGGCTGATTCCAGATTTTTCTTTAGCAACTGGTTTGTGTGGAGTTTGAACTCAAGAGTCTGATTCATGTTCACAGATGATGATAGCTTTTTTGTGGCAGAATGTTGGCGTTGACTTGCAGTTGACTGTAAGCGTCAGATTGTGAAACACAGTGAACCAGCTGGAATGAATTACGCAACAGCTGATGCTCAGCTGCTTTCATGGTACTTTTCTTGTACTCATGTCTCATATTTGACATACTCAATTTGGCTATCCTACAGACAAACAATATGCACAGATTGGGAACAATGTCCGGATGACCTGGCCTGTGTAAAATGGCCGGAAAGGATCATCTGGGGCCGGACAATATGTCCGCCTGAAGATTTGAAGTAGAGTCGAGGATCCAGCCAGTGTGGAAATGGGTGACCTCGGAGCGTATAGTTTCTTCTTTCTGCCATTCTTCCCATTTTTCAGCAAGTCCATCTCCCTCAAGCATTCGGACAACATCGGACATCTTGGGTCTTTCCGCCGGCGTGCCTTGCGTGCACAATAAAGCTACCTGGATCAGCTGTTCCACTTCATCATCATCGTAGTTGCCTTGCATATCACCATCCACCAACGTTTCGAGCTTTTTATCGTTCAAAAGTCCTTTGACCTGAAATAAACGCACAAGTTAACATCAGGGTCGGACAGCAAAAAGAACAAAACATCTCGCCGGACAGAATTCAGTCCAAAGTTTCAAACATACCCAGTCCAGTAGCATGACGTCATCATCATTGGCAAGGCGGGCAAGATCAAAAGCTCTTTGGCCAGTGATGAGCTCCAGCAACATGACTCCATAACCAAAGACATCAGTTTTCTCCGATGATTTCCCCGTTGATAAATACTCCGGGGCTATGTGCCCGATTGTTCCTCGGACAGCGGTTGTTACGTGCGTGTCCTTGTAGTCCATGAGTTTAGCCAACCCAAAATCTCCGACCACTGCTTCGAATTCTTCGTCTAGTAAAATGTTTGCCGCTTTGACATCCCTGTGAATAATTTTAGGATCACAGTGATCATGCAAATACGCAAGCCCTCTAGCTGATCCCAGCGCGATACGCTTCCTGATGGACCAATCGAGCGGCGCCTCATTTTCACCACGCTCTGTAATAATCAGATGTCGGATGTTAGTAGCCAAAGGCAACATTTGATATGCCTAAAAAAACTCGCAAAAAATTTGATGATGCAGCAGTTCCATAGGCTTACCTCTTAAACATGACGCGACGCTGCCATTTTCCATGTAAGGGTACACGAGCAAACGCTCAGTTGGGGTCATGCAAAAGCCTCGTAGACGAAGTAGATTCCGATGAACAGCCATGCTGATCATCTCTACTTCGGTCTGAAACTGTAGCTCCCCGCCCTGGCTGCGCTCTTCTTTCAATCTTTTCACAGCCACCAAAGTACCATCAGCTAGGCGACCTTTGTAAACCTTACCGAATCCACCTCTGCCCAAAATGTGTCTGTTGCTGAAATGATCTGTTGCTACTTGAAGTTCGCGCAGAGAAAAGCGCTTGAGCTGTCCCAGGTGGACTTCAGGGTCTTCTTCAGCTGCAACGACGTCACCAAAGTGAAAATGAACGTTCGGCGTGTCAAGGAACAAATCATGAGCAAGGTATTGATATTTCACTCACCAGGTACATCGTGGAAAGTATCCTGCGGTTTCCTTCTACGGTACCAGGCAAGTGCAATGGCGGGGCCAGCGAACAGCAAAGCAGCGCCAGCAGCAACTCCTCCGGCAAGAGCTCCAGTAGCACTATTGCCAACTGTTATGAATAGTGCATTGAGAAAAACTACTGATACATAATTTGCGCAGGCTAGAATGTATTCCAAAAACATGTTCTGATATACTGGATTAAGAGAACCTGAAAAGGAAGCTGGAGCCGTTTGAGGAAGCGGAGGAGGCGGGGCGGCTGGAGGAGTTTCTAATTGATTGTTAGCAAAACTGCAAAGTGTTAAAAAATAAAATTAGCGTAGGATTTACAAAAACAAAACAAAAAATAATATAACGAAAGTTTAGATTATGAACCTGATAGGAGTGAAGAGCGAAAATGAGCCATTAACTGGGATTACTCCCATCAGCTCATTATTCGAGAGATCCCTGTTCCCAAAAAACATGATTGTCGTGTATCGTGGCAATGCTGAGCACCTGAGCATAATTATTTAGATTTTATAAAAATACAACACTTACAGAACTTGCAATGAATTAATGGTAGTAAGGGACATGGGAATCGTTCCTGATAAGCTGTTGTTATTGAGTCGACTGTTCACCAAGAAGACATTCAAAAAACATATAGATCAGGGCAAGCAACGGTTCGAAATCTTCCAAAAGAAGTATAAAAACAAATAAAATTCAAGCTATACGACGTGAAAAAAAAAAAATGAAATTAAGGTGTATGAGTACCTACAGAAAACGCAGCGCAGAAAGCTTGCCCAATGTCTCTGGTATTTTACCACTCAAATTGTTCAAGTAAAGATCCAAGCTCACAAGCGCTGTCAAGTTCCCCAGCTCATATGGTATCTTTCCGCTGATGTTATTACTGTATAGCTCCCTGTGATAATAACAAAAAATCAATGGGCTCGAAGAGTTATATGAAAAATCACAGTCGCAGAAAAAAGGGTCCATTCAAATAAGAAAGCGAATTCAGCGGTCCTTACATGTACTGCAATTTTGACAGTTGGCCAAGCTGTGGAACCAGTTGTCCAGAGAGATTCGCATTTCCAAGATCACTGACCGAACAAAAATTAAACCGCATAAATTCACAAAAGTCACATGCTTCATGTCACATCCCATGATCACTTAAGGAAGCCACTTACACTCGTGTCACGCTGTTGTCTCCATTGCAAGTAACATGGAACCATGTACAAGGATTCACAAGGGTTGGATCCCAACTTTGTAACACATTGTTCGGATCCTCTAAGTTTGACTTCAAGGCAAACAAAGCATCACCTATGGAACATACATAAGGTCATAAATAGGAACCGCATTTATACACGGTTTCACAAAAGATCTTATTAAGTGGAAAATCACATAAGATAAAAAAAATACAAGATTCTCAAAGACATTCTACTCAGCCGCACACAGTCATCACTATAAGAAAATGAATAAGTCACCTTTCTATGAATGGCTCCGTATTTCAGATAGATAATATAGCAGCACGACTATCGCTCATACCATATCTCAAACTAAAACACGAACAAAACCAACGTCAAGAAGTTCTACGAATTCCTACAAAAGTCACTTAGTCAACCAAGTGTTTCGAAAGTCTTTCACACGTCTCATCCTCCTTGTTTAGTCAGTAAACAAGCCAAGTCCCAGCTACGGGAAAGGTAAAGAAATCGAAGCAATTTTCAAGCTTGATCTTCAAAATAACATCAAAAAAATCAATCACTGGAACTTAAGAGTTAAAACTCAAGCATGATCAGCTGCAACCGATAGTCAACCAGCAACAGATTCCACTAATGAAAACAGCTTGAATACCTTCACTGTTCCCAGACACACTGAACAGCCAACCCAGCACAAAAAAAAGCCCTAGAACGACAAAACCGTGATCCACCAACATCATACGAACTCCAAATTTCTCTAAACCCCTAAACCTCAATTACATCGAATCGATCTTCGTTTCCCTCTAAGCCAAACTCCACACGCTCAGCTCCGAACCCAATCGACCCACCACCTTCAAACCCTCCGAACCTAAATTCACAACCTTTACAGCTCTTGGAAACTCAACGTCGGAGCTTTTGCGCACTGTCAAACAGTCGATTGGTGCCAAACATCGAGCGGCTGAAGCAGCCGATTTCTGGATACAATCGAACCTCGGGGTGAAGGGGCAATGGGATATCGATTTCTGGATTCGTTCGAGCGCGAAGGTCAAAATGTTGGAGTGATGCAGCAGGGAGAGAGAGAGATTGACTGGCCGGGAGTCGTTGCTGATGCTGCGCCTGGTTGCTTAGTCAAACGGTCAAACTATAATTTTCTTTTATATTTATTTTAATTTATTTATTCAACTCTATTCAAGTGAGTGATAAATTTTAAAACATTGTGTCAATTAATTGTACATATTATTTAAGGGTTTATCTTAATACAATACAAACTCAGCTGTGTTGGGCCCAAATGACTTATATGGGCCGAACTTATATGGGCCGAGGCCCAAATGGGTATACCTTAGAACAAAGGGTAGGTAGCCCTAAACACTTTAAAACAAGATACATTGATACTTACAATGTAAGATGTTTTTCAAGCTGTCATTAATCGATCTGATTAGTTAAATAACGAAGCATCAAGGAGTGGTTGATCGATCTCCTAGAGGTCCATATTTTGGTGGGTGTGTTAGAAGGTGTACCTAAACGAAAGGTCAACTAAATCCGAAAGAGAAATATCATACGAAGGGAAGATATAATTAGTTGAGATGTTGATATGCATGACTCAACATCATGCCCTAAGTATATGGGGTACGTCACTCACCAAATGATGTTGAAATGAGTTACTAAAAATATCAACCAAGGCTTACTTTCTAGTGTGTAGGACTTTATATGTAAGTTAGTTGAAATCTCATTTAAAATGGAAATGGAGGGAGAAAAGCAATGACTTGTGACTAAAGGTAACTTGTAGGACCTTTTGCACGCCACATTGTGAAGAGGGTCCTTATTCATTCCTTGTGACTCAAGTTAACTTTATGATGAATTAGATGAGTTATCATTCCATGTCGTGGCACCCCAACATGATGATTTTAAGGTCGAATTATCACAAGGGTGCTCACTTTTTGACCTAGAGCATGTGGGGTAGGTTCTTTTGTTTATTTCTTAAGAGTAAACCTAGTTTGATTTATGGGGAGGCCCTCTCACCTACCCATAGCCACATTTAAATAATGCAACATAAGATAAGATAAATGTTTTATGTTACAAGAAAGTAGATTCACCATTAATGTGGGGTTCAAATTTGGTTGGTTCAAAGTTAGATGGATATGTATGTATAGGTTATCCAATCTATTGGAAGTTTCTAATGTTGTTAACAATTTGATTAAGACACTTAGAAGATCTTTCGTGTAGAGAAAAATGTCCTAATTAGGGGTTAAGAAAGTGACTATACCTTTAATTTTGTATTCATTGTTATGTTTGAAGGACTAGTTGCCCATTTGGCTTGGCCGGTCCGATCCATCTCGACCTGGTCCACACGAATTTATTAGGATTTTTATAGTATTACATTAAATTGATCTGAATTGAACTGAATGATATAGACGTGGAACCAAAAACTAGAGTTGCATGTCCTAACTTAAACCATCCAACTGTACCCAAAAACCAAATCTTGATGATTCAACCGACCCAAAGAATTTCATGGCCTAATTCCTTCAGATGGGACCCACATTACAGGGTCCGGGGGTCCCACCGAAACCTGTTTTACAGCCTAGCAAAGGCACACCCAATTGACCAATCACGGGTCGACGTAATCCCCATGATCAAAAATGTCACTAATTTTTGACCTTTTTCCGCAGAGCCGTATCACCTACATCCTCTGTTTCTGCAAGACACCCTACCCTACAACAACAACAAGCCGTGAGCTGCTTAAACCCAGCTCGACTCGGCTCGGTTGGAATCAAATTCTGAGTTGATCGTTTTAGATAAGACTTTTTCCATTTGAGTTAAATTTAGATGCGATGGAGTTTTAGTGTTGTCTCGATCTCGTGCGACAAATGTGGTGCGTCCTACGTGTGGTAGAGGACAGCTTCTGCCGGACTGACTCATCGGCTAACTCGGACCAGATTTTCCACATTCCTCTGATTCTTCTCCAACTCTCGAAACTCATGATTTATAAAAAGAGCATCATCTTGCAGAAAACAGAGCAAGAGGAGAGCAGAGGGAAGGTTCCGAAACAGAGCAGTCCAAACCCATTTCGAATTCTCTCTGTTCAGGAAAATAAATAGATCGATAGATAGTGTTTCGTTTTCACCGATTGGGGTTTGGATGGTTGTTACTGGGTTTGGGAAGCAGAGGAACTCAGAGATTTGTTGTCTGATTTCGGAGGATGACAAATTGATTCCTGCTTGCATTGAAAGTGTTTGATTTGATACTCTGCGTAGATCTTTCTAATTTTATCCGATTCGGCGTCACGGGTGGCTACAAAACAAAACTTCCCATTTATAAAACCCATCTCGAAATTCGACCACTTGGGTTTTTTTCTTCACTGATCATTGATAAGAGTTAGGTTTTGTTCATTGATTGATTGTTTATCGAGCTTGGGCTTCCCTGTCAAAAACAGAGCAATGAAATCCTCCTCTTCATGTTCTGTTTTGAGCTGCTCTGGTCTTCTCCTGCTCTATTTCGTCACTGTTTTATTCAGCCAGGTCGAGGCTGATACGGCGTCGTTCGCCTGCGATCTGGAGGGGAATCCGGAGCTGGGGAACTTCACGTTCTGCGACAAGACGGTGGGAGCGGCGGAGAGGGTTGCGGATCTGGTGAAGAGGATGACATTGCAGGAGAAGATCGGGAACTTGGTGAATGCCGCCGCCGCCGTGCCAAGGCTCGGCATTCCCAAGTATGAGTGGTGGTCCGAGGCCTTACATGGCGTGTCGAACGTCGGACCCGGAACGAGGTTTTCTGACGTCATCCCGGGTGCGACCAGCTTCCCTCAAGTCATTCTCACTGCTGCTTCTTTCAACACATCGCTGTTTGAAGCCATTGGAAAGGTATTCATTCCTGCACTGAACTCACCTAAGCCTACTCAGTTATTTATGAAGTTTGGTGATTTTCTTAGGATCAACTTTTTGATGAAATTTATGATGTTTGCTTGGATTTTTGGGTTCAGTAATTGAAGCTTATCAAAGCTGGTTAGGTTAGACCCATAGCAATGTATGGTAGTGCTGTTCCATAGGAAGTCTGTTTCCCAGGTTTCCAAACTTGGCCAATTTCTTGATGGGGTTTCTCAAAGATTCAATCTTTAGGGTCATTTGATCAAACCCTTTTCCCAAGTTTTCATTTTTCTGGCTATAACTTGTCTATCCATATATTTTTATAGAAATGACACTGAGATCTCCGGCTTGTGTTAGGTGGTTTCAACAGAGGCCAGAGCAATGTACAACGTGGGACTGGCCGGACTAACGTTTTGGTCACCTAACATTAACATAGTACGCGACCCAAGATGGGGGAGGATTCAGGAAACGCCAGGGGAAGATCCGGGTCTGACGAGTAAATACGCGACGGCATATGTTAAGGGCCTGCAACAGACCGATGACGCTAAGTCCGACCGGCTCAAGGTTGCGGCCTGCTGCAAACATTACACAGCTTACGACCTTGATAACTGGAAAGGAAACGACCGCTACCATTTCAACGCTGTTGTAAGTCGATTAAAATCTGTATTTAGGGATTTAGGGTTTGCGAATGCGTGACGGTTTGAAGTTGTGGTGTGGATTAGGTGACCAAGCAGGACATGGATGACACATTTCAGCCACCATTCAAGAGCTGTGTTCTTGATGGAAATGTGGCAAGTGTGATGTGTTCTTACAACAAGGTTAACGGGAAGCCGACCTGTGCTGATCCGGATCTTCTCTCCGGCGTGATCCGCGGCGATTGGAAGCTTAATGGGTACATTGTGACGGATTGTGACTCCATCGACGTGTTCTACAACTCCCAGCATTACACGAAAACCCCAGAGGAAGCCGCCGCCATTGCCATAAAATCCGGTAATGGCCTAATCTGGGCTACATTGTGTCGAAATTGGCCGGCATTGTGTCTTTTCAACGTCACAATCCGTGTCGGCTCTGATACCATATGAAAATGATTAGATATTTCGATTTACACTCTATTATAAACAAATTCCTGATTTGGGCAGGCGTGGATATGAACTGTGGGTCGTTTTTGGGGCAGCATACGGAGGCCGCGGTGAAGGGTGGGATGCTGGAAGAATCAGACATTGATAAGGCCTTGACGAACAACTTTGCCACGCTGATGAGACTCGGGTTCTTCGATGGAAATCCCAGCAAGCAGCCGTATGGAAAGCTCGGACCTAAAGATGTCTGCACGCCGGAAAACCAGGAGCTTGCGCGCGAGGCGGCCAGACAAGGGATTGTTCTGCTGAAAAACTTGGCAAAATCGCTCCCTCTCTCGGCCGGTGGGATCAAGTCCTTGGCTGTCATCGGACCCAACGCCAATGTGACCAAAACCATGATCGGAAACTATGAAGGTGAGCTTGGTTTTTGCTTCAATATGATCAGCTAGTCGTTAGCTCTTATCGGAGTTTTGGTACCTCAGGTGTGCCGTGCAAGTACATCACGCCGTTGCAAGGCCTGAGCGCCGCCGTCTCGACCGTGTACTCCCCCGGTTGCGCCAATGTGCAATGCGGGTCGCCGGAGATAGCTGAGGCGGTCAAAGCGGCAGCCTCAGCTGACGCGACTGTACTGATCATGGGAGCTGATCAGTCTGTCGAGGCTGAAAGCCGCGACAGAGTGGACCTCACCTTGCCGGGCCAGCAAAGTCAGCTGGTCACCGCCGTCGCCAATGCCTCCAACGGCCCGGTTATCCTCGTCATCATGTCCGCCGGTGGTATGGATGTGCAGTTCGCCAAAGATGATCCCAAAGTCACTAGCATTTTATGGGTCGGGTACCCCGGCGAAGCCGGTGGTGCCGCCATTGCTGACGTCATATTCGGAGCTTACAATCCAAGTAAGTTTAAATAACTGATAAAGACACTATCTCAATCATCTGATACCGTTTTTAAATAGGTGGGAAGCTACCGATATCTTGGTATCCGCAAACATATGCGGAAAAGGTATCGATGACAAACATGAACATGAGGCCGGACAACAAGACCGGCTATCCCGGAAGAACCTACCGGTTCTACACCGGAGAAACCGTCTACGCATTCGGAGACGGTCTGAGCTACACCGAGTTCAAGTACAAGCTGATCGGAGCACCCAAGGTAGTCTCACTCCCGCTAGCCCAAACCCACGAATGTCGGACCGCGGCCTGCGCATCCCTGGCCGCGGACGCCCACACATGTCGGAACAAGGCCTTCAACGTGCTGTTCATGGTCCGGAACACGGGGATTTTGGGCGGAAGCCATACGGTTTTCTTGTTCTTTTCGCCTCCTTCTATCCACAACTCGCCTAGAAAGCACCTTGTGGGGTTCGAGAAGGTGTACTTGGCGGCGAATTCCGGCACGGTGGTGTCGATGGAGGTGGATGTTTGCAAGCATTTGAGCCTTGTGGATGAGTTTGGGGCTAGGAAAGTGGCGCTAGGCGAACACGTGCTGCATATTGGTGACATGAAACACTCATTAAATGTGAGGATTTGAAGTTGTGAAGATTCGACAACTATTGGTGGTTAACATGGTGGCTTAAAGACAACTTTGGTCTTGGTTTTCTCGATGATTGATTCCCTCAAAGAAACGGCAAGGTAAGAATTGCTTGTAGTTGAAAATTTAGTGATCAATAAATCCAGGAACAAATTCGGTTCATGACGGCTTAAGATTACGTCATTTTGAACTCATAATTATATATTTTATGATCGTTATATTTCGTATGGGACCCACCATTTGTCTAAGATTTTATTGTCAGCATCTCAATCAAATGATAAGATGACACGTGGCGAAACAGATTGGGCCTCAGGTGAAGCTCAGTGGCCCAAATAGTTAATTGAGTAAGATTCGAAACACAGTGGACTCCGTTAAGGTGTTGGGCCGTCACAAGCAGGCTTTTGGATCCATGCTTGCTCGATGACGTCAGTATGTCAATGTCCAACACGTGTCATTTATAGATGGAATCATGCAACGTGTCGGTTTAAAACCGATTACACGTCACGGCGCGGCCGCTGCTCTTTAGACCGCTGAGTGCTGCGAACCGAAACAAGCCCATCTCCGGTCAGGTGGTTCTGGAAGGAAGAGTGCGCGGCGGTGGTCTGATGTCACTCTTCCGCAAAAGCTTGAACAATACCACCTCACGTCATCAGAGCTTGAACCTCAAGATTGTAATTGTCTATAAATTTTCATTTTGTTTTCTTAATAATTGTACCGTTTGATCTAGCCTTCGATCAAACTTCTGGCGGGAATGGACACGTGGCGGTCTTTGATTGGAGGATGTTGTGAATTATAAATACCGAGGGCCTGGAGCTCATTCTGTAATTAGGTCTTCTTCGTCGACCGCTGTCTGGCTCATATGGCTTGACGAGCCGACGGAGCTCGTTACGTACGAGGCGCGGCGAAGCGATCGCCGAGTCTCGAGTCTCGTTGCAATTTGATCGTATCTCAGTATTATCTCGAGCTCTTTGCACAGTCGGTCGTACGGATTCCAAGGTTCGATTTTGATCCTTATCACGCTTCTCGATTTCCGAATTTCGACTGCTGTTAGGTTTGGTTTGAGGATGATGCTATCGGTGTATGTTTTTTTGTGTTGGAATCTCTTTTGAATTTGGGAACTTGTGTGAGGGATTCCGGAATTGCGGTTTTCAGTGTGTTGTTTCTTTCTAGTATGGCGTCGAATTCAATTGTCATTTTCTTCAATATTTTGTGGTTATTAGTAGTATCTTGACCTAATTCGTGGCATGATTAGGAAGATTGGGTGGTTCTGATACGCTGAGGATAGACTGTTTTCCAGTTTTGATCGAATTAGGTTTAATTTTGGTGTGTATGCTTGAGCAAAACTCCTAGTTTTCTTCATCATCATTTTTTTGGTGAAATGAAGTTGACTGGATTTGGTGTAGGGGGGTGGGGAGGGCTGAAACTTTTCACATGCTAAGAACTGAAGAAGAAAACAGGGTCACTAGAATTCATAGTGTTAGTTGTGCTTGAAGCAGGAGTCAGTTGGTGCAAGATTTATCATTTTGGGTGCCAGATAAGCTTTTTGAGGAAGTGGTATCTGCGAGTTCGCTCTTTCAAGAAGGAGCTGTTGATATATTTGATTTTTGCAGGGCGGCTATGGAGAATTTCCACAGTAACATTGGTCCATTGTATCCAAAGGCCACAGACATGAACAGCCTCATTCAGCCGAAGAACACGCATATGGGAAGTCCGTTTGCTATGTGGAGCCGAGGGTATTACCATCTGCATCAGTTGACGAGTCCACCTTTAGATTCCTATAAGCTTGAAAATCGGAAAAACATTGATCCTCAAATTCTTAAATCCTTGACCTTGAGTTCTAGCTCTTCTTCATCTGGAGACAACTTTAGCACACCTTCAGCTCAAAATAGGACGAGGCACCGAGGTGGATATGGGAGCAGTCCACTGTCCCTGGTTGAGAGTTTTAGGAATTCCACTTCTTCATCTGCAGCTAAATCTCCTTGTGTATTTGCCAATACACCATTCACTACAGAGGAGGATGTGCTTGTTATGGATGGGGTTCTAGTAGTAAATGCTCTTGGTGGGAGGTCAAGATCTGGTAAAGATTCATATGGGTCATCATCGTCTTCAGTTAAGGGTTGCAAGATGGATGTTTGCCCCATGTGGGCAGAAACGGGAAGTTGTCCTTTTGGATCAAGTTGTCAGGTCAGTAGACTTCTCTTGCTTTACAATTTGAGTGGCCAACTGACAAACTGCTTTCGGTACAGGAGTTCAAATTTGTGTTTGCAGTCTCTCTGCCCATGTCAAATACAAGGATTAAACTGGTACATTGTTTAGTTTTGATACATGAGATATTTTATTACAAACCTTTGCATTCCTTTCGTTAAAGATAAATATATTTTGAAAAGTCCTGTTAAATTATTAGTAGAGTAAATTTTTAGGTTTCTTATAGATAACAGATGAAATTCATCTCAATGCAAGACTTGGTATGTTTCTTATATCACAGTGATATGTATCCTCCAAGTTATTTGGTTAGCTAGAAGTAAAGAAATTGGTTTTGCTCAAAAACATGCTCATAGAATAATTATGAAAGATGTAATCTCTATTGGTGTTCTGTTTGTAGCAATACTCGCACAGGAAGGAAGAGTTGAGTGTGACCAGATTTTCAAGGCAGGGCAAGCGTGAAGTGGAAGTAAGTATATCTAAGCCACTCACTGTGAAGAGCAGGAACAGGAATCATTTACATGGTGAGAGATGTGTAAAGAGGAGTGAGGGGTTTTGTTTGTACTTGTTGCGCAGATTTGCTTCCCGCGAAGTCCTTTCAATAATTCCTCTTTATCAAGAAGCTTGAGAGGGCAAAACTCTAGTCCTAGCATGTCGCGTGCATATGAAAGATCCCCACAAGGCGCAGCCACAGTTGGAAACAATGGTTGTAGAGACAGCAGCGGAACATCAAGAGCAGATTGGGTACCCCAGGATGACGGCATGGATGACAATCCATCACGGGATAAAGTGTCTGAATACATCAACAGTTACCTGTATTCCCCCCCTGTAGTCAAGAGCAGGCTACCTGTGTTCACTTCAATCTGCCCAGATGTGCCAGGCAGCATCTCCGACAAATAAGTTCCAGTTTGAATCGAAATGATAGCTCTCTTTTCATTTCAAATAAGATCATCAACAAACAAGGAGTATTACTATTACTATTTCAAATCTGCCCAGATGCTCTCATCGAGCCCTCTCCGACTCTCAATGCATGCTTCCTTTGGGTCTCTCTCTCTCGTACTTTACTTCTTCACTTGATCTTGAATTGTTGCTGTCCTGTAAGTATCATCAATGTCATTCTGCTGATTCTCTTCAGGGTTCTTCTTGTTCTGAGAAGCAGCATCAATGACAATGTCAATTGACTTGGGATCCTCCCGGGGGTCCTGTACGGAAATTGGGATCATGGGAGCAGTCGGGACAAGCTGGTTCAGCCTCTTGACCTCCTTCCTTTTCCCCCACAGCACCACATACAGTCCCGCCACAATCACCACCGCTCCCACCACGCTACGTACATTCCCAAGAGTCAGTATGAGAATGAGCTGGCTGGCTCATATTATTAATGATGTGATATATATATATATATATATACAAACCTCCCAGCATTGAGCTTTTCCTCCAGGAGCAGTGATGAAGCCACAGCAACCAGCACCAGCATCAGAGGATTGAACACCGACACGAACAGCGGTCCTCGCATTCGGACACACCAAGCTATCACGCTGATCATCATCCCAGACACCAATGCACCCTGCAAACAATACCGAGAAAAACTCAATCTCTTCTTCTTTCCATATAGATGCGTCATCATCATCTGTACCCACCGAGTATACCACGGTGAAGAGCCTGATGTTGAACCTCAGCCTCCACTGGCTCCAATCCCGCTCCGTCCACAGCGCAAACCCCGTCGACTGCACCGCCGCCATGACGCTCAGCAGCGCCGTGCACGAGTACTGGCACGGGTATGTCTCGCTCATTTTCGTCTATAAAACACACAAAAAAACTCAACCTCATCCTATACTACAAACTCCAACTGGATAACCACATCGCACACCTGGATGATCAACCACAGTCCGAAAGTGATGCAACTCGACGCTCCCAGAACCGCCCCCAGCACATGATTACTCGAATGAGGCTGCTCGGATGATGCCGCGTCTCCTCTCCCTACAATCTTCATCAAATCGATATGCGTCTTCCACAAATCAAACTCTGCACCTTTGTAGAACGTCAGTGTCATCGCCCCCAGTATTCCCAACACTGTTCCCAGGATCTTCAGCTTCCCTGCCACTGTCCTCACCCCCAGCTTCTCCATCCTGGGTCACATCGAGTCAGGCCAAAAAGAAGCTGCTTTCACGGTTCTGAATGAATCTTACCGAAATATGACAGCCAGGATGAACGTGGCGGCTGGAACCAGATTGCCCATTGCAGAGGCAAATGTGGCTGACGTCACGACCAGACATCCCAGGTACAAAATCTGGGACAACGTTCCTCTGCCCACCACCACACACAAGGAGAATCAGTCTGACGAGTATCCTTTCCGCCCAATACTTATCTTAACACTTACCCAAACAGACCACACAGGAACCCTTGGAACACGATCTTGGGCGTCAGCTTCGGCCTCTTCTTCCTGCAAGTACCCAACCCCAAAACAAAAGATTAACCAAGTCCGTCCATCGCAGGTGGTCCGGTCTATGTAAGTTAAGTAACCTTTTCGTACCGTTCCACGACGAGGGCGATGGGTAGGATGAATGCAGCGGCGAACATGAACCTATAAGCAATGAGAACCTTCAGGCTCATCCCGTGGTTAACAGCCAACTTCACAAACACGTTCACTCCCGCGAAAGACGCCTGCACCAGAACCATCAGCATCGCCGGCTTCAAGCTGTCCACCAGCTCCGAACATTTCCTCATTTTCTCCAAACTCAGAGCTTCTTCACACAGCTCAAACCATGAATTTGTTGCGAGAAAATGGTTTCAGTTTTCTGGGTCTTTGCTGATGCTTGGTGTATTTTTATACATGGGAGCGAGTCAGCTGGCGTTTTAAGAGTTTTAAGATTTCCACAAATGTCTGATTAGCTTATTATTTTTAATTATTTAATAATTGGACCGTCTTCCGAGCCGACGGAGTCTGTTTAAAATGGGCCGAGCCCAATAAGGTACAAACTTCGGCCCAGTAAGCAGGAGCGAGTTCAGTCGTGCTCAGTTTGACCAGGAGCAGAAGCGTAATCGGAGATTCTCATTCTCTACAGAGAAGGTCTTCTCAGACGCTTCGAGAAGTCGGACGCTTCCGATCTCAAACCGTAAGGTCAGATGAATCTTCTATTCGTCGTCGTCATCAGCCGATAGCCATGTAGATCTGCAGTTTTAATGTGTTGTTTTGGCCAATAATTTCGATCGATTTACGGATTTGTTTCGTCGGCATCGAATTGGAATCGTTACAATGAGATTGGAGTTTCGTTAGTGTTGAGAGTATATGTGATCGATGTTGATTAGGTTTACGGGGATTGAGATAGAAGTCAGCGGCGAGTAGATGAAATGATATAGAATATGAATGAACGAGTTTATTTTGATAATGAGTTTTGGTTGTTGTAAATATGATGTTGATTGGGTTATCTGTATTGGTTTGAGATGTTGACATGCTATAAGAGGTTAGATTCTTGGAAAATATGGATGTTTGGGGCACAGTTGTGTAGATTGTGTTTGGAATAAGTTGCTATGCTTTGCTGATTCATGTGATGGATAATGTTGCAGATAACCCCAGGAGAGCCAGCCGGTTGATTTGCGATGTGAGTACTCTGTTTTAATATGTTTTCTTTTGAATAGTTGTCAGTTTAGGTTTTCTTTATTTTAAATGTATGGACCTGTACCGTATTGGTATATGAAGATTTTTGCAGTTTCTAGTTTCTACCAATAAATAATCGATCGACGACCTGTGCCGTATTGGGTTTCATACTATATGAAGAGTTTTGCAGTTTCTGCCACAAGTAGTGCCTTCCTGCCAAAATTAATGTAGATAGTAGTAGCAACTCGAGCCATTTGTATTGTCTAATCTAAGAGGGTGTGTAGAATAATGCCGCACATTTTTGTAAATTCAGATTGATTGGTCATACTGGCGAATTATGGTGGTGGTGGTCAGAGTTCTGAGCAAAGTTTTTTACTATGTAAAACATACATATTTTTACGGAGGCATATGGTTTTACCTTGTAACAAACTTGTTCTTGAAGACTGTCTAAGAATCTAACGACATGGAGAAGATATTGATTTGAGATGTGCTTGTCAAACATCAATTTATTATATGCAATGTAGGGCGGATGATGAAGTCAGTGATCCAAAGAAGTACCTTGAGGAAGGTTGCATGCCGAAGTGTGTGAAGCCACTACGTGCCTATCAGGTGCTTGTTGATTAAATGATTCGTCAAGAGCTATTGTGTGTGTGTTATGACCTATGAAGTTTGTTGTTCCATTATATTCTTTCATTTTATCTTTTGTGCGTATTACATCAGACCTCTGCGATGGGGTATGTATTTGGCCTATCAAAAACTGATAAACAATTAATGACATTGTTTGTCTATCCATGTTTTTCAGGCATGCGTCAAGAGAGTTGAGAGCGATGAAACTGGACATAAGCACTGCACAGGACAGTACTTTGACTACTGGTCATGCATTGACAAATGTGTAAGCTTCCATTCTTCTGTATTAACTGATCCATTGATTTTTGTATTATCAGATCCTTGCTAAACATTGTCCATTGGCCATTCAATCAGGTCGCACCCAAGCTTTTTGCGAAATTGAAATGATGGGGGCGAATATAGAGTTATTTTGATATTATATGAATTACTGGATGGAGGAAGATGGAGAAATTAAAGTTTCTGATTGGGTTTTGCGCACTGGATTAGTGATGCGTGTATTTGCTTTCAAACTCTTCTGAATGTTGTCTTTAAATAAGAATCGGTGTAGTAACCTACGTGTTGCAGGTTATTTCCATGAATATATGTGACTTTTCATTTTAGATTGTTGAACTTACAACGTAATAATATTAAGGTTAGCATAGGTTTCAGTCGGAGTGATCAAAACAGTACAAATTTGAACTAATAGTTCAACAGTTCCCTCTGTTATCTACTTCACATATAAGCATAAAAGCCATAGTTGGACTTGAAGCACCAGTTTCAAATAAAATATGAGAAACTTTTTTATTTGCCCAAGCATTGTACAATCCTGAGATAAAACATTAGTAAGGATCGCTGATCCATTATATCATACAGCAACGAGGAAGAGGCATTGAAGAAATGAGAAAAACAAGATAAAAGATCCCTTTCCTGCTGTAACCCTGCCATGAGAATCAAACTTAAAAAAATCAAGTTCTTGAAAAAAGACTGTTTAGAGTTCAAAGTGAAACAATTTTAGTATCATGAACAGGATAGATAAGCAGCACAGCGAAGGCAAAAACAAGCAACAATTGTGCCGCAATTATGGTTTCTCTGAACATGGGGGTCTAAACACATTAAAAAAGCTTGATGAGTTCTACGGCTGGTGCAAGACGATGGCGATTGCGAGATCCTCAGAGTATCCGGAGGTGAAGAAGATTTCCCAGAAAATGCTTGATGCGATGGATGAGTTCATAAGACAGAAGTCCGTCATGGCGAGGAGGGTGGAGGCGGAGGCGGTGGCGGTGGAGCAACAATCCATCAAGGCGGCGACAATGGGCGGTCAAGGAACCGGAAGCGCGAGTAGTGTGGCCACCGGATCAGCAGGGAAGCCAGCCATGTTAGCCTTGCCAGCCCCGCCCGCTAGTGACAACTCTGGCCTCCAGCAACCGGCTTATGCTGACCCGTTCGCCGCGTCGTCAGCCTTGCCGCCTCCTGCGTATGTTCAGATGTCTGAGATGGAGAAGAAACAGAAGCTTCTTATCGAGGAGCAGTTAATGTGGCAACATAATGGAGTGAAACGGCATCTTACTTATCACAATGTCCTCACTGCCTATCATAATCCCTACAACACAAAACACAGATTCTAGCCATTTCCTATCTTAAAACGGTCTGTTTTATTGAACTTAAATCATTTATTTAAAATTTAATTTAAATACTTAAATTGCTATTCGTCTACACAACTCACCACCATAAAAATTCACCACCACCATCATCACAATAACCCACCACATTAACTGACCACCACCACCACCACAATCCATCATCACCACTACCATCACAATCCACCACTACCATCACAACAACCCAACACCACCACCACAATCCATCACCACTACCACCATCACAACAAAAACTCACCACCACCACAATCCACCATCGCCGCCATCACAACAATCCACCACCACCACCATAATAACCCACCACCACTACCACCACCCACCACAACCTCTTAGTGAATAGTGGCGATGGTGATGAATAGTGGTGGTGATGAATAACGATGGTGGTGGTCAGTGCGGATCCAGGGGGCATGGGGAGCCCGTGCCCCACCCCCTCTAAATTTTTCAAAAAAAAATATTTTTTTAATTATTTTTTAATTAAAAATTAATAAATATAAAATAAATTCGTACAATTTTATTTTGTGCCCCCTCGGTTGAATCTCTGGATTCGCCACTGGTGGTGGTAAATGTGATGATAAGAAGTACCTTGAGGAAGGTTGCATGCCGAAGTGTCTAAAGCCACTACGTGCCTATGAGGTGCTTGTTGATTAAATGATCCGTCAAGAGCTATTGTGTGTTATGACCTGTGAAGTTTGTTGTTCCATTATATTCTTTCATTTTATCTTATGTACGTGCCCTGCGATGGGGTATGTATTTGGCCTATCAAAAACTGATAAACAATTAATGACATTGTTTGTCTATCAATTTTTTTCAGGCATGCGTCAAGAGAGTGATGAAACTGGACATAAGCTTTGCACAGGACAGTACTTTGACTACTGGTCATGAATTGACAAATGCGTAAGCTTCCATTCTTCTATATTAAGTGGTCCATTGATTTTTGTATTATTAGATCCTTGCTGAACATTGTCGATTGGCCATTCAATCAGGTCGCACCCAAGCTTTTTGCGAAGCTGAAATGATGCGGGCGAATGTAGAGTTAATATTGATATTATATGAATTACTGGATGGAGAAACTAAAGTTTCTGATTGGGTTTTGCGCACTGAATTAGTGATGCGCGTATTTGCTTTTAAACTCTTCTGAATGTTGTCATTTTCTCCAAACTCAGACCTTCACACAACTCAAACCATGAATTTGTTGAGAGAATGGTTTCAGTTTTCTGGGTCTTTGCTGATTGTTGGAACCTGAGGGTCATGTACCCCATGTGGTTTTGATGATGACAACACTCGACTAACACTTTAAGTTGAGTGTGTAGGAACCTATACCAGGATGTGATCATCGGATGGATAGAAGGACTCTAAGTCAGAGAGTCAGGCGAGGAACAAGAACCTCAGAGAGTCCGCGCAAGGGACATGAACCTGAGTTGGCAGCTGGACGGGCACTTTGGAGGAAGCCGAAGTTCCATGGTTTCAACACTTATTACACGGAGTAATTAGGCCAGTTGAAGCACAAAGAGTCTCGAACGCAATTATTGAAACTGAGTTAATGGAATCATTAAGTGATTGTCTTTATAGTTCGGGAAGAGACACAAGTGCAAGTGTCGTTCTTGATCCATCTCTCTCAAACGGTTGAGCTGAGGTTGTTCAGAGAAGGAGGAGCAGAAGGAGCCTGGGAATCACGACAGTGTGTCAAGAGCTGTTCTTCTGCGAGTGGAGGCGAGTGAACGATTCGGAGAATCGTTGGAGGAACTTGTCCCTGGAAGTCACGATTGGTGATTTGGAATCATCAGGTGTAAGTGACTGAGTTTTGTAATAGTGAGATATACTATTACTTGTATACAAATAGTGTAAGTATTTGTATAGTCTATAGATTAATAAAACTAATCTTTAGACGAATTCCGCTGTGCACTAAAACTCTGAGGTACATGTACCTGCAAACTACGTTCAGGTCCCTAACAGTTCCTTTACTTAGTTTTTGAGCTAATCACGATTCTGTCAATTGGTATCAGAGCCGCTGGTTCTAGATTTGATTAGTATTGCAGGAATGTCAGGAGATTCATTCGCTACCCCGCCAAAGTTGAAGGTAGGAGAATATGATTCGTGGGCAATCAGATTTGAGGAACATGTCCTCTCGCTGGATGGTGAGGTCTGGCAGATTATTGAGCAGGGCAAACAACTCATTATGGACGATGTGGACAAAACCAAAGTGAAAGCACGGGTTGCCTACACTACCAGGGACTTCAAAAAGCTCCAAAAGAATGCTCAGGCCATGAAGGTTCTTCACTCGGCACTGGAACCAGGTGATCTCGCCAAGGTCTTGATCTACACAGACCCGTCAGAGGTCTGGAATGCTCTCAGGAGGATATATGATGGTTCTGCGGATGTCGGGAGGAACAGGATCCTCACTGCACAGATGAAATACAACAGCCTTCGTCAAGCTGAGGACGAGTCTATACATGGCTACCATTCAAGGTTCCAAGGGTGTCTGTCAATCCTTTCAAGACTGGGAAAGGAGTATGAGCAATGGGAAGTTACCCATCATTTCCTGCAAGGACTCGATCCAGAATGGGATGACATCTCAAGGACTTTGGCTGCCCTTGCTGAGACAAAAAGAATCACATTGGAAGATTTGGTCTCTAAGCTCGAAAGCAACATGCTTATTGAGAAATGCAAGCTGGAGGGACGTGAACCTCAGAGAGGAACAGGACAGATTGCGTTGGTCAGTGAGAAAGGAAAGTCCAAGAAGTCCAAAGGGAAAGAGATTGAGTCTGAAGCAAAAACAAAAGACAAATATGATTTGGTGCTCCTGTCCCAGGCATTGAGGGTCGCGAACCTGAGACTTAATTCGAAGGGTTCATCTTCAAAGCGCACTGCAAAGAAGAATGATGAGTGCTTTTATTGTGGCAAAAAGGGTCATTTTGCCAAAGATTGTTGGAAGAAACAGAAGGACAAGTCCAACAAGGAGGAATCCAATGACGAGAAGTCAAAGGACAAGAGGGCAATGATCGCCGCATGGGGTGACTCGGATGAAGACAGTGACTCGGGGAGTCTGTGCAGAAACAAGTCCTCAGGGAGGAACTTGTGTCTTATGGCCAAGGGAAGGTCATCAACATCAGAGGTAACTCTTTCTTCTAATCCTTCTGATTTTAAATCACGTGCTGATTTGTTACTCATTATTAAAAGTCTTTGTGATAAAAATGATGAGTTGACTAACATTCTTGCTGAGAAAGAAGCTGAGATTGGTGAGAAGTCTGCCAATATTCGGCAACTTCAGAGGGAACTTGTTGGGAAACAAAGGGCTGTTTCCAGATTGCAGGTACATGAACCTGACGTTAAGGTGAAGGCGAGTGTTCACGGAACAAAGAAGTCCAAACCAGGTCTGGGTTATGGTGATGTTACCATCGCAAGGAGAGCTCAGAACGCTGGAGAGCCCAGAAATACTCCACGGGTAAAGGTGGATCTCCAAGACGAGGCTAAGACATATGGTAAGGGTTACCATATTTGGACAAAGTTCGCTCAGGGTCAGAAACCAGCTGGCATTAACTTCAGCAAACAAAAGAAGAAGATTGTTGATTTTAAGAACTTCAGAGGGAAGAAGATATGTTTCCACTGTGGAAAGGAGGGACACTTTTGGGCAAAGTGTACTGCTAGGCAAGCCTCCAAAGACAAGGATCAGAAACCAGGTGGTTCCAAGCGAGGAACGCGTACCCAGCGTGGTCAGAGTGTCAAAACTGATACTAATTTGAATTCTTCCAAACCTGTTACTTGTGTTGATTTTAGTTCTGATAAACCCAAAAAGGCAAAGCTAATTTGGGTTCGTAAGAACTGATTGTTTGTGTGCAGCTGAAGAGAGGAACAGGTCCCTGGTATGTAGACAGAGGGTGCTGATGGAGACCTGTAGGACTGAGGAATAAGTGGCGGACATTTTCACCAAGGCTCTAGGCAGGGAGTCTTTCGAGAAGTTCAGGATAGCGCTTGGCATGATATCTACTCAGTGAGGTACCTCTAACTTAACCTTCAATGATTGGTTAGAGTAGGGGTAGAGTAGTTATGCATGTTAGCCTGAGGTATGTGATCCTGTCAAATGTGTGATAAGTTGATTGCATGTCTGACTTCTCGATTAAATGTGAAATTGTCATGTTTGTGCTGGAATTTCTTTCATTCCTAGCCTATGTACCTTCCGGATCTTGAACCTCACAAACCGCATGAAGGAAGTGTACTAAGCCACCTTAGCCACATACCTATTTGAGACTTGAAAAATCTACTCGAGGTAAATCTTGTGTGATTTAAATGAGTGATTTCAGTTGTGATGTTGTTACATTATATAACCTTTTCGGTTAAGCCGATCCATCACAACGCCCCTTGAGGAGTCTATGAAAAGGTATGGGTATGGTATTCACTTGTTCAGGTCAGAAACCAGATCTGGGTCCTTGAGTAAACACTGAGGTATGTGTACCAGTGGCTGCATCTGAGGCGTTGGACGCCGGAGCAGAAGGAGTGGAAGCTTCGAACCAGGAGACTGCATGTAAGGTTACTGAGTCTCAGATCCCAGTAGTGGATAATATTGTTGTTGAGAAGGTCCCAGAAGGGGACATTACTATTGGTGCTGTTTTGGTGGTCCCAGAAGGGGATAAGGTTGCTGTAGGCAGCGGATAGATGAAGGCGCTATGGCGTCTCATGTTGCTGAGATGGTCAGCAGTCCACCAGCCGAGGTGGGGGTTGTGAACCAAGAGGGTTCACCAAAGGAAGCCAATCCTGAAAGAAGCACCAGAAAAGTGGATGCTTCAGAGGCCCTCATTCAAAGAGCTCTGGAGGAGCTGGAAGAGTGAGGACTAAGGAAACACCTCAGACCGTGATGGGGGAATCCGAGAAGGATGCCGCCTCAGAGGACAGTGAGGAGGTCAAGATCCTCGAGACCATCAGGTGTATGGGAACCCAGAGAATGAGATCTCCACAGTCAAGAAGTTCTATCCCAGTGTTTTTTAAAAGATGGATTGATCTTTACTGAGAAAGCTGGATGGTGGACTGTTCGATGAGGGTGATGAAGCTGAGGTTCAGGAACCTAAAAATGAAGAAAAAGTTAGTGTGGAGCGGAGACTTCAGAAGATCGAGGATGAGATCTTAGAGTTGAAAGGAAGGAATGGCACGGCTGAACTCAGAGTTTGGTGTCGTGAAGAAAGCAGTCGACAAGGCAGTGACAGAGATTGTCAGGGTTGGGAACTTAGTGTCCGGGTCAGGTTCACGAACCTGAATCAGAGAATGCTAATACCCTTTGCCATCATAGACTCACCCATTCCTTGCTCCCCACCACATTAATCCTTTCGTTTTTCCTGAACTCTTTATGCACTCGTGACATTTTGCAGTTAATTTTGAAGTTTGCATGATTTCAATTTTATTGCATGTTTTGACTAACTCTATTGATGGCTAATGTGTTTTAACTGTCTAACCCTTGTTTGATGATGCCAAAAGGGGGAAGAGTTAGTGGGGTACCTATCCAGGGGGAATCATGTCAGGTATCTGTTCTTGATACTGCTTATAAGTCCCTGCTTGGGCTTAGGGGGAATTGTTCCCATTTATGATTCAGTGGATAGATGACTAGTTAGATAACTAGGACTGTCGTCACGGTTGATTATCTTGTTTTCTCTCGTGTGGGTTTGTCATCATCAAAAAGGGGGAAAATGTTGGAACCTGAGGGTCATGTACCCCATGTGGTTTTGATGATGACAACACTCGACTAACACTTTAAGTTGAGTGTGTAGGAACCTATACCAGGATGTGATCATCGGATGGATAGAAGGACTCTAAGTCAGAGAGTCAGGCGAGGAACAAGAACCTCAGAGAGTCCGCGCAAGGGACATGAACCTGAGTTGGCAGCTGGACGGGCACTTTGGAGGAAGCCGAAGTTCCATGGTTTCAACACTTATTACACGGAGTAATTAGGCCAGTTGAAGCACAAAGAGTCTCGAACGCAATTATTGAAACTGAGTTAATGGAATCATTAAGTGATTGTCTTTATAGTTCGGGAAGAGACACAAGTGCAAGTGTCGTTCTTGATCCATCTCTCTCAAACGGTTGAGCTGAGGTTGTTCAGAGAAGGAGGAGCAGAAGGAGCCTGGGAATCACGACAGTGTTGTCAAGAGCTGTTCTTCTGCGAGTGGAGGCGAGTGAACGATTCGGAGAATCGTTGGAGGAACTTGTCCCTGGAAGTCACGATTGGTGATTTGGAATCATCAGGTGTAAGTGACTGAGTTTTGTAATAGTGAGATATACTATTACTTGTATACAAATAGTGTAAGTATTTGTATAGTCTATAGATTAATAAAACTAATCTTTAGACGAATTCCGCTGTGCACTAAAACTCTGAGGTACATGTACCTGCAAACTACGTTCAGGTCCCTAACAGTTCCTTTACTTAGTTTTTGAGCTAATCACGATTCTGTCACTGATGCTTGGTGTATGTTTATACATGGGAGCGAGTCAGCTGGCGCATCGAGGGTTAGTGACTGATTAAACTTATTTATTTTTAATTAAATAATTTAAATATTGGACCGTCTTCCAAGTATCCCAAAGTTCATGTGCCAAATTACTTATATATCCTTCTCTTTTCATTTAATTCAATTAAATTTATATATTTAATTAAATTTTATATATTCTTTAAAATTCAATTACATAATAATTAACTGAATAATAATTAAAATTCAGTTAAATTCAATTAATATTATAAATTAATTATTATTATTAATCAGAAAATATTCTATAATAATTAATAGTAAAAAATGAAAATAAAAATACAACATGTATCAATTTTTAAAAATATTATATTGTGTTTGATTTAAATATTATATTGTGTTTGATTTTTTTTAAAATTTAATAGAACTTATAATTAGGAGTGAGTGAATAACTAAATAAACAAAATTTCCATTGTAGTAAAATAATTTTATTTATGATTTATATTTAGAAAATAGTTTAATTTTATTTAGGGCGAATAATAATTTATTTAGTTTAATTAATAATATGTTATATATTCATATTTGAAAAATTGTGTTATGTGTTTATTGTATATATTATTAATTTATATTATATATGTTTTGATTGGTTAGTTCAACATTAATTGATTCATAAAAAACATACAACAATGCTAAAAATAAATACGTAAAAAATAAACATATCTAATCAATATTTCCTCCAAATTGTGCTCCTGGAGGTCCCGTGGTTGTGATTTTGCGCCATAAATCAGCACGTATCTTACATGAAGATGCACATCCTTTAGCTTCGTACGATGAATGCTCCCATCACCACATTGGTACAGGCGGCACCGGATGATAAGGGTGTAAAAAAAGTTGCACGAAGTGATTGCCAACGTGTCCGATAGCTATTTCCATGCGCTCGTTGTAGTTAATCGGAGGGGATCTTAATGGCAAATGGGTAAAACAATTCCAATTGGTTCTACCAAATGTATGAAGTACAATGTTGTACTTTGATGCGATGACGATTCCCAAAATCATAGACTTCATCCAATGCCTCTCAGGTGCTGGTTTCTCAAAATAATCTAGCAAAAGTAGTAGATTGTCTGCTGTACTGTTATCTGGAAAAATGACATCATATTGAGTCTTATTTTGCTGAATTTCATCAATAAGATCCGATCGTTAATGGACAAAATTAGATTTGACAATACAATACATTTAAAAATTTTGTTATCCAAAAATTTAGTGGACAAAATTAGATTTGACAATACAATACATTTAAAATTTTTGTTATCCAAAAAGTTAGTGGACAAAAATAGATTTGACAATACAATACATTTAAAAATTTTGTTATCCAAAAAGTTAGCGGACAAAAATAGATTTGCCAATACAATACATTTAAAAAATTTGTTATCCAGAAAGTCAGTGGACAAAAATAGATTTGACAGTACAATACATTTAAAAATTTTGTTATCCAAAAAGTTAGTGAACAAAAATAGATTTGACAATACAATACGAAACACAAAATAGATTGACAATACATTACGAAACACAAAATAGATTTGACAATACATTACGAAATACAAAATAGACAACTCACTGTAAAATAAATTCATACATAATTTTTAATAAAAAGTAGTAATATTAATTTATGTATTATATATATGTTGAGTATAACTTAGTTTTTGTTGAATCAATAGACAACTCACTGTAAAAAATGTATTATATATTTAATATATAGATTGTTTTGAATTGACTCATTAAATATAATATATAATATATATTTATGTTAATTTATAAATAGTTTTAAATCAATATTTATTTTTTTATTGTTATATTTTAAAAATAAAAAAATATTTATTATAAAAAATTAAAAGAATTATAGGTGAATGAGATATGTATATAAATTCGAAATAAGTAAATATTGAGGGTATAACGAGAAAGAGTTGTGGGACCCACGGGAGGTTGTCTGTCTAAGTCTGTCTTCGAGAAGGTTTTTAAATAATAGATTTTATTTAAATAGTTTTGGTGTCGGAGTTTACGAACTAAAAATTATGGTGGGTTTGCCGTTTTTATCACCATGTTGGACAAACATCCGCTTGGAAGCGGGGCGGAGAAACCTGTTGTCGATGCTGCTGGGGGGGAGATAATACCGGGAGGAAAAATGATATCGGGTGGAACCATGTTGATGTTGTTGATGCTGCTGGTGCAGGTAGTGTATGCCGGAGTGAATCTGCTCTATAAGCTCGCTGCCAATACTGGAATGAACTCAGCCATCCTCGTCGCTTACAGGTTCCTGTTCGCTTCTGCTGTCGCCGTTCCGACTGCCATCATATTCGAAACCAGGTTCCCATCAATATCCATTTCTCTGTAATTAACCATGGTCTGCGTCAACATCAATTTACAAGCTTTGCATTTTTGAAATCTGAATTGCAGGCAGAGTATACGCAGTATTACATGGAACGTCTTGTTTCTAACATTTGTCAACAGCTTCATTGGGTGAGGAGCTGCATCTTTTAACTAGTTCACATCTTCATCAGTAAACTTCTCTCACCCGTTGAGATGACTTGCAGGGGCACCCTGTATCATAACATGTACATTGCAAGCTTGGAGATGACTTCAGCAACATTTGCCTCCGCCATGGTTAATCTAGTTCCAGCCTTTACCTTTGTGCTAGCAGTCATTTTCCGTTTGGAAAAGTTGGGGTTTAGCAGCGTACGAGAAAGAGTAAAGGTGGTCGGCACACTGATAGGGATTGGTGGGGCAATGGTGCTCATATTTTACAGAGGACAAGAGATCAATATTTTGCCAGCGAGAATTGACCTCCTGTCCGAGAGCAGCCAGGGTATGAGATCAGACCTGCACCATAATCAGGTCATGGGTGCTATCTTTGCCATCTGCTGCTGCGTATCCTTGGCTTCCTGGTTGATGATTCAGGCTCTGCTGAGCGAGATATATCCCTACCCGTGCACAAGCATTGCTCTGATGAACTTGATGGCTTCAGGTCAGAGCCTTATATATGCATTCTGCCAGGCTCATCATTTGAGCCAGTGGAAGTTGGGATGGAACATTAGGCTCCTCACCATTGCCATTTCAGTAAGGACTGGACTATTCATGAATTTTTACTTCTGATTGTATCTCCTTTTGACATCCTCATTGCGTTGCGTATAGGGGATTCTGGCCTCTGGGTTAGCCACGGTCTTGGTAGCATTATGTGTCCGGTTAAAAGGACCATTGTTCGTCTCAGTGTTCAGCCCAATCAACTGCATCCTGGTTGCAATAGCAGGATCAATGGTGCTTGATGAAAAACTCCATGTCGGAAGGTGAACCATTTACAATAGTCTTGGAACATTCTAATCACTTTCTTCTGCAGTGTTAAAAAAACCAAAGCTGATTGATGTTTGCTTTGACAGCATCATAGGACTCATATTGATCGTCTGTGGGTTAGCTGCCATGTTGTGGGGAAAAGGCGAGGAGGCAATAGAAATGACCAACCCTGTTGAGACACTTGATCACTCAGCCGACATTGAAGCGGCTGGCTAACCCTGTTGCCGACCCTGAGCCCTTCCCCATCATCGGTCTCCTCTCCTATAGGTTGTAAAGATAACAAGATTGAGTTGAGCTGATGCATCAAACTTTTTGCCAAGCCAACGTATAGAACCGAACAAATTAATTGTAATGTTTTGTATTTTGTCATTGGCCTTTCAATGGGCTAGCAAATAAAAGTTAAATTGAGCTAACAAAATTCGACACCTCAAAACTTAATACCATCCTAATATTTCAAGGCATACCTTCTATTTGAAGAAGCTCATGGGTGCTACCAAACATGTAAATCCATTGATAACACAAGAGCATCAAAGCCTCGTCTATACATCTACTGCTATTGTTCAGCAATAAAGCACAATCCAAATTCTGAAGCTCTATCCTTACCAGCAGCTTTGATCATTGTCACTTGCCTCGTTCCATGGTTGATGAAAAATATATAAGATAAAATAAATCATAAATGATCACTCAAACTAGACTGCATGTGCGCCACCTTAATTTTGATTTTGCTCTTTTACTTATGGCCAACCAAACAAAAAAAGGCACAAAAGATTAAACCATAAGTTTCAAAGTAAGTTAAAGTTGAAAGTCTTTTGCAAGTCCTTCCACTTAAATTGTCAGACATTCTTTTCCAAAATAAAATTTGACAAACAAAAATGAATAATTCGATATATTTGTTCTCACCAATCATAAACATGATGGAAATAGAATGTGGGACCAGGTCTGTGTTTAAATATAAATCAGATGATCATAGAAATTAACTTACCGTTTGTGTTTATATTACCGAAATAAATAATATAGAAATATTGACAGTCGACCGATCCAGTTGTACATGAATATCCAAACTCAGTGACTCGGTCGACGCTCTAGAACCAGATCCAGTTGTACTTGTTGGATCTGGAATTTCACGTATAGGCGGCCCTTTTTTCATCCAATTTCCATAAAGTCAAACTGGAGGATCGAAGTGCAGTGATGTTCTTGGTGCTGTTTTATAAAGAGAAGTAAGTATCCACCTGGAAAGTTGGTCAACCAAATGAAGCACACATGTGTATAAATCGGAGGAATAGAGAAGCAGCCTAAACTTTATAAAACGAGGATGGAGAAGAGCAGCACAGACGCATGAAAATAGAGAAGAGTCATGTCAATGCCCTGATCCCACTCTCTCTGTTTTTGAATCTCACAAAATAGGAAATCCCACAATCGCAGACCCTTTTGCAGAAAGATCCCACAGAAAGCGCCATAGGAGCAGTGAAGTTGGACAACACCAGCATCGGTCTCGCCAAGGTCGGCAGCAGCACCTGGAAGTGGCTGTCGTGAAAGCCACCCGCCATGTCGCTGACGAAAAGTGACGGATCGCAAGATGTTTATGGATGAGGGATGCAGAGTATGTGCTGGCAATATTCACAGCATTGTCAGTAGTTTTACAACCGCAACATGACTCCACTAAGCCTCCTACTTGCTTACCCACGTTCTCCATCATTCATAACTACATTGACTTATCCTCCACCATCCATCTATCATGCATGATAACAAACTAACGCATGTTTCGTCTTCAAAAACAACATCCGCGACATCCTCTCTCTCACGTCCTACGTCAGCACCTGCGTCAGCATCATCGCTCGCAGGCTCAACAAAACCCGCAACTGGACCGTGGCGCTCAAGACCCTGATGCTCATCCATCGTCTCTTATCAGAAGGAGATCCAAGCTACGAGCCTGAGGTCTTCTTCGCCACCAGGCGAGGTACCAGGTTGCTGAGCCTGTCGGATTTTCGAGATAACTCGCGGTCGTGTTCATGGCATTTTTTAGCTTTTGTGAAAACGTATGCTTTGTATTTGGATGAGAAGCTGGAGTTTAGAATGCAGGGGAGGAGAGGGAAGAGGATCATCATCATCCGATCGTCAGGTTGCAGTTAGGGCCACACCTGTGCGTGAAATGAGTCGATCAGCTCTTCTCCAGAGCTCACCATCTCCAGCAGCGAGTCCTGGCTTGTCGTCCTACTTGTAATCCTTGCCCATTTCCGACACAAATATGAGGATGTTTTAACTGGGTGTCGGTTGTTGTTCAGGTGCAGCGAAGGTTAACAGGCTGGTGTTCGTGGCGCTTTATCCGATTGTGAAGGAGAGCTTTCAAGTGTACTACGAGATAACCGAGATCATGTCGATCATGGAAATCCAAGTGTCGGATTGCGTCAAAGCGCATCAAGTGTTTGACAGAATTTTGAGGAGCTTGATGAGTTCTACGCGATTGCAGATCCTCAGAGTATCCGGATGTGGAGAAGATTTCGCAGAAAAAGCTTGATGTGATGGATGAGTTCATAAGGGACATCTTGCTTATCACAATGTCCACACTGCTTATCATAATCCCTACAACACAAAACACTATCATCACAGATTCTAGCCATTTTGTATCTCAAAGTTCCCAACTTTTGGATGAACGCCGCATAAAAATATAATATTTTTCTATGCGGATTCATTGCATGTTGACGAATGACAGTTAAAATAAAATAAAATAAAATTTTTAGTTAGTATTAATTTGCTAGTTAAGAAAAATATTAAGACAAACATGATGAGGAAAGTTCGTATGAACACACGAAAGTCAAAATAAAAAAGCTCGAAACATTTTTTGATGGTCAATTGAGGTTGCTTGGTGCCACTCTCTCTCTGTCGCATCGATTTCTTGTTTTGTTTTTTTGTCATATAAATAAATAGTTAATTACTTTGAGAGGAAGAAGAAAGATGAAAGCATTTTATGTCTGGACCAGTCCGTGAACAAGATTTAACTTTGGCTTTGGAATCCGCAGCAAGAGAGAAGATCAACATTATCGTCACCAGCAGCACAAGGGGCGAGGCGAGCTATCCAATATCGGAAACCCTAAACGGCATCGGCTTTCTTGAGGTAAACTGACTTATTTCTGAATCTGATTTTCAGTTTAGGTATTTTTCAAGCGCTTTTACGTTGTTTGATTTTTATGTCCGGACGATGGATTGGGAGTTTCTGGGTTGGGTTTGTGTTGGCTGAGGTCGCGGATCTTTGAATTTTGATGCGTCTGGTCTTTGGTCTCTGGATTTGGATGATGGGTTTGTGAGCTCATCGTGAAATTTTAGGGCTTTTTGGTGTGTGTGGAAGATTTGAGCTTGTGACGGTTTTGGGACGTTTGGATCTTAAGGTGTTTTTGTGTTGTGTGATTTGGATAAGAGTGATGGATTGGGATTGAAGTTGTGATGGAACTGAAAGCTATTGGTGGATAAAATGAAACTAATTGATTAGGGTTTGCTGAGAGTTGAGGTACTGATTTGCAGATGTTGGGAATTTGCTACTCTATTTCAACGTTCAAGCAGGTTGAGTTTGCTTAGGAGTATCATATTTCTTTGCGACTCGAATCTATTGTATTCTTTTCCATGCTAAGAGATTGAGTTATGATTCGTATCCGGTGCAATTCAATCTCTGGTCTAGATATGGAAAACCGACATCTGATATTGAGTTGTTGATTTGGTTTTTCGGGCTTTCTGAATTCTTGTTACTGTTTTCAGATTTGTTTAATTGGTAATGTTTGGTTTATGTGCAGGGGTTTATGTTTTATACGAGCCCGATATTTGTCTAAAGAGGTTGGACGAAGATTTAGCTAGAGTTGTACTTGTCAGACAAGTGTAAAAATGTCGTTTCGTAGTATAGTTCGCGATGTAAGGGATAGTTTTGGGAGTTTGTCGCGAAGAAGCTTTGATGTGAGGCTACTCGGTGGTCACCACCGTGGAAAATCTCATGGATCAGTTCACGAGATGCACGAACAACCGGAAATAGTTCAAAACAGTCGTTGGGCTAATCTTCCTCCAGAGCTTCTTCTTGACGTGGTTAAGAGGTTAGAAGAGAGTGAGAGTACTTGGCCTGCTAGGAAGCATGTCGTTGCTTGTGCAGCTGTGTGCAGGTCTTGGAGGATTATGTGCAAAGAAATTGTCAGAAGCCCCGAGCTTTGCGGAAAGCTTACCTTCCCGGTCTCGCTAAAGCAGGTTGGATACCTCAACTCGTTTACCGTTTTTTTAAAAGAAGTTTAATTTCATGAACTTCACGTACTGAATTAGCTTTTTGTTTATTGATTTTCAGCCTGGCTCTCGTGATGGGACTATTCAGTGCTTTATAAAACGCGACAAACCTAACTTGACCTATCATCTTTTCCTCTGTCTCAGTCCTGGTAAATGTGTTTTTTTCTCAGTAAATCATAGTTTTTTTTACGTTTTATGTGTATTTCGATAAAACTGCAACTTCAATACTTACACCGAGTATATTTTCTGACTCTATGATATTGGGGTTGTGTCACAGCGTTGCTTGTTGAGAACGGGAAATTCCTTCTATCTGCCAAGAGAAATAGGCGAACTACGTACACCGAGTATATTATCTCCATGGATGCCGACAACATTTCACGTTCCAGCAGCACTTACATTGGGAAGCTAAGGTATGCGGATGAATTAAAACACCTTCTAATACGTGTCTTTACTCAACTTGATGAGATTTCCTGTATAGTAAATGTGTTCGCTAGTTTTTATCTCATCTCTCGACCATAGACTTCACATGAGCTTTTACTGAAGTAGTTTTATGTTTTCTTTCAGGTCCAACTTTCTTGGCACCAAATTCATAATCTATGACACACAACCTCCACAGGCATGCGCTCACATCCCCGCTTCTTCTGGGCGAGCCAGCCGTAGATTTCTTTCAAAAAAGGTTTCCCCGAAAGTGCCCACTGGCAGCTACAACATAGCTCAAGTCACATACGAGTTGAATGTTCTAGGGACTAGAGGACCGCGCAGGATGAACTGCGTCATGCACTCTATCCCACTCTCAGCTCTGGATGTTGGTGGTAGCGTCCCGGGTCAGCCAGAACTCATGCCTCGCTACCTTGAAGACTCTTTCAGAAGTGTGTCCTTCTCCAAATCTCTGGATTGTTCCACCGACTTTAGCAGCTCACGGTTCTCCGAAATCGGTACTCTTGGAGCTGGTGATGATGGCGAAGAAGGTAGCAAGTCCAAACCGTTGGTTCTGAAGAACAAACCGCCCAGGTGGCACGAACAGTTACAATGCTGGTGCTTAAATTTCCGTGGGAGAGTAACCGTCGCCTCTGTCAAGAACTTCCAGTTGATTGCGGCCACACAACCCGCCCCGGCTGCAGGTGCAGGTGCTGCAACATCAACCTCGCACCCTGGACCACCACCCCCTGAACAAGACAAGATCATTCTACAGTTTGGTAAGGTCGGGAAAGACATGTTCACCATGGATTACAGATACCCCCTATCGGCATTTCAGGCATTTGCAATCTGCCTGAGCAGCTTCGACACCAAATTGGCCTGTGAATAAGGATAAGAAAAGAGCATCACAAAATGGGAGCATGTACAAGTAGCCAAGGCAGGAATGAAACAGTGTCAGTCAGTTTTTGTCTGTCTTGTTCGTTGTATTATGTTGTCCAGTCTTGTAAACTTAAGACTCTGTAGTTGCAGGCCCTATCTTAAAAACTCATGTTTTCATTTACTCAGACGCCCTCATGTTGGAGGAAATTTAACAGGCTGACGTCACTGATTTGGAAATCTGAAAATCTATAATCAACAACTTAAGCGTGCAACATACAGCTAGTTGAAAGTTGAAACCCTAGAAGAGGCTAAAGGATATTCTTCAGAGCTCTAGAACTAAAGTCAGCCACTGGCATTGTCTAATCTGTCTGAGTAGTTACATTTCCGGCAATGGCAATCACTTGACTGCTCTGCAGAGTGAATTAGCTTGTACAAGACATAAATAATTTACAGTGCCCGGTGTCAGTCAGTCCCATAAGTATGTTGCAGCAGCCTGAAACCTTCTGCCCATGCGTCAATGGTTGCATATTTAGGCGGCCAGGTAATCCCAAAGAAATACAAGACATAGGGCAGGTGGAGGGCTATCGGAACAGTTCCGGGAATGGCCACATGAGGAACCTGGCAAATATGTCACTCTCAAGAAATTCTATGTGAGCAGCTCGCCCGATGAAGGTATTTAGGTTTCTCCCATGTGTAGAGATATCAAAGTTTACATCGCATCTCATGAATATTCGATGATCAGAGGAGTGAGCGCGGATTTGGTCCATGCATTCATTCAGCATCTCCAAGAAGATTTTCCCCTTTTTGGAGTGGTCTGCTGTGGATGCAGCACAGACCTCAATTCGGGCAGAATGATACGGAACATATCCATCCTGATTAACAAATAATGATGAGAATAATTCCAAAAATATAGACAGCAGATAGATATATTTCAAAACCACTCGAGTAATCCGTGGCCTTGAATACGCGAAGGAAAATACCTGGGGCGAAGATAGTAAAATTATATTCCTGAAATTATCCAATGTTTTTTGCTGCAAGAGGGAAAACACATACATCAGCAGAGATATACATCTCTATACTCTTTCCAATATTACGAGTGTGCATGGTGTTGATGGGCCCTAACCCTGAACTACACATTTTCTTAAAACTCGACAGCCACAGCACACCATCAAAATAAAAAAAAACAAACTGTGGTCCCATTTTTTTTGTATACCCTAAGCAATGATACTCAAAAGATTCCTTTCTGCATGAGAAATTCCAAAAAACTCACATATTTACCTTGCAAAGTTTGTACAAGAATGTGTTTCGAAGATCTGGATCATCAGTGAAAGTAAGCTGGTGTATGCACTGTGTATTCTTGAACTTCTTTAACAACCATAAACCGGAGTTGAATAATGAGTTTGAACTGTACATATACCCCAAGTGTGGCCCAGATATAGAAACATATGTGTACAAATGTCTCAAATATGGTTCCATGATGCTCTCTGCCAAAAATAACCGTTGTTAGCATTATCGAAGTTGAGCGACACAAATCCTTGGAGAGTTTGAGTCCATACCAGATAATGCAGCTCTGATTATTAAATTTCCAATAGAATGGCCAACAAAGCTGAGCTTGATATTTCCTATCCGCCCAAACTTCTTAGAAAAACGATCCATTTTCATCTTTACGAAAGCAATCACTTCCTGTGCCAGCCTAAGCCCCATATCCTGAAAATCCCCTGAAGTTTTCCCTTCATTTGCGTCCGACAAAAGGAACTCGGCATTTGGATCTATTAGAAGCCATTGATTCCGAACAAGTCGTAAATCAAGATGATGACCCTAAACATAGTATATGGTGACTAAACATCAAAACAGACACTAAACCATAACATCAACAGGAATATAATGTGTAGACAGTATAGTTTGTTCGAGAAGGACGACAAACATAACGAGATGGAATATGATTTCCAAGAACAATAATTGGTGTTGGTCTTTCACCGACTAATTTGCTTCGAATGAACAGTTGTTTTTGCAGCTAAATGATTATTTTGAGCTGAATGATTTCATGTTAACAACAATAAATTCTTAATCATTATAACCGAAAGTGGTTGTAATTAATGAACACCAGAAGGCACGCAAGTGAAGCTTACCTGGAAACCATGCACAAAAACAACTATCTTCATAACATGAGTGTTCTGTGAGTTATTGTTGGATGAGCCGTTGTTGGGTAACTTGTTTGCTTTCAAGCCTGAATCGCCATGTAAGCTAGGTACATCTTTGTAATTTAGATTCATGAAGTATGAGTTTCCACTGGTAGTACGCAACGGTGAATTCACTACACGCTCTACAAGTACAATGGGGATTCGAGAGGGATCCCCAAAGATTTGCAAGTCTTGAATTGACCTATTATTGATCTACAAAAAGAGCATAGACATCAAAGCTTTTGTGTGCATAAAAGAAGTAAAAGATAGGCTCAATTTGTATGATCTGCTTACCCTCATTTGCGCTATACTCCGCCGATGAAGATCAGCACGCATCGCGGATGCTTGAGCAGGCTATATTAAAACAGAAAAATAAAAGAAAATCACAGGAAATGATGAGTTGATAGGGTAATATTTGAATAGAGAACGCACATATCCAATTAATGAGCCTTTGACTACATTATAGAGAATACTATATAATTACATCATCTGTTAGCTTCCGCAGTACCGGACCTCTTCCACCAGATCCATGGTAAGAGGAATCATCGATTGCACTGCTTATGTAGTGGTGAGGCATCTCAACTTTTGAGTACACCATCCATATAGACCATTCAGCTCTTCTGTCATTAGCCCAGGACTCCCTTAGAAATTCGAGTAATTTTCTTTTGTTGAGCCTGAAGAAATGAAGATTGAATGACGACATCCCTTATCTATAAGTCTCCCTAACTCTTACGGATGCATGCTTTTATAAACACTTCGAAGTTCACAATAACCAAGTATTCTTTGTTGACAGTGGACGTTTTAATCATGTCTAAGAAAGCAATTTTTTTGTTTTGAAGATCACAGGTAATTGCTCAACTGATCTATCAGAACTATATTTAATCAATCGAACAGTGAATCAAATGAAAATGGATACACAATACATATACGAGAAAACAAACCTGAGGAGGTTTAGCAACAAATTCCACAAAAACAGCATTTGACTTCCAACAAAACGGAAATAACTTGACAAACCATCGCTAGACAACGTTTGGAGCAACTCAACATTGTGAGCATCCACTCCACCATTTGCTTTCTGTTAAATACCGGAAAAGTTATGTTACCGATAAACCTCAAAGAGACTGTTAACAGTACTTTAAACTTAAGGCACTCTTCTTTATTATACCAAGTACTAACCTCAACTTTGTACTGTGGATTGCCCAACCACGGCGTTTCAAATTTCAGTGTGTTTAATTCTTTATGAAAATGAGACAGAAGAAAACTTGTATCATCAAACAAGTTTTCGTAATCAGTGAAATCAATTTCTACGTCAACCGCTTTGCTAAGCCTATGTAGCTCTTTGAGAAGAACCTCACGGGCAGTCAATAATGTCTTGATGAGGGTGATAGGGCTTGATCCCACAGAAGCCACCTGACTTCTAGCCTGATCCAGATCATTAATAAGCCTTTTATCATTGAGCTGATCAACTGAAGCACATCTTAACGTTTTATAGGAAAAGGTACAGCAGTGGTACGCCACTACCAAAACAGATATATCAAAATATTCTTAAGATACAACAATGATAGGATTTATTTTCAGGGCATTAAATATGAAACGAGATACCTGATACGAGCCTCCCATGCTATCCCCTACAGCTTTGACACTGCATTGATAAGTAAAATAAGTATTGGGGAAAAGTGAAGCAATGTCACAAAATCAGCCAAAGGTATTTAGTATTAGTTAGCATAATTTTTCACTGTGCAAATTATAATTTAGTAGAGTACCTGGATACCTTCGCAAAAGGCTTGTGGACAGCAGCTTTCAGTAGACTGATATGTATCGTAAGATCAACAAGAGCAGCATGGAAAGAGTCGAAATGGACAGGACAATAAGAGTGCAATCCGAGAAGAGCTTTTGGAGGAATACGGAATTCATGAACAGAAGCAGGAGGTCCCACGATAGAGGCGTGCAAACCAGACCTGGATTCAAAATGTGAGCCACCGTCTTAAGTATTCAAATAAATTTCTTCATATTTTCCAATTAAGTTTAAACAAGATACAAATAACTGCAATAATGTGAAAAATGATATGATATACATTTATAAAAGGTTAGCTTACTCATTTGCTAGAATCGGAGTATAAAACAGCTCAAACTTCAATATAACAGCACATGTCGGTGGACCCTGAAAATTTTGTTCGTTAGTTGTGATCATGGCAATCAAAAACAATCAATAGTAATCAAAGAAATGCATCATCGTTTAAATTTTACTACGTGTCGGTAAGCTGTACTGTATTGTGTAGGATAGAATATGGTACACATAAATTAAAGTCAACATACAGATAAGATATCATACAAAATTATTTCATAAAAAACAAGAGAGAAAATAAAATTTTTCGTTAAAACCTGGAAAGGGTAAGAAGCTACCTCGTATTTATCGAGAGATAGGTTGAAGGAAACCATTACGGAGAGTAAAACATCCTGCCTAATATACTTTATCCGAAAGGGCTGAGTTGAGAAACTGTTATCATCATCATCAATTCTCCACACTCCGTGTATATTATCCGCACCCAAATCAGGAGCTGCAGTAAATAAATGAAAGCTCGTCACTTTCTAACACCAAAAGTGATATGACTACCCATTACAGACAACTTCCTCAATAGCCAGACCAATATCATAAACTCAAAGTCGACACACAATCCTACACAAACCAAATCGACAAATTCAATAATATGCATGAAAATCACTAATTAAAGCTAAATACCTTCATATTGAACAACTCTAGCAGGAGTCCCTGGAGTGGGATTCTCACTATCTTCCCACCTCATTGTTATCTTCATCTGATACCACCTGCTCTCACAAGTGCAAAAAAAAAAAAACTTGACTAACAACAAAACAAAACCAAACAGAAAACCAAAACTCCCATGTTTCAATTACCCTTGTTGCAAGAGGTCAACATTATGAAACCTATGAATGTAAACAGCAATCTCCTGAACCGTCTCCATCATATCTTCCCCCCTCCAAGGTCAGGCATTAACCAATCTCTTGAATTGCTTAACAGGGACACCATCCAGCGACTCCCTCTTCTCCAACACAATGACCCATCCCACACACCTTAACTCATGTCCAAACCCACCCGCATTCCTTTCTTCCCGATCCAAACCCTAAAACTACCCCTTAAACCCAGCTAGCCCAAAACCTCGAATCCGAAGAGCCTGTCAGATCCAATGCGTCCTCCAGAGGAAAATCTGGGAATTTGGGGGTTTAGTTTCTTGCGATGGATGAGGCGTGAAAGGGTTTTTGCTGGAAACTTTTGGCGACCATGTCGCTGTCGACAACGTGTTTGATGAAATGATTTTGAGTTCAAAGATGGAGCCGATCAATGTTGGATCGAAGATGATCTCAACTGCTTCGTCATAATGTTTTGTATCGTGTTATTAAATGCTTCCCCATTCAATTTATTTTTTTACTTAAATATATAAAATTCACTATTCTATCAATTTAATATTTAAAAATATAACATTTTATACAAACTAAATATTCATGACTATATATAAGCCGCTCATGAAGAAAGCGGCTTTTAACAAAAGATGTATTTTCCGTGAATGACTTTCATTAAATATCGATCTTATTTATTGAACGTTTATTTATAACGACCTATAAGGATATCATTCTACACGGCTAGATGCTGACCGTTCAATTACAATCAAATCTATATGAAAAGTGACTTTCCAAAAAAATATAATAATTTCTAAATAAAACTTTAAGCTATCACTTTGTTAAAACTCCAAGATGGACGCGTTGAAAAATTTTCTCATAGTATAATATCTAAAATGTGTAAACAAGGCTGTCCAAGGGACATTTGTGTAGACATATGTAAAGAGCTTCTTATATCCGAATCACAAGCACATGGTCCCTGTTATGCAGATTTTGCGCTAGAATTAGGTGAAATGGGACCGATCCCAGCTGGCGTCTAGTTCCACTGGTTGCCCGAGCAAGCTGAGTTTTCGGACAAGAACATACAAACAAACACTACATTTGTTTCAAGTCTCAGTACTTGGGCGACAAAATAACATGCTGGGGAAATAAACAAAAGAGCATTGGTACCTTGGAGGAAGCCGACCAGCTACAATTATCAAATGGCAATGATACCTGGTATGGTATCGTGGAAGAATCCAAAACTCCGAGGACTATACGGGCAGGCCAGAGATATCAATAATTACTTTATATTTATGAGCTGAACAGTTCAAAGTCATTCCCAACTCTAGATTAATTTCCTGGAGTAATCAATGGCCTAGTGGCAACCAAGCGACTCATAAAGCTTCCTAGCTGCACACTGGCTGCTAAATCTTTACAAATGCACACTCATATCTGCTGCTTCTAGACTAATTCACTGGCATCATAAATGGACTTTCTCCTCTATCTTCCCCACCAATACGAGATTATGATCTCCAATGCTAAATGGCTCCAGGCAGGCCTATGCTTTATTTCTTATTAAGTGCACATGAAAATAATATTTACCACTCCATGGAGCTTGTTCTTCTTAGGCGACGGGGCTGCCTTTGCTTTTCTTCCACTGGGATAATGTTCTCAATGAGCTGCAATCAGTTACATATTTCAGTTCAGAATGCAGTGGTAATATGTTCAGGATAACGAGACGATATAAATGGCAGAGCAGGAACAGAATGTCAGAACAAAGTTTTTGGTGTGACTTTCTTGAATGCCTGTTTGATGAGAATATTATTGCAAGCATACATAGCTCTTTAATGGCTCAAACATTTTGCTGGTAATCCAATATCAGCAAAAAATCCAGGTCCTTGGGACCCCGGCTCACAAAATAACAACTTACATGCCCACAATTCATTTATTATTAGCCTATTGATTGCAAAAACCTAAATACTATCCCGCATGTAAACCCTTATTTTACGCCTGCTAATTAAGCTACCAAATTTTTAAAAAAAAAACCTACGTAGGCAATGCATAATCCCACTACTTCTTGCTAAATAAATTCACCAGACAATATAGGCATGATCAGTAAATAAAGAAGCAATGGACACATACCCATTGACGCCTGCGATTTCTTTCTTCAGCCTGCATTACAAAATTAACTTAAGTTATATGTCACCCCTTCCTAGTAAATAAAAAATCTTTGCAGAAGACACTGAGAGGCAAAATACAGGTATAGCATGGCATCATTATCCAACGAATTATAACTGCATACTAAAACATAATCAAGCTAAACTTAACGGTTAAACAGATTGAGCTTTTTCTTCATCAGCGACATCACAGTTCCTCATTATCAGGTCGTGCAGACGACATAGATTACTTTTGCCACGACCGGCCAAATAATAAAGATCAGTCAGCTCAACTACTAAACTGTAAACAAGCCCAGCAAATGATTTAGTATCCTTATCCTTAAACTAAAAAACCACAACGAAAGCACCATCAATCAAACACAAACATCGACTCCACGACAAAGGCATATACCTCTTCCCTTAGGAGCTGTGCCCTCTCATCTTCCAATTGCATCACCTGCTTTTCAAGATCATTTGTGTATTGCTGTGAAAAAAACATCAAATTTGAGACTATCAGACTCATTCATGAATAAAAAAAACTAAAACTTCACTACATTTTAGACACATTACATGATCCACAATCATTGATCTAACGAAAATTTTAATAAAGCAATTGACCTGCTTCCGTTCTCTGGACCTGGCGGCAGATTCCCTGTTCTTGATCATCCTCTTCTGCTTCTGCTGCGTCGCCTTATCAACAACAGGCTCCACCACTGCCTTCCTTTTCCCTCTCCCTCCCATCACCCTCCCATCAATCCCATTTCCAATCACCAAACCCGACCCCTCAACAACAACCCCCTGCCGCGCCGGCAAACCATGATGACTCTGCTGAAACTGATTCAAGGTCGCCAATGACGATTCAACACCAGAAAACACCCCCAAACCAGCCCCAACCCTAACAACCCCATCACTTCCATTTCCAATTCCAACACCTCCCCCTCCGCCCACCCCCGTCTTGCTCAAATACTCCTCCAACGTCATCCCAGCCCCAACACCCCCAATCTCGTCCGTCCCCGCCACCATCTCCTTCCACATATCATCCCCCGTCGCCGTCGCCGTCGTCATCTTGTTCGCACACCCACCAACAGCTCCGTTTCCAAACACGACGTCGGGCGATAGCGCATCGACATAAATATTCTTAAGAATGTCGTCCATGGTGACGGGAGCTAGGTTTTTCGAGTGATCGGTTTGGACGCCGGCAATTGAGATTGACGAAAAGGATGCTGTTTGCTGAGGAGGTGGGGCAACCGGGAGATCCGAATTCTTCGTCGCCGCTGACGACATCACTCTCGATGAAGCCATAACAACAACAAGCCGTCGAGATGAAGACCTCTGCGAATTTCTAGGGTTTCGAATTCAACTCCACCTTGTCACTTTATGGTTTTTCTGGTTGTTGATGAATGACACGGAACCAGAAGGAAAGCGAGAAGAAACAGTCAGCGATTTATTTATATTTATTTTTTGATATAAATTATTTTTATATTAATTTAAATAATTCCAACTTAGGGCCGGTCCTCTTCACTCATCAGCTCGCGACCGGAGATGCTGCCCGGAAGCGATATCTTATCGCCGCAGATTTCACATGATCCGTTGACTGAGGATCCTATGATGCGGATGAGGAAGCCGAAGCAGCCGGTGAAGTTAGTTGCCCGAAATCGGAGACCAGTCTGTAATCGATATGGACGATGAGGTAGCTGCCATCTTTAAATGCTGCGTGAATTGAATTGAACTGATCCTTAGTTGTCTATCTCCTTATCGCGTTGGATCACCATACTGCAACTTGAAGCTCATGTAGACATTACATTAAGAAGATTGATAGCGATTTTGGTACTTTTTTATATATAAATTCACTCTGAATAAAATATATGATTAGCTGGATTTGTTGATGTCATCCTCATGGAAGTTGATGTAGGTTTCTGAATAAAGAAATTAATTTCGTGCATTTTGCTTGAAAACCATCCTAGGTATTGATCTAGGGTTTGCTGAACTTTGTTAACATGGCTGGTGGTGTGTAGTTTGGGATCCAGTTGAAGCAGCGGGGGGTTGAGTAGGCAATTGGGAGTTGAAAATTTCTGAAGAGGGTGACAAGTTAATGGAGCAGTTGAGGTCGAAGCTGGACAGGAAGAACGCCATGAAGCATATCAAATATGACCCATGTGTGATGCCTTCTACATCTACTTCTACTTCATCGTCTGTGTCTCATCGGCCCAGCTCAAGGCGGTTGCTCAGGTTTGTTCAGTTTGGCAGCAAGACTAGTTTTAGAGTTCGAGGTTTTGATGGTGAGCTTGACTTAATTTGTAAGAATTTGGGGCTTTCTGGCCCGGCGGATCTAGCAATCTCACCTGCTGACTGGGAGGCCCGAAGAATCATTTCACCTCCATTTATGCGGAAAGAGAGGTTTACTGATGGTTTAGAAGCTGAGACTAGAAGTAGGGTTGAGGTTTGTGATGAGGTTGTCTGTCTATCTAAATCATCTTCTGAAGCAGAAGAATATGTGGACTTAGGGAGGATTGAGGTTAGGAAGGAAGACAGGCGTGCTGACAATGGATTGGATAATATTACAATATCAGAAATCAGAGCGCCCTCTAGTAATGTTGGAGGAGGAGGACTTAAGGGAAAAAGGCCTCCTGTACTTTCTCCACTTTCCTTGATGATTCAAAACCATGCCGTAGACATGGCAAGCTCGACTGGGGATCTATGTAGGTCTTTTGGTCCTCAAGATGATGTGCAAACGTACGAGGAGAATGGAAATCTTGTTAAGATTGATGTCGGGAATAAACAGGTCAGGTCAAATAAAAGTATTGAGAAATTGAGGAGAGATGCATTCAAGGAGCCTGTGCATGGTATCTCACCAAATGGGAAGTTCAAACACACTATTAGCTTTTGGCAGAAAGGTGATCTACTAGGAAGTGGCTCATTTGGAACAGTATATGAGGGCTTTACAGAGTAAGTTTGTTTCCAATTTTGGCTATGTTTTCTTTCTTTTCTGTATTGTTGCAAGTAACTTAATAACTATGTGTCGCGCCTTGTTAAATACTGGACATGATAGTTGTTCATGTGTTCCTGCGTTCCTGCAAGTACTGTAGCTATCCAGACTACGTATTTTTTTTCCGCATGTCAAGTATGATTAACCTGTTTACTCTAGAGTGAGGTATTCATTATTTGTGCCCAAAGGTTAGAAGACACTAGAGCAATCATTTGTGCTATTCATTATTTGCTTGGCGAAAGTTGATACATTCAAAGTTAGAACAGCGAGAAAATTGTTGAACTAAGTTCAAAAGATAATGCACTAACAGGAGAAGATGAGAAGGTAAGACAGCGAGAAAAATGGAAAGTTCATTCTGATGCTTTTGTAATTAAAATTGTTTTATTACTCATGATAGCTCTTTCATTTTGCAGTAATGGAATCTTCTTTGCTGTAAAGGAGGTTTCATTGCTGGACGAAGGAAGCCAGGGCAAGCAAAGTATTTCTCAACTTGAACAGGTCTCAACAACTGATATTGCAAGTCAATGATGGTTTATGAGATTGTATTCTGATTGGCTGAATTTTGTGGGCAGTTACAACTTACAACTACGTGACAAATTTGTAAACTATTGGTTCAGGAAATTTCTCTTTTGAGCCGTTTTGAGCATGATAATATCGTTCAGTACCTTGGCACAGACAAGGTATTGTTGAACCTTCAGCTTCAGTTCTTTCATCTCATGAATCAGTCAGAACCTCATGAGTTTTGTATAAATTTTCAGGATGATGCTAAACTATTCATTTTTCTGGAGCTTGTAACCAAAGGCTCTCTACTAAGTCTCTATCAGAAGTATCACCTTCAAGATTCTCAAGCCTCCGCATACACTAGACAAATATTGAATGGTTTGAAATATCTTCACGAGAGAAATGTTATTCACAGGTAACACTATTGCACATTGTAACTCACAAACAACATGTGACTTACATTATTCGCCCTTGACTTTGTAGGGATATCAAATGTGCTAACATATTGGTTGATGTCAGTGGATCTGTGAAGCTCACAGATTTCGGTTTGGCAAAGGTTATCTTCTGGGACATGATTGTTGTCTCTTTTTATGTTTTGTGAGTACAGACTTTCTGAAGTACTGTTTATCTCATCAGGCCACGAAATTTAATGATGTAAAATCTTGCAAAGGGACAGCATTATGGATGGCCCCTGAGGTTTCCTGTTTTTGACTTTATTATTCTGCGATGCTCGTTTATAAGTTTTAGATTTGTGATGGGTACTGTACTAGAGGTCAGAATACGGTCATCTAATGACACGGCTCTCAACATTTCAATGTGAAACTCGAATATAACTAGAAACTAATCAATGAATGGGCATAGAATGAAATTTCATATGAGACCTTTGTGACTCTGTGCCCTTTGTCAGGATACTTCCAAACGTGCTTTATAAGACCATTAGTTTGATTTGTTGATAAAAAAATAATTCAGATTTATACATCAGGCTAGTTGTTTATGTTCAAATTTGCATTTTCAGGTTGTGAATCAGAAAGGTAATGGCTATGGCCTTCCTGCTGATATATGGAGCCTTGGCTGCACCGTGTTAGAGATGTTAACCCATGATCTTCCTTACTCTCACCTGGAAGGCGTAAGCATAACGTGCAACACCATAAATATACCTTTAGTCCTTTTCTTTTGTTTGTGCTTAGCATCTTAAAATTTATATCCATCTAAATTGTGAGGTTCTTTCGCCGTCTGCTTGCAAACCAACTTTTGATCTTTCTGGTTTAACTTATATCACCTCCGTTACGATCACAAGGACTCGCATAACTGTTCCTTTTAGGTTAATATGTTCTTGCTCCCGTATCTTTTGTTTTCTCATAGCAAACTGAATACAGTATTTGTTTTTTTGTGGTACAGTTTCAAGCCTTGTTCCAGATTGGGAAGGGTGAACTCCCTCAGGTTCCTGATACATTATCAAAAGATGCCCGAGATTTTATCTTCACATGTCTGCAACCTGACCCGGATAAACGGCCTTCTGCTGCTCAGCTTTTGGAACATCCATTCGTAGCGAAAGCACCTCAAACTCCTCAGCATTATTACCACTAAACTTATTCAGTGAGGAGTTTCACAGCACCAAATGCAGGTATCAGATTAATCTGTGCTCGAGGCATAATTCCACAAATTGTCGGTGGAATGATGCCTTGAGGAGAATCATTTGAATAGGTGAGTATTTGAAGGGAGAAAATTACATAAAAATTCTTTTTGGGCCTGGCCCAATGACATAGTGAATGGGCCTGTAAATAAACTACGTGGGGTGCATGTTTAATAAATTATGATTAGACCCATTAAGTTTGATGTTTTGACAAATTGATAGGCATAGTTAATAATTCCCACGTAGCGGTGGTTCAGTTCTCGAGGCGGCACGTGCCAGCCGCTAATGAAAATTTATGGATAATTTTTTAAATATTTATTATTCACCCAAAATTAAATTAATCCCAACACATTATAATTAATATTAATATTTTCAAATAAAAATAAGTTAATTACCGATTTTTTTTGTCATTAATATAAAATCAGCAAAGCAAAGAGATTCTAGGAAGATTTCACAGAGACTCATTCATCTTCTCCGATTCTACATCCTTGATTCTCGATCCGATCGCCGGCCCTTCGCAGCTTCCTCAGGTGATAAAGCTGTTGTCCGGGTTGTCGCTTTTATCCGATTTTCATGTGATCTCTTTTGCAGTTGGTGAGATTGAAAATGGAGCCCCAGTGCGATTGCATTGATGGTTTATGCTTCGATTAGGTTTTGGGTGGTGGGGTCGAGTAAAGTTTCCAGTTTTACAACTTTAGGTTAATGTTCGTCTCCTAAATCTGTCATATTTTCCAATTTCGTGTTGCAATTTGGGGCTTTGAAATTGAATTTGGGGATTTTTCATTGATCAATATAGGCTTGATGAGATCTCAGATCAGCCTGGATTTAGCAATGCAGGTGATTGAAATGGCGAAGAGTTGCAGAGGAAGACGCAGCAGGGTTACGTCACGCCGGTGAGACATGGTCCGTATCTGCTGCCGGACTGTAACATGAATGCTTCAGAGCGTGTCTGTTCCAGGAAATGTCCCAAGGATATGGCGAATGACTGGGAAGATGCAACTTGTTCCGTGTGCATGGAATGCCCCCACAAAGCTGTTCTTCTCCTCTGCTCTTCCCACGACAAGGGCTGCCGTCCGTACATGTGTGGTACAAGTCTTCGCTTTTCCAACTGTCTCGATCAGTATGAGAAAGCTTACACCAAGGTTGCGTCAATGGACGCCGGAGCTTGGGAAAGTTGTGAAATGGCTGCACTTGCTTGACCGCTTTGTAGAGGGCAGGTGAAGGGGTGGGCGGTGGTGGAGCCATCTCAATTCTCAGAAGAGAAGCAGCATGCAGGATGGATGTTCGTTCGCCGGAACCTATATCGAGTTGCGGCGGCATGCGAGGTCTGAGCACCCTTTAGCTCATCCACTAGAAGTGGATCCAGTAGCGGAACGGAAATGGAGACGGCTGGAACTTGAGTTGGAGCATGGTGATGTGGTCAGCACAATAAGTTCATTAACACCTAGGGCGGCGGCGGTGGGGATTATGTGATCGATGAATCTGAGTCAGACAGACGACGACGGCGGTGATGGTGATCCCAACGGCAGCGGAGGGTTTGAAGGTACCAACATGCTCGACATAGTTATGTAGCTACACAGTCTCTACCCAAACAGCAATGCTGATGAACTTGAGTGAGCTAGAAGCTGGCGGTGACAAGCGTGGCATATTCAGAACCACCATAGATGAACAAGCAAAACCAATTTATGAATGCTTATCAACCTTTCAACGTCTTCTTTGGGCATCACCGTGTAGATGCTGCAAATGATATATACATCAACTTAATAATCAAAACATAATTAAATTCAATGCAATGAGGAAAATAACCATAACACAAAGTCACAAGTCATCAATCTTACCTTAGAAACATTATATATTCCTGGACGAGATTCTGATCGGCCGAGAGCAACTTTATTAGACCCAAGGAAAAACAATCCACCCAATATTCACAATTTCATCCACAGACAATGCAGAATGGTAATTCAACCAACCGGCAATATTCATGTTCTCAAAAGTGAAGACGTATGCAGAGTCGTCTCTAATAGTGTTCAGAATTACCTCTTTATGCTCTCTGCCCTTCTTCTTCGTCTTAGATAGCGTAACTACACCCGCACAATAAAAACACATCAAAACCGACTCAATGTGAACCCTAAACACTACCTATAACCTCCTTTACATCATTCATTCCAGAAAAAAAAACCAAATATTTTCCACAAATACTTTCTGCAGCAAAGAAACAACTCCAAAGCCTAAACCCTCACACACAATCAAGAAAGCCTCCATACAACCCTAAACCGTAAAAGCTCTGGTAAAGCAACCATCTTTGCTTAATTAACCAACAGAAAAACCACCAAAAACACGAGTGAAGAAAACCATACCTGCTCGGTCCCTTTTCGATTTCGGCATTTTTAAACCTCGGAGCTCTGATGGGAAGTTTGAACCAGCGGCTGCGGGAGTCGCTGATCGTTTTTCTCTCTCGCTCCGCCTCCGAAAAGGAAACCACAATTTTCGCTTCGAATCCGGACAATTTATGGTTATACTCGACCCGAGCCGATTCGGCCCGGGCCAACTCAGCTATTTATACTTTTTTCTTAATAAAAAGAACTAAGATTTTACTGAATGAATGACAGTACAAACAGCTCAAGATTTCTGGCTTACTGAACCTGTGACAAACACTCAGACAGATATACACAAATGCTGCGCAGAAACCTGGTAACATTCTGGTGATTTAAGGCAATGCGTCGAGGATGAAGATCATTTCTGTTCCTGATTGATCTTGCGCGGTTGTTGGATGATGAGAAGAATCAGAGTAGCAGTGGTGAATGGCCTTCATTTCTTTGCAATATCTCATTTTGCCATTCTTTGCAGGAAGTGGAGTTGTTGTTATGCATCAATTTCTTTTACCCTCTTGCTGTTCTTCATCTTCAGAATCGAAGTCGCCATTGGTTTCATTTGTTTCGTCCTTCTTGTCTCTTTTCTGCAATTTGACTAGACTGACATCACCTTCAGTTGTGGTTTTGGTAAGTGATTGGGCTTCTTCATCGTCTGAATCTTCTCCCTTGTCTTCCGAGTAAGCATATCTGCGTTAAAATGAAAGTGACGGATGGCCAGTTAAAATGCTGGAATTTCTGATGTCAGTGGCATTTTCAAGAAAAGAGAACAGGAGCCAAATACAGGCAGATATACAGTACTACCACCTATGATGTATCTTTACAAAAAACAAAAGGAATGAGACTCATGTTTTGATTAGCAATGGACCATCTGGTCCCATAACTCAAGTTATAAAGGTGGGCTGGGTGGCTATATATGGCCCGGGATCAGACTTTGTAGATTCTGATTGTATACAATAGCACATGCAAAATTTTCAAGTTCCATTACCTAAATGGTATCTGCAAAACACTCTCGAAAGTCACTAATATTATAAAAAAAAATTTGCACTCTATCAGCTACAGCAGCACAGAGATGGTCGAAAGAGCGATGGATTCTGAATCCTTAGCTCGGCTCTTGAATTGGCAGAGGATAAAAAAGCAAGCTATAATGAAACTGTTCAAAGATATGAAACCAACCGTTGGGAGCTCTGAGATGGAGCCCAAAGATAGCATATAACAGACAGCAAAGCAAAGGCAAGAATGTCCCAGAAAGCAGTGATTATCCACGCACTCTGCCACCTCTCATTAAATGGATCTGTTGCTTTGAAGTAGACCTGTTAACAAAGAACATCAAACCAATCAATATGTGAAATTTGACTGTAAACAAACTTACCACAAATATTTTTTCTAAATGGTGATATTCAAATACCTCATATCCAATCCAAGCGACTGAAGCAACCACCAAGATGACCAATGCATTCGAGAACTTTCTGTAGATATCCAGTTTAACTGAACTCCTCTTAGCCTATGTAAAAGAAAGTGATGAAGTGAACCATGCGACTGGGCATAAAAATCAATTATATTCTTTCAAACGGACACAGAAAGGAAACCGGTACCTGTAGCTGTTCCAGTGTCTTTGAGAGAGACGTGAAAATCCACAAAATCAAAAATGCATCCAGAAATGCATCAGGGACTACTAAAAAGATTCTTGCTCGTCCTGATATGTCGTTGATGGTTCCAACATACTCAGTGATGTCTAGCAACTCAGACGCAAGAAAATAAGTGGTACCAAGAAGCCATACTTTTGCGGTTAGACCTCCAAGCGTAGGCTTCATGACACCATACCCCATTGAAACACATAGTATAAGAAGGCGTGAAACTGTTTGCCTTATCGCTCCAATGGTAACGGCCCATGAAGTGATCTGAACTGGTCTGACTCCCGCGTTGTTAAAATAAGCATAATCCAAGTACCAAAGAGACATCTCAAACAATCCGAGAGCAATAACAGTAGTTATGCAGTGCTGAAGTTGTAATAAATCCTTCCAAAACCTCACATACTGAAAGAACCAGATGACAGAAAGTAACACGTACGCCAGTGACATAAAGACGTAAAACTTCAATAAAGGAGCAATCCTACCAGGCAGATAACCACCAGGATTCTTCCACACAGTCATGCCACTCATTTTCAGTCCCTTTAGTTTTGGATCACAGGCCACAAAGAACAAATTATACATCCCAGTCTTGGTAATTGAAACCTCTTTCCCAACCATGCTCGTGGATAACAAATTCCCGTTAAATTCCACATTCAAGACAATAGGCCAGTTTATGTTCGTGGCTGATGGGATCTTAATAACTTCACCTTTCTTACACCCTTCCAGATTTGCAAGATCAGGAGTGCAACATATCGACCTTTGCCCACCATAAGCAGACCCCCCAATAGTATCTCGGTCAGCAGCCTCAAAAATTACCACCTGGACCATACTAGTGATGTTTCCCATATGCTCTCCAGCCGCCTCCTTTGTCCTCCAAAATGTGATATTCTCAAATCTGTTCCATCCAAAACACATTCAAAAGTAAATCAAGAACCTCACCAGTAATCTCAAATCCAACCGGCCTCCATATTCTCCATACCCAGAATCTCCGTTTCAAAAGTGTCAATCATCAATTTATCAGCATAAGATAAGGAACTGCACTTTTCAACCAAATACTTCTTTTTCCATATTACACATAGAAGAAAATCTTTTTTAAAATAAAAAATAAGAAACCCTAAGAATCTATCTCGAAAAGAATTTGGAGCAACGTCAGATTGCTGGAAAAAATCAAAACAAATGCAAGCACATTCAAAATTCACACGCTTTCCATCAGATCACACTCGGCTATAAAGTAGACGAAACAAAAGCAAAGCCAACTCACTTGATGTAAGACCGACCATCGTCGACACCTGATTTGACAGAGCTGTCGCCGGAACCAGAAGACGCAACGATGCCTTCACTACCTCCAGGAAGCAGGTACGCATTTCCGACCTCTCCGAACAAATCCAGATCGTAGACATGGATCGAGGCGTCAGATGACACAATGACCGACAATAGTACAAACAAAGCCAAAATTAGGTTAATCTGCGAATCCAAAAACGATCCAGAAGCGGCTCCTCCACGCCCGAGATCCATGGGAGGAGGAAGATAGAGATAGAGAGAGAACGCTTCGGGATTAAAGTCGGCGGATTTGAGAAGAGAGAGAGTGTAAAAGAAGGCTATGGCAGTTAGCCTGTCAGACTTTGGACACGTGTATAACACGTGACTATCGGTCGGACCAACATTACAAAAACAAAAACGGTCATCTCTATGTATCTACAGCGTTCATGGTTGAACCGGTCTTGTTTCGAAGCCGAACGATGTCGTTTTATCGTACAAATGGGCTGGGCTTCAAGCTTATCCGTATTTTAAATTCTAATATAAAATAATATATTTTGACGCACATGCCGACCAATCAGCACGTGCACGTGTATGTCCAAACCAGCTTTCCCATGTTCTTTCATCAAAAAATGTCCGTCTTGTTCACAAACTGAAAACCTAACTCATCTATTCTTCATTCCATTCAATTTGATTGCTTTAATTTCAACCTCTCACAGAAATCCCACCAAAATTCATCTCAGAAACTATGCACTCCAAATTCTCAGTGACCCATCAAAACTGGCCTTTCTCTATACTGCCTTGTGGAAACTTCTGCAGATTTGGGGTTTCAGTTAGAAGCCAGTTACGGCACAAGCTAAGGTTTAAGCTGGTTTGTCAATCTCTTGGGGATAAGTGGAAGCTGAGTGACATAGACCCTGGTGAGAACCTTTGCCCCTTTTGAATCTGTGAGCTTCTTTCCCTTGTTTTTGTCAGTATTGTGATGATCCAGTCTTCAAAGGTATGACCTTTGTGTTCATTTAAGGAAGTTTTAGGTCAGTTGTTGTCCTTTAGGTAATTGAAACTTTTGGGTATTCGGTTATGTGAGTTTTTTCGTGTTGTGTGTTTGCTGTTATTTTGAATTTACTGTATGATTTTTTTTGTTGCAGCTGCGGTTCAGGAGCAGCTAAGTTCATGGCTTTTCAAGACCCAAGTTTTTCTGAATGAGGTGACATCGCCGCTTGTGAAAAATGGTAGTGGGAAAAGCCCTGATCCTGGAGATCCAATTGATGAGGAGGACGTGGAAGATATGTTTTTGGCGGAACAGACTATTCAAAGTCGAACTCCAAATGGGAATCTTTCGGTGGCAGCAATAGTATCAATTGAGCAGTTCAGTAGGTTAGTTATCAGAAATATTTTATTCGAGTGGAAATAGAGTTACAAAGTAGTAAGGGACTGATGTATTTTTTATTTCACATGTATGTTTAATCTATACGGCTCATTTACTGCAGTAATAATAATTTGAATTCTGAATATTAAGATATGCAGGATGAACGGAATGACTGGACAAAAAATGCAGCAAATTTTTAAAGCGCTGGTTCCTGAATCTGTATATGGCGAAGCCCGCAATCTGGTGGAGTATTGTTGCTTTAGGTTCTTGTCCGGAGACAGTTCCGAGGTTCACCCTTGCCTCAAGGTTAGCTTATTGAAATTTATAACTATTTGCATCTCTTAACTCGATTGTGAACTCACTTACAATAAATATTCTCTCGATTTCAGAAGACTTCTGTCGTAATTGGATCTGTAGAGCTTTATAGTAAACTGATGTTGTCCTGACATTTTCCATTGCAGGAACTTGCATTTCAAAGACTGATTTTTGTAACGATGCTTGCATGGCAAAATCCATACGAAGAAGAACACGATTCATATTACGAACCTCTTAGAAAAATTTCATTCAAGGTTAGATTTCTGAATCTTCCAAAAGTCGCTATTAATTCATGGTGTTGACAATATTGCCGTATATTGCTACTGCCTACTGCCACCACACTTGGGAAAAATTAAAATGCTAGAGCGAGCACTAATTTATTGAGCTTTTTTTGTTGGAATTGCAGACTAAGTTTGTGGCGGAAGAGGCTTTTGTTCGCATTGCTCCTGCTGTATCTGGTTTGGCTGATCGAGTGACAGCACACAACCTTTTCAAGGCTCTTGCCGGGAATGAAGGGGGCATATCGTTTAAGACATGGTCTACATACATCACTGAGGTTTTGAAGTAAGTACCTAAACTGCCTTTGCATTGATATTATTTCGTCAAAATAGCTGCAAACATCGGTATGAAAGATCATAAAGGCGTATGCATCTCCGTTGGACATTATTTATATACGCTTTCCTTAATAGTTAATACTTTGATAGATAGGTTAACTAGGAGGGGCCGACTATTCATTTTAAGGAGAGGAGTTAGTTTGGATTTCTTTTCAGACCCATCTGATGCATTTTGAGTATCTTTGGTTTAGGGTGCATGAAGACCGAAAAGCGAACCAAGCTAATGAATTTTCGCACCTTTCCGGAGAGAACATCTTATGTATTGCTCCAAGTAAGAAGCGGCCTGTTTTAAAATGGACTAATAATATGCCCTGGCCAGGAAAACTTACATTGACGGACAAAGCCCTCTACTTTGAGGTAATTGCCTTGTGAGTTGATTGTTCGCCTGTGAAATTTAGCTGACAAAGAGTACTTGTCGTTTATCCTCTCAATTATAGATCTCTTAGTGTAACTCTTATAGCCGAGTCCTTCAAAATTTGTGTTCCGATAATGTTTTTTTTTTTTTTTTGAGTAACATTCAGGCAATTGGTTTAAAAGAGAAAAAAGACGTGATAAGGCTGGATGTCACAGGGCGTGCTTCTCATGTGGAAAAAGTGAAAGTTGGGCCTATGGGATCTGAACTCTTCGACTCAGCCGTTTCTGTGACATCTACCGACAAGTTAGCAACCTTTCTACGCTTATGACTTAAAACTGGAGCTTATTTTTTCGAAAATTAATTAAATGAAACGTAGCCCATATATTAAAACTCGACTTGTTTCCTTTGTATTCCACCAAACACGGCTATACTGAAAAGTTGTCTGTGTGTCTATTCAGGTCAGAAACGTGGGTATTGGAATTTGTGGACTTGGGCGGAGAAATGAGGCGAGATGTCTGGTTTGCATTCATTTCTGAAGTTATTGCCTTGTACAAGTTCTTGCGTGAGTATGGACCTGAGCGAAGTGATTTATCGGTCGCCTATGTGTATGGTGCTAACAAGGGGAGTGAAAGAGCCCTAACTAGTGCTGTCAACAGTATAACCAGACTTCAGGCTCTCCAGTTCATGCGCAAATTGTTGGACGATCCAGCCAAACTCGTTCAGTTCTCGTACTTGCAAAATGCACCGTATGGTGACATTGTTTGTCAAACCTTGGCGCTTAATTACTGGGGTGGACAATTGGTTACAAAGTCCTCGGACACTGGAAGCCAAGCGATACAAAAAGCAAAGCCTTATAATGGCACGTCAGACAGTAGCAATCATGTCGTCGATTTGGATGGAAGCCTATTTCTACGCAAGTGGATGAGATCTCCTTCTTGGGGTACAAGCGCATCTATTGCTTTCTGGAAGAATTCTCCTCCTGTTCGGAAAGGCGTCCTGTTGAGTAAAAATCTTGTTGTTTCCGACCAAACCCTCGTTGAAAGAGCATCCAAAATATGCCTTCAAAAGTACCAGGTGGTTGAAAAAACTCAAGCTACAATCGATGCAGCCATGATCAAAGGGATACCCAGTAACATTGACCTTTTCAAGGTTCGATATACTCCGCTGACATCATCTCTGTAGTTAATATGTTGTGATACATGTTTAAAGTTATTCTCGTCGTGCAGGAACTCATGCTTCCGCTGTCAATAACTGCTAAAAATTTTGAGAAACTTCGGCGCTGGGAGGATCCGCCGTCAACTCTCACATTTCTTGTTCTTGCATACTCACTTATTTTCAGGTACATGTTTGAAACTGTCTCTGTATGTTTTCATGTTACCTTAACAGTGAACAGGTTTTTTAAGGCTTCTATTTTTGTCAAGCAGAAACATGTTGTCGTACATTTTTCCTGCGACGCTGATGGCCATGGGAACGAGCTTGCTCGTGCTGAAAGGCCTGAAGGAGCAAGGCCGTCTTGGTAGATCATTTGGGAAGGTTACAATTCGCGATCAGCCACCGTCAAATACCATCCAACAGATTCTGGCCGTGAAACAAGCAATGCTCGATTTAGAGACTTACTTGCAGAAAATGAATGTTGCCCTTCTTAAAATCCGCAACATCCTCCTCTCCGGCCAGCCTCAGGTATACATGTATACAGCATAATAACCTCTCCGTCATTTTCGTAGCCCGGAATATTTCAGTGGTAATAATAGCGAATTATACTTGCAGGTAACGACGGAGGTGGCGGTGGTGATGTTGTCAGCTGCCACGGCGCTCCTCCTCGTGCCGTTCAAGTACATACTCTCATTCCTCCTATTCGATCTCTTCACCAGAGAACTCGAGTTTCGACGGGAAATGGTTGAAAGATTCATGGCCTTGTTAAAGGAGCGGTGGGACACCGTCCCGGCCGCTCCGGTGGTCATCCTCCCCCACGACACGGACCAGCCCAAATCATCGGCAACTCAGACGAAAGAGCTCAGAGACAAGTCCAAGTCAGAAACATCACAAAGCAGCAGCCATAAAAACTGAGATATTGTTCTTCAATCCATTACAGTGAATATGAATTCAGATTACATGTTACACTCAGGTCTCTGTAAATCGATAAAGTTTACGTCTTTGAAAATCATGACTGTTTACCAGCAGCTGCCATCTTCATCTTGTCAGCATAATTCCTTCGGTGGAAATCAATGAACAGATACAACAATGAAGCATTGAACACCGCGTTGAACACCCATCCCCAGATTCCGGCGCATCCGCCTCGCCGGAAATGGTAAAACAGCATCACAAACGACGCCAGGAATCCGAGCATGAACTGGACAATCTGGCAGTCGGTGACAACCCGCTTCCATCTGGGTCGAATCCCAATCGCGCAGAGGAGATAGTAGCCGTACATCAGAACATGAACGCCTGCGTTGGTGACGAGCGCGATCGGAAACAGAGACATTGAGGTTGAGAGCCAGAGATACGACATGATGAGGACCACAGCGTGGTGGTAGACATGGAGGAAGGAGAGTCTTCTCCCTGAGTTTTTGTTGAGGATGATGAGCAGCGTGTCGAGGAATTCTACAATTTTGGAGAGGTAGTAAATGTAAGCCCAGAAAAACAGAGCACCGGCTTGCTCCGGCGGCTTGCTCGCCGGAAAACAGAAAAACTGTTTCACAGGGAGTGAGGTGATGGAAGCTACGGCAACGCCGAGAGCCATGAACAAAGAGAGGATGAGTAAAACAAGGTTGTGGACGACAGAGATGAGGCGAAGGAGGGAGGAAGGGAGAGTGGGGGTTAAGATCCGGGAGAGGATAAGAGTGGCACCTAAGTAGGCGGCGACCGCGGCGGCAAGGAATGCTGGTGAGCCGCCGAGCGTGGTGGTTGGGTCCCATTGAAAGCTGCGGATCTGGGGTTGGTTGATTAGATACTGACGGAGGGCTGCGAGGATTTGGAAGTTTTCCATCGCCGGAAAATCTATCTCCGGCGTCGACTTTTGGATCTGCAAAATTTGCAGAGATCAGATTTTTTGGATTATTCGATTCGTGCCCCTAGGCAACCTTGCTGTGTTCTGATCTGTTTTGAAATTGGGCCGAATCAAATTGGGCTAGGTCAAATTTAGGCCGAGTTGATTGGGATGGGAGATCGGCCCAATAGGAATTTGAAATAGGTAGAGGGTGTGAATGTCTGAACAAGTGTTCGGATAAACAGCTGTCCGTATACTATCCTTAAAATGTAAATATGTAAGGACATGTTTTTGTAAATACAAAAAGAAAAAACGCTCTAAATGTAAATAAAAAACGAAGAAATAAATATTTCATTTTCGTGTCTATTCCTCTGAGCCCGCTTCGCCCGCGCGCGACCGAGCAAACCAAGTAGACGACATGTCCGGTGGCCCGCCGTCGACCTCTGGTCTGTCGTTCCCGCAGCCTGCCGGATTCGGATTCTTCCGGCGCAGTGCGGAGCTGAATTACAGCATGGTGAAAGTCATCGGCACCGCCGGGGCCGTCCGCCTCAGCCACTCTCTCGGCCGGCATCTCCGCCTTGAATCCGTCCTCCGTACTTCCCTCAGTGTAAGCTTGCTTCACAGTCCCCATTTTTCTATGGTTTTCGAAATATTAGCTGAATTGTGAGTGATGGGAAATTTCTAGGCTTAGGAATGTTTCAATCTTTGTTGAATTTTGATCCTTTTCATTTGTTTATATTTTTTCAATCCATTTGATCAGAGAATGTCTCACATTGGTCATGAGCCTGGTTTGAGAGAGATATGTTCACCTGGAAGTTGTGCTTCAGCTGCTTACACAATATGTTTATCTTTTTTCGGCTGGGATGGCCATAGAAAAAGTGGGAGAGACGAGGGTACAGCATACTCAGAAACCCCAACAAGAAATTCTTCAGTGTACAGGAGGCAATGGACAAGTGTCCTCATCGCGGCAAATGTATTGTCGGTATCAGTGTCTCGAAATAAATCTTATTGAGAAATGACGTAAATGCTTATGCTTCATGTGTTATATGCAGAGTTTTTATTGCACAACTTGCAACGAAAGGGAAGCTGATGTTATGGGGAGCCAAGGTTCAATGCCAGATCAAAATGGAATTTAAGCTTTGAAGATATTAACTTGTTGTACTACTGACTTGCTTGTATAATCGTTGCAGGTTAATAGTCTTATTGACAAGGGGCAGTTATGGAGGCTGGTAACATCGTCCTTCTTACATGCAAATGTTGGCCACCTCATGGTATGATTTGACCGCAAATAATTGTGAAATCATACATATATGTTCAGTTCATTAAAGTTAATGTTTGGAAATTGTTCCGATGTGTAGTTCATTGTAGCTGTTTTACTTTGTAGGTAAATTGTTATTCTTTGAATTCTGTTGGTCCTAACGTGGAGAGTTTGTGTGGTGCAAAGAGATTTCTTTCTATTTACTTTGCGTCTGCGCTTGCAAGTAACACCTCTTCTATCCTATATACGTAGATTTGTTATACTAGCCGAGTAGCCATTCATGAACTGGTAATGAATAATACTAAATAAATTTCAGGCTCAGCGGCAAGTTATTGGTTTTGCAAATCACCAGCGGTTGGGGCATCCGGTGCAATTTTTGGTTTGGTGAGGCCTATTGAATTACATTTCACCTTTTATATTATATCTTATCAGGTTTAAATATTTTTCATTTAAGAAAATCATTAAAGCATTGTTGCTGTTATTTGTGCTTTTGTAGGTTGGATCTGTTGCTATGTTCGTGATACGGCACAGAGGTACAATGAAAGGTGGGAAAGACGAACTCCGGCACATTGCGAACGTGATTTTTCTAAATATGGTAAGTTCCTCGTCTCTTCTAATACTTTATGGTATATGCAGTGTCCCTCTATACCCAAATTGTTTAAATGTGAACTGCTAACTCTCCACTATACAAGATATGAAGTGAAGTTGACCCGTCGATTCTCATCAACAAATCCGTAGACTTGTCACTGAAAGTGCTTAATGTCTCGAGTCTTTTTATGCAGGCTATTGGGTTGATGTCTAGAGGAATTGATAACTGGGGTCATGTAAGTGTGACTTCATACGTAGAATATTTCGTCTGATGTTTCTCTCCGGGAACAGATAGGGATACACGAGCTGTATAGCCTTTGTTCATAGTACAACAATGCATGATTTGCAGCTGTTTTACATGTTATGTTTACATAAAGCTAGAGTGGTTTAGTAGACAAAATGGGAGGAAACTCTTAAATGCATCTTCGAACGTGTTTGTGTTTGTGTTCATATTGCAAAACGAAACTTTGCTGTATGATTGAAAATGGAACCTCTGATTCACAAACTCCCTGCATATCAATATCCAGTGTTTCAGTTACTCAGGTTTCATGCTCTTATGAATATCTAATATGATTTCAGCTAGGAGGCCTTGTTGGGGGATTTGTCGCTTCATGGCTTCTAGGGCCAGCATGGAAATTCGAGTATTTAGCCATGGACGGCCGAAAAGTGTTCGTGGACAAAGCACCCATTCGGCTTCTTCTTAATCCCAAGAAAGGGTCTTCCAGCATAAAATGATGGTAGCTCAAAAACAGATTTCAAAATTTGTTGACTTGTATTTTCAAGGCAACGGGGTTTCAGTGGCTAAACTGTATTTGTGCCTCCAGTGTGCTGACATCAAATTAATAATGAATGGAAGTTCATCACAGATTGATAAATTTTCAGAATTTCATTTGCTCTACAGATGAAAAAGGCATATATAACCTTATGTTTGAGTAATTCATTTGTTGTTTTCATGCCCACAAATCGATTGGATTGCTTTCCACTTTGCAGATTCTCAAAAAGGGCCTCAATAAATTTACAGTTTATCATGAGGAACTTGTTGGGATCTGCAACCTTGCTTCAGTTTCTCTTCTTAGCTAATAACTACTTGTCTCATTTGGACTTCAAGAGACTCCCCTTCGGGAAGAACTTGCACTTCTTCTCCTTCCAACAAAACATAAAATGTGTAGAGCACGGACAAGAGGACTGCCACTTATGGCTTTGACCTGCACTTGTCCTCGGATTAATCTCTACATAGATATGGTTTTCACGGTAAAACCTGTTAGCATCTCTAACTGAACAAAACTCATAATATCCTTCTGCGACCTCACTGCTGTTGTTATACTTCGTTTGGGCGGTATGCTGGCCCATGTAGTCACGCAGCATTATCAATTCAACAATACCAATACAGGAGAGAGAAGATCAGGATGCTGTAGAAACTGATATTCCTACGGATAAAGCTCCCAGTAGAAACTGCAAAAAAGAAGGGCACTTTGAATGGGGTTTTACATTTTCAAAAGCAAATTATCTCTGCAATGGTTTCAAGAGAAAAATAACTGATAAGTTGATTTGCATAATATTAGTTCTTGGATAACTAAGGCTGTAATTTAAAGCTATTGGGTTCAGATTAAAGATCCGATATATAAAGGGTTAGACAGTAAATGATGTACGAATGATAGATAAATTACAAGTCCACGATGCCATTCCTATAAACATTTGATTCAAGATTCATATTATTTATTTGAATCCTCAATGAACTTGCGTAGCGCTAATTCTGGTGTATTATTAGTCCATCAAATAAAGTTATAATGAAACCAAAAAATTATGTCATCTATTAAATAAAATGACATACCTTGTGTTTGAGAAGATGGTCCATGTGATGGAGAAGTTCCTTTACTGTCATGCTGGCCAGGATTAGAGCCAAAAGAAACTGATGGTAAGGGCGACAATGTTGATGGGAGCGGAGGCGAGCTGGTGCAAGGTGGAGATGCTAAAGGACTGTTTGGAACCAGTTGAAGTGTGGGGGCAGGTGAGGGTTGAATTCTAGGCTCGGCATTAGGACAAGGAGGCGGGACAGTATGTATGACTGGTGATGGTGATGGTGATGGTGATGGTGATGGTGATGGTGATGGAGATGGAGAGTACAATGGTGGAGCACGTAATGGAGAAGGAGACGGTGCTGTCGAGTCATCCTGTATAGGTGCAGGTGCAGGAGCTGGAGATGCGGTAGGGGGATTTGGCTGAAGATCTCCCGTCATATGCGAAGACAAGCTGACCCCTTTAACTTTACCAAAAACTGTGTTGTTCAGGCCAAGATTTTTTGATGGAGCAGAATATTTTATAGTTTGAGCCAGTTGCTTCAATCTCTGAGGGAGAAGGCGCCCTAAATCTGACATAACTGCTACTTGAACAGTCACCTGTTTTTCTACTGTAGAGCCTTCTTCATTTGTTATTTGCACATACACATTCTGCAAACAAAGCATTCGTTAAGTTAATACTTCATGCCAACAATTATCTGATGTTCGACCATATTAAAGGGACGCGTTGCAATTTCATCTACGATCATAGAGTAAAATGAATTATAGTATGTGATCCATACCTCATAAGATGCCAGGCGCAATCCCTTTTTCAGTTGATCTCTGAACTCAACAAAGTAATCATTTACGTCAGATATTGAGTTATTCAAAGTAAAGTTGAATAAAGTTTGTTGAATCTGCCAAATGGTCGCAGATTGCAAGGGAATAACAGTTATTTTCCCAGGAATTTTTAAGATCTCAAAGCGTGATGGCTGCCCAACACTTGCTGTTGAGAAAGTCAAGTTAGACTGCTGAAGAAAAAGTTCAATAAGAGATGCTTTCAACAAGCTTAAGGACACCGGATCTATCTGTACGTTAACTGGATCAGGAAGAACACCGAACACGACATTGCTATAATTTGATGCACCATGCTTATGCATGGATAGGATAGCCACCTGGTAGAAAACAGATTCATTCTGGTCAACTAACGAAATAAATGTTAATAAAGAAATGATTGAGTGTAGGATGGACCAACCTTGGAATTGGGAACTCCAATTTCCCCAATGATGTCATACTCTAACCTCTGAATGCGTGGAATAAGCAAAGAGACCGGATCGTCCAGCAAAAAGGATCCCTGAATAACAGCTGCAGAAACAATAAACATGAGTGTTAAATAACAAAAAGATACTTGCGTAAATAAGGATATAGCGAGAGAACATAAATCCAAAATGGGTATCGAAACAAGCTAGTGCATTACTAAAAGGTGTAAAATGGAATTGTGAGCTTGTGAAAAATAATTTAAGCACCACAGGGTGTGAGCATTTGAGCCCCAACTGCACCACTTTTTTGTATATCAGTTATATACATTTAATGGAGAATTCAAAACACTTTCGGGTACTGCAGTTTCCTTTTGATATACAGCTAATTACCTTCAGTGCCCATTCTTCCATCTACCAAAACTTAAACAAAATTTAGTACCAGCTGTTCAAGTCAAGTCTCACTTCACATGATATTTCATGTCTAATCAACTCTAATCTACTCATTGGCCTCTTGCTAGCCAGATAGGGTGAAGTGTGATACTCCTTAAGCAACCATCGCCAGATTGTTTAAGAGATACAGAAGGTAAACTCTAAAACCAGCCCAGATTCTAAATAATAGGGAAGACACAAGACACAATCTGGCACACAAGCCGGAACCGATACAGTTGATATATTATTCTATCAGATGCCTTGATTTAAAATTGGATTGTTATACGATCAGAACCCATATCCGGAAATCACACTAGACAACACCTGATGCACTGAGAAATCATTTTCAATGGAGCTAGTTATGAAACTAATAGTTTGCCTTTGAGATCAGATAGAATTCATTAGTACTAAGATGACGAAAAACCCCGAGCACATCTCTGTGCAAAGAATAACTAAGCACCAATCTGCTCATAATGATCAAGTAAAGACTACATGAAAAAAAAAATTATCAGATCCATGATATCCAAAATCAACAATTTCATCAACTAAATATGAATACATCAGCAGGCAATCAAAAGAGTTTAAAACAAACCCTAATTGATCAATCAATCAAAACAGCCCTATTGTTGAAACTCATGAAATTCTCAGTGGAAGTCGCGCACAAATCCAATCCAATCAATTCAAAATCTAATGCACAACACTCACCGCTGTTCTTGATCTCAACTTTTGCGTCAAACCGATACTCTACCGAGTGACGCGGCAACAACCAGAACACTGCCGATAAGAAAACCCCCAAACTCAAAATCGAAAAAGCCACGCACTTGAAACTCAACTCCTTCCTGATTCCATCCCACCAGCAGCAACTCCGCCCGCATAATATCGGCCCTCCACTCTCTCTCTCCTGACGCTGCTGACTAGGCAGACGCTGCTGATCATCCAACTTCCCCATCCGCACGCATCTGTGAAAACCCTTAAAACCCACTTCCCCTAACCCGCTCAAATGATACCGGAACTGAATTTGAATCGATCAACGGATCGAAAGATCGATCCTTTCAGCCTGAAATCGAAACCTCCTTCGATTAAAAATTGAGATCCAGAGTGAATAGTCAAGTGGAGGCTCACCGACCGGACGTTCAAGACAAGCAAAGCTGAGAACGCATAGGGGAAAGAGATAAAGCCCTGCGCGGCTTCAGGGACTCAATTGTAAATAAGGATTCCTTTCTAGGTCCAATTTGATATTCCTAAATTAAATATCTAACCCATTGTTAACATTATATGTAAAATTCAAAATACCACAATTACAATTAGACCCCCTAACATCTGCCACGTTTTTCAATTTCCCCCCCTCTTGGGTTTTAGATTAAAATTGAGTTGACTTTTTGTTTGGGGATCGAGCCTAGCAGGTTAATTAGTTATTATATTGATTGATTTTAGGTTAAATTGATAGTAATTATTACACATTTTTTCAGTGCAAAATTTTCAAGTGTATTTCAATAAAAAAGTTATAAATAAATAATTCATATGCTTGGTTCCAATGTTTTGCAAAATATCTTAAACAATCAGTTCAGCTTCAATTTTAAAAAAGTAATAATGGGGGATGAGAATGAAATATTATATAACTTCTTATAATTTAATATGAAATAATTATAAATAAGAGATAGTTAAAAAATTGATACAAATCTACTATGTTGAATAAGCTAAATGTAAATCATCACTTAATAAGAATTTGTTCGGCAGAACCTTCTGCGAGGTAAATGATAACTTCTGTCTTAATATAGAGAATTCTGTCGGTGACTCCATACTTCACTCCATCTCGCCGCCACAATCCTGATTAATGTCGTGAATAGATATGTAAAAGTGTATATAGGATTTGATCTCAAGAATGTTACATAATTTGTTTGAAAGGAACACCAAATATTGTCCACTTATTTATGCAAATTGACCCTTTTAACTTCGGATGATCAATTGACTAAATTCTTAACTTATAATCAAATTAATTACAAAAATAGAATTTTAGATAATTAAAAATATTTTCGATTTAGGTTAGCTCTGATGCCAATTTTGGTATTTAAATAGAATTATATTAAAATTTGTAAATGGAATTAGGAATTCAACTAATACGAGATTTTAGCATTAAAAATTTCAATTCAAAATTTCATGACTACATAATTTTCATAGGAATGCGTGCAAGTGAAAATTTTCAAATATTTTCAAGCTGCGGGCTCGGACGCTCTGTTTGGTTTACAAATTCGATCTGCCCGTTGGACTCCAAATTTCAAAACGGGTCAAACACAAATTTTAACAACAACCAAACACCTCCTTAAAACTCTGTCTTCTCCTCTTTTTGAAATTCGAAAAATCCCCCTTCAACCTTTCGCCCGCGCCACTCGCTTTCCTATATTTCTTCTTCTCTCATCCGCTCTTCAGATCTCGGATTCGACCTCTACATTCCATATCCATCTCTCTACCTGGCTGGTCGTCGACGCTCAGATCTGTACAGTGATTATTTTAGCTGGCGTTTTGGTGAGTTGGGTTGGTTTCTGAGCTGCCATTTTGATGTAGATTTAGGTTATGAATGACAAGTATTGATGCTTCGATTAGACGAATTTGAAGATAGATTTGAGAATTGGGTATGTGAGCTGGGTGAAATATCTGTGAACCTGTGTACTGGCAGCCATTTGATAATGCCTGGTGTCGTTTTCTGATTCTGTTGCGAAGCATTTTTTATTCAGAATTGTATAGTTGTTAGAGTGAATTGGTGGGTTTAAGTGAATCATTTTAGTGATTGGATGGATTGGAATTAGAGTGAATTCAAGGTTGATTGGATATTTAGGGTTTTCTTAGGGTTTCATTGCATGATCTGATGACGCAGGTCGATAACCGGGTCGTGCAAAGACTCCTATGAGTTAAGATTTTGAGAATTGGTTTGGAATTGAATCTGAATTGGTGCTTTTAAAATGCATTTTGATTTGAGTTTGATAGTGTCATATGTGATTAACTAATGCAGTTCAGCTGTTTGATGAAATGCATCAGAGAATGGAGTCTCTACCAGAAGCTGTTGTTCAATTCATTTTGGCGCATTTGAGCAATGCACGTGATGTGGCTTCCTGCAAGTGTGTGTCGAAGCAATGGAAGGGCTCTATGCGATACATAAGCAGCTTGTATTTTCCTCGGAATTCTTTTGAGAACTACTCTGGTGTTGAGCATCCTGATAGCCTCATTTGGAAGATGGTGTCAGCAGTTGAGCATTTGGAGGAGCTAGTTGTGTATTGCCCATTTTCCTGCATTGGACTTGCATCATGGCTAATGGCTGTTGAACAATCGCTGACTAATCTTGAGCTCAGAATGGATAGCCTTGTGGAACATGAGGCTTGTCTTGATGGGCCATCAAAGATGGATTGCATTAACGTGGTAAAGAATCTACGGTCATTGAAGCTTTGGGGTGCATTGATGACTGAATCGCCGAAATGGGATGGCTTTGCGAAACTTCAAACTCTTGAGATTGTTGGGGCTAGATTGGAGGATGCTGCATTGACCTCTGCGCTTCAAGCTTGTCCTAATTTAACCAACTTGCTACTACTCGGATGCGAGGGACTAAGATCAGTCTCTATTGAATTGCAATTACTAGAGCAGTGCAAAATTGATTTTTATGGAGCTGGAAACTGCTCCCTATGCATCGTCTCTCCGAAAATCCAAAGCCTCGAAATTCAGGGTTGCAGCTGGATCAGGGTCCCAGAGACTCAATACTTGAAAAACCTCTCTATTTCTAACAATGCTGGTAAGCTTATATGAAAATGTTAGATATCTTACACATTTGTTTCTCATGTCATGTATCTTTGATGCGTTTTAACCAACTTGTTCCAATTCTATTTTCAGGTAGAGTTTACAAAGTGGATTTTGGGAAGCTATCTTCGCTTGATTTTTTGTGCATTCGAGGAATTCAGTGGTGTTGGGATGCAATCAGCAACATTCTTCAGCTTGCCAGTGAAGTAAAACATTTATTCATGAAGGTTGAATTCACAGGAGATTATGAATCACTACTACCCTTTCCAGAGATAAATTTCGTTGATTTCTTTAACAGTCACCCCAAATTAGAAAAATTTGACATCCACGGCGCCATGTTTGCTGCACTGTGTCAGAAGAACAGCCTGAAAAATGTAACTCATTCACATCCTTAAAATTCTGTCCTGTAGTATTAACATACCTTCCCTAACCTGTCTCCCATGCTGTGCAGGTGGATTCAAGTTTTGTGATTCCATGTTTAACTGAGGTTTCAATCACTGTAAGATCCCCATTAAATGCTGAACAGAAGATGTGCACTCTAGAGTCTTTGGTGAAATATGGTAGGCAGTTGAAGTCCATGGTGATCAAGATTCTTCAAATGAAAAGTAGTCACAGTAGTGCTGATGACTTCTTTGAGGAGATATGCAAGTTTAGGTACCTTCATCGGAAGATTGTCCGGATTGAGTGAGACCTCAGCTCCTTTAACAACATATGCAAGTTTAGGCACCTTCATTGGAAAGTTGAGTGAGACTAACATGAACATGTTTGTTCACACATTCTTAACTCTTGATTCTGAGTTTAATTATTCTCTTTTTGACTTCATGTTTTTGAATTTCATATGCTGTTGGTCTGTTCCTTTGAACTATGACATTGTACTCGACATTTATACCAAGTGTAATACAAGACATCAAAACATGGCAATTGGCTTGTCCCATTGTGATAAATAAATAACTTGTGTTCAAAAGAACGGACCTCTGATTTAAGTTTCTCAATAATTTCGATTGAAATGTACTTCAAGTACTGAGAAGAACTAGTCTTGACTGGAAATAAAAGTCATAAAAAATCTTTTAGATTGTGCCATGAATACAGAAAGACTCTAAATGAGCTTCTTCTTCTGGAAGTAAGTCTTCAAGTGCCATAGTTGCAAAGCCGAAACTCCAATGCACATGCCCAAGGACATTATGCTGAACCATGCGACTCTTGAATTAGTTTTTTCACTTACTGTCCTCATTTCCGCTTCTCTGCAAATTTAAAACAACAGAAACACAGCAGTTCAAGCAAAGCATTATAAATTATAATGCGTATTAAATTGAGGAGTCTCTGGGAAGTGCCTGCTCTTGAGATAGAGAAGGTTCTCATGGATGGCTTCCACTGCTCCTTCAAGTTTCTTGAGCTCGAGCTCAACACCCTATACAGTTCATGAAAAAGTAAGTACTCAGTCATACAAATCAATTGGTAAAAGTGTCACACATATTATAAATTCAGTACATGAATACTAGTGAATAAGAGCTGGCATATGTACCACAGCAAATTATCATTTCAAAAATATGTAGACAATGGCATGTGAAATATCATGTAAAGTTCATACCAAACTACAACACAAAGTTATAGGCAGAGGGATCTTTCATTCATTCAATGAAATTTTAGATACACTTTTTTTACATGAGGGGACTGCATCTCGGCATCCGAACATAAACTGGGCCGCAATAAGGCAAATCACTTTTTTTTGTTTAGAATATAGATGTAATATATACTACGGTATTTGTTAAACCATTACCGTTAATTTTTTCAGATTGCACAGTAAATAATACATATCGCGAGGATTAACCTCACCAGCAGGTTTGACACAGACCCTAAATCCTCGAGTACTAGAGTAATATTGTGCCTACCTCAATTTTCTCTTTCTTTGCGACTGAATCCCAATCCTTGGCTGCAATTCCAGTTCTCCAGTCAAGATTAACACTTATATCTCCCCCTGTATGCGCATGGCCCTGATCAACCCAAAAACAGGCCAAGTAGTTTCCTGCCTCACTAGTTGTGAAGGCAAATTGCCCGTGGGTCACATTCTCTTGGTGGTGGAGATTGTTCCCATATGGCGAAGTCACCTACACACATCATTATATGACATTCAACAGTCAAGAATACATTGTCCAACATATAACTTTACAAGAAACAAAACATTAATACAACATCTCGGCTTGCCGAAAATTTAAAGGAATTTGCACAGCATGCAACCACCAACCCAATTCACTCCAAAATCAATACTTATCATAAAAAAAAATCCAAACTCAAAATTTCCGCATAGGTAATCGCGACGCGGCCGATTATACCTTAACCGAAATAGCCGGAATCTGATGCGTATGATCATCCGCAATCACGACATAATCAGCCAACACGATGACGTTGTTCTGGATCTCCTCCGACACGCACTTGGTCCCCGTTGCTGGTAAATTCAACCAAATCGCATCAGTCGTCTGCAAGAGCTGACACAAAGCCACGAAGGCCAGCAAAATCAACGCCTTCGTCATCGTCATCCTTCACTCGATCAGGGCCGAAATCGTTCGAGAAGCTTCCGATCGGCGAATAGGGCTTTTCCAGAAATCCGAGTAATCTCTCGTTCGCTTAAATGGATCTGCTCTCGTTTCTTGCCGTCGGTTTTGGCAACTGTGTGTTCTGCGTCCTCTAAAGTCAACGGGCCGTTTGACCGGTTTGGCCCATTTAGTAATGCATTACGGGCCCTATAACTGGGCCGAGTTAAGAACAAAACGGCGTCGTTTGATAGAAAGATACCATCCATCTCCATCTTCATCATCGTCTTCCCATGTTTCTGAAGCTGTCTTTAATGGTGTAATAAATGCAGCATAATACAGACAGAGTACTCAGAAGGAGAGTCATAAATGAGACAAATGAATTCAATTCATGGTGGGGTTTGGGGCCTCATCATTAAGACATCATTGCCTAACTCGTCTCCAGATGGGTTCTTATTCCAAGAGAGTCACCTCATTTTGTGGGCCCCACACCCACCATCATCTTCCCATTTTTGTCTCATTTTCTCCAACCATGTCCCACACCCCTCTTCAACTTATCTCACTGTTTGATTCATGGAGTGTTGACCGCATTACGACATCTACTACTGCATTGAATAGGATCACATGGATTGAGGGCCCTGAAAATGAATGCAGTTTACCCCATCTGATTAAGCATCTTCAGCTTTCTGCTACTCCATGCTTCTGTTATCATGACATGGTGCAGAGGTCAGAGATGCTGGTAGCTGTGAATGGAGGCTGTCGAGTATTAAATGAGCAACAATCCCAAAACTTCAACGTTCATCTTTCAAATTTACCTCCATTCCAACAGTGCAGTAATTTTAACTAAGCTCTCATTCATATTTGAGCAATTCCTAAAGTACCCATGTTTGGTTTAATGATGAGGCCATCATAGGTTGATGATGAGAATCTCAATGATACACAAAAGAGGTATGAGATTTATAGAAAATATACTTTTTGGGGAAGTGAGAGATAAGCTAGTTTTGTGGAATGGGAGTCGGTAAAAACCATTTACTAATAACTGAGAAGTGGTCTCTGGTTCTGCTGCCTCCCTGTAATTTCTCAGCTCAGCTCTCCTCCTCTGAGCATGTAAAAACAAGGTGTGATATGATGTTGTTGGGAGCCACACATGACTTATTTTCTTGTCTCTTTCAACATTTTTCATTCATTATCACTCTGTCATGTCACCTACCTTATATATATATATGTGTATATGTATATATGTATATAAGGGGCTGGAGAGAGCTGCTTCTTCTTAATAGCAGCAGCTGTTCTTGGATGAGTTTCCTGATCTGAGCTGAGTCTTGAAAAGGGTATTTGGTTGACAGGGATGTTGTTTGGCTCGAGGACATTTACCGGCGCCGGCGTTGTGACACCAGATGTTCTCGGACCAGGCTTCATTCCTGTCAACTTTAGATGTCAGCTCAGTCCTCGATCACTTCAGGTAACAGATAGTTAATCATCATCGCTACAGAGTTTTTGAATTCCTGATTTTTGCTGGGCTTCATCATTCGATGATCGAACATTAACTTTTTGATATAATGAAGATGTGAATTTTACACAAGCAGTTCAGCCAGCTGCTTCTCTTCTGGAAAAACTTTGGCATGCAAGAAACTGATGAATCTCTCGGCATACATCTTGGGTGCTGCGACCGATATGGACAAAGGGTCGAATTTGAATGCTTTGTAAGCATGCTCCATTTTTTTCTTCAGGTTGTATTCTTGCAGGATGTCGATAATGCCAAGGTACAGGACAACATCGTACGCTTCAAAAAGCTCAATATTATTCCCAGCCTCGTGTCGAACCTTGAGATTTGCCCTGGCTGGCATGTTTACTCCTAATTGCACCTGCACTCTGCAAACATATTTCTCCATGTAATGTAAGGTTCAAGTATGAAACCAGTCAAGAGTAAAAAAATGTTCTAGATGATTCTAGAACCTTCCGGTTTCGGGCAGAAGCAGATCAACTTCCTTGCCACCAACAGAAAAAGCTTTTCCTCTAATGTGAGGACCAGGCGCACGCGCCACAGAGCTGGGTTCGTGAGTAGCTAGAAGCAGACTGTGAGGAGGTATGACAAGCTCGGCACCTGGTGAAAACCTGGTACTCTCAGAAACCATATTACCCACATGATAACATTGTCGGATTTTGACATTTACCGGCTGGAGCTGAACCACCTTCAGGGCCGGAGTTCATACTCCTTGGTGCTCTAAAATGCAATCCCAACAGAAAACTGTAGTCAACTATATGCTGCGATTCCAACAGCTTGCAGTCTAGAAGAACTTGTCTGCAAAAAATCCAACAACGATTTAAACTCGCTGTTGTCCTAAAAAGTCCCAGAATCGGCAAAACAAGGCTATAAACTTTAGATGCATCTGTAATGGCGGAAAATTGGGAACTGACTTGAATAACTCGTCACGCAAACATTCATCCATGTGAAACTCGTAAGAAAGGTCCAAATCCTTCAGTGTAGTTTGCTCGGTGACTTTATCTTCAGGCGTGCATCTGCCGAGTGAAGATCCCTTCAAATCGTATCGACCGTGGATTCGCAGGTCCGTGCAGAACATGTTCCCCATGACCACAAACCGCACCTGAAATGCTCGCATGATGTTCAGAAAAATTGGCATAAAAGTAAAAACCCAGCAGCTGATATTCTTAACCATACCTTTTTCCATCCTTGTAAAGTTATTCGATGCACCCCGAAGAATTTTGTTATGAGAGTATTTTCATATTCTCCGACATGTTTGTAATACTCCGGCAGCATCCTGAGGAGAATCTGCTGATGAAATTTCCTCAGATTTCAAAGAAAGAATCGGAGAATTTGTAGAGTTTTGTTTTCAGGAAAGTACCTTCAGTTCGTGGTTCTTTAAGGTCTTGATCACAAACCTGTCGTCTAGGGACCGATAGAAGAGACTGCCGCTTTTTCCTGACGATGAAACTTCCCTTAACCCGCCATCGCCGCATATAGACATCATATAGTCTGCAGCATCCAATCTGAACATTTCCCGCAAATTCCTGAACGCAAAATTTCGTAACAATCTTAGTAATTCAAGCACCACATCTGATGACAGTGAGGGTTAGGTTAGTTAATCATGTTAGGAAATTGATCTAACCTTACCTATTCGAACGCTCATGAAAAAATAAAATAGTGATTCGTTTCCAAAATGATAGTTGCGTCTTCGGGACTTTAATTTACTGTAGTTTTCTAATCGGAAAGATCGTTTCACCCTCAATACAACCTGACGCACTCACTTTTTCTTTTCATTACATATGGTGACGGATGACAAATCGTATATATAAGAGAAATTAGGATTTAGGATCATTCATTACGATCTATACGACTGCAGCAAATTCAAAGATCTCGTACTGGACGTATCATCCGTATCAATTTAGGAATACCTGAAGACCATGGGGCAATAGTCCTTCCAACGGAAACTTATGGAACTGTGTGAAGGTGTACGCTGCGATCCTTTCCTGGGGAAAAACATCCTGATTCTCGCCCGCTCCCCGAAATCTGAACAACGAACTTCTCTCCTTGGAATCGGCGTTATCTTTCCGACAGTGTACCTGCGGTTGGCAGTTATGTAAAATTTCCAGAATTCGCATGGCGTGACTGATTATGCACTTTACCTTATTCCAAGTTGCAAGTTCAGCATCAGACGGTAACTTGTATTGCCCTTTAGAATTTCCACGGCGCCGGATTTTGAGCTGAGCCGGTGCAAGTCGCCGGATATGGTGTTTTTGTGAATCAGTTCTCCCTGCGCGTATTCTGTTCCATACCCTGAAATCGAGCTACTGTCTGAGCTCAGGTGATCACTTTGGCACGATGAGCTAAATCTACAGCATGTGTTTAAAGGAGGATTAGGGTATAAAGTTCCTTTTCCGTCCTTTAAGCCTCGGCTCCACGTCCCAAAATAGTAACCTCCGCCGGAGAATCTGTAAACACCCGACCCATGTTTGAATCCGTTTAACCAGTTTCCGTCGTAAGAATCGCCGTTGGGGAGCGTCATACATCCTCTGCCACTCATTCTTCCAGCTTTCCAATCTCCGGCGTATGCACTGGTGTCGCTCCACGAGTACTTACCAGCACCGTCGCGAACTCCTCCTTTCCATGAACCTTCATAAGTTTCAGAGCTTTTAAAGTAGTGTTTTTTACCAAGCCCGTGCTGGACATTCATTCTCCAACACCCAACGTAAACTGATCCATCACTTGTTGTGAAAGTTCCAAACCCATTAAAGAAGCCACCGGAGAATTCACCGGCGTATGCGCCGCCGGTAGACCAAGAAATCTTGCCATTGCCGGACATTCTTCCAAGCTCCCAATCACCTTCGTACACAGCCCCATCTGCCCAAAAATACTCCCCTCTACCATGAGGAAGAATTCCCTTGAACTGACCTTCGTACCGATCCCCGTTCATGAAAGTCTTCGCATCAAACCTACGCAGAAAAAACAGTTACTTAGATTAAAGTCTACACGCTAAGAACGGCGGTGTAATACCTTTCACAGGCTTCCATGGTTGGAAGTTGAGATTACTTGATTGTGGAATCAGGAGAGGGTCGCCATTATCAGGGTTTTTAAGATTGAAACCTTGCAGCTGATGACAGTACGGTGCACTGTTCCGAGTTGAACCATATTCAAAAAAACGCTGTGCCTGTTTCATGGTGACACTGTGTCCATGTTTCAATACACGTTTCCTACACACATCTGGCCCATGTACATGTCGAGTGTGAAACTTAAATTACACACAACACAGTCGTTACTTATAAGTAGCGGGTCGTACTCGTCCTACTGATTGTATGGATTATATGGTTCATATTGATATCGATGATACGGTCGTACTCTTTGAATCATCTCCGGTCGTACTGGTCGTATGGATCGCACTAGTCATAATGAGTCTGTACTAAACCCTAGGTTTTTTTTTTTATATATACGGCTTGTTCCCGCGACCATATATATCGAAAAAGAAAGAGTGAGTACGTGAGGAAGTTCTAAGGGTGTTAACGATTTTATCGATTGGAAGACTATAGGTTATTAAAGTATGCAAGCGGCAAGTGGATGTACTTCCCACCTTTAGAGCGAACCATTATAAATTGTGTGCCCATTTTTCATTATTTTTCATATATATCGTTCTATTCTGATTCGTGGCGTTAGTCGATTCCCTAACACTTCATGACCCACCTCAAACCACCACCACCTCCTCCTCCATGCCCATCTTCATCTTCTCGAAGGTTTCTCTCTTGCCGTGTCTAGAGAATAGACGGACAAGTGATAAAAGTTACGTCCAATACCTCAACAACTAAACGTTCAAATACGAACATGCAGTAATAAAAGTTACGTTCAAATAAAGACATGCTTAGGGTCCGAACATGATCGATCATTACGGCATAATTCCATAATCTGTCTCGACTCTCGAGATGGGTCCGATTCTGACAGCACCCATGTAAGGTCACCTCGTTTTCCAGACCCTCGTTATTTATTTCTCATCTTTGACTTGTCGTCTCCAACCTTGTCCTATTCGCCTAAGGACAATACTCTGTTTCAGGACTAAAACCCACAACCTAATCCCCAATCTCACTGCCTGAGGGCTCTGCAATCATCTCCTTAATGCAACCAAAAGCCTAGCTCAGACCCAAATCTCTCACTACATGATTCTGATAGTTTCCAAAGTAATAAAAACTGATGCAGTAAACTGAATCACCTGCAGATGACGATCGGCTATTTCCATCTTGGTGAGAATGTCAGAAATTAAATATTTGAAGAATTTGTTCTAGATTTGAAGAATAATTTGCTATGATATATTGGATTACAAAATCGTCACTTTTAATCTTAAATTTTTGAATTCAAAATCTTGGGAACAGAAGCCCTACAATCCAGAATCAGAAAGGTCGCATCTTCCTGCATTGTTCACTTGTGCTCTCTTCCCTTTCGCAGAAACTTCCAAACAAACAAAACTCCAAACGACACCTAAAAATGAATAAAGCAGAGATGGTCGAGTGATCATCTTCCAATTTCCATCTTCCTTTTACAAACTTTAATTTCATAGGCTTTGCTTATCACTCAGGATAGTTCATGTTACCTAGACGTGAACATGATGCAACTACTCATTCCTTTGATGACCATTCTTTCGCTTAACATTATCTGCCGTTGACCTTTAATTGTCATACTTATCATTTAAATAGAGTGCTGATGTTTTGCTTGTTCTTCAAGTCCCACCAAGGAACTATCAGCTGCCCAAATGATGATCCCACTTTACATCTTGCTCCACTTTAAAGATATTGCACCTTTCAGGTGCCATCCTCGCAGATGCTGACCTCCTGAGTTTGAGTTGCGGAGAGAATTCACTTGGATTGCCGTACATGGCCGAAAATGAAAAAGAATGAAAGTTTATATTGAATTTTAGTATTGAAATTTATAAATTTATTATTTTGAATCAGAATCGGACTACAATTCAATTGGGTAAGATGAGCTCCTCTGGGGTATTTGTATCCATCCATCGCCATTCTTTTGTCTTGTGTTTTGGTTCTCGTGTTTAGGTTCAGCAGGTGTCTTTCTTCCTGGGTGTCCAAATCAAGAATAGCTTATTGGGCCGACCAGCCCAGAGAGTCAGTCAAAACGCAACAGTCGATACACAAAACGACGAACGTCGCTCGGCCGTCTTCCATTGACTTCTTAGCGCTCTCCCTACTTACCATTTTGGCTAACCTCTGGAAGCTCGGAGTTCGATGATCGTCTTCTCCACTCCATCTACCGCAACTTGAAGCAGAGATCGGACCGATGAGCAGCTCAGCTTCTCTTCCGGTTGTCCTATTGTTGTTGTCGATCTCCGTTTCGGCACTTTTGGCAACTCCCGGCGATGAGTCGGTTTCTTGTCCGATGGATTTGAGCTACGTGCTAACGGTTCCATGGAACACCTCGATCTGCACGACGAACGCACCGACCGAGAGGACGAGTCCGACCAGAAACAGCTGCTGCCAAACGATCCTAAGCGTCTTCGGCATCGCTCTAGCGCAGCACCTCAAGGAAACCTCGCTGTTCAATTTGCCGGATGTAAATGCGTCCGTTGCTTGCTTAACCGAGTTTCAATCGAAGCTCAACTCGCTGTCGCTGCTGCCTAATTTGACTTCTCTGTGCTTCGATCCTCTCGAGTTTGTCATCTCGCGAAACGTGTGCGCGCGAATCGAGACGCGGGACGATTGGGATGCGAGATTGGGAAACTCGACGGCGCTCGATTCGGCTTGCCGAGCGGATTTGACGGACTTGTCTTTGTGTGATTCCTGCGTGGTGGCGGGAACGCAGGTTAAGAACGTGCTTACCAGTCTGGATGGTAATATTTCCAACTCTATAAATTGTTGGTATTTCGCCATTCTGTATGCTGCTGGGATTGCTACCCAAAATGGGCCTAAGAGTGATTCTGCAATGAAATGCATATTTGCTCTTACATTCGATGCGCCTAGGGGTTCCAACAAGAGGACATATGCACTGGTTTTTGGGGTCACTGGTGTTAGTGTTGCATTTTTGGTAATGGCGAGTTTATTGGGTGGGTACTTCTTGTGGGATATGAAGAAGAGGAAAGAGCATAATGTGGGTGTGGATGCTCCTCGAGCTGGAGGAGGTGAGGAACTAGGTTCGTCGAGGCTGAGGATTAGGCCGAATACTGGATCTATTTGGTTCAAGATTCAGGATTTGGAGAAAGCTACTGATAACTTCTCGCCCAAAAATCTTATTGGGAAAGGTGGATTTGGATATGTTTATAAGGGAACCATGTCGGATGGAACTGTGGTGGCTGTGAAGAAGATTATAGAGTCGGGTTTTGAGGGAGACGCTGACTTTTGTAATGAGGTTGAGATTATAAGCAATTTGAAACATCGGAATCTTGTGCCACTGAGAGGGTGTTGTGTGGATGCTGGAAATTCTGAAGAGAATGCAAGTGATCGATATCTTGTTTATGATTACATGCCAAATGGAAATCTGGATAATCATTTGTTTCCTGCTTCTGAGATTAAGGGTGGAACTACTACCAAGTCTATTCTGACATGGCCCCAGAGGAAGGCCATCATTTTAGATGTTGCCAAGGGTTTAGCTTATTTACATTATGGAGTGAAGCCTGCGATCTTTCATAGAGATATTAAGGGTACAAACATACTTTTAGATGCACATATGAGAGCTAGAGTTGCTGATTTTGGGTTGGCGAAACAAAGCACTGATGGCCAGTCTCATCTCACCACCAGAGTTGCAGGGACTCATGGGTACTTAGCTCCTGAATATGCATTATACGGGCAGCTAACAGATAAAAGTGATGTTTACAGTTTTGGTGTGGTGGTCTTGGAGATAATGTGCGGAAGAAGGGCTCTTGATTTGTCATCATCAGGATCTCCGCATGCTTTTCTGATCACTGACTGGGCTTGGTCATTGGTGAACGAAGGAAATAGTGAAAGGGCGATCGACTCATGTTTGTTAAAAAGCGATGATTCCTTCACCTCAAATCCCAAGGCTATAATGGAAAGATTCGTGCGGGTTGGGATATTGTGCGCACATGTTATGGTGGCTCTGAGGCCTACGATTCTTGAAGCATTAAAAATGCTAGAAGGAGATATCGAGGTACCTGCCATTCCAAACCGACCAATGCCTATCGGCCACCACCCATCATTAGGTAATACCTTCAGCTTGTCACCAGCATTAAGCGGATTGCAAGTATACCCTGGACTGCACATATTGTAAGGTAAGTAAGTTGTTAATCTCTGAATTCATTACCATTGTGATAGTACTAGGGAAGGATGTTGTCCTTGTGCATCTTTGAATAGAAAAAGGGGCTTCTCAGTTTGCTCCCTGAGATAGATTGTTAACAGTTTTTTGTATGTATGTCTGCAATGAAGTTCATTTTGTTGGAGTCTCTGAATGCCCACTGTGCGGATCAATAGCATATCCAGCTCTCAAAGAAAATCCAAGCCCTTCCATTTGGTGATTACTGACTCCTACTGCTCGTTAAGCCATGATGAGGACATGTGGCTCGCATGTTTTCGCATGCGAATATGAATATCTGGCGCACCAAAATAACGGTCAAGGTAGGAGGTACCAAGGGTGTTTTTTAATACAACAAAAGACAGAGTCTGTAGGATTTGGCTGCTAGAAGTTTAGAGGAGAGAAAGTTAATCTTTGATCTGCAGCTGACCCTCTTTGGTCTCAAACTGTCCGCTGGCATGACTGTTTTTTCATTCTCATCATCTTCTTCTTCTTCTACTTGGACGGATGGGGAAATGGGAGGGGCTTTCTGGCCTCTTCTACGATTTTCATAATGTCTTCTACACTTTGGAGGGAGAAGAAGCTGCTTGATGGCAGCTTTCTGGATGATGATCCGATTGATGAGTGTTGGGTTGGGTGCTCACTTGTGTCGCTTTCCCGACCACCTATGTTGTGATCGAGACTCACCGAGAGCAATCCCTTATAAATGCTCGATGTTGCCTTTTATTTGAGTTGACTTATGATCAAATGTTATCCTATGTTGCTTACAAAAAAAAATATAAGTCATATGAGATAAGCCATCTTAAGTCAAAACTTGCAAGAGCTCCGACTGTAGTAACGAAACTGCAGTTGCAAGTAAGAAAGGCCACGACCAGTAACTGCCGACTCTGCAACTGAGTGTTGCAAAGCTGCTTCCTATCCCCTTCTTGGGGAGCTTTGGGAAATCTTCAGGACTGGGCATGACGCAATCCTGGCCGTTGAAAGATATTTTTCTAGGGAAAGCCCAGCCATCTTCGAAGCTGAAAACTCCTGCATCTTTATGTAGTAGCATTTCTGTTTGAACAGATCCGTTTGATCCTGATTGTAGCAGCATGTCATTGTAGTACTCCAGGCCGTAGAACATGCCGGTGTCATCTGACAAAACAGAACATCTTTATCAGATAAGCTCCAAAATGCAAGACGCGAAAGACTGAGATTCACTCACTGTACTCGCCGTACTGAACCAATGGCTGGTACTGAAAACTGAAGATTTGAGTTAGACTCCTCAGGTTGGGGTGCACAACCACCAAGTTCCACTCGGAATAATTCTTGGCGTAGTTTAGATTCTCAATTGTGATCTTCACCCGCCAGTACTCCTTGTAACTAATTTTCACATGCCAATGTATTCGGATTGGGCACATGTGTCTAGAACATCTCAGCAAAGGTGAAAGCCCGTCGGCCGGAAGTTTGATGACAGGATTTTCCTCACTGGGGCTGGCATTTGAAACACTAAAAATGTGACGTGCGAGGCAAGGAATTCAACACGCAAGGAGATTGGAAATAAGACAGCCTTACTCGACACATTTGTTCCCCAAAGTATCCGGGCAACCACAGCTGCATTTGGGGCAGCGAACAATATTTTCACTGTAGAACGCAGACAGGGAAACGCAGCATGTAGGAACAAGCGATGCCCGGAACTGAGAGAATGTGCAAGTCACGTTCCAAGTCCCTACAACAAATTCACAAGCACAATTTATGAGTGTCTCTAACCAAAAGTAAAGAAGCAAATCTGTCAACCATTTTAATATCCTGATGCAAGAGAAGATGATAATGGCCGAAAACATACTAACCTACAGCCTCCGTGTACCGCCGACCTCCATAAGCAGGAAATCTGGAAGGAGCAACTTCAAAAGGTAGACCACAGGTGTAACCAGGAACCCCGATATCGAACTCCGTTGGCATAGGGTAGCTGCTGACATTATACGCACCTATACTACCAACATTCATCTGGAAAGAAGCAAGATAGGTGGTATTATCTTGTGTTATGGTTGACAAAACACCTCCCCTACAGCAATTTGCCACTTGAACATTATACGGGGCTCCCAGAGGGAGGTCCACAATTGAAGGCCGTTTGAGACAACAATGGGGAGGGTTATGTGAGTTGCAGAGCCCTCCTCTCCCTCTTCGTGTAGCTACCGATCCCTCCATGCTCCATATCACCTCGTCACCCTGCCAAGTCCATTGCAACTTCCAGCCAGGGCTCTCAATGTGGCGAAATAGCTGGTAATTTACTATCGTCACTCTTGCCTGCAAAACAACCGAATACACCATGACGCATCAGCATAAAGATCTATCTTTTGGCATGTTTTCAGACCTCTAAAAATCCACAATCTTCCTAGTTCCATTAATCTACATTTAACATACAAAAATCTATTCAATCTATGGTCCCCCAAATGCCATAACACTTGAACAAATGCTCAGAATATCCTGAAGTGAAGAAACCAAGAGAATGTTAACAAGTAGGCTGACTCCATTTATGCAGAATTGAAAATCTCCCAAGGTCCAAATTCAAGCAATGCCAATGTATTTGAAGAGCACAAAGAGATGCTTACATCGTACGTGGCATCATTCCAATCCAAGATGTCCCATTTCACAGTTATGTTCCCATTGGGATCCAGTGGATCATACCCACCTGCAAACTCGCATTCCATCAAACACGTTATCTTCACTTCAATCATCCAAACCCTAACAAATTAAAAACAGCCTCGAAACCCTAATCAAATAATTAGCTTTAAACTCACAAGAAGGCGACGGGAAAGTGGCGAGTGAGAGTAGCGCGACCGAAACTAGCCCTAACATCAGGAATCGCATCTTCAACTCAACGCGTTACACGGATCGCTGGACGATCCGAATGAGTGTTGATTATACAGCAAATCGCTTGCTGTATTGATTGCTATATGGAAAAATTAGATGAAGATGGATGATAGTGAGGACGAAATACACCAACCAGCATCGCCGAATTTCTCTGGCCAAGGCTCTGGATGAGAATTTGCCGATTGGTGAAACTTTTTTTCTAATTTATTGCAATAAATGCGATTTGATTTGGTTTTCTTATCAGAAAATTTCGCTGAAAGGGAAATCGAGAGGATGAATGCGTATACGGTTCGACAAATTTTCACGCGTTTCAGTTCCCGATGAAAATCCGACATTGTAGTTCCTTGCTTCACTTGCTCTGTGTAGATGTAGTTCTTGATATTTACAATAAAGCACCTAAAGTATGGTAAAGTTACACAATGACCCCACTAAAGTATGATATTTACAATAAAGCCTCTAACGTATGGTAAAGAGAGCTCTGCTACAAGTTTTCATCCTCAGTCTCTTCATCATCATCATCATCTTCATCTTCATCTTGGTACCTCCAGCCATCCACATTCTCTCTATCTTCTTCCGTTTCCTCACCGTCCTCATCCTGCTTCAGCTCTTCCTTGACCAGCCAAGGTTTCTTGGCAATGGCCGAGGTGGAGGGAGTAGAAGCCTTGCGCCTTTTGGACTTTGAGGAGCGTGTTTTTGCCACTGGCTTAGGCCGCCGCCGCTTGCTTTGTTTACTGTGGCCAAGTTTTGAGCTATAAACATTTTGGCTGCTTGGTTCGTCGAATTCATCATCTTGGTTGTCGTCGGAAAAATGACCCCGGTGATGGTTTCTGAGATGGAGATTGAGCTTGTATTCATGAATATATGCCTTATCACAGCCATCATAAGGGCAACCATAAGGACGGTCCGACGATGGCTGACTTGATGGTTTTGAAGATTTGGGTGGCTTCTCTGCAACAGGAGTATAAATGTAGTTTGGCAGCAGCTCTGGCTCAGACTGTGAATTTTACAGCAATGTTAGAAATGCTTGTATAAGCGACGGAGTTTAAGTGAGATGATTAAGAATGACCAACCTTGTCATGATGTGAAGCCAAGTGATTGTTTAACTTATATTCGTGAGCGTATCTTTTCCCACATTCAGGAAATGGGCAAAGATAATAGTTATCTTGCGAATGTGTCTTCATGTGCGACTTCAAGTTGAAATCCAGGGAAAAGGCCTGCAACATCGTGGTTCGAGTTAATTACAACGAAGCAAGCAAGCCAAATATACTCCTTGAGAACCGAAACAAAGAAAGAGGGAGTTGTACGATTACCTTCCCACACCCTTCATGAGGACATTTGTACGCTCTTTCTCCGGTATGGATAAGAAAGTGCCTCTTCAATTTCGAACTGTCCAAGAATTTCTGTCACGAGAATGAGATGAGTGCGCATTTATAGGGAGGAAACCACGACACGTCATTTTGAATATAAGAGTGGCACGACCTTGCAGGTTTACCTTTGCACATCCTTCATAATGGCAAACATATTGCCTCTCCCCGTGGATGTGCGCATGTTTCCTTAAAGCCCCAACATCAAAAAACGTCTTCCCACATCCCTCGTAGCTGCAAAAGAACAAAACTTCTGTAGTTGGCTGTGGCTCATCAGCCTCGACCTCATTCTCCTCCTTTTCTTTCAACGCCTTAAGGGCGTGCTCTACATAAAACACAACATTCATATGCCGGAATGCCATGAAAGGAAAACTAGTCTTTACCAACTAAACTTACCACTGACCCATTTTAAAAGAGAACATTTCCCACCAGTCGCCACAACTTCCTGAGGTACCCTGATAGCCAAAATAAGCACATGACGTTACAGTGGTCGTCTAACTTTCACATATTCAAAACACTGCTCCATTCGCATTTAAGACTCACAAAATTGGATTCTCAACACATGCTAGTCAAATCTAGGCCTCACACATTGCAGCATGTTTCCATAAATAAGGCAAACTTGACCTCAGAAACTAAACAATTCCCCCATCACCCAACTCTCTAATCCTCTCCATCCAACCAAGTAACAATCAAAGAGTGAACATTGCACTGACATACGACCCAAACACTCATATCATCCAGTTGATGTTTTCCAGGTAAAAAGCCATTGAATTCCTGTCATCAACTCAAAATCTCAGTCTGCATAAGAACTACATTCAATCCAGCAATTGAACAGCCCAAAAAAAGAAGAAGCGGATAACCCAATTGCAATTTGAACAAAAAGGAAGAATCTTTTCAACTGGAATTACCATTCCTTGACCCATCTAACAGCAGGAGCCCTTGTATTGTAGCCTGTCGGCCTTCTGTTGTCGAACTGGCCATAGCTCGCCTGAGGGTCCATAGCGATTGAAAACCCTCTTTACAATTGCTCGACTTGTTTCCAAAGATGGAAGCTTTCAAGAATTTTGTGTCGACTTGTTGTAGGAAGTTGAAGCTAGGGACATCATTGCTCGAAAGGAGCTGCAGAGATAAATTAAAAGAAAATGGAGGTGTTCTTCCACATGTCGGACTGCTAATTTGATTTGGTTCAACTAGCATTTCACGATTGGACCGTGTAACTCGTTCGGTTTGACATTTAATTCACAATTCATCAAATAAATTTACCTCCATTTCTAATCGTGAAATGCTAGTTGTGCTTGTTGTACTGACCATAGCCTGTTGGAAAGTGAAGTCATAGGATTACTCAACTTTTAACTGAAATATAACTTAATTCTCACACAAAAATTAGAATCAAGGAGCCAATACAAATTGTATGCGGATCTAATTAATATTACAAAAACAAGATCCATGTCCAGCCCTTTTGTTGCCCGGTAGCTCAACGTCTTCTCATTCCTCGCCCTCCGCGCCCACGACCTCTGCCACCCATGGCACTTGCAGCAGCATCACCTTGAGCACTCTCAGACTGAAACAGGACAAATGTCCATTACTTGAGAACAAATACAATGATACAAAACATCTTCATCCTGTATGTTTATTATTGAATGAAGAAAAAATAAGGACAAAATACAAGGCAAAGAAAAGCCCCGTCGATGAAATGCTTGTATTACCTTGGGATTCTTCACAGTCTCATCAACGCTCAAAACGAGACAAGCAGCCTCAGTTGCAGCATTTATAGCGTTGATCTGTAAGCATATAAGTTTATATTTGAGATGATACACATAATCACAGAAGATGACCGCCTTTAAGAAAATACCTTAACGACTGATGGTTCCCACACAAAGTTTGCATAAGAATCTGCAATTCCACCAGTATTGATATCAACTCCATAAAGAGCACCCTCCCCTGTTATGAGCAATGTGTTTCAATATGTGTGTTTCTAACCACTTTGCATGTTGCACTGCCCAAAGGCCAATGAAAATAACAACTAAGACTGGAAGAACAGACCAGATGGAAGAGCATGCTTCTGTCTTAGTTTATTTAGTACATCAGTTGCATCGAATCCAGCATTGTCACAGAGTTGCCGTGGAATGACCTGCATTTTGTGAATATGCCTCATTAACATGTAAATTCTTTTCTAATATAAAGGAGATTGTTACCATTTTACAGTTTGAGAAGGCCAGTAGCTCTTTCAGAACGCACCTCTAAAGCTTTAGCATATGAGTTTATGAAGAGCTGAGACTTCCCAGCTATAGTCCGTGCATGCTGCCTCAGGTATCTACTGATTTCCATCTGCCATAACGAGGGAAATATTACAACATTGAAGTCTTGAAAAATACGAAACGGCATACGAGAATGAACATAAGAAAGCATACATCTATAGCACCACCGCCAGCAACAACATTTGAATTCTTCATTGCTCTTCTGACAATCATAATTGCGTCGTGCAAGCTACGCTCAGCTTCCTCAATGAACTGGGAAAAAATAACAAACGAATAAGAAAAGCATTACATGTAAAATACTTGAATGAAGTATGCCGGACAATGAATATCCAAAGCTAAATTTAAAAAATAATCTACCTGATCAGCTCCTCCACGAAGAACAATTGTAGTAGTACGACCCGATGGGCATCCACTAAAGATGTTAAAGCGTTCATTTCCAACTTGCTTCTCTTCAAAAACAGCACAAGATCCAAGCACCTAAACATAAAATAATTGAGAGTAGTTCATCTTTTGTTTCTTTTTTAGGAGAGTATTTAACACTCCAAAAAAATCAATTTACTAAGATATTAATAATTCAAACTTATGCTTCGGAGACAAGATTGAAACCTCATCAATAATATTGTTAACAGATGTCTGCACCGTTCCACCAGTTGCAGCAGCTACCCTTTGAAGATCCTCTTCAGTCACACGACCGGCACAAAAGATATCTCGATCTGCAAAATACTGTTCAGAAGGAAAACATGTTAAATGTCATAACTTTGGTCTATACAATAACCAAATGAAAGCCTAAATAACAATGTTCAACCTGAGTACCAAGGTCTCCAATAGCCAACCGTGAGAGAACTATTTTAGCTCCACTGGCAACACATTTATCCAATTTATCATAAATAATATTCCATTCCGCATCAACAATGGATTGATATTGTGATGGATCCGAAAGTCTGCAGTTTCCACGATTTGATTGTTAGTGGGATCAAATAAACTTATATGCTTGCATGAGTATAATTAAAGTAGTGTCTACCTTATCTCTGCATTTTCTTTTTCCGATTTGAGCTCCAATTCAATATTGAGCAAGAGAATCTTGGGTTCAATAAACTTCTTTGGTTGCTGCTCAAATCCAGCATATGAAAATGTTTTCTTAAAGGCAACGCCATCTACCAGAAAAGAATCACGCATTGTTCCACCTGGAACCTGAAAACCATAGAGATATAGCAATACGACCCAAGAAATTCAGCTTTCAGGTCTTAGAAACTATGTGGACAAAGGACCACATAAGATCAAAGGGGATCAGGCAATAACTCTGTGATAAGTATTGGATATAGGAAACCACGCGCACTAAGTAAGGTTACCAGTACCTTTTTTATTCCAATCATGTTTAGTCTATCATCATTTCCAATAGAAATCACAGCATCGACAACCATTGATGCAAAGAACTCCTTTTCTCCACCAATCAGCTTTGAGGACAATGTTGTTTCAGCACATTTGGCCAATAAGCCTTTCTTTTCATCTAGACTCTTACCCTCAATGCTGAGAGCCAGTTCTCTGATTTTCTCAATCGCCTAGAAGCAAAAACGAAATCGAATGAGATACCATCAAGTAATCCATAGCATAGGGAGCAAGGAAGTGATAAACAAATGACTGCATCAATTACCAGATAGCTGGCTGTCCTGTAACTACGTATCAGATTCTGAGGGTGAACACCATCTTCAATAAAAGGCTTGGCTTCCTTCAAAAACTCCCCTGCCAATAACACCACAGTTGTGGTTCCGTCCCCAACCTGCAATGGACCAATAAGGTTTAACAACTAAACTTTTAGCAGAAATCACATCCCCATCTTCAAGGGGTTCTAAATTTAAGATAGACTATAGCACACTAGTTAAAAGGATGAATACTGGTTTCCTACTTCACTTCAGATCCACAAATTTTCTCACTCAAAGTCTCATGGACTAGTATTCTCAACTAACCCGATCTGAATTCGACTCTCTAAAAAACACACGCACGCCACACATCAAGATGTTTGAAATTGTACCTCGGAGTCCTGCGATTTGGCAATATCGACGAGGATCTTCGCAGCTGGATGGACAATTTCAAGCAGCTTCATAATGGTGGCGCCGTCGTTGGAAATAGTGGTGTTTCCCTTATCGTCATGAATCAGTTTATCCATGCCTCTGGGCCCGAGCGTGGAGCGGACAGCATCAGCCACTGCCGTGCAAGCATTGATGTTGCTGATGAGTTGCGGCTTGCCTTGCGAAGTGTCCGTACCTTCCTTGAGTAGAATGATCTGCGGCTGGAGCATCGAAGACATGGCGAAGCGACGGAGAAGTGAAGTTGAGGAGAGAGAGGTTGGGAGTAAGAAATGGAGGGAGGGTTCTGGTGAAATCTAGGGTTTCAGATTTTCGTTTTCCTTGGGAGAGTGAGGTCAGAAAAAAGAATAAGGGGGCTGAGCTGGAGGATTCTCAGAGTTTGGGGGTTTGATATTAATTATTGGAATTTTTAATAAAAGGCTACGAGGGGCGTTATGCTTAAAATCAGTATTTGCAATTAAGTCCACAAATGAGAGAATTCCAGTGATTTTTCACAAACAAAAAACATTTGCCAAGACAAATTTATATGGCAATGGAAAGCGGTACATTTAAGTTCAGATTACTTGAGATGAATTGAAGGGTTCTAATATAAGGGTCAAAGAAGCTGGACAGCAGCTACTCTGACTGTCATCACTGCTGCTGCTGGACCAGAGATTCTGATCTTGCAATCACTCCAGAGTCGATAGTCCCTCCTGCTGGCCCGACGAGGTATGGCCGGATCTCCTCAAGAACCTGCAAAAATTTCAGCATATGTTCGTCATAGTAGGCCATCATGCCATACTCCAACACTAGAAATGAAATGGCGAAATTGCTGGTAGAATCATATATACGATCAGTTGAAAGTCAAGGCTTCTTCAGTTTCTAAGACTAGTTTGGTTTGATCAGATGAGAAGTGTAAGTTTGACTCTGCATATGATTCAGCCAACAGCAGAAATCGACAGTCTAAAAACCCAAATCATAGTAGAAGGTCCATAATAGGTGAAACAAAAACTATGGAGAACCAAATACGGACTTGTTACTATATATGTCGATAAAGGGAGGGCATAAAAAATAGTTACCTTCTGTATATTCTCCTCGGACATTTCCAGCCTAGTTTCCCCATCAGCTATTGCTTCAACTGCAACTATTTCAGCCATTTTCTCCATTATCCAACGCTCAATTCCCATTTTCATTGTCATCGTTGAGCTTGGGCATGAGCCACAAGCACCTTGCAGCTTCAACCGTACTACATTACCATCAATCTCATGCAATGCTACATTGCCCGCATCAGAGATAAGATATGGCCTAATTTCATCCAACACACTCAATATTCTCTGCAGTTAATGGAACTTCTAACGCCGATTCTGGAGCAGCCACCGCTTTCACAACTGCATCAACAACAACAAAATATACATCATGTCCAAAGATATCAAAAATGCAACAAACTCCATTTCCCAATAACATTCACATTCATCAAAATTCGTTGCTTTATCAGACAATGGACAACCCCAGTTCGCTAAACCTGCGAATCACAATCAAATTATCTAGAAATGAATCAAACAGTTCATTCTCAACCCAATCCACATATAACAATCCAAACTCACAGAGTGAAGATCCTCGCCATGGCTCGACTCACCTAAGGCCGCCTACGCTTATCCGGCACGCCACGAGACGAGTAAATCCTAAAAGCGGTACGCGTTCCAAAAAGTAGGACCAGGCGGCCAAAGAAGCCCGTATATGCCTGCAAACAAACATCTCCCAACAACACGACGATTATTCAAACCCTAAGCTTCGGACAGTCGATCAATTACCCAAGAACCTACGTTGTAGGGCCGAGAGCATAACGCTTGTACGGCTTCAATGTACAACACAGCTTGGATCTTCCTGTTTCCTTCTATCGTCACGATTCGAACGAGGTGACGCCACGATTCGCAGACCAGAAAATCGATTGATGTTGGACTATCTTCGTGGGCTATTTGCAATCAAAAATATTATAATGGACTGGTTCTTCATATTTCAAAAGAATGGGGGTGTAATTGTAATTAGAATATCTCTTTATCAAAGGCTTGTTGGCTTTGCGATCGAGTCCTGCATCGATCAATCAAGCATCGAAATCCAGCAACAATGGCGAGACGAGCTTCTCCGTCGCTCTGCTTCCTCATCCCTCGTGCCGCCGACTCGCTTTGGTACCTCATCGCCCTCCTCACCATCTGTTCACTCTTCATCAACCACTTCTCCCGCTGCTCCCTCGTATCGGCCGATTCCCACTTTGAAGGCTTCGATGCGGACGACGACGAAGCCCTAGCTGATGACAACGATGATCTCGAATCCCTCCGTCTCGCCAATCTGAAATCTACTCCTCTGAGTACAAGTTCGGATCCGGAGTCTCACCACGGCCCGCCGGTTGTTCCTGATCCGGTTGCTGCGGTAGTAGATGAGGGAGCTTCTGTGCCGGATGATGTGAAAGAGATGGTTGCGAAGCAGGCGGCTTCGAGTGGATTTGATTTCTGGGATGAGGATGAGTTTGAAGGTCTGCCGGTTGTGGAGGAGAAGCAGGCGCAGGTGGAGACGCCCAAGGTTGCTGAGGCTGTGATTCCGGATCAGAACGCAACGGAGAAAGCTAGTAAAGGTCGATTTTTGAAGCAGCAATCGTACGCGGTGGAGATCGCCTGCGGGAGCTTTTTGATTATTTTTCTGATTAACTATTTTACTGGTAAGAAGGAGAATGAGAAGCTTGCGTTGGCTTGGGCTGCTAGATTCGCGACCAATGACTCGATTTTCGCCAAGAATTTTAGTCTTTTAGGAGTTGGGGAGGGTGAAGATTCGCCCTTGCTGTTGAAGGAGGGGCAGACTGTGTTCAAGTTTTATGCGAGTGGAAGGAGGTATTGCCAGGGGTTATTGGCTACAATGGAGTTGAAGAGCAGGCATGATTTGATATCGAGATTGTACAATATGGTTGTGCCGAGCAAGGATGAGATCAGTTTTGAAGTTTACATGAATGATGATGCTATGGATCAGGTGATTTTTGCAATGGCAAAGAAGAAGGTTGCCAAGGGGATGCAGAAGGAGCTCCCAGATTTGCAGAGGTTCGCTACTTTGGTTTCTTCACCCACTGGTAGGAAATGGGTTCCTGATGAGCTGGGAGTTGTATCTGAGTCTAAAGAAGTAGCTGGTGATCTGATCAATGATACTGTGCTGGATCAGGTTAATCTCATTCTCATCATCATACACTAACTTTTTTGCTTGCACCGTTAACAAGTTAGTCAATATGTTATCACAGTTGTATTGGTTTGCTATTTGAGCTCAAAACAAGTTCATATACCGTTTATGATAGTATGCTACATCCATGCAGGTGTACTAGTAGCTGGATGAATGATTTGGATATTGTTTCATTATACTTTTGGCATAAGAACATTATAGACTACTAGATTGTTCTGAGATGTTTCACGCTCAAGTCAGGGACAAGTGTAACTTTTGAGCACATACTAGCATTGGTTTGTACGTTTGTATTTTAAACGGAGGCAAACTTTCAATCGGAGTGCCATAGCAGTTGTATGAGATAACTTAGGAAGTATCATATCTAATTAACAACTGAGGTGATACTTATATCTATTTGTGTGTCTGCATTAAAACCTGTATCTGTTTGTTTCATAGTCATGTCTTCCAGGTCGATATATTTCTATACTTTTGCCAGAGGCCAAGTAGCTGTATTTCCTGGAAAGTCAGTGTGAATAAACACTTGGTGATAACATTTCTTATCCTTAGATTTATCAGGCCAATTGAAAATTCTGCATTAGAGTGTATGTGTATGATATGCATTTCTTTAGGTCTAGTTTTTAGTAGTATAGGCTCGTCTATTTCATCCTTTGCAAGAATATTAATTATTTTGAAGAAAGGATTGGATAATTTACAGGAGTTTTTGTACAGGTCTTTGGTGAAAAAAGCTTTGAGAAGTATGGAAATGGGTTCATATCGATGCATTTCTCTGACCAGCATCCGGGCACGCACAGGAAAATGCTTCAGTTTAAGTTTGCTCTGCCTGATGCCAACAAGATGGCTGACATGACTCGCTTGATAGCTCTTGTCCCATATTACATAGACTTGATTGGGAGATACAAACTCAGCTCGCAGGTGGGTAGAATGTTGTGGCGTGGTCTGCATGTATATTTACCTCTTCTTTGATTGCTTATGTGCGGTGTCTTACAGGCTCGATCGAAGACAGATGCAGCACGAGCAAAAGCTGCTCAGGAAGCATACAAGGAGCTCCAAAATGCAAGGCAGGAAGCACTGCAACAGAAGAAGGCAGAAAAGAAGAAGGTGCTGGAAGAGGCTGCAGCAAAGCTAAGTGCAGAAGCCCTGCGGAAAAGAGAGGCAAAAGAGCGTGCTAGACAGATGAAGAAGGCGATGCCAAAAGTTAAGATGAGCCGCGGTCACTGATAGCTGCAGAGCATTTTGAACAAACTGGTCCACATCCACTTTTAGTCTCTATAAAACATTCCCATCGTCATCATGGTTTTGCCTGTTTCATGGGCTCCTGTGTACTCTCACTAATAGCACCATCTTCCAGTAATGGACATTTAGCACTACATTCCAAACCATTAGTAACTCTATTTAAACATATGCATGTATGTATCTCACATTTCCCACATGTATATTTATATATACATTGGGTCAAAATTAAATCGATGCTGACTGAAATTATTTCTCGTGCAAAGTAGTGACCAAATTGCACATATTACAGCTCTCCATATTTATTAGTCATGGATACCACGTTCTCATTTCAATATATTTCTCTATTTCCTCACCTTTCAACACTATTTATGACGCAATAAAACCATTTATATCAATCAACTTACAACTACCCACATGTCAAATTGACATTATTAAATACTTAACCAATCATGTGCGACATCACTAACACAAACCTTGTAATTCACCACTAGTCCAAACCACCCACCAAACCAAACCCTAATTACTTAAGTTACCCTTTTTTTACTTTTACCAAAGTCTTGCCTAAATTTATATATTCACCAATTTCTTAAGTTTTAACCAACCCCACCTGCAATTATGCAGAACCTATTTTCCAAAAATAAATAATAATTACACAAACCATGCACGTATATTTAGCTATCAAATGATGGATTATTATCAATAGTGATAATGATGGGACCCGCGTACATGTCATTATTTACACTTTAGTCCCCCGACTTATCGAATGTACAAAACTCCAGCTCAGCTCTCTGCCATTTCGTTTATATAAACTGCCATAGATTCGTCGCTCCATTGCACAATTCAGAACTCAGTCATTCGGCTGACTGGTTGAAATTCAGGTTCTGAGGTAGGAAAGATTGGATCTCGAATGGGGAAAGAGATGGAGAAAATCCCACCACTTTTGTCGCTGAATCATGTCTCTTTCGTCTGCTCATCGCTCCAGAAATCGATCAGGTTTTACATGGAGGTTCTGGGCTTCGTGCTGATCAAACGACCCTCTTCTTTCGATTTCGAAGGAGCTTGGTAATGTCTAATGATTGATTACCTTAACCACACTCGTGCCTGTTTTTCAGCTGCACATTCTCTTTATGTCTGTGGTTTTTTTCCTTCCTCCTCGGATTCTTGTCGGTTTGACCATGAATGTTCACAAATATTTAAACTTAGGGTTCATGCATGCGTCATCAGATGACTGGTCGATCAAGTTGTGATTTTGGTGTTAAATTTGATCTGGGGTTGTTTTCATTGAATTCTTCAGTAGCTTAATATAGCGGATGTTATCAGGTTGTTCAGCAATGGTATCGGAATCCATTTGCTGGGATCAGAAAAGGCGAGCAAGAAGTCCAAAAAGACAAAAATCAATCCCAAGGACAACCACATTTCGTTCCAGTGCACGGACATGGAACTTATCAAGAGAAAATTGAAGGAAAATAATTTGGAATATGTGACGGCAGTGGTGGAGGAAGGTGGGATGAAGGTGGATCAGCTCTTCTTCCACGACCCAGATGGCTACATGGTTGAGATATGCAATTGTCATGTCCTTCCTGTCCTTCCCTTGTCCGCCGCTCGCATTCCAACCCCAAATCGGAAACAATCCTCGTACGGTGAGTTACACTTCTCCGAGCTGTTACATAATTGTCTGTCATATGTTGTGATGAAGGAATGTTTTGTAAATGCAGGAAGCTGGAAATATTGCGGGCGGGTTGAGACTCAGATGATGGAGAACCTGGCCGTTGACATGATGGACATATCGTTCTGAGAGGTTTAGTGTTAGATTCAACCATCCGGTAGATGTTTTGGTTCCTGGGTACTTTACTGAAATATATGTATGTCCATGTATAAAGTATAGAAAGTTGAAGGAAGCATTGTATTGAGAAAGAAAGAAAGAATTGTAACGTAGTCAGATTGTGTTCTGTTCTTGTATCATCCTTAAGACCTCTACGACGCTTGTCGATGAAATCCAAGTCATTCATTTTGCAACTGCCAAACACAGACCCAATCTTAATGAACCAGTTCATCAACAATGCTACTTGCAAAGCGGTGGAGATCTGGAGGAGCGAAATGAAACTTAGAATTGCAATAAAGAGACCACGTGCTCTGTCGACATTGAATCAGGAAGACCCATCAATGAGATTTGAGTGGCAAAAAATGGGTGTCTATGTTCCAGAAACATGTCTGTCCATCAAAAGAAAACTGTCTGATTTGCACTCTACTAAATGGCTAAATTCTGTAACAAACATTTTATACCTTCTTAACCTCTGTATGATGGTGTTGCGTCCTCGGACAAATCGTATCTCACACTTCCCAAGTACAGGCCGCATGCTGGTGCCATTGGACTTGCAGTGGTCACGTCCTTGGCCTTCAGGATTCTCTCAACTGTAAATGGTGAAAAGAAATCTCATTGATGATGCGCTGAAGTTAACTGAATTAGGCATGGGATGGAAATTAATGGAAAGGTATGGAGTACCATCAGGAAGGCTCAGGTGACCTGTACCGACGCACTTCAGGACACCAACGAGCAATCTCACCTGAAAAATGGACAGCTAATATGAGAACACATAATGGCGACAACAACTTAAAAGGGTGCACCATGAGTTAGGTGGTAACCTGGTGATACAGGAAGGACATTCCACGTGCTGTTATTACATAGCAACCTTGCAATCTTTTTAGGCCAAAATTTTGACTTGATTGACATTTAGGGACTTGGATGCTGTGCAGACCACTATTGACTAGCGCATCAGATGAATTATGAGGGAGTAAACTCGTACTATCTCTTGAAACGACACCCTCTTTTCCTTGCTGGATTGTCAGGAAGTATGGAGATGGAGAGACTTCGGTGACATTGAGCTCGTCCAACGTTCTAATAGGTGAGTTCGCCTGTTAAAAGATACTCTATAAGGGTCAAAGAATGTTCCTGGACTAGTAATTAGCGTTAAGAATCATGTTGAAACTCATCGAGGGAAATAATATATAGAGAGGAATATTTACCTGACACCCTGCAGCTCTAAAGGAGCTAAAATCATGTGTCCCAACAAGAACTTGGCAAGCTTTCTTCAAGAAACACCATAGTCCGAAATCAGTAACCTATCATATCTAAACTAGTGATCCAAGAAGGAGGGAAAAAAATTCCATTTGCATGCACTGCACCTGCATAGATGAAATATCTAGCTCTCCGTTAACATGCCATGCCCGTTCCTTTTCAAAAATTGAAATATTCCCTGGCCCAGACAGCAAGCGATAAAAATATCTACAGGGAAAAGAAAATCGTAAAGAAGATTCAGATGTTCAATAGAAATTCTAAGAAAGAGGTTCATCTTTTTTATAAGAATAATTTGCATCTATAGCATGTAAACTTAGTGATTTCAGCATAACATATATATCATGAATCAAGCTGCAAGGATTGGCAGGAAAAGAAAATTGAACATTCACCGCTTATTTCTGATTTTGTAACAGTGATTTTCCTTGATGCATTGCATGACAATGAAAAGTACTGAAGGATGGAGAACATAGAGTGGCTAAATGAAATTAACAAATGGCACCTACGTCCTTTCTTTGGCATTAAATCTAGCATGAAAATTGGCTGAAACACATCGGACATCGATCAGAGTTAAATCCCCTTCATTCTTCTGGCAACATTAAAAAAATGGCTCAGTTCCGGTAATTCATCACAATTCACAAGAATAAAGCAATCGCAGTGTCAATCATTGGCATGTTATCCAAAGCATCTGAAACATGGGTTGCTCCTGTAGAGCAACTAAAATTAGGAGAAACTTGAGACTCGTATACTCAAATATCGTAATACCATACCTGTAAGAAATGGTTCACCGCTTTTCTAACAACAGCTGGTTCATGGGGTGGTAGCTGAAATTAGCAAAAATGACAAATAAGGGAATTATATATCTTAAGTTGTGCAAGTTTCAAAAGTTAAAATCTACAAACTTCGCTTTAGTCTTTTTTTTTTTTTTCCAACTCAGATCACTAACATGATTAGATCAAACTTATGTTTTTGGTTTCTACAGTACCAGGCAGATGATTACACTAGAGCCAGGTTCACATAAAAATGGCAGTGATAGACATCAAATTCAAATGTTTTCGACTCTAATACTAGCCTCTTCTGAGTCATGCCTTGTCATAACTCATCATTATCAGACACATGATGCATATTCATCAGCCAAGTCAGTTTGGGACTTATTTATCAACCAACATAAAAATGCATAAATGTTGTCTTACTGGTATACATTATACCTGATGAACCCACTACAATACAGATACACATCGACATCAAACGAAAGTAAAGAAGCTTGAAATCTGTTACATCCCAAAACTTACCACTTCACCAGGTCTTCTTCTACTCACTCTTTCAATGTCTACATGAAAAACATTTGACAAGGAATGAACACCAGCATCCTACAATTATAAAAAATAAAGAATCCGATTGTTTTAGATGCTTCCTTGAAATTGAAAACACGAAAGGGAAATTGTAGCAAGGCCAATCGTCCTAATCAAAATAATAAAATCTTGTCTCTTGTTTCTTTTCCAAATACTAACATTGACGCATATGTGGTCTCGGACATCGTCAATTAGGAAGCAGAAAAGACTTACAGTCCGACTCGAGCAGCATATTGAGACTGGCTGCCCTATGAACTGTTGGAAAGCATCCTGAAAATAGAACCCAATAAAATAAATCTCTTCCTACCCTCATCTTGACATCCAAGTACAAAGCCTTATCACTCATGTAGATCAAATCCTCAAAATATCAACCATTAAATAACTAAGTGTATCTACAGTAACTAGGGTTTCAGTTCTACCTCTAAAACCCCACAAACCGTTCTGCAATTGGGCTGCTGCTGCACCCCGAAAAATCGAGTTCCTATATACTCAACCGCGATCAAATACCTTCGAATTCTGGGGTTCTCCGCCATTCTCTCTCGCTTCGGTCCCTCGTTTTCTTCTTCTTCAATTGAACTATCTTCAGTTCCCGCAATATTCGCCGTGATCCGTGTCGGCGAATCCGACAATTCACTCCGGAACTGCGGCTCCGAAATCGACAGCGTTGTTTCATTGGGATCTCGCCTCGTCATTACTTTGGTCATTCTAGGGATTAAGCTTCAACGGCCGGCGGTTGAAAAGTACAGTCAACGAAACCTTAGGGTTATATTTGTATATATGAATAGGTTCAGGGGTACAATTGAAAATAGTTATTTCTGGGTTAACCAGATCATTATTCTCAGTTTGTATCATTTTCAAGCGACAGCTGATGAGATGAGAATCGATGTAGTTCACACAAAAACGATGATTCATGTGATGGGTCTTCAAGCTGAAGACTCCACGTCCAAGGCATGAAATTTCCGATCTTTTTCAATTAGGGTTTCGGAAAAGCTCTTCTGGTGTGACAATTTCGCTGAGATTTTGGTGAGTTTTCTGCTTATTAATGCTGTGCAAAAGAAACAAATTGATGATCATTACGTTTGCGGTGAATGCTGGATAGATCATAAACTGAAAAAAGACGGGGGTTTGGAGGGGTGAGTGGCGAGTAGTGAGCCCACGTCACTGACTGATTCTGTCCTCGCAAGCAATTTTGTGGTAGCCTGTTGTGAGTTTTGAAGGTTTTTAAGGTATATGATTTCCATCAGTGTGTAATTTTCATGTGGTCTAGAAAATTCTGGGATTCTTGCACACTATATATGGTGGTGTTTAGGTCTGAAAAGTAGTACATCGAGGTGGTTGATTTCCTACCCACCAGTCCACTGCCTGATTTCACAATGGACGAGAATTCAACTGTTGTGCCGCTCTTGGGGAGTGAAGATGCTCATCATGAGACAGTTAAATCAAAATCATGTGCTCTTTCGTTGGTGAAATGGGCTTTGAGGACTTTGATGCGGGCGACGTTTGTTTTGTGGCTAGTGATTATATTTGCGTTTCCTGCTGGAACCAAAGGATTTGTGGGAAAAGTGATTGTAGCCGCTGGAGCAACTCCCTATGGAATAACAGGTTTGGAACTAGTCTAGGATTATCTTTTACAGATATGTGTTGTGAATTGGATATCAAACTTTTTACTTATGTGCTGTTTTGCTGGTAATGCAGGAGCCATTTTTCTGATATTCAGTGGTCCGGTTCTCCTTTTGGCGATTCTTGCGGCAGTATATCTTATAATCTCTGGAGAAGAGGATCACCAAATGTAAGAAGTCTGTTTCACTGCACAAACTATGACCTTTTAGGATTTCACTGATGTTTATATTCAGTGTTTGGATTTGTATTTGTAATGGTAGTTGGAATAAATAACTGCAGGCGACGGAGCAAGAAGGGTCCTACATATCGCCTATGGACCTTCCCTGTTTTTGTAGATGGTCCATTTGGGGTTGTTTCTGCAACGGAGTTGATAGGAATACTGCTATTTGTTGCATTCATTGTGTGGGCTTGCTATGCTTATGCCACACAAATTGTTGAGAATTACAGCTCATCTCATCAGCTTTCTATTCTAGAATGGTACGACTTCACCCCTCTAATTTTTTCGTTATTTATTCCTTACTCACTCTGTTACTAGAACGTGGAGTCTAATCATTTTAGGCTTTCAAAATTATGTTTGTTTCGCTGACAAAGGTTTATGTCGCTTCGATCTTAGGTCTAAGATTATTGAAGCGTCGGGACTCCGTATTGGTTCACTTGGACTATTTTGCCTGGCATTTTTGTTCATCCCCATTTCAAGGGGATCGGTTCTACTCCGCTTTATAGACATCCCCTTTGAACATGCTACCAGATACCACGTATGGCTAGGACATCTCACAATGGCTATCTTTACTTTACACGGATTAGCCTATGTTGCCGCCTGGGCCTTGCAAGGCCGACTCATTGAACAAGTAAACACAAATATTATCTGATCGCTTTATGCATGTATCCTGCGACAAAGTAGCTTCATCTCATTGAACTTTAAATTTTTTTTTTTTTTTTTTTTGCAGCTATTGGAGTGGAAGGATATTGGAGTTGCCAATCTTGCCGGGGTGATAAGCCTTATTGCTGGCTTATTGATGTGGTTTACCTCATTTGGTTTAGTGAGGAAGGAATACTTCGAATTGTTCTTCTACACACATCAACTTTACATAATCTTCGTCGTGTTTCTTGTCTTGCACGTTGGGGATTTCGTATTTAGTATCTGTGCTGGAGGAATCTTCCTCTTCATGCTTGACCGATTTCTGAGGTTTTGGCAGTCTCGTGAAACTGTTGATATTATATCAGCCACCTCCCATCCGTGTGGTACAATGGAGTTGGTCCTCTCAAAGCCTGCAAGTAAAACATACTGTTTTGATTCAACGTCCTCATGTTGCGTGCAGTGTGAGAAAAATAAGCTTACAATCTTCTTTCTTGTGTAGGTTTAAGGTATAATGCTCTCAGCTTTATCTTTGTTCAAGCTCGGGAACTCTCATGGCTGCAATGGCATCCTTTTAGTGTCTCATCCAGCCCACAAGACGGCAAGCATCATCTTTCTGTTCTTATAAAAGTTCTTGGAGGATGGACCGATAAGTTAAGAGCTCATATCTCAAGCATTTCCGATGATGAACCTGTTAAGCAACAAGCTCCGTCAACATTGACTGTTTCTGTAGAAGGTCCTTACGGACATGAAACACCTTATCACTTGATGTAGGCTCTCGTTCTTTTGCAGATTTCAATCCTCATTAATTAATTTGCATTGCTAAGTATCGCATTCTTTGCCAGGTACGAAAATCTGATTCTAGTGGCGGGAGGGATTGGAGTATCACCGTTCCTGGCTATCTTGAGTGACATTCTTCACCGAGCAAAGGAAGGGAAGCCTTGTCTACCCAAAAATGTAATACTCGTTTGGGCAATCAAAACATCAGATGAGCTTCCTCTTCTCTCTACTGCAGACATTCAGTCAATATGTCCCTCTGTCTCCGGCAAAGTGAGACTTGAGATCTCTACTTACGTGACCCGTCAGTCAGAGCCCTTGCTGGTCAGTCAAGCTAAAGTTGATTAAAGCAATGCTACTTTCTCACTGATATGCACCGTAGGTGATGGATTTGCAATTGCAGGAAGAGGGCAAGGCTCGCGCACCCTCAAGCACGTGCATCTTCCCCGTCTCAAGAGGTCATGCGATTTCCGGTCTGGCTGGGACAGGAGACAATGTATGGTCTGGGCTGTACATCATCTCTTCGATAGTTGGTTTTATTCTGCTGTTGGGTTTAGCAGATGTGTATTACATAAACCCTTTCCATGTGAAGACCTGGTGGTACAAAGGGCTTCTCTTCTTTACGTGCATGGCCGCAAGCGTGGTGGTCTTCGGAGGTCTTGTAGTCGTTTTCTGGAATATTTGGGATAGGAGAGTTTCAGGCAGTGAGCATGGCGATTACAGCAATAGAGGCGGTACAAAGCATGAAGCACACAGAGATTCTTGTCTGGAGAAGATTGCGAGTTCAAACACCATTCACTACGGCTCCAGACCAGACTTCCAAGGTATGTATGTCTAAAGAACACTTCAACCTTGTACCATGCCGGATCTTAAGCCGGAATGTTTTTACGCAGAAATATTTGGTTCAGCTTTTGAGCGTTGGGGAGCGGTGGATGTGGGAGTGATTGTGTGTGGACCCTCTGCTCTTCAATCAAGTGTTGCTAGAGAATGCAGGACTCAGAATCTGAATAGGAGGAGTTGCATGCATCCTATTTTCCACTTCAACAGCCACAGTTTCGACCTGTAGCCTGATGCAATGCTATGAATCAAATACGCTACAACTAAATTCTGCAACAACAACATGTACATAGTTACATAAATCGCTGTATCTGCCCGTGGATGAGTTCCTGTGCCATACGCAGTGGGTATTTTACAAGGCTAGATGCCCTGTTGCTATACTTCTGAGAATGTGTAAATTACAAGTAAACTTTGCAAAACAAGCTACACAAATGTAAAACAAGAAACCAAGTGCAAGTTCTCATATTTTTGTCCAAGTTGAGCTCGTGGCTCCCAAAAACCCTGTGGCCAGGGCCGGCCAGATATCAGCCGGACGCGAAAAGTACTTGCTGTAGGAGAAACTGCATTAGTTAGAGAAGGAATTCAGTGAGAGGTCCCTGGTGCGTCTGATAACAGAAGCCATATCCACATGTGCACGGTTGTCATAACTTCTTCCATAGCCAGAAGCCGTATCTACATGTGCACGGTTGTTATAACTTCTGCCATTGCCAGCTACATCCTCGTCCTAGAGACAAAAAGATGGCATTGTTGTGATATACTTGCAAGCAAGTAAAATCAGCAAGAAGAAAAATTCTTTGTGGGCATGAAACCTAAATGAAAATTAGAACGTGGGAATCATAGATGGAAAATCTGACTTACTCGACAACTGTCAGACACATATTCCTCTGATTGCCGCCTTTCTGACTTGCTCTTCCTTTCAGCGACACGTAACTTCTCTCGGTTTACATAGAAGGAGAAGTCATCAAGCAATGAAGTCTTGCCGGAATACTCCTTGGAAATTTTCAACATCTCGATTCCTTGGCATAGACCGATCTGCAAAAGGGTAAGATTTTTAGTGCTGAAATGATGAAAAACAACAAGATGAACAAGTTTTGGGAAGCTAAGACTAAAAAGCATGCCCATTATTAGAGAGGTAGAGACAGAGAGTAGTACCTCTTGAGTGTCTCTAGTGAAAGTTACAGATCTGTTATCACTCTCCTTGAGAATTATATGTTGCAATTCGCTGTGTGGGATATCCTTCAATATATGCCATTTCACAGGAAAGAACCCACTCCAATTATCGAGCTGCCAAAAGTCGAGATCCTTGTTGAAATCAACCCTCCCAATCATTTCAGCCACGCCAACAAATTGCCTACTTCTGTTAACCTGAAATTCAAGAGTAAACAATTGTATGAAATCATGGGGAGTTGTAAAATGTATCTTCTTGCGAGTCAAAAACGATATGCAGGACCTAAACTTACAGAAAAGAATAAAAAGACTGGGCATTTTTTGCCTGTCTCAATGCCTTTCGCTTTTGCCTCACCATAAGCTGCGTGTAACTTCTCATTCCCGTAACGAGTACTCGACCAAGCTCCATATTTTACACTCTTGTGCACATCGTCTTCCCCAAAAGACTTAATAATATAAAACTTTGCATTTTCATAATCAGTCTGAAAATCAGGTAGGTTAAAATTCCTCCTTCGAGAAAAGTAAGGCAGGTCATCCTCCGTCTCATTTGTCTTCATAAAATCACCACGGCCAAGAGCTCTAGGACCACAAATCACTTCTTTTGAAGCTTCTGTGTAACTATGTAGTAAAGTAAATTCATAGTTGTCCCTTGGTTTGTAAGAAACATCTCCGTATTGATGAATGTTACGAGCCGACGATGGTCTCATATCTGGATGACCTTCCTACAAGAAATTCATAGATGTTATAATAAAAGAGCTACATGGACATACTGTGGGTCGAGAACTCTAAAATCAAACTGCTACTTGCAGCGCGGCGTGTGTTTCAAAAATTAATTTAAAATAAATGGGCACCTTAGGTAATTGTCTGACATGCTGAGAGTGATAGCTGGATTTTCCGAAACTAGATGGCACTTGGTAAGACCTCATCCGTGAGTTTGATGAGAAGTTGTCGCTAACACTCGCACCATTTTGACTCATGGATGAAAAACCACTCGATTTTGATGAATTAGAAGCATGTTGGCGAGGTCTGTAATCAACTGATTCTGAATCTGAATTCCGAGGATAAAAGTGCACAGTTTCTACACCATCAGACACGATGCGTATGTGATAACCAGCGGAAGAGATGTAGGGACGTCTACTCATGCGTTGCTCATCATTGGCTACCATATTTCCACCAAATGATTTAAAACCAGGTGCATAATCCATCGTTAAACCATTTACTGATAGCCTTTTCTACATTGGAGAAATGAGAATGCGATCAGTTACTTAACATTTTTAATACGACGAGTGAAATATATTGTCAGGAGAGGCGAATGGAACTATACATATAAGGGTATAAAAGGCACCATATTTTTAACATTGCCATTTTGATATTCAAGTTCAGAAGCCGGACCTTTCAGTTCTGTTTCTGCAATAGCTAGACATAAGGAAATAAATTTCGTAAACATTAGAAAATTCAGTGAGGATGTCTAGCAAAATCACGTAAGTTCATGGTCTCACCATTGACATCAGAGATCACATTCTCAGAAGAAGATGCAAAATCAGGTTGAATCGCCTGAACTCTGGCCATCCCGGAAACCTGCGATGAAGACAAAGCAGGCCCAATGCTGTAAAATGGGGAAAAATGAATAGATGACACCTTATATACTCTCTAAACCAACACTGCCCTACTCGCTAGAACATGGGTCTAAAGCAACTGACTCATAGGGCAGATCATGGCCTTGGGCTGCGGGCCACTACTTATCGAAGCCCAACAGTATGATAAGGAATGCTTCGATTGGTTTACAATGTTTGTAGTAGAAAATAAATTGTTTAAAGGCAACAACAAGTCGAATAAAAAACAACATTGAAGGAGCAAATACAGCAGAGAGGAGTATCTCAAATTTAAATAGCATACCATGCTTTGCTCAGCCATCTCCGTCGCAGGTTCAGAAGTCTTTGTTTTAAGGCCAGAATATTGATCTGTTACACACGGTTAACAAAAAACATTCGTAGCCCCATCATCTAACAATAATGCCGGACATAAATACTGTATAACGCTGAAAAGAAGATGGTTCATAGGAAATCTATAGGTATCCAGCGTTCCTACCCAACAGGGTTATATTATTGAAAATTTACTCATCAATGCCAAGTACCCAAGCAAGAACCAAGTTCCATTATACATCATATTCATACAACAGAACAGAACCAATTATGGCAATGATCCCATCTTGGAATTTGTTAGACTCACAGCTTTCAGATAGACAATGATCCAACCAGTTCAGTTCGGCCAAACAAGATACTACAGATTAAAAAAAGCAATATGTTTGTGCAAGGTATGTACACTGGAAACATGCACTTATCAGGACAATGTCGAAACTTCTGAACATCATTCGAGTAAATCTTGCACATGTATACAAACTAATATCATATATAAAGGATACAAATCTCTTGGCTGTTCTCTTCACTCATTTTCAGTCTCCAAACCTAAATCTCCTGAAACCAATGATCACCAATAAGAAAAGAAACACACATAACTCTTAATAGAAAAAAAAAAAATTTGCAATCCAAATGCGCACAAAAGTGGATAGAATCGTGACCCTCAACAGTCCCAAAATGTGATCGTCTCAACAAAAAGTTTCCATCTTCAACCGTTACAACACTCAACTCAGCAAATTAAAATTCCACAGTGTCATCTTCACATAAACAAAAAAAACCCTAAATAAAAGACGATCATTACCAGACCAAGTTACTGCCAAACCGCCGACCAAGAAAACCTATTCCGTCGGGTGATGAATAAAGCACTCCGGTACCGACAAGGATTCCACAATAACGGAATTCCTTCGGAGAGAGTCGAACGAGTGGAAGATGAAAAGGTTAAAGAAAAGGAAACAAAGCGTAGAGGGAGCGATTTACGGAGATCATTATCATCGTTAGATCAAACGGCTGTAAATCCTGGGTGTTCTGCGCGTAATTTCTGACCGTTGATCTCAGTTTGGGCATACTTTCAGTATTTATAATTTTAGTATTTATGAATCGCACGACCAGGAGTAAATTTTAGTAAGATGAAGAAGATGGGGAGCGCTGGTTGGAGCTCGGCGGATATTCAGATAACATCTGAACGACCTCTCGCATCGTAGGTCGTTCAATGCTGTTATCTTGGACGCACAACATAGCTATAAAGAACATATGCATGGATTCTTCTACCGGTACCCCAATCAGCCTCCTGTCCAGGATTAGTTGAACATCTTCTTTTCTGCATCTCGTTTTTTTCTTGCTCCATTGTACGATGTCTACGCTTTCCGTAAACTCAGCCTCGCCGACGGGCTTGATGCCTGTTATTAACTCCAGCAGTACTACGCCGAAGCTGTATACATCGCTCTTCTCGTCCACTCGCAAAGTGTATGCGTACTCTGCAAAATCACTCAAAACGACACCGTTTTGAATCTCAGTCCAGGAGGGCCAGATTTAAGAAAAACCAAAACATCCTCTGTCAGCAAGTCATAAACCTTTGTAGGAAGATTCTCTGTTATGAGAAAACTCAGTAAAGGGTGATGCATAAGTTGACTGACCTGGGGCAATGTAGCCGTAGGAGCCAGCAATGGCTGACATGCACTCTGACGCACCAGCATCGTGTAGGAACTTGGCGAGGCCGAAGTCAGCTACATGGGCTTCAAAGTTGGAGTCGAGTAAAATGTTGTTGGATTTGACATCACGGTGGACTATCAATGGCGAGCAGTCATGGTGGAGGTAACACAGGCCTTTGGCGGCGTCTAGAGCGATTTTGTAGCGTAAGTTCCAGCCGAGGAATCGACCCTTTTTTCCGTGGAGGGTATCTCCTAGGCTGCCGTTGCGCATGTATTCGTAGATGAGGAGGTTGATCTGGTTGTTGGAGCAGAATGCGAGGAGCCTGACTATGTTTCTGTGCCTGATGTTGCCTAGGGTTTGGATCTCTGCTCGAAAGCCATGATCATGGCTGCTGCAGCCGAAGCTTAAGAGCTTCTTCACTGCTATTTCCACCCCATTTGGCATTTTACCTGTAAAAAGGACAATTCAGTTCATCTGATGAAACCAGACATTTAGAGATGTATAAATGTACCATGATACACGATGCCGGCGCCTCCTCTGCCGACGACATTCCCATCTTTCAGGCATTCGAGCACGTCCGATGTGGCAAACTCGAGCTTCTGAAAGGCAGTCATCTTCCATGAATGTGGACCATTTCGCTTAAAGGACTTATTAGCCTTGATCACTGCAGCCATTGCGAACACCAGCGAGCATATAAGCAGTCCTAGAGCGAAAACCAGCTTCAAGTTCACAGTAGGTAATTTTCTTGAGTGGCTCAGAATGCTGGTCAGATTACAAGGGTTGTTCAACAAAGAGCCACCGGAGAGCTGAGGGTTGCCAGCGAAGGCGGAGGCATGGAAGAATGCAAACTGACCAGCTTCTGGCAGAGTGCCAGAGAAGTCATTGAATGAGAAATCGGCCTTGGTGAGGCTTTTCATGGTCCCAATTGACCTGGGTATGGTCTGGTTCAGGCGGTTTCGTGAAATGTTGAAGTAGTCCAGGATTTGAATGTTGGAGATTTCTGATGGAATTGCGCCTGATAGATTGTTCTGGCTCATGTCTAGGTAAGTCAGGTGATAACAGCTTCCAATTTCAGGTGGGATCTGGCCGGAGAGCGCGTTTTTGCTCAGATCAAGCTTCGAGAGTTCCTTGAGTTCACCTACAGATGTCGGAATCAAGCCAGAGAATTTGTTGCCGCTGAGAAAAAGGATCTGCAGTGAAGTGAAATTTGACAAAGACCGCGGCAAAGAGCCAGACAATAAGTTGTTTGACAGGTTCAGCTGGCCTAGCATAACCGGCCGGGTCAAGAAGCTGTCCTGATTCTCACTCAGCTCCCCTGACAGAAAGTTATCCTGCAGCTCCAGCAAATTCAGGTCCGGCAAGTAAATGAAGCCTCTGGGAATGCTGCCATTCAGAAAGTTTTCGCCTAGCCTGACCCTGGTGAGGCTGTAGCAAGAGCCAAGCTGATCAGGGATCGACCCAAACAAGAAATTCTTGAACAGAATAAGAATCCTTAAATGGTTTGATGAGCATAAGTTAGGAGGGATTGCACCAGTGAGTTTGTTGGATGAGAGATCAAGGACTTGAAGCTTGCCATTTTGGCCCAGCCTTGGTGGGATCACACCTGTGAAGTTGTTCATCCAGAGCCCTAAGGTCTCCAAATCTGTCAAGTTTGAGACAAACTCAGGAATAGGACCATGCAGGCTGTTCATGAAGAGGTTTACCAGCTTTAGCTTCTTCAAGTTCCTCAACTCCGCTGGGACCTGACCTGAGAGTGCATTTTTGGAGACGTCTAGGTTCACTAAACTTGTCATGTTTCCTAGCTGTTTTGGAATTGGACCAGATAACAGATTGATGTGGAGATACAAGGTTTCAAGTGACTTTAAGCTCCCTAGCTCATGAGGAATGAAGCCATCCAATTCGCAACTGGAGAGATCCAGGAGAACAAGATTGACCAAGTTTCCGAATTCTGGAGGAATCCCACCTTCAAAAACATTGTAATAGCCCAAAGAAAGCTCCTTCAAGTTGGTGAGATTTCCAAGTTCGCCAGGAATCCTCCCACTCAAGTCATTCCCTGCAAGCTGCAGATACTCCAGCTCGATCAGGCCTCCGTAGCTTTTAGGAATGGCGCTGCGGAAGTAGTTCCCACCCAAGTCCAAGTGCCTGAGGCTGATCAAATCTGCCACTCCGGCCGGCAAGGGTTCTGAAAAGTTGTTGTTGTAGGCATCAAAGACTTGTAACTTTGGCATGCTGGAGTAGTTCCAATCCAGGCCACTGCTGAACTGGTTGTTGGAGATGTTGAGCCATTGCAAGTCAGCAAAATGTGATATCTCAATGCTGCCAGTGAAGTTGTTTCCTGCAAGGGACAGTTTGGTCAGGCTTGTGAGTTCAAGCAATGAAGTAGAAACTGAGCCTCCGAGATTCATGTCTGTCAAGTCCAGCAAAATGACCCGATTTTCATCACATTGGATTCCCACCCAGGAACAGACTGAGGAAGAATCCCAAGAGGGCAACATTTGAGGCTGCTCAAATCCTTGTCTGAGATTGACCAATGCATTGAAGTCACTCTGGAGAGAATATGAGCTGCAGGGAGTGACCAAAAGGCCATAAAATAGTGTGAATACAAAGATTGGGATTGGAATCATGATAACTAACTAACTGGTGGCTGATGAGGAAGAAAACAAGATTTGGTGGGATTTATAAAGGAGTGTGATTCAAGAAAGAAAGCAAGAAATGACACAGTGAATGTAATCTGGGAAACTTCAAGTGTTGGGAATGGAGAATCAGCAAGCATGTTCAAGCAACAGAACAACAGAAAGTGAATCCTCAAAATTCAAGGAAGAAGAATTCAGTCCTAGACACACTCATGCAGGGACTGAGGATGTTCTTGTTAGTTGATTCATACTACCAAGTTGAGCAGAGCAATGCTGGAAAAAGGAGAGATTGGGAAAATGTATACACAGATTTTTCCAAGTCGATGGAGGAGAGGAGAGGCATTGCTTTTGCTTTAAGACCCTCCTGTGTCCTCTCATATGACAACAATGCCCTTTAGCTTTGGTGAAAGCAAAATGATGCTTTTTCTAAAGACATGATGTATATATATCCATCAAACCCTGAATCATTATCATTCAAAACACTCGATACCGACAAGACAAAATGACCTAGCTATACCAAAAACACCAGGTCATTCATCACTCACACTACATTAGAGCTAGCTTTGCTTGAGCCCAAAATCAAGCTTCATAGAAAGAATGACCAGATGACCTCAGTTATGACGTGGGTGTTGCAGCATTAATGATGAATTCAAAGTGGATTATTTCATGACTGGTGCATGCTGATCATATTTGAAAGATGTAAGAGTGTGTTTGGGGAAGTACATATGACTGGAGACAGATAGATGATAATGAGCATATCATTACTATATATATATACTGTTGCATCATTCATTAAAGCTTGTTGAATATATATATTGATCAAGTTTCTTTTGAGATCGATATGGGCTAGGCTAGTGTTGGATCAGCTTTATTACAGATTTCTATGCACTGCAGTGTTTGATGTGTCAAAGGTGGAGATGATGATGGTATTAAAAAAAAAAGCAAAAGAAAGACGAAATACACTACTACTGAATGATACTGATCATATACATACATACACACGGGGATCAGATCAGTATGCTCTTTCGTCCAGCTTAGATCCAAAGAAGTGCATACATGATCTTTGATCTCGTGGAAAAGAGTGCTCCTTTTTCAACTAATCAAACAGAGAGCTGAAGAGGAGAGGACTGCATGGGGAAGCGTGCATGTTGTTCTTCTATAAGATGCTGCAGGCTGGGTCTTCTTCATTTTCTAAGTCATGGAGAGAATAATGAGTTGATTCTCCTTGATCAACTCAAATTGGGACATTACACAGTGCTGTGAAAGTTGGATGCATGTGTTCGTTCTCTCATGCACTTTGACCTTGAAACTAGGGCCTAAAAAATCAGGGAGAATCGAATAGTTCAGATTCCACAATATGAAAAGTATTTTATATAGCAAGATGAGATTTCTTGGCTTATCAGTGAGCTGAGGTCATGTAAGAAACAAGATTCAACAATGTGCAAATCACTTGATTAACCAAATATATCATTAACAATCCACCAAGTAAGACAAATATTATTGCTTTTCACAGTGCAAGAATGCTACTTTGTTGAAGAGTGCACTCATAAGGGCATAGATTTAATGAATGATTTACTTCTTTAGAGTGATGTTTTGGATTAACTACTCATGATGCAATGGAACAATTCCAAAGTCAAATTTAAGTGGGTAGGTTTTGCCACTCATTCACAATCTCAATCATAGGTTGATTTCCTATATATAAAAAAACAGAAAAGAGTATTGAATGAGGATGTCGTGTAACTGAAATTAAAAATAGGTTCGAGCTGAACTGAGATGAGATGAATTGTGTGGAATGAATAAAAACAAATACTAAACTAGTAGAGAATTATGTTGGGTTAATTGGATTGAACTAATTAAGTTGAAGATTTTAAAAAAAAAAATACAAAATTTATAGATATTTAAAATTAAATGCAACTAGAAGCAATGTCATGGTTAATGAAGGCCCAATTCAGAAGTCCAAGATCCAAGCCCAAATGACACAAACGGCCCAACGGTCCACGCTGTCGTGTGTACTAGGGCTTGAGCATCAAACGGTTCAGAACGGTTCAGGCTATTAATCGTGGCCGTGTATAGTCGATATAAAAAGGTTACGAAACCCTGACCTGATTCGTCGTCACTGTACTCGGTCTTTCGGAGCTCTGCGGCGGAATCGTCCTCGGTCGTCTGGTATTTTTAGGCATAGTTGCTGTTGTTGGATCTGATTTGTGTAGAACTGGAACTTTCTTGGAATTGATGTTTGATTTGGATGTGAAAAAATGGTATACTTAAGCCGTAGGACATTTGATACATGAATTAGATGGAGTCGATGGATTTAGACGAGTTCGATTGGTACGATGATTGAATTCGATGATGCATTGATGCCTGTTTGAGGTCTTGTGTTAATTACATTTTGAGCTTTTAATGATATGAATAAGCAACTGATGGTATGTGTAATGTGTGTATGCTTGTAATGCAACAGTTTCTGAGTTTGATGGATGCACTGATCACATCCCCTTTGAATCATTTAATCAAGGCTGGATTCTCGAAAAAGGCTCTTTTTTTTCATGCACTCAAAACTGAGTGCTTGGAAAGAAATACCAGGGAGCCTAGAGAATTGGTGTATGCATTTTGAATATGCGTGTACCATAGGCCTTAGGTTTGGGGACATCATTCGTCTCATCAAACTGTGGAACTGTTGTTGTTATGGGAATCTTCCTTTATTTGTATGCCATTTTTTTTTATTTCTCATTAGGTTCTTTAATCCCATGTTCCACTGGTTTTCAAATTCCAAGCAATAAGATTTTCTTTATTTTTGCAGATCAGAGAATTGTTTTTTCTTATTATATTGTCTTTTTCTTTAGGATCATCTTTTTGATATTTACAGCTCTATCTTCATTTTTGAACAATGCTTGCCTCATGAATATGTCATGTAATCATGTTATTTGAGTGCTGTAGATTGTGACTAATCCTTGAGTTTTGCAGAAGTAAATTTATCATGTCTCACCGCAAGTTTGAGCACCCAAGACACGGATCACTTGGGTTCCTCCCAAGGAAAAGAGCTTCTAGGCAAAGAGGAAAAGGTTTATATTGATATTACTAAACCGTCATTTTATCAGTTGTCTACCTCTCCTCTGATCACTGATTCCATAATTGTCCAGTAACGTATACACTATGCAATCATTACCTTTGTACTCTTATCCTAGCGATCAAATGTTGTAACATAGCAAAAAAATTATAAGCATCGGAGTATTTTTGGTTGGGCAGCACTCCTACAATTTGTTCTGATTAAGTATACCTCTAATGTCTACAATTTTTGGTTGGGCATTATGCAGTGAAGGCCTTTCCCAAGGATGACCCAACTAAGCCCTGTAGGCTCACTGCTTTTATGGGATACAAGGCCGGAATGACTCACATAGTTCGAGATGTCGAGAAGCCTGGATCCAGTGAGTTTTGCAGAAGCTTATATATTTTGGTTTATGTGATCACTGAGTTGGGTGATGCTTACTAGTCATCTTTTTTTTGCAGAGCTTCATAAGAAAGAAGCGTGTGAGGCAGTGACTATCATTGAAACACCACCTGTGGTTGTTGTTGGTGTTGTTGGTTATGTGAAGACTCCCCGCGGTCTGCACTCTTTGGTCACTGTTTGGGCCCAGCATTTAAGTGAAGAGGTGAAAAGAAGATTCTACAAAAACTGGTGCAAGTCCAAGAAGAAGGCTTTCACCAATTACGCTAAGCAATATGAGAGTGATGATGGGAAGAAATCTATCGACTCCCAGTTGGAGAAAATGAAGAAATACTGCACTGTTATTCGAGTTCTGGCCCATACCCAGGTCCTCTTCTCTACTTCTTCGGGTTTGTGATGTCTTAGTTAATATATATGTAGTTGATCGTTCTTGTATAAAGACACTCATGTGTCCAATTTCATGTGCCTTGCAGATTAGGAAAATGAAAGGATTGAAACAGAAAAAGGCTCATTTGATGGAGATTCAAGTGAATGGCGGTAACATTGCCCAGAAGGTGGATTATGCGTACGGCTTCTTTGAGAAGCAGATCCCCATTGATGCTGTTTTCCAGAAGGATGAGATGATTGATATCATCGGAGTAACCAAGGGTAAGGGTTATGAAGGAGTGGTTACCAGGTGGGGTGTGACAAGGCTGCCTCGTAAGACCCATAGGGGGCTTAGAAAGGTAGCCTGTATTGGAGCTTGGCACCCTGCTAGGGTTTCCTACACAGTTGCCAGAGCTGGACAGAATGGTTACCATCATCGCACAGAGATGAATAAGAAAATTTACAAGCTGGGGAAGGTTGGTCAAGAAACTCACTCAGCCATTACTGACTATGATAGGTATGGTGTATTCCCTATAATCCTTGTTTTTTGCAAGTATATCTTTGAGGGTCTAATTCTATTCTTTTCAAAAATATAGGACTGAGAAGGATATCACTCCCATGGGTGGCTTCCCCCATTATGGTATCGTTAAGGAGGATTACATAATGATCAAAGGTTGCTGTGTCGGTCCAAAGAAACGTGTGGTCACCTTAAGGCAGTCCCTGCTGAAGCAGACATCCAGACTGGCATTGGAGGATATCAAACTCAAGTTCATCGACACATCTTCCAAGTTTGGGCACGGACGCTTCCAGACTCTAGAGGAAAAGGCAAAGTTTTATGGTCGCGTTAAGGCTTAAATTTCCTAAGTCATCTCCAGGTCCATTGCTTCTTTTTCATGGTCCGACTCCTTGGGTCAAAACAATTGAGTTCCCTATTTCAGATTCTGGATTTATGTGCTTGGCTGGATTGATGTTTTGTATCTGAATTTTGAATTTGACTTATGTTTTTCACTTTTTTGTATCCATTTTTGAACTCGGTTCAAGTGTCATGTAATGCACAGGACCTGTAATAGTTGGTAGTTGAGTTTCATGTTGATTGGTCTTTTGACAAAGGCTGTTGTTCTATCATAATTGTCTCCCGGTTCATCGGCTTAATTGGATTTCCCTCGATTGAGCCGAATTTGTTATCTACCGCGTGATTAGGTAACTAACGAGAATATACAAAGTCTTAAACTGTGAATTTGACTCGATTTGATTTATTATTTACATTTTGAGCTTTCGTGTTCTGTAAATCGCCATTGCTGATCTTCTCTGTATTTCTGACTTTCTAGGGTTTCGATTCGCTGCTAGAAATTGGCGATTATGGCTCGGAGGCAGGAAGAGGAGTACGACTACTTGTTCAAGATCGTGCTGATCGGAGATTCCGGTGTTGGAAAGTCCAACTTGCTGTCGCGGTTCACTCGAAACGAGTTCTGCTTGGAGTCCAAATCAACCATCGGCGTTGAATTCGCCACTCGGACACTTCAGGTACGCTTCCTCCAAGTTCATCCTTTTTTTTGGTTTGGTTCACATGCTGACAATCATTTCTGTTGAAATTGGTAAAAAATTTATGGTCTATGTGTGTGCTGTGGTGATGAAGACGTGTGTTGCTGAAATCGTTAGGAAATTTCGGTTTGTGTTTCTTATGCTTTGGTGTGCATAATTGTATACGTGCAGGCTTTCTTTTGTAATGCATATTGGTCTATCATCTTAATAGGAAAGTGTTGTTGAAGTATGTAGCCGAAGTCTGCTCAATTCGGAGTTGGAAGTTGACTGGGTTGTGGAAATGAGGGTATTTTAGTTATGCTTTGACATTGTCCTGTGTCATGGTACTTTTAAATTTGATATTTCCTAGTATGGGAATACAGTAAGCATCGAGTGTTTACTCTAAATTAGTCAGGTCTTATTTCATGCTAGTTCCAATTGGGATGATTGAACTTCATGTGTATTGTTCTGATTTGTGGCAACTGAAATAAGGTCATAATGATGCATTTGTTTGGCCATAATGGGCGTGTTTTTAAGGATTTGATTCTGTTTATGCTGGGTTAAATGTGATCTTAAATTCAGTTTGAAATGACGACTACTAGTACTAGATTCTCTCCATATAAACGTCAGTGATTATGTAGAGTTTTGTTTAGTCGTTGAATTAGTTGACCCGTTGGTATCTTTTATTGACTAAGAACAGATTCATATTATCAACCCTTCATATGGTGCCATTTCTGTAATGGTCAGAATGGCCAATGTCAAATGGAAAAAAAAAAAAGGTTGACTAGGCATATCTGCTAGATTTCTAAACTTCCGAGGCAGGAGATGGGGTTATTTGTCTATTTGCTTTGTTCTGATTTGACTTATGTCCTGCTCTTTTACATCTGTATGCTGCAATTCCACTTTGACATTTTACTGAACCTCTATACAAATGGTACTGGAGTTCTGCGTGCATTCTGGCTTGTTACTCGGCCCATTTGAGAACTACAGAATTTTCTTGTCCAGTTATGTTAGACTTCATTACCTCAACTTATTCTTTTTCACACCACAGGTTGAAGGAAGGACAGTCAAAGCGCAAATATGGGACACGGCTGGACAGGAGAGGTACAGAGCCATAACCAGTGCCTACTACAGGGGTGCCCGTGGAGCTCTTCTAGTATATGACACCACAAAGGTTACAACATTTGAAAATGTGAGCAGGTGGTTGAAGGAATTGAGGGACCACGCGGATGCCAACATTGTGATCATGCTTATTGGAAACAAAACAGATTTAAAGCATTTACGGGCAGTTGCAACGGAAGATGCTCAAAGTTATGCTGAAAAAGAAGGCCTTTCCCTCATTGAAACATCTGCACTTGAATCAACTAATGTGGAGAAGTCGTTTCAAACAATCCTTAGTGAAATATACAGAATTATGAGCAAGAAGTCACTGGCAGCTGGTGCAACAGCTCCTTCATCCATTAAAGAAGGGAAAACAATTGACGTGGCAGCAAGTGATGCCAGTGCCAAGAAGCCTTGCTGTTCTACTTAGAGGCAGGAATGCTTCTATTTATCTGCATTCTGTAATCTTTTTCACAGGCTCACTGCAGAATGAGTTTGTTGAGTCGTCTCTTCTTTTGATGTGTATTAATGTTCCATATGGAGTCTGCTGGCATGCGCATTCCAATGACAATTATTCTTACATGAGCTATATTACAGTTCCAACATTTTTCAGACCTATTTTTTTCTTATACTCATCTGTTGAACTTCACATATATCAACACATGAAAGCTTATGAGGTATAGCATAATGCTTTGATCACAGTGATGTATCCCTTCAGCTCGACTAATCGAGATTTAAACATGAGCAGATGGAACATTCAAACAAATCTCAGAAAAACTTAAAACTTGTCATTTACCACCTGGTTCACATTTCTAAAAGAAAAGTCATATAGAATCCTGCACAGCTTAGTTGCAGCAATTGCTCTTCTGCTGAATCTGCTGTCCCTTCATTTGAACAGTTTCATTTGGCCTCTCGTTAATACTTAGCTGCCCTCTGATCCTGCAATGTCATTCCAAAATTATAACCACCCAAACACAGATGAGGGGCAAGCTGGACCATGAACTAGTCATGTTTTGAAGTAGCGAACAATACACTTGTTGACCGATCTGCTCTAAATATCTGCCAGTAAGTACTCATAATGCCATGAGTTTTATGCCTATCACTTAAAGGCATTATGCAACAGAAAAAACTAAACAACGTTGAACTGAAACTCCCATATAACTCATAAAGGATCAGATGAAAATAATTACTTGTCCTTTATAGCACTAGCCATTGCAAGAAACGCCTGTTCCACATTTATAGCATCTTTTGCACTCGTCTCAAGGAATGGAATACCGAGTTCATCAGCCAAAGCCTGCGAATGGGATAAAATGGATCTGTCTTAAGCATGATCATGAGACACTTATGTTCAAGATTTTGTCAATCGACTGCTAGAATATTATAAAATTTACTAAAGCCAAATGCTGATCATGAACCCGAGTTACTACCGCCGTCGGATCTTAATTATGAAAATCATTGCTAGAAAAACAATCAATGATAAGCACGACTGGAACTTCAAAGACAAGCAAAATGTGCACTTTACAAAACTTCCAATGCAATAAATCAGTTCCAAGCTTAAGCGACTATAGTAAGTTGTTGGTCTCGAATCCTGAATACACATCCCATGTAAAAAGACTTATCCTCAGGTGATCCAAACAGCATATGAAAGTACCTGTCCCATTTGTGTATCAACGACCTTGCTCTCGACCAAATCACATTTGTTTCCCACCAAGAGTTTGCAAACAGATTCATTCGCGAATCTATCAATTTCATCAATCCATTGCTTCACATTGTTGAAGCTGTCCATTTCAGTAACATCATAAACAATCTGCAAAAAGCTCAAGTTGCAGTAACGCAAAAACATTACTTTGAAACACGAGTTCTCAATTGAGGAATGACAAGATGTTATAATTTGAAAAACCTTCATAGATCCAAATAAATAACATGTTTTCATCCCAAATGAAAATTGGAAAGTTCATAAAAATGCAGCAGAAAAGAACTTCTATCTTACAATAATTCCATGTGCTCCACGATAGTAACTGCTTGTTATAGTACGGAATCGCTCCTGTCCGGCAGTATCCCACTACACACAGATGACAATTTAAGAGCCTTATCAGCCATGTAATGTACCCTATCCATTCTTAGTCTTTTTTCAAGTGCAGGTGCAGCTGATCCATGAATGGACCATCTAGTAAAATGGTAAACTAAAGACACACATACAACACATAAGCGCGGAACCAAATTAGCTTAATAATAAATAGCATTTGAACATGGGTAGAGGGTTGACTCACAATCTGCAGCTTGATTGTCTTCCCATCCAACTCAGCAGTTCGGATTTTCTGAAACCAAAACCATAATTTCAACAGTTCCAAAACTGATCCAACACAACAAACACAAAATGCATAAGCAATAATAAACATTTTGAAAAAGAGTGACGGAATCTCACAAAGTCCACTCCAATTGTGCTAATGTAGCTATCAACATATGAATCATCCTGCAAGAAGTTCAAAATATTTTAGTCACCCACAACACATAAAGCGCTCCACTTAAGCAGCAGAAAACCTTGACAGAAATGATACAAAATCAAATGCACAAACTCCAGCAAACAAAACAGTCTCACTATTCAGGCCAACTCACAGAAAATCGGAGAAGAAGGCACGACTTCCCCACCGATGAATCTCCGATCAACAGCAGCTTGAACAGATAATCGCTGAAAAACCCCAGAAAAAAATAAACACAAAATCTTACAAAAAAACAGTTCGATTAAATAAATCGGTGTAAAGGGATAAAGATGCAAACTGACTATTCGGTGCTCATGATTGGATTTGGTGACGAAAATCGCAAATTGGAAAACCTAGTCAGCTTTCGTTTTCTTCCTTTCTGGGGTTTGCTGATTCTGATTGAGAGAGAAATAGTTTATACGGAAGAGGAAGAGGTTGTCGTTGTGGTGGCGCATTTATTCGGCCCGACCCGAATAAGAAATGCCGGGTTGTCGGCATAGGATTCGGGGCATGACCCGATAGAAAAAAAACCTCTTCAAGACATTTTTCTTTATTCACTCCTCTAGCCGCCGTCGCCCTTTTTCTCCACTCTCGAATTCGACTCTCGATAAGCCTCTGGTCGATCCGGCTTCAGGTGATTGATTCCCTTCTCTATTGAATCCCGCTGATTGCTCTTTGTGCTGGTTTTTTGGCTGTGTTGTTGTACTGTTTGGTTCCTGGAAGACGTGCTGATGTTTTTGTTGATAAAAATTGAAACTTTTAGTGGCGTTTTAGAGAGCAGAGGTTAAACCCTAATCTCGGTTGTGGGTTTGCAATGTGGCTGTTCTTATTTTTGCATCTCTTATTTGGATTTTCTGTGATTTCTGTGCTGGTTGGAGAGTAGTGGTAATGCTAAAGATTGCATTTTTATAATCGAATTTAGGGCTCTGACTTGGAGCATCTGAAATCACCAGTTCCCATGTTGAAGTAAGCTTATGATATGATACTGATCGAACTTGAGAGTTGAGACTTCTTATTGGATCTCAAATTTTAGGGCAGTCAGTTGTGGTGCAAATGAGATCGCCTGTGAAATTAGGCAATGGATTTGTGGGTTATTAATTGGTTTGATTTGCATGTGACAGACGTTTTGTCGTGATTTCAATAGCTGATCAGCTTAATGTTGTTACTTTCGTAATCAATTGTGTTGGATACCTTAGGAATTGAAACTGATTACAGTCGGTGACAGCTCTCTTATGTAATCCATTTTTATGTTATAGGTCTCAAGAAAACACCTTCTGGCTTCTCAAATATTAAAACACATAGTGCGAAAGTCTCAGACAAGTGCGTTGCACAAAACACTTTTAATTCAAAGGTATCTCTATTCATCATTACCGACTAACCTTTGGGTTCTTCACTAGTATAGTTGAAGCATGTATGCTGTCATTGGCTACCTTTCTTTGCATGGAACTTTTATGTGGGATCACTGTTATATATTGCATGGAAGTGATAAATCTTTCTCAGAACATGGAGTGTGAATCAAACTCGTGTTTGAATTGCAATTGAGATACTGATGCAAGTTCTTCCCTTCTGAATCAGATAGATTCGGCTTGTGCACAGCTTGATCACTGATATGCTTTCCTGCAGTATTTCCTACCTTTTTTTTCTTGGATGCAATTTTGAAATGCGCCTGACTAGATTTCCATGGATTGAGTCAAACTTTATATTAAAGAGACTTGAGCTTGATTATGGACGCACACCACTTTTGGTGCATTTTCTTTTGTTCCTTTTTACCGTTGCTTAATACTCACTCCGTGTTTTCCAGAGTTAGGTCTTTCGGAGGAATCGAAATGACAGAGGCTGCAGATACTGGAAGAAGCTTTGCTCGGAGGGATCGCCTCCTTGAGATTGAGTCCAAAGTGCGGAAATGGTGGGACGAGGAAGATGTTTTTAGGGCTGAATCAAATGAAAAAGCTCCTGAACCAGGTGAAAAGTTTTTTGGGAACTTTCCATATCCATACATGAACGGCTACCTTCATCTTGGGCACGCATTCTCGGTGTCCAAACTTGAATTCGCGGCAGCTTATCATAGGCTTAAAGGGGCCAATGTCCTATTTCCCTTTGGTTTCCATTGCACGGGCATGCCAATTAAAGCATCTGCTGATAAACTTGCTCGTGAAATAGAGCAATTTGGGAACCCTCCGGTTTTCCCCAAAACAGTTGAGGAGCAGCCGGAACCTGAGCCAACAAATGATGGGGAACAGACACAACCAGATAAGTTTAAGGGAAAGAAGTCCAAGGCTGTATCAAAATCTGGTGGACAGATGTATCAATGGGAGATTATGCGCAGTTATGGTCTCTCTGATGTGGAAATTGCTGAATTCAAGGACCCCAAAAAATGGCTGACTTTCTTCCCGCCATTGGCTGTTGAGGATCTCAAAGCCCTGGGATTGGGCGTTGACTGGAGACGTTCTTTCATTACTACTGATATTAACCCTTATTATGACTCCTTCATTCGGTGGCAAATGAGGAAATTGAAATATATGGGTAAGATTGTCAAAGATGTTAGATACACTATATTCTCCATTCGAGATGGTCAGCCATGTGCAGATCATGACAGGGCTTCAGGCGAGGGGGTTCAGCCTCAAGAATACACTCTTATCAAGATGGAGGTTTTACCCCCTTTTCCAACGACAATGAGTGCTTTGGAGGGAAAGAAAGTGTTCTTAGCTGCTGCAACGTTAAGGCCAGAGACTATGTATGGGCAGACCAATGCGTGGGTGTTGCCTGATGGGAAGTATGGAGCATTCGAAGTTAATGAATCAGATGTTCTAGTTGTTACTGAGAGAGCTGCACTCAACCTTGCTTACCAAAATTTCTCAAAGGTTCCACAGGAACCTACTTGCTTGATTCAGTTGACTGGTAATGATTTGATCGGTCTTCGTCTTAAGTCTCCTCTTGCATCCTATGAGGAAATATATGCTCTGCCGATGTTAACTATACTAACGGACAAAGGGACTGGGATTGTGACTAGTGTGCCTAGTGATGCTCCTGATGATTACATGGCCCTTAATGATTTGAAAGCCAAACAAGCTCTCAGGGATAAGTATGGGGTAAAGGAAGAATGGATTAAGCCGACAGTGCCCGTCATCAATATTCCGGAGTTTGGGGATGCATCTGCTGTAAAAGTTTGTACTGATTTGAAAATCAAGAGCCAAAATGATAAAGATAAACTAGCAGAGGCAAAAAGGATGACATACTTGAAAGGATTTACCGAAGGAACCATGCTTGTTGGGGAATTTGCTGGAAAGAAAGTCCAAGAAGTTAAGCCTTTGATCAAGAACAAACTTATAGAATCCGGACAAGCAATAATATACAGTGAGCCAGAGAAGAAAGTCATGTCAAGGTCGGGGGATGAGTGCATAGTGGCGTTGACTGATCAATGGTACATCACCTACGGCGAAGAGAAGTGGAAGGAGTTGGCATACAAATGCTTAGAGAACATGAATCTATTCTCCGACGAGACACGAAATGGCTTTTTACATACTCTAGGTTGGCTTAATCAGTGGGCATGCTCACGATCTTTTGGGCTTGGAACTCGTATTCCTTGGGACGAGCAATTCCTTGTTGAATCACTGTCTGATTCTACCATATACATGGCATATTACACTATTGCTCACTTGTTACATGGTGGAGATATGTACGGAGACAGTACTACCTCCATAAAGGCAGAGCACATGACAGATGAGATTTGGGAGTTCATTTTCTGTGATGGCCCCTCCCCAAAGTCGGATCACATCTCAAAGGACCTTCTCAATAAGATGAAGCAGGAGTTCAACTACTGGTACCCTTTTGATCTTAGAGTCTCTGGTAAAGACCTAATTCAGAACCACTTGACCTTTTCCATCTACAACCACGCAGCGATCTTTCCTGAAAATCTTTGGCCTCGTGGCTTTAGATGTAATGGACATATTATGCTGAATTCTGAGAAGATGTCCAAGTCTACTGGAAATTTCAGGACCATTAGACAGTCTATCGAAGAGTTTTCTGCTGATGCAACACGATTTTCATTAGCTGATGCCGGTGATGGAGTGGATGATGCAAACTTTGTCTTTGAGACTGCCAACACTGCAATCTTGCGACTCACTAAAGAAATAGCATGGATGGAAGAGGTCCTGGAAGCAGAATCATCTTTGAGAACTGGTCCCATATCTTCATATGCAGATCGGGTGTTTGCTAATGAGTTGAACATTGCCATCACAAAAACTGAACAGCATTATAAAGACTACATGTTTCGTGAAGCATTGAAATCAGGGTTTTATGATCTTCAAACTGCAAGAGATGAGTACAGATTTTCATGTGGGACTGGTGGGATGAATCGCGATCTGATATTCCGCTTTATGGATGTGCAGACACGCCTCTTAACTCCAATCTGCCCGCATTATGGAGAATATATATGGAGGGAGCTCTTGAAAAATCGGGGTCCAGCCGTGAAGGCTGGATGGCCGACAGCTGATGTACCGGATCTGACTCTTCAAAGTGCCAACAAGTATTTACAGAACTCCATTGTGTTGATGAGGAAGCTGCTCACAAAACAAACAACAGGCTCAAAGAAAGGCAATAAGAAAGCTGCACCAGCTCCTCAGGCGGTTGAAGAAAATAAGCTCAAAGGATTGGTATATGTCAACGAACAGTATGAATCCTGGAAGGCGGAGTGTTTGAAGATTTTGCAAAGCAAATTTAACCCAACCACGTGCAAATTTGCTCCAGATCAGGAAATAATGGAGACATTAAGGAACAGTGAAATTGGTAAAGCTGAAAATTTCAAACAAGTTCAAAAACTGTGCATGCCATTTATTAGGTTCAAGAAGGATGAAGCTGCTGGAATTGGAGCTCAAGCCTTGGATTTGAAATTGCCATTTGGAGAAATAGAAGTTCTTCAGGAAAATGTAGAATTGATTCGAAGACAACTGGGGATCGTGGAAGTTGAAGTGCTTTCTGCAACAGATCCTGAAGCTGCTGATAAAGCTGGCCCCTTTGCAGCTCTGCTTAAACAAAATCCTCCCTCTCCCGGCAACCCGACAGCCATATTTATAACCAAGTAAGATTTATTGAACTTGATTTACGAATTTTGTTGAAATGAATCAAAATTGGAGCCATTGAGCATTTCATACTTGCCACAATTTTATTTGCAGGACTTGATGAGCGCAGCGCAGCTGGCAGTGCAGGTCTGAAGGGGAAGTTAAATATTTGCTTGAAAAACTATTAGACAAACTTGAATATGCTTTTGTATGGCAGACCCAGTTTTTGAATTCCGGCAGAGTAACTGTTTTAATTCTTTATTAACAGATGCGTGTGTTTGATCTTGCAATGTGCATTGCTGCAGCTGCAGGTTTCATCAATTGATATCTTTGAACATAATGAAACCTTAAAAACACGACACATTTTTATGCAAAGTTTGATTAAATCTAACGAACTGAACTGCTTCAGGATTTGATTTGTCCTACGAACTGTACGCTCGGGCTCCGATGAGTTCCTCCCTCCCGACACAGGTAGAAATATCAATTAAAACTGAGCCGAAGCAAATTGACAGGTAGGCTCGGGAGGCCCGAGGCTAAGACAGCTGGTGACAGGCTGTGAGCAACAACTCGTCCATCTCTCCAGTCAGTCGTCGTCGTCTTCTTCATCCTCCTCTCCTCGTCCTCACAAGACTTTATTTTGCTTCTTACGACTTCTGATTTTTAGGGTTTTTCTTCGCTCCTGATCGTCTTTCACCGTAAGTCCTCTCAATCGGTTTCTCCCGCAGATTTCTCATGTCGATTTTGTATTTGTCAACTGCCTGGCGCTGTCATTGCTCTCTCTGTCTTTTGCGTTGAATTTGGCACTGTTTGTAAGTTATACTGCTCGCTTCTGCTTTTTTGTGTAATCTCGCGGTGGTTTGGTTTGCGGTTGATTTTGTTGTGGTTGATGGGCTGGGTCGTGTTGGAGGATTTTGTGTGAGGGTTAGGTTTGGGGTTGACTGAGGTTGAGAAGCGCTTTAGCTTGGTTACGCAGTTAGAAATTAGTCGGGAGAATTAGGAGTTGATGTTTGAGGTTGTTGACATGATTTGTCTGGGGTGAAATGGTGCGGGTTTGTGTATGATGATTAGCATCGTTTTAGGCTGATGATGGTGGAAATCATGGTTTAATGAGTTCATACAGGGTACTTCTTTGTTTAGCATATGCAATGTCTATGTTACAGCACATTCTTGGTCTTTTTTGAATTACACAGTTCATTAAAGTTTAGTGTTTGCTTCTTTTAACTTTATAGCCCTTGATTTGAACTCAGTTTAGATGACGAAAGTAGATTAGTAATGGTGTTCTAGGACTAAAGGAATTGAGTGATCTACGTAGCTATGTGGTCAGTCATGCGTTCTTATATGTAGTGCTGAGTTGCTCCTCTATTGATTCAGTACATTGAATTCAGATAATTAATTCTAGATTCACAGCTCAGGGATACAGATCCGAGAGAGGGGTAAAGTAGCATAATTTTCCCTTTGAGATCCTAGTAATGCTTACTGCAAAACTAATGTTATGCATATATAGGACCACTTATACTTGTCATTTCTTACTTACTGTACGATTTATTTAGTTAATGTTTATGTACACTGGTCACTGATTTTGCCACTATTATTGCAGGTCCTTTCAGTATCCAAATATCATTTGGCTTGTAGAGTCCCATGCTTTGGACACCTCCTTGATCATTGGTCACCGCTATTTTTTCCTATCACTCATGGAGCACAGATTTCGGAACCTAATTTACAATGGTAATTTACCTACCGTCCTAAACAGTTTGTGAACCGACTGAAGTGGAAACTTACTTAGAGAGTACTCAAAGTGCCTGGGAATTCTCACACTTGTGACTAGTGTGGTGTGGCTCTCAGGTTATTTTGAGCTTGACATAGTAAGTTAGTAGTCACTTTTCTGACCTTTGCTACTATGAGTCCATGCTGGTAGAGAGCATGCGTGGAATCTGCTTGGGTAATGCCCCTGATTAAGACTGCTGCCGATGTGTTCGGTGTGGTTACAATTGTTCTAGTTTCTTTGCTGATTCTAGTAGGAATCCTATGCATCTTATATTCAGTTTACTTCCGTTCTCGGATTCGTAGCCAGGGCTTCAGTCAGCTTGGCTACTTCAGTGGACCGTGGATTATTCGAATTACCTTCATCTTGTTTGCAATCTGGTGGGGCATTGGTGAAGTAATTCGACTAAATTTCTTGAGACGAGAAGGAAGAGTATTGAATTCCATTCACTCGAAATGGGAGGAAACTATATGCAAAGGATACATTGTTTCAAATATGGGGTTTGCAGAACCATGCCTTCTTCTCATCCTAGTGTTCCTTTTGCGGGCACCTCTACTGAAGACAGGGTCGGGTACCTTAAGCCAGAAGTGGAACGGGAAGACAGCCGGTTATGTATTCATCTTCTGCTTTCCTATGCTTGTTCTTCAGCTCATTGTTATTTTCTTAGGGCCAAAGTTAACCAAGGACATAAGTCACCGAAGGAGATTACCAGAATATTTCACCAGAACCACATCGTCCATTGTGGAAAACAACGAAAACGTGGTGCTATGCACTTACCCATTACTGAGCACCATTGTGTTGGGGATTTTCGCAACCGTCTTAAGTCTCTACATATTCTGGCTGGGAAGACGAATACTAAAGCTAGTTATTAACAAGGGATTGCAGAAGAGGGTGTACACATTGATATTCTCTGTTTCTGGTTTCCTTTTGTTAAGGGTACTTCTTATCGGCTTATCTGTGTTGTCGAGGCCAGAACATTTGCTGTTTGAAATGCTTGCCTTCTCTTCTTTTGTGGCACTGTTGTGCTGTGTAGGGGTGTGCATCTGCATGCTGGTGTATCGTCCGGTGGCAGATTCTTTAGCCTTGGGGGCAAGTATGCAGGACTTGGAGTCCAGAAGATGGTACAATAACGACACCATGTCTCTAATAGCCAACCCCATGGTATTTGAAGGAAGCTTTGGAAACAATAGGGCCAGCTCAGTGGAGAGTTTTGTGGAGTTGAGCCTCTTCTCGGAAAGCCACTATGATGGGAGCTTGCGCATGATTAATCATGGTTGGCCCAGTAAAAGCAGCAGGTGAAGCGGGGCAATGAGTGATTTTCTTGCTTTAATTTGTCTGTGCAAAGGGTTTAGGGGATTTTGATAAGGATGATTGGGTCACCTCATTTGGCAATGTATTATTTGGCAGTTTTATTTCATACTGTCGTCCGTGGCCTATTAGTGATTATATATGTTGGGTGTGAAATTGGGGCGACGATCTGAATGAAATGAAGCAGCAGGAAGACCCTCAGCTTCTGCTGGGCTGCAAGCAATTCCAATTCCATGCGGAGTTGGGTAATATTTGATTCCAAGAAGACCTCTTGAGGTGGCTTAGGATTATACTGTTGCAATCATGAATGTCAACCATATTATTATTACTATTACTAAAAAACGTGCACCCCACTCCTTTTCTTCAGGTCAAATTTAGCTGTTAATGCATAAAAATATCCCCACCTCCATTTCATCATCATCATATAATAAACTTCCTTTATTCATGAATCACGTACCATAAAATTTCTCTTACCATTTTCCATGAATTATGAGGAGGGGGAAGAAAGTTGTCATATCACGGATCGCATGTGATCCCTTCTTCACTTTGCACTTTTAAAGCTCTCTTCTGCAAATGACACCAGGCTATATACCCAGCAAAAGCTGAGAAGGGCCATCAGGATCAGGTACGTTTGTCCCCACCTGCATCAATTACTCCTATTATTATGCCATCAAATATCTTCTTCATAATATTACCAACTATAGCCCATTCCTCCTCATTGTCGGTCGTTTCCTCTGTACACTTATTTCTCTCTCTAAATCCAACTCTTCATACTTGTACAACACAACATAACAATTCAAAATGAGTTTCTGCATTTGAATTCTGGGTGTCATCATTCCCACGATCCCTCTGATTCTTTTCTCTGATAACCGTAAAAGATTCCAACTTTGTTTTCATATACGGTCAGATTTTCACACCATGGACGAGAGATTAGGAGATGGGCATGATATTGAGATTGAGGGTTTCGGTCACAAGGATTTTCTGGAGAGGGACGACATCTCCGACAAGGATTGGACGTCTTCTGTCAGGGAGCCGCTGCTCAGGAGCAGGATCAATAACACCTCCCAGATCGCCATTGTTGGTGCCAACGTCTGCCCTATTGAGAGCCTTGATTATGAGTATCATTTTTCTTCTCATCTCATCCATTCCAATCATTTGACTTCTGATTCATATTTTTATCTACGTGATCATGAGTATCATTCTGGTTTCAGGATAGTGGAAAATGATCTCTTCAAGCAAGATTGGAGATCCAGGAAGAAGGTTGAGATTTTCCAGTATGTTGTCCTTAAGTGGACTCTTGCATTTCTCATTGGATTAAGCACTGGACTTGTCGGCTTCTTCAACAACCTTGGTGTCGAAAACATTGCTGGTTTTAAGCTGCTGCTTACCAACAATCTCATGATCAAGGAAAGGTAAACTTCATTATACAACAGCTTTGTCCTTCCAGTATCACTTTTTCCATCAGTTTTTACTACCAGAATCTCTTCATGATTTACTATAACTAATTATTTCTTCTTTATTGTTTACTTGCTAAAGCACACCAGAGATTTCTTTTATGCATTCATAAGTTGAAAATCGAATCCAAGTGCACATATTTCATTTTGCTAGATATGTACAAGAGTTTTAGTTGGGTATTGAAGAGTTTGCTGTGTTACAGATATTTCGAGGCATTTGCTGTTTTTGCCGGTTGTAACATGGCTCTAGCGGCCTGTGCTGCAGCCCTATGCGCTTATATTGCGCCTGCAGCAGCAGGATCTGGTATACCTGAGGTGAAAGCATACCTCAATGGAGTTGATGCTCATACTATTCTGGCTCCCAGTACTCTACTCGTAAAGGTTGTTTTTCATTCCCATCACTCCTCTCTGCCTGGTTTTGGCATTTGATCATTGGAAAATATTTGCATTGGCCATTCTGTAAATTACTTACTTGATTTCATGTGGAATTGGTGTTTCAGATATTTGGGTCTATATTTGGAGTTGCTGCTGGATTTGTTGTGGGTAAAGAAGGCCCCATGGTGCACACAGGCGCTTGTATTGCCAATTTACTGGGTCAGGGAGGCTCTCGTAAATACCATTTAACATGGAAATGGCTTCGGTACTTCAAAAATGACAGGGACAGGCGAGACTTAATCACTTGTGGCGCTGCTGCTGGCGTGGCTGCTGCCTTTCGTGCTCCGGTTGGCGGGGTTCTATTTGCACTGGAAGAAGCTGCATCATGGTATATATCAGTTGATCACATTGCTTTTTCCATCTGTTATGAATATCTCATGTAACGGTCATTGCATTGCATCTTACAGGTGGCGAAGTGCTCTTCTTTGGAGAACATTTTTCACAACAGCTGTGGTTGCTGTTGTACTGAGAGGTCTCATTGAATTTTGCCGCAGTGGAAAGTGTGGACTGTTCGGAGAGGGAGGTCTTATCATGTTCGACGTCAATTCATCACAGGCTACTTACAGCACTCCCGACCTGTTAGCAGTCGTTTTTCTTGGAATAGTCGGTGGCCTTCTAGGAAGTCTCTACAACTATTTCGTCGATAAGATCCTTCGGACTTACAGCATCATAAATGAGTATGCCTTTCTTTTTCATATGCTTTGTTTTCCTGGATCACTAATATTTGGAAAATGTTTTCCAGGAAGGGACCAACATTCAAGATTCTCCTTGTCGTCACCATGTCTCTGCTGACTTCATTTTGCTCTTACGGCCTCCCATGGCTTTCAAGCTGCACTCCTTGTCCTCCTCATGCCATGGAGCAATGCCCTACCATTGGTCGGTCAGGAAACTACAAGAGCTTCCAATGCCCACCTGGACATTACAATGACCTGGCGTCACTTTTCTTCAACACCAACGATGATGCTATTCGTAATTTATTCAGACCCGGGAGTGCCAAGGAGTTTCACCTGACAACCCTGGTTATATTCTTCGTCGCCATGTACTTTTTGGGTATCGTCACATATGGCATTGCTATTCCTTCTGGTCTTTTTATTCCTGTCATTCTGGCCGGAGCATCGTACGGGCGGCTTGTTGGAACTGTCCTGGGACCTATCTCGGATCTCGATAGAGGGCTGTTCGCGCTCCTTGGAGCTGCATCGTTCCTGGGCGGTACGATGAGAATGACAGTGTCCCTCTGTGTTATACTTTTGGAGCTCACCAATGATCTGCTTATGCTCCCACTTGTTATGTTAGTACTTCTCATCTCCAAGACTGTTGCGGACAGTTTCAACAAAGGCGTCTACGATCAGATTGTGAAGATGAAGGGCTTCCCGTTCATGGAAGCTCACGCAGAACCATACATGAGAAACTTGGTGGCAGGAGATGTTGTTTCTGGTCCGCTGATTACATTTTCAGGCGTGGAGAAGGTAGAGCATATAGTGCATGCCTTGAAGATAACAAGGCATAATGGATTCCCTGTAATTGACGAGCCTCCTTTCACCGACTCCCCTGAATTGTGCGGTCTGGTTCTAAGGTCCCATCTGCTGGTGCTGCTCCGAGGAAAGAGGTTCACAAAAAACAGAGTGGCCAGTGGGTCACAGATTCTCAGAAAGTTCAACGCTTTTGATTTTGCTAAGGCGGGGTCTGGGAAAGGGGTGAAGGTTGAAGACCTGGAGATTGATGGTGAGGAGATGGAGATGTATGTTGATCTCCATCCCATCACCAACACGTCTCCGTATTCAGTGGCGGAGACAATGTCGCTGGCTAAAGCTGCAGTCCTGTTCCGCGAGCTTGGGCTGAGGCACTTGTTGGTGGTGCCAAAGAAACCAGGGGTACGTCAACTCTGACCTTTTTATTTTTACCAGAGCATGAAGAAAACCCTAAGTCGTGGTTTTGTGCAGAGGCATCCGATTGTGGGGATCTTGACGAGGCACGACTTCATGCAGGAGCACATCCTTGGAATATACCCACACTTGAACCCCCGCCATAAGTAGTAAAACGCTTGCGTAGATTTGAGAAACCATCAACCGAATATGTATTTATTATTGCGACCAGAAACATGGTCGGAGGTACCTTGTGCTAAATATTACAATGAGAGTGGCTTGTGCAGTTGTTATCTTCTGTTGAAGGGTGACTTGGATCCGCGTTTCTTGGTTTCACGGTCTCTTCTTCTTCTTCAGGGTTTAGTAGTTTGTTCTTGGGTGCCAGACTTTTCACTTCATCCATGGTGTAGATGAATATCTTCCTCACCATGCCGCAAAACTCACTGCAAATTTACATGAGAGGGAGGGGTTTCATTTTCATTCATATAATGAATGACGCCTCCTTTTCTAAGTGAAGGTATTTGACTTACTGCCATGGATCGTCTCCTACCATCATCATGTCATCTTCGTCATCAGTGTAAACCACTTGCCATTTCCTCGGGGCACCGCATAATAGCTCGCCTTCAATTTCAAACATCTCTTCCAGTTTGCTAAGCATATCTTTGTACCCATCACAACCGCTCAAGTCCACTGCCCTTCCAACAGCCATTCCATGCATGTGAACCTATGCACCACAAACAGCATCAACCTCTAATTCTTGCTGGAGGGAAAAAACATCTGTACCTTTGTGCAGCTTCGTGCTTGTCGGCTCTGCAACTCATGAGGGTATCTCATGTGCCATTTATCTGGTTCACAACTCAATGAAGGGAAGTTGGAATGGGGATCATCAGAATCAGTTTCTACAGATGTCGCCTGTCTTTCATCCAGTATAATCTTCTTCGAGTTGTCAGATATTTTGATCCCAAACAACATGCAGCTATTCTCCGTTCCCTCTCTCTTTTCCACACATTCTGCATTCACAAGGGAGAGGGCGAGGGAGATATATTATATTCTCGCCTTGGTTGGCCAAATAAAAACAGTTGCGCTTGAACCTGCAGGAATGAAGCCTAGAGAGTTTCCTTTTGTGGTGGATGATAGCTTTGGTGATTGATACAGCTCCCGCCCTCGCTGAGGGTCGCAAAATGAGAACGCTGACGGAGAGTCAGGCAGCGACTTCCACAGGCCTGCAGCGACTTCCACAGATTATAACAGAGCGAAGTAGATACACAACGATGAAGAAGCAACATAATATATAGTAGGCTTACTAATCACAGATTCATCTGTTATAGCACAAGTTATGACTGGTGGTCTTGCCCTCTTGGTTCTTTGCGTAGGAACAGTAGCAAGAGAATTTGGAGGACTTGCTACGATGAGAGGCTCTAAATCCCATGGAGAGACTCTATCTGGACGGAAAGTTGATGAGGGTTCATCCCATTGAACCTAATCATACACAAGAGATGAACTCGTCACATGCAGATATATATCGGAAACCAACCTCAACCAAACCGGATTCACAAAACATATTGTGTCATTTTATTAAGAGAACACAAAGAAACCTTCAAAGATCTCCACTCAGAGTCAGACCATCCAAATGATGCATTCTCTTCAATGCCGACAATTGTGCCACTAAACCTGGAAGACATTCGAGTGTCAGGAAATATGCAGTCTCTTTACTCACAAAATAATCCCATGACAGTGATATGATACCTCCTTTCAGGAACTTCCTCGCCCTCAAATCTCATTTTAAATCTCATACCTACGGAGAGCTTGTGGTTTTGCGCCTCAAGATACTTGTTGACACTCACAATGAACACGGATCGACTTGTCCTGAAAATGTTAAATTCAGTATGATGTTTTTTTTCTAGGGTAACAATAGCAAAGAACCGATTGGACAAGTATAGATTCAAGTAAGTAATATTAAGCAACCTGGGCTTATAATATACGGAAAAAAGACTTCCAGTTGCAAGTGCATGGGATGCAGTAGCAAGAACGCCGAGATGCATGCTGTGACTGGATATAACAGAAGATGGCATAATGTTTTGTTGACTCATGAGCCTCCGAACCCCAACATGTAGCTGTCCGTTTTCACCCCTTAGGAAAAAAAGAGTAAGGGTGAGTAGGTAATAGGGACCGAGAGCATGAACGTAAGACCATGAGTATGTTTGGGAAGCTACCTCAAGAATATAAATGCATCACCCGAAACTAACTTTTTGGAGCTGACAAAGACACTCCATCCGGTAGTCAGCAAATGTCGCCTTGGTTGCCCTATGATCAGTACACTGAAATACGATTAATGAAGTGACAACTTTACAAGCATTTAGGATACTATGTTGATCAATAATAATAGGATGACCAACAACTTTCAACATTCAGGGAGCACTGAGGAATGTCACCACATCTTTTTCATATAACAGAAGGTTTGAATAGGCGAGTCACGGAAAGTTTTATGAATCAGATTGTTAAATTTCCACGGCATGCTACAAGAACCTATGAAATGCTAAGTGAATAATATGAACAACCTCGAAAAATGTGACGGAAGTGCCATTCATTCCCATGCATATCAATAGCAACCAATTCCTGCCACGGTGGCTGCTGGGACATGTCCTACAGAAAATGGAAAGATAAACATGTAAAGTCAATTCGTTGATGCAATTGTCGTAGAAAAGAATTCAAATGCTAGACAGAAATAGACCAGTGGCGGTAAACAATCATCTGCATGTCTCCTTAGTACGGAGAATCCACCATGAGTGCTGGTATCAGAAGCTGTGAGTGTCTTGCAAAATGAATTAACTTTGCAACATTCAGGTTCTGGAAGTGGGTCGTCAGGACTTGTAACTTCGCTTTGCTGAATGCAACAGAGAGGTAATAAAATAAGCTCACAAAAATTGAAAAAAAAGTATAAATACATATCAGGCAATTGTGTTCATCATAAGCGATGCACATATGTGAATATAAAAAGAGAGAAAACTCACATCTGGTTCAGGCATCAGGGTTATTCGAGCATACACCTCATCGGTGTCTGGTTCAGCCTAGCAAAAAGAACCAATAGTAAGAACACTTGAGTTCTATTAAGTCAGACATGCAGAACAAATAAGATGTAGAAATCCATAATATGAGGCAGACTGGATAAGAGGTGACTCACCCTAGGATGAACATATACTACTTTACATAGAATTTTTGATGGCAAGTTGAATGAAGGAATTTTCTGATCCGATCCATGGTCGGACGAAGCCTCAAGCTTAAAAATAACAATTTTGAATGGTTAAAAAGACACAATGATGTGGAAAAATGAATTTTATACATCAGCAAGAGTTGGTTTTATTTTATCTACCTGTTCCATATGTCCTTGAGGAAAGTAATATACTCGCTCGCCTTCACGAGGAAGGGTGACAAGTGGGCCCGCACAGGCGTGCCACAGTTCTCTATCTAGTGCATCATCTGAGGCTCCTATTTGAGAGGCAAAATGTATAAGTAACAGCCCACACGAACAAAAACCGACTGAGTTGCTACATATATCCAGCTAAACATTAAGTATTATAAAAATTTATGAGATAAGGAAATGAATTTTTTTTTAATCTAAATAATTCTTCTCACACCTAAAACGATAATGATAAATATTATATAATAACATTGAACATATGAGGTAGTCATATAAAACCAAACCTTGACGGAGCACTGGTGAAAAATGGTTCGGTGGCATGAATGCCATGGATAAATCCCGTGAGACTGCTCAGAAGTAACAAACCCAGCCTGCAAATTTATCTCACAAGAATTTGTTCCTTGCCGTGTATGAGAGGACAGTCATCAACAAAGAGCGAAAAATCAAACAGGAGTGACTGCTTTTCCAATAAATAAGCCAATTGAGATTTACTTTCTTTCTATGAGCAGTTTGTTACTCTACTTTTTGTTTGTGTGGATAACATAGAAACTCAACAACCTGCTCAACCTGTACTAGAAGAATCTATGCAAGTGACTGGGATCGTAGAGGAAGCACCGAATTTCTGGTAAATAGTTATGTGATAAACAAAGAAGGGTTCCAGGTACAATCTTAAACTATGAAATGTAACAATGAACACCCAAATGGAAGGGGATGCTGTATGGGGATACATGATCTAACATAAGAAAATCGACATATAGATATCTCATCAAACCCAATAACCTGAATTTGACTGATAAAGTACCAAAATGAACCTCCAACAACCCACTCCGCTAACATAAATCCAACCAGGAACAGCTCAAACCCTGAGCAACAGCCAACACTCACAGATCAGAAAAAGTAGCCTACTGAAATGCAGCAGCAGCAGCAAACAAACACCTTAAGGCCATACTCCCAATCACACAATCTATGCTACTGATCATACAAAGGCGAGAACTTTGGGCAGCAGCTCAAAACCCCACTTCCCCCAAAATCCCAGATTACCATAAAATATTTCAAAGCTAGGGATCTACCTGCCGGCGTGAGAAGAAAGATGTCCAAAACCCTCAAACAGCGATTCTCAGAGATCTTGTTCCCAATTTGGCATATTGAAAATACAAAAGTAAAGAAAGAAAAGAAGGCGGAAAGAGGGGGTGAGATTGTGATTAAATGATGGATGGGTGTTAGAATAATGGATGTGGATCGGAGGAAGGTAAGATACTCAAAGAGTAGTGTAGAAATACAGCAAATATAATCAAAGTGATGGATCGATACTGATGCCCAGTTTGAGCCGACAATCACTATCCACTGCTGGCTTCCTTATTCTTGCTCAAGCCTATTGTTGTTGCTAGTGCTTCCCCATTGGTGTTGCTGTGGTGATTTTTCCTTTTATGCAGTTTGATTTATCACTCGTAGTAATTAAAGTCGGGAAGGAAAGAAAGGGATGGATGATGAGATGAGGTCATGAGGGTGCGCATCGTTGCGTTGCGTTGCGTTGCAGCCACACTAAGAGAACAACACACCCAAGCAGATGATAGCAGTAGCAGACAGACAGACAGACCCCCAACCTCTGATTCCCCTTCATCCGTCTCCTCTCCACGCGCCAAATCCATTGACAAGAACACGCGCGGTCATCAAGCAGTCAACGCCACTTTGTCTCAATATACAAACGGTGTCGTTGCATATTGAGGATGATAAAGCTTAGTTTCGCACTTGGGGTTGTCTTCTTGTTTCATCTTTTATAGCGCTCGCGTCTTCTCCGGCCGCAGCTTTGTAGAAGCTTCTAATGGCTCCGACGACCGGCGAAATAGGTATTATGGAGGAGGACGTTTCTTTAAGAACTATGAAGCGTGAACAGTTTCTTCGTTGTGCTGGTAGTGTTGCGAGGCAGAAGCTGAAACTGAGTCCCTTGTAGAACAAGTAAGTGTGCGCGTATCATCTCTCTCGTTCCGTTTTCTGTATTCTGAAATTTCGATTCGATGAAAGTAACAGGACATGTTGTAATATCGCCAACTTTCAATTCGTGGAAAGATTTCGACTTGAGCAGTTCTAGGGTTTTATTGTTTATTTTATTTTATAATCTAATTTAGGTTGGGGGTATAATGGCTATGATGGAAAATGAAGTGACGGGGAAGGCTTCTCCTGTAGGCTTAGGTTTGTCCAGTCTTTGGATTCTCAACTGGTGGTCAAGCTTTTCATTTTATGACAGCATGGCTTCTTGCTTTAGTCCAGTACAATCTTTCTGAGAGAGTTGCAAGTTCTTATTTATAATTTTGATTCTATTTCCATTTGAGGTTTCATTTTAGTGACTTGATGATTGTATTTTCAGTCTGATTGAGGTATTTCCTCTCTGCCCACTTCCTTTGAGGATCTCTCAGTATCATGAGTAGGAAAATTGGGCAAGCATTCAGATTATTTCCACAGAAACTATTTTCATTTACATACTTTTTTTGGCAATTTAATCTTGATATATTGTTTTAAAACGTGTTGAAAACTTGTTGCTTTATTAGTTGAAGTACTCGCCTTTTAAACATTTCCAGCTAATGAGTCTAATCCATGTTTCCAGCTATTGAGTCTAATCCATGTAGAAGGGGTTGAGAATGTGTTCTTTTTTAAATACAACTACAGTAATTGCAGTTATATTTGATCTTCATGGTAAGTTTTTTCATTCTTTATTCTTTCTACTTTCAGACTTCATTTTGACCTGCCAAACTTGAATCTTGGCTTGAGCTAGCTGTAACTGGAGTTCTTGGCATGCATCTTCTCTTGTAAATGATTCAAGCAGTAATATAGCATCGATGGATAGTCAAGGGCCCTCTCAGGATTCTTTTGATCACCCAGGTCAAAGTAACGGTCATATTAGCTTGCAAGTCTGTCAGGCAAAGACACTTGAAGTTTCAGACATTTTGGTCACCCCAAATTAGTTGCATGCGGGAACTCTAATGTGAAAACTGGATATTCTAAACTGGGGTTAAGTCGTTGCAGTCAACCCAACAGGCTTTAGTTCTTGCACAATGCCCCTCATCAAAATGAGCACTCCGAATGATTAGAGCAGAGTAAGTGAACTGAAACAGCTTTTATGTGGTTATATTAATCACACCATGTCTCCTAATACATGAACAAAATGTTTAGGCTGCCAGAAACTCCCTTCAAGTTACAGATATTGAACTAGTTGGGGTAACATAGTTCAATAAATGTCACATGCAAACTAAAATCACATTAATTTCCGCCCTCCCCTTCAATTCGTTTTACTTATTTTTATGTTTCTATTTCAGGATGGGATATGGCTCCATACATAAAACTCCGCCTATCTGGGGTTAGTCCACTTGTTCCTTGTCTAAGTTGATCATAAGTCAGTCAACCATCATTGGTAAAAGAAAAGTTTAGTATATTTATGTTTCTCTCCTTTTATATAGGCATTGCATTTTGTAGATTGAAAGTTGGGCAGGCGCGCAGAGTAAGGATTAAAATATAAAACAAATAAATAAAGGGCTGAATTTTAAGCTACAGAATCTTAACGGTTGAATTGAAATTTCAACTACAACTGCGGAGGAAAACGAGTGCAAACAACCACATCATCGGATTTCTGTGGTCGACTCTTCGTGCGCGCTAAAAAATCTGGGGAGTTGTTAATTGTTGGCTTCTTGTTTGGTGAGTTGTTAATTTTTTGCGCTCGTCTTCTTGAATTCGGCAGTGGGATGCGAAGTTTTGGCTTCTTTACTCTGAATTTGGGTGTTTATGGATCCGGATGTCATTATTTTCTTCTCTGGTGGCATGGCAGGTGAAGGCAATTTTCATTGATGCATTTGACAGTGAAAAGCAAGTCTATCCGAATCATTTTGAATGAAAGACAACCGCCATAAAGCTGGTGAGGTATTTAGAGTAAATTTTAGTTTTTAACCTGTCAAACCAATTTGGTTGGCACTCAGCTTAATTAATTTTCTGCAGCTAACGATGGACAAATTCTGTGGTATTTAACCATGTTTATCCATTTCCATTTTATTCCCAGTTTCATGTTTATGATATCTAGCTTGCGATCGTAATGTTCCGATCAATGATTCTCATGAATGCTATAAAAAATCAGAGAGCCTTTCTAAGAACATGAGGTGATATATTTCCCCAAGTTTGATATACTTGGATGATTTTTTGTTTTCTTCCAAATCATTGCAATTTCCGGCGAGTTAAACTCTACTTCTCATATTAACTGTATGAAACATGATTTTTAATTTAGTCATCTTTGACATTTCATATATTTAGCTACTATAAGAGTGAACTTAAAAAAATCCTCATTCTTGTTAATGAAGGAGTAATTAGTTTGATACTTATGCCTTGGTGGTCTTTTTGGTACTATGTTTAGGGAACACTTCAAAAAGAAAGAAGCATAGTTAAACTGTTGAATCTACTGCAACATCATATCTGAACAGAAGGCAAGTGTGTTGGAGGAAGATCTAAATCAACATTCGAGAGTACCGTAAAGGAGATAAGACAACTTCAGATTGAGATGCTGCATTTGAGGAGAGATTTGAAGCTGTCTGTTCCATGTTGAATGTAGATGTGAGTAGTTCAATACATTTTTGATGCCATTTTAATATTTTTTTATCATCCACTCTTATTTTACCTTGTTAACATGTGTATTCAGCTTGACAGGACATTATGCAGATCTGAGAATACTGAGGAAGAATAAAAAATACTGAAACAGAAGCTTGAAGAACTTAAGAAACAACACATTGGGGTCTGTCATGTTTTGCATATAAGGTGTCTTGTCGCTTTTATTAAAGATTGCTTTCTTTTTTGTGTGAAGTCCCCACTTATGTAATGTCTCAACCGCTGTTTAACTCTAGCTGGTTATGTCTTTCAGTGCTTGCACCAGAAGACGGAGGTTTTGAAAAAAAGGATTGGATTTTACATTTTAAGGATGTTACTTTTTGAGCAGTAGCATATTGGTGAAGCTTTTTCATGGGGAAGGAAGGAAATATGTAAGATATGTTTACTATGCAGCAAACCATCTGCACTGGAACCCAAATATCAAATGCCTTCTTCATACTTTATTAGCCATTTTATTTTGATTGGGGGTTCAGGATTATGTGCAAACGGGTATCTGAAGTATATCCATCGAGTAGTCCTCTGGCAAAATCCTCTATGTCATGACTCTCGTCAACTGCCTTTTCTCTGCCAAAATATTCAGCAACTTTTCAAAGTTTGGATCTATGGATTTTATTTTAGATAGTTTGTTGATTTTGAGATAAGTTGAAACCTTGTAGGAAGATTCAAATTTTTTTACTTTTACCTGTCATATACTAAGTGGTTAAATTGGCAGGTACTGTTTCCGCTTATATAGCTTACAGTATGCTACTTTTAACCATAATGGATACTAGAGAAGCTATGAAAGCTGTCTGCATATCATATTTAAAGTATGTGATATTTCTCAGTAAAACTTTATAGTTCTATGATGTTATATACTTGGAGTTGGGAAATCATTTGCTTTGAACCTCAAGTATTACCTTAAGAAGCTTAGCAGTTTATGTAACTTCACGACTCCTAGTAATGAAAATATGTTGCTGACTGCTATAAGTATCTTTTCCGAGAGCTGTTGTTCAATTCTTAATGAAAATAGTTACATATGATTGGGAAAATACATTAATTAATCCATTAGTCCTGATAAATGGAATTGAAAGGAAAGTAATCTATGCTTTTATGTGATGCAGGTTTGTATCGGAAATGTAAAACTGAAATTAAATTACTCGTGCTGTTACAACTTGGAGTTTATATGCCATATACCTATAAAGGTATTTGCTAGAATTATGTTTGTATTCATTTTAATATTGTATTTACCAAGTGATAGAAGTGTTCCGTGATCTAACAAACTCGTTATATGAATTTCGAAGTACTCCAATTATCTGCTTTAGGAAACTATGTATACAAATGCGACGAGAGTTCCCTCCTTGATTCAGTTGGCCGGCCAAATAAACATATTTATTTATATGACACATTGGTTTTCAGTGCGCAGGTTACATATACTTATGAGGAGGCTGATTTCAATCCCAGCTTGATGGTAGATACTGAAATGTGTGATTTAGGTGAGTTTTGAGGCGTGCAGTGTGTTTGTCAATGGAATTGAGGTGAAGGTCTGGAGTGGAATAATGGCATAAACTGAATGGGCTGTGCTGTGCTTTATAAGAGTGGCAAACTAATTCTTGTAGGCGACCCGCAGTTGTGGACTATTTGAGTAGACATGGTACTGTGTTGAGACTGGACCAGCAGGAAGCAGATCCCTCCTTGTGCTCTTTCTCACACACACATATGCATGTGCTTCCCGACCAAATCCCAACAGATGCGGGGTTGTGTGATATTGCAAGTTTGGTCTTAAAAAACAAAAAAAAACAGTAAAAGTCAAAAGTGAGGTGATTTTAATGTTGTCAACTTTTGTTTGTCTCGTAGAAAGAAAGGGAAAGGGAGTGTTGTTGGTTGTAAGATGAAAGAAATGGTATTGCATTATATTCTACTTGTCAACCCTCGGTGGGAGAGGGAGGGAGATCATCATGATTGTTGGTTTATAAATAATGTCTTTTGATTGGTAAAGTCCACCTTAAGGACTGCATGTTAGCTGGTTCTCCATTGCCGAGCAGCAGCAACTTAATTGGAAAAAGAATCATCAAATGGCATGAGGGATGCAAGGCAAGGCAAGGAATTTATCATCTTGTGGGTCTTGCTACTAGTATCGACAGCAATGTTGAAATAAATGCTTATTCTCCTTAGACCTGAGACCACACAATCCCATGTAAGATCGGATGGGATCGGAGAGAATATGCACCGCACCATGCATATATATTATTATTCCTCAGTCAGCAGCTACCTGGTGGGGTGTTATCTTACAAGTCATATGATGATGGATCTCACATATATATCTTCTTGTAAATAGGGTTTAGGGTGACGAGTACTACATTGTTAATGGCCACCACTTTTTACTAATTGCATCTCCAAATGCAACTAATCAAGGACTACAAACAGAAGCGAGTTAATGGCCTGAGTGCTCCATTCTCAAGCACCAGCAACAGACTACATTGTTCCCTCTCTCTTTGACTCTCATGCTATCCACATCTTCATCCAGCACCCACTAAACACATAACAATGTGTGCAGCTGCTTTTCTGCTATATAAAAATAAATCCATCCATCCCCCCTTCGTCTTCATTTCAGCAGCACATATCATTTACATACATCCATAGACATGGAGCATGGCAGCAAGAAGCATCATCAACATCCCCATGTCGGGGGAGGAGAAGACGGCAGCACCACGTCTGCCCATGCCACTGCCACCACAGTAGACTGGAGAGGCAGGCCTTGTAACCCTCGTAACCATGGAGGAATGCGTGCTGCTGCATTTGTTCTCGGTCAGTCACGCTACATATCTCTCTCTCTCTCTCTTCCTCTCATTAGATTGATTGATCTAGTGTTTACCAGCTTCTGACCCTTGCTGATTCATCATGTATTGAAAATTCATGCGTGCAGGGCTTCAAGGTTTCGAAATAATGGCCATAGCAGCTGTTGGGAACAACCTCATCACTTATGCCATCAATGAGATGCATTTTCCACTCTCCAAAGCCGCCAATCTTGTCACTAACTTCATTGGAACTGTCTTCCTTCTTGCTCTCCTTGGAGGTTACCTCTCTGATTCTTATCTTGGTAGCTTCTGGACCATGCTCATCTTTGCCTTTGTCGAGCTCTCTGTAAGTTGTAACTAACAAACCAATGACTGCCACTTGATTCAGTTCCATTAGTTCTAACTCAAAAACCGTTCTGCTGTCAGGGTTTCCTACTGCTATCAGTTCAAGCTCACCTTCCTCAGCTAAAGCCACCCAAGTGTGACATCATGACCCAACCGCACTGCATAGAAGCTGATGGCTTCAAGGCCTTGATATTCTTTGTGGCACTCTATTTGGTGGCACTGGGGAGTGGATGTGTGAAGCCCAACATGATAGCTCACGGTGCTGACCAGTTCGATAGCGACAACCCTGATCAATCCAAAAGGCTCCCTACCTACTTCAACCTGGCATACTTTGCCTTCTCCGTGGGTGAACTCATTGCTTTGACTCTCCTCGTCTATGTCCAGACCCATTCCGGTATGGATGTTGGATTTGGCGTCTCGGCTGTTGCCATGGCCTTAGGCTTGATCTGCCTTGTTTCTGGTGCCCTCCATTACAGGAACAAGCCTCCTCAAGGGAGCATATTCACCCCTATTGCTCAGGTTGGCCAAAACAACCCATATCTTCAGATTTATTTTGTATCATCCATGTGCATGAGTGTGCCTGAGTGATTCTGCATCATTATTTTTGGCCTTTGCTTTGTATGCATATGCTCCTGCTTGCTAAAAGTTAGCATCCCTGTTGCTGTTAAACAATAATATATGCAAAGTGCAAGAGCTTATATGAAATGAACATGGCTGCTCTCTGCTGTCGGATGACGGGATATCGATGTCCGTCTGAGATGATGCACTGTCTTTTTTCTAATTTAAAATTTCAGATTCCATACTGGGGTCCTCTCTAAACTGGAGTATTATTGTCCTTGTTAAGGTTTTCTGGGCAGCATTTGTCAAAAAGAACATAGCAACTCCACCCGGCTCATTTACTGCAGTATCTTCTGATGGAACAAACTTGGTCCATGCCAGTAAATTCAGGTAAAGGTCTAACTAGTGATCATCTTTTCAATCTGTCCAGCATGAGGCATGCATAGGCTTTCGGTACCGCTGGAACTTATAATATAATTGTTTAACATGTCTGGTTCAGGTTTTTGGACAAAGCATGCATCAAAATCCAAAATGGAAACAGCAGCGCCAAGGAAAGCCCCTGGAGTCTATGTACAGTGGCACAGGTGGAGCAAGTGAAAATACTTTTGGCAGTCGTGCCCATTTTGGCCTGCACCATCATTTTCAACACAATACTGGCTCAACTACAGACTTTCTCTGTTCAACAAGGGAGCGCAATGAACACACAGCTCAGCAAAAGCTTTCATATACCACCAGCTTCGCTCCAGGCCATCCCTTACATCATGCTCATTTTTATTGTTCCAATCTATGATACATTCTTCGTGCCTTTTGCAAGAAAGTTTACAGGTCATGAGTCTGGAATACCCCCTTTGCACAGAATAGGCTTTGGCCTCCTTTTTGCAACCTTCTCTATGGTTGCTGCAGCCCTTATGGAGAGAAAAAGAAGAAATGCAGCTGTAAACTCTGGAGAGATACTATCAATATTTTGGATTACACCACAGTTCCTGATATTCGGACTGTCAGAGATGTTCACCGCTGTTGGGCTGATTGAGTTTTTCTACAAGCAGCCATCAAAAGGGACGAAGTCATTCCTAACAGCCATGACATATTGCTCTTACTCTTTGGGGTTTTACTTGAGCTCATTATTAGTGTCCTTGGTGAACAAGATGACCTCCAAGTCTTCAAACCAGGGATGGTTGGGACAGAATGACCTGAACAAAGACAGGCTAGATCTGTTTTACTGGCTACTAGCAGCTCTTAGCCTGGTCAACTTCATAAACTATCTGTTTTGGTCTAACTGGCATTCTCACACAACCCCTCACTAGCCAAGTCAGCAGCGGACGGAGAGGGCTTCACTGGAAAGGATAAGAGTGCAAAGAGTTACCACAAGTCCATTATAAGTCACGTAGTGTATAAACTATAAAAATTTGCAGTGCATGTAATGTAACCTCTTACAAGAGCTTCTTAATATGCTGATTATGGCTAAAAGGTGAAATAATACTTTGCTTAAATAATAATGATACTACTATTAGGTAGATGGTGGTAACAAGAGATTTAAGTGAGTGGCTGAATGTGCTAGATCAATATTCAACCCTGTCACTCAACCAACTAAATCTGTATGAGACAGAAACATGTTTGAGACATGCAATGTTACCTGGTTCCCCACTAGACTAGAAGCTTTCTTTTGATGTCACTGGTCTGACAAATGAGTGGGCATTCATCAGCGACTTTAAGCTCGTCCGTGTCTGCCCAGTTTAAGACATTGTGTTAAAGTTGGAAATCTTATCCATCCATCTCAGTCATCAACCCACACATGCAACAGCATTAGTAGTTTTATTCATCCAGGCCCCTACCTCAACATTAATAATCTCCCAAGCACAAGTGGTGAACCGCATCAGTGTCTTCAACGTGCTTATGAAAATGAGACTTTGCACCTTTAGATTGAAGAGTAGGGGCCAAAACAGGTGCATTTTACTAACTCTGCAAACAGCACTAATACCCTTGATCTAATTGGCTTGACGGTGGCAAAATTCTCTTCTTTTTCCCAGATGCTTTTCTTCTCTAGTGCTAAATATCCTTCTGTCGGTAACGACTGAAGGGCACATTTAGCACATGCACAACCATGTGTGAACAATTGGAACTCCATTATTGTCTTTCAATGAAGGTTCACCAGCAGAGAGACCAGATTGAAAAGAAATAAACACAACGTATATGTAAAGATCATTAATCTTTGGTCCTTGAGAAACTGCTAGTAAGAATTGAAAGACTACAAATTGGCGACAATTGAAGACACTGACAGCATATTCTTGATTTGAGGAAACAAGGCATATATATACATTTAGAATGAACATGGAGAATTCGAACAGTCGATGAGACCGAAATGAAAACTCTAATTTGATACCTGCTATTCCACTTTGAGACAAGCTCGCCGAGGTTCAGCTCTCCGCCTCCTCCCTGCACATCTCGCAACGGCCCACAACTACCGATCGATTTTGGAGAACGAGAAAACCCTGATCGATTTATGTGTAATGAAATTACATTCTTAACCTTTCTCCAGAAGCTGGACAACCGCCATATTGGATGATGTGAAATTCCATTTATGCCCCTCTGATCGATCGTCACTCTTCTGTCTTCTCCTCTCCTCCATCGATCAGCATCACCGAACTGCCCTTTTCGTTCTGCGGTCATTCATCCCCCGGTGACGAATCAGTCAGTTCGACTCTATTTGCAGGTCCGTCAGCGCTTCATCCTTCTCCTTTTCGTTTATGTATTTTAGGTTTAGGGTTAGCTTACGCTATATGTGTGTGCGTATATGTATATGATAATGGATTGTTTCACTTTTTAATGTATGTTTCCGATGATTGTGGAATTTTTCTACTGTACAATGTACTTTTCCCCCCTGATTTGTGGTCCAGTTGCTGTGTGCTTCAACTCCAATTTGTTGTTTTTCTTAATGATGTCACACTCCAATTTGATATACCATTAAAACTGCTGCAAGCTGATTAGTGCTAGTCTTATTTGAGCTTATATGTTTACGTGGATGATTGTGGCTGCTCGTGTTTTTGCTGTTCTGATCTAATTTGCTACAAATCATAAACTAAGCAAGACAAAGATGACTACAACTCCTCTTTATTGGTAATTTAAGTCTTAGAGTGTCATGATTGGGTCTGTGTTGAGAATGACAGAATCCATTGACATATGGCATTGTAAAACGTTTGAAATGGTCCCTTTCCTGATCTAAAATTTTGTATCAGCTTATATACCTGACGTACTTGCTCTGCTCGTTTCTATTTTCTTTCATGTTAATAGGAAGTAATAATATTATTTTTGTATCAACAACCAAGTTTTGTAACGCTGCAGTTAGACGAATTTGTCAAACACTTTCAAGCACCTATTTACACCAGCTAGAAAATGGGGCGTAATTTCATGAAGGCGAAAGGAGGGAAAAAACCTCCAACTGGACTCACTCCTGACTTTGGAGCTATTTTCATGTCTAACGAATCAACAAAACATGAGTGCTTGCAAAACAACTTATTTGGTCTGCCTACTAGCTTTAATCATTTTGTCAAACATGTGAAAGTCGGAATGCTGCTTTTTTTATTTGAATATGAGAACAGACAGCTTAATGGAGTTTATGAAGCAACATCTGATGGTGCTATTGACATTGTGCCGCATGCCTATAGATCATCGGGAAAGAAATTTCCTGCACAGGTACTGAACTTTGAGTTCTCAGTTTTTCATCCTTGTCGTATATTACTTCTCATTTCTGAAATAATACTAAATATAAAAGCAAAGGCAGACAATCATCATTTCCACCTACAACGTGCCGTACTACCAAACATGCCACCTGATAAATAAATGCTTTTGAGATCTCAAGTTTTCTTATTTCGTAAATATTATCGGGGGTAGTCTGTTTTAAATGCGTCCAGGTCCAAGTTAGAACTATTTGGCACTGTCGGCCTCTCTTGGAACATGAATTTCGTGATGCTATTAAGGATAACTACTACCAAGCATCTAAATTTCACTTTGGCCTTTCAAAAGACCAGGTTTGTCAAAATTTGTACTTTACAAAAATCCTCATACTATACTTTGTCAGTTTAGTTTAGTTGAATTCTTTGTTATATTAAAGTTCCAAAAGCTGGGCAGATGGTCAAGTTATTTTATTTCACAAATTTGAAATGTTAAACTGCCCGATCCTCTCTTATCCTTGTTCTTTTCTGCCTATTTTTCTCTCCTGCTTTCTTTCTGAGCAGGTTTATCATCTTTTACGGTTGTTTCATCCAAAACGGATGTGGACTAAAGAAGCTCGTCTCTTCTCAACTGAGCATGTTTATCAAAAGGAGCACACTGAAGAATTAGATTTACAGGATCATAATCCAATTGGCTGTACAAGAACAGAACTTGACATCAAAAAAGTGCATCCACTGTGCAATCATGATGAGTTGATTACTGGATACGATGATCCCGTAATTGATAGCCAGTTGATTTCTTCCTCAGGTGATCCAGTTAATAAAAAGATTGACGTCATCTCTTATTATCACCCTTATGATCCCAAGAAACTTTATTTTCATCAGTGCACTACATGCACTGAAACTGTTATTGTATCTTCTGTGTCAGGAGGTTCTGGTTGTCCAATCGGTTTAGAAGGTCTATCAGATGAGCTTCACAGGGTGACAGAAAATGTTGATTCTTTTATTGACAGTGTGGCAAAAGACCTTCGGGTGGAAGATTTCATTCCTCTGCATTCTTCTCACTGTACTAAACCTTGCAATCCAGCTACAAGAACTTCAAATCCTGATTGCCATCAAACCGCTTCTTTATCATCTAGACATTATGGATACGTAGATCCATTTCAAAACAGTGGGATTCAGCGACATCTTGTCAGACAGGAAGTAGCATCTAGTCAAAATGATGAAGGTCATGATTGCATATATGAAGCCAGTGGCAGGGGTGCAAAAGTGGGTACCGTATGCAAGAGACGCAGTGTCTTTTCTCGCATTAAGTTTGCTCCAAAAGATTCCAGAAAGACAGATTCCAATTATGTGTTACCGGATGAAACCTCTCTCGAAATTGTGGAGCAGCTGCAGAAAAAGCATGGTCACTGGAGCAAGGAGTTAAATAGAACAAACTTTGATGGCAATGAAAAAGCAAGTTCCCTTGGAAGACGAGAAAGTGTGTTTTCCCAGTCAAGATTGACCTCAAATCCCATTGAGCTAGATGCCAAACCCATCATGAAAGCTGATGCCACCATAAAGAATCTCAAAATGAACTCCGGCCAAAAGGCGAAGAGGAAGGTTGCTGACAAAATAAATATACAAGTTGCAGAAGGAATGGACGGCATTGAAGTGTCAGAATCGATTTCCATTGTATCAGAGAAAGTTGAGATTAGGCCAATTGATCCTGAGAGTAGCTCTTCAACTCAGAAACAAAGCAAGAGAAGAAAATTAATTAGGCCAGTTTTTGGTGTGAGACCACCTACTAAGGAATGTGTTACTGCTCATACAAATCCCGATTCTCAGTTTCCATCTGAAGAAAATCAGGTTTCTAAAGGGGATTCTGGAAGTTTGGCAGCAGCTGCTAAATGTGAATGTGAAGATAATAGTGGATTTGCTGAAGAGTCTCTGACTTTAGTTGGTGAAGGGAAGTCAGTAGTTGTGAAGAAGCCAGCCACATAGTAGCACTTTTTATTTTAGCCAACATTTAAGCTAGAGTGATTAAGAAATGTTGAATTCCGACTTTCACATGTTTTCTTTATCTTACCCCAAAGGCCTGAGCAAACAGTTCAGTTTACAGCAGAAGTGGAACTCCAACTCCTAAAGTGATCAGTTAACAGTTCATAATTCTGGTCATCGTAATTGAGACGATTCCTCAATTTACTCAGCTTATGACTCCTTGAGAAAGATTTTTCTGAACTCATCATTGGACTTGGGCTTCTCCATTTCTCCTTCTTCCTCACTTTCTGTTCTTTTACTAGTCATTTTTAAACCAAGCGGTCTCACATTTCTTGGCACAGCAAATGTGTTTTTACCCTTCAGTTGCAGACCATCTCCTTGACCACGAGCTCTGGTGCCAGTTCCATCAATAGGCTCTATCTCTCCACCTGCAAAATCTTACACATTAGTACTGATAATCCTACCACACAGAATAAATTTAGTAGTAAACCAGTAAGCCTAAGCAACAAATTTTGATACCTTTCACGGAACCATTTTTTCCACCAGGCTCCTTCCCCCGTTTCGGATCAGACCGTGCAATGCTTATTTTCTTCCCTAGCAGTGACTGCCTATTTTTTGCAACGGCAGCAGCCAGATGATCATCATCACAGAAATCCACGTAAGCCAGACCCTGTCAATATCGTGAGTGTTGTTATATCATTTTAAAAATAAATATGTAATGAAAAAAAAAATCATAATTCCTATTCCTGTCATTGCTACTTGCCATCACATGAATCAGAGCTCGTTGTGCACAACATAACAATTTCAAAGCCTTCAAACTATCAAGTGGGACTTATATAATTCATGCTTCAAGTCCATCCACCATAAATAGCTCAGAGCCCTAGTGATGATCATGATAGTTCAGAGAGAAGAGAAACAGAGAGAGGCAGACCCTTGATAATTTTGTGAATTTGTCTTTCAATATGCGAATATCTTCAACTCCTCCAACATCCTTGAAAAATTCATGAAGATCCTCTGGAGTTGCCTGCAATCACCCAGCATTTAAATGTTGAGACTGATAAGTGATGACTAAAATAGAAAGAAACTGAAATGTGGTAAGTGAATCCACCTTGAAATTTAGATTAGACACAAAAGCAGTACATTTGTCTGCATAAAATTTCATTTTGGGTTGTGTATGCTTTTTTATTTCTCGGTCAGGTTTGGTACTTGATTGGGAGATCTTGACTTCCTTGTCTCCCCCTTGATTTAAATCAATTTCTTTCGTAGTTTGGCTTACATCGTTCCCATCTCTCTTTATCAACTGTTGATCTGCACCTCTTTTCTTTTTGGCAGAAGGCCGTTCATTAGTAAAATCGGAATCCGGTTTTCTCTTTTCACGCAAGGCCTTCTTACTAAGACTTTGATCTGTTGATATAGCGGAGCTTTTAGAACCCTGATGTAACTTGAATAATCTCAGCTCTTCTAGACGAGGTGCTACCTGAGACGAAAAAATGTTGTGATATATTCACCATAATAGATGGCTCTAAATTTGCATATAATTCTACTTTCATAAATGACTACATAACAATTCCTCGCTAATGATCAAACCGTAACTTCAATATAGCCACCTTTTGAGCAGCAACGTCATAATCATCCAGTGTACCATATTCCCTTTCAAATCGCAGCCATGAAGCACAAATTTCCTGAAAATGTTTGCACTAGTAAGAAACATGTATAATGTACGATCTCGGTGATACCAAAATTTTGAGCCTCTATTTATCCATGCCAGTGGGAAAAAAGTCTAAAAATAACTTTAAGCAGACAAGCAGATAGTGCTCTCTTATATCCCAAGCAGAGGGAAATTATGCTGAGATAATATCACTCACATTAGACAGATTACTACAGAATGTAAACTTTTAATGGCAGCAAGACAAAACAATATGCTACAAGGACTACAAAAGATGAAATTCTTGCATGCAAATCAAAACAAAAAGTATATAGGAACAAAAATATCTATGATTAAATGTATAATGAGAACCAAAAAGTACCTCCGAGCCCATCTCGCTAAATCTTCTACTGTAACATCTTCTATAAAGTGATCTAGCTTGGTATATATTTCCCAGTCCAACTTCCATGGCTATGTAACCTTCCCAGGTAGCCAACATAGACCCACTGCAGCACCAGGAAAATGTCAGTATCAATTAAACATTATGCTAGGTGAAGCAATTAGAAATACAGAAAAACCTGGTTTTTATCAAGCTTTCCCAAACCATGCGAGCCGCATCTAAATCTTTCCCTAAGGTCTGCTCTAACTTAGCCCAATACGCATGCAGACGTAGTAACTCATCCGTATTTTTGAGATGAGGAGATAAATAATCAGCGGCGCGCTGTAGGCAATTGACAATTTGTTACTATTAACACGTTCAGAAGTTATAGCTCTTCAAAACAACGCACCACAATAGAGCACAAAAAGGAGGAGCCTCACAGTTGAAATAATTATGAGCATTAGCAGAACAAATAAAAGAGGCAGTATCTGACTAAATATGGAAAATTTAATTGTCTGATACACTTTAAGATCCCATTGGAAAATCCAACTCATTATGCCTGTTCTTCTTTCACTCGGAAGATACCAATTAGTACATCAAAACATTCTTACTTCCTTTGTGCAAAGTCTTGGTTTTTAATCAAACACATCAAAACAACCAAGGTCAGTCTTTCTTTTAATAAACTTGACCATAATCGTTTACTGGTCAGTGAATCTTATGGCCTCGGCCCATTTACACCATAACATATGAACTAAAAAAATGAATATGAATGATCCAATGGAAACAACGATAATTCATGAAAAGTAAAACTGACCTGACAGGTTTCCCTTAATAACGCAAGTTCCTGTGCGTTATCACCTTCAGGAGTTGTTAAAAATCTTCTTCTTATACCATCAATCCGGGTGAGGAACACGTCCAAATACTGATGCATGATGATAACAGGACTGATATCAAGAAGCTAATAGTATTGCAAGACGCACTTCTAAGAGATCGAAGCTTTTCAGACAGAGCACAACGAAGATGGAGGATTGATTAGTTTACTTATAGTCATTCTGACCAATTTCGCTTACAGCTTTTTCTGAATCAGTTAGTAATTTAATAAATGATAACATTTTGCATACCTCCTGAAAACTTGATAACGTGCATGTCATAGACCTCTCAAATACCTGAAACAATCAAAATGTTTAAACACTATTAAAAGGTGTTCCAGATAAATCGTTTATCAAGCTTCAACGTAAACCGAAATGTCTGCATCTTGACCAAGTATAAAAAGACCAACATAAAATTCAACAAAATAAAAAACTATGTTTCCAAAACCTTGGACATTAAGGGAAAAAACTAGACATACATTAGATATCTCCTCCACGGAAGCGTGCCCACGCTCCAATGATAGTAAGTATCGGACCCATAATTGCCCAACCCATGGACAGTTCTTTGTTGCTCTTGAATAAACATCTCTAATGACACCAGCTACCTGAAGCAAGATATTTAATTAATAACTTAAGCAGCTGCATTCAAAGTAAAATACAAATAATGAAGAGATGAAAAACCTTCACAGTTTCATCTAAATAACGAGTGTAATCAAGCCAAAGATCGCTTGTTATGGGAAACACAACAACAGCGCGTTCATACAGAATTTGCACCCTCGCTGGGTCACCTGACGATTGCTCGAATTTCAAATAGTTCTGCAATTAGGGAAGAAAATTATTTAACAAAATAAATTAACTAAAACATAGCATAAGCAGAACAGCATAAAATATGGTTTGACGATATTGATTTTACATTGAAATAACTCACTACATTAAGAGTGTTATTCAAGAAAATAGTTGTCTGCATGGATGACTGTAACTGACTTATTGGTGTTATTATCTTGCTCTTTTGTGTAACTAATAAAATTGTTGTCAGCATGAGTTCTTTGCTGCCCAATTAATACCACAATGCTAGACAACCAAGCTGAACCAAAAGCAGATAACAAGAAAACAAAACCAAAAGAAAATCTATTTCAGAACTACAACTAAGATACTTAAATTCATATCGCAAAAGCAGATAAATAGGAGCCTAATGATAGATGCACAGAGATCAATGAAGGATTCAAATGGCACACAACAAGAAAACATTTTAGCTGCTGGAACAAGTTGAGTCAGAAGATGACATTTCATTGTTTCAGGGGGCAGCATGTACAGATCTTTTCCTTAGCAGAAACTAGATGCTTATGACAGCTAAACCAAAAAGATCAAATATATATATGAATATCAATACCATGAAGTTTTGAAGTCTTTCAGGATCAGAAATATCACTCCCGGATATCTTTTCTTCAAATGGAGCTCGAGCCTTATACATTTGCAATGCTTTTTGGTATGCCGAGGCGACCAGTGGAAAACTTCCATCAAAATCAGAGGAGCCAGCATCAATACTAGTACCATGTTCTACTTCCCATGCCTTGAAAGCTTGAAGTGTAGCCTCGGAATCAGCTAAGGGAACAGACAACTGACGATGAAATATACTTCGAACGTGCTGAGTCTGCTTTTCTTTGGCCTGTAAAGGTACAGTGAAAATTGTTGAAAGAACGGAGCAAACATATGAAATACTATGGCAAAGCAAGATACAAGAGAGGGCATATGATAAACGCCACACTGATTACAAACCTGAGTGTCAGTATCATCGATTGTTTGAAGAATAGCTTGCTCATATTCTCTGTATGCTTCCCATATCTTACCTCCATCCATTACATTCAAACCAGTGGCAGTAAGAGCCCGTTCAAACAAGTCCCTCACTTTCGCTAAACCAGAGTCTGACCATTCACAAACTGATGGATCATGCTCTTTAACGAAACTTATGTAGTCACACCAAAGAGAGACCGACTGCATAAACATTATTGTTAGTTCCTTTAGCTCACAATATCACAAAATAACTATAGGAGCATAAGCAGACGTTTCTGAGTCCTCATGTTCATTTTCTCAAGACACAGATGGAACACTTAAGGTTTTACTATAACCCACAGAAATTAGGATTTACCTGATAATCGGATATGCCTTTCTCGTAAAGTCTTTCAATCCTGGAAAATGCTTCTGGCCTGCAAAAAAGAGTAACATAAAGCTTTCTGAAATACTAATTTGTATATGAGCACAGATTTAAGTGTTGTTCTTCAGCAAAAAATATAGGATATCAGTTCATAATTGCACCACTCTTGATATAAGCAAAGCTAAAGTAAACTTTAAGTGGCTATTTTATAAGTAGACTAATAAGGCTTTCAAAAGTATCAGACTTGAACCAACCAGCAAAGTATCCTGCACTTGTTCATTTGGGATGTCAAGACTTGATATTCAAATACTTCACATTCACAGATTTCCCATCAAAGGCCTTGGTTAAAATGGTACATTTCCCAAGCTGGTTATGAATCTTATCGATACTATTTCAAATTGCCAACTAATAATTAATAAGAGAAGAGGATTGAAGTACTTAGTTTGTGATATAAATGCACTTTAATGGACAAATGAGAGATGGAGATTATTGAGTAATACTAGTAGCAAGGCACAGAAGGTAGTATAAAGAATATTTTAATTCAGTATGATTGTGCTAATAGGGGAAAACAATACCCAGTAGCTAGGGAGATCTCGTCCTTGGTCCATTCCTGCCACAAGTCCGGGCTCAAGGGGAAGAGCGAACTCATAGATTCCCTGGCGCTTCGAAGCTTCTCTATCAGACCCATCCTCCTCAGTAGCTTTATGTACTGTTCACCAATACCAGTACCAAAGATAACAAGACGATGTATAATAAAGAAACGATGGTGAAGCAAGTAAATTAACGAAAGTGGACGCAGAGAGTACCTGGACGTGGGCGTCGTAATTGGATGGATCGGTAGAGAGATCTTGTTCTAGGGTTTGGAGTTGCAAATTTTGTTGTTCGTCGGAGTCGGAGTCGGAGTCGGAGTCGGAATCGGAAGAAGTGAGGTTGGAATCGGAAGCAAGAGGCATATCAAAGTCGTCGGTGGATTGATGTTGTAGGGTTTCGTCCATGGTGGCGGTGCTGAACAGTTTGATACTGAGGCGGGAGAATCGCGGGTGATGGGGAGACTCACTTCGATACTAAACCACCACCTCCAGAGCTTCTTGGTTCATCTCCTCTTCGTCAAAAAATAAAAACTCCACCGAAACGGTTCAACTTTATAATTCACGAATTGAACCGAAATAAATGTACAAACCGAACAAGCGAGACGTGTCGTGTAAACAAGTAAATTCTTTATTAACTAAGGACATGTCCGTCCAAGGGTCCACAGATTATTCTTATGAGGAAAAAAGTGCATCTGTAACAGTGGAGTTGTCTGACCTCCATGCAATCCTCCTCCTCTTGCTGAAAAACAATGGAGGCCAATTATTTGGACTCCCTCCACCATCTTATCATTTCTCAATCATGCTGCTGAATTTCTGGATGCATTTCAACGCCTCCTCAAATTCAACTTCTTCCAATGCAATGCTGAAGCGACAGTACCCTGTTATTCCTGTCCACGAGCCACTGTTGATGCATAACCCAGTGGTCTTCGAAATTGCATCTCTGATATTTGAATCATCTAACTTCATTATTTTGCTGCTTCCATCTTTAGATGTATCTTCACTCCTCATCGTCCTGTTCAGACAACCAGAAGGTTTTGCCACCATAGAAACACCGGCGTAGGACTCGACTACATCCCATCCACAGCTCTCCAGGGTCTATTCACAATAGATGACAAGGACAAAATCAAAGACATTCATCAAGATTAATTAGGAGATGCAAAATAGCATTTATCTTTGATGAAAAGACTTACCTTCTTCAACTGCTTCGATCTTGCTTCCAATATTTTTTTCTGTTCCGCAATTGAATCCTGCAGGTTACCAGTTTTTCCTTCTCTCAGAGAAAGCAATTTTTTAACCGCATATCGGACAGTATTATGTGGCTTGCTCAACCCAGATGAATTATGCAATGCATCGAACAATGAAGGCTGGCTAACAATCAGAAAACCAAATCTCAGTCCTCCAGATAGCATCTTCATAGAGAGTCCACCGAGTAGAAGCACACAGAAACCAGATTTGCAAAAAGAATCATTCTTTGACAAGCTGGTTTCCAAGTTCCAATTAGCCTCACCCTGAAACTCCAATCCAGAAAAGGATGTATCAATCACAACCCGGGCTCCAAATTTGGCACAGACTGATAGAACACTTTCGATCTCTTTGCCACTGTAAAGCGAGCCAACTGGGCTTGCTGTAGGACCACAAATATAAACCCAGGGGCTCTTCACAGTCTTCAGTCCCTCAGTAAGACCTTTTTCGGTCAGCTTAAATCCGTCCTCATAACAAGTAGGTATAATTGCAACTTCTGATCTCAAAAATTTGGCAGCAGATACAAGGTGGCCGTTTGTACCAGTTGGGAAGCACATGGTGCCTCCTTCTTGGAGGCAGCAAAGAATCAACTTATTGAAAAGGGAGAGTGAGCTGTCCGCATATATGAATTCTGTACTACTATTGGTAGGGAAACCATATGCGCTTTTGATGAATTCTTTAATACTGCTATTTACATCTGTTTCAGATTCGACTAGGTTCTGTCTTGCAAAACTTTCAAAAATAGCACCTTTGACTGGATTTGGTAGTGGCAGAAAACTCTGATCAACATCCATGTGAATCAACGAAGAATTGATCCCCTTGTTAATTGATAACTCGGCACTCTCAAGGATAGCAGCAGCTGAACTAGCAAATCCAATCATATTAGCTGATTGCAGATCTTTAGATTCTCTCTGAAAAACAAAATAAATATCAGATTCTGACTCCTAATTAATTTCAACCATAGCATATCCAAAAATTACTATATATAACTAAAGTATGTTTCTTCTCTTTTTTCTAAAAAGAACAAAGCAGAACACAAACCTCTACAGGTGGATGTCTGTCTGCAAGCTGAAAAGCTAGAAGTTCACGCAGTAAACACCCATAATAGTATTGACTGATCAATGCTGTATTTCCCTCAAGTAACTCAACAGTCTTGGACAATGCGTTAAGTATATTTTTCTCTTCAGAAATAACAAATGCCACCTCTAAGTCTGAATAAACCTGAATACAAAGTTGTCCATATTATCTCCATGTGCTTTGCAAGTATTATAAACACCCAATGATATTTACTTAACAAATAAAAATAGATTAGTTAGAGAACACAAATGAAGTACCTGGTTCTTAAGTAACCCACAAATTATTGCAGCATGCGATGGAAGTGATGTTCCTGCAAGATATTTGAAGACCCCATTGGAAACTGGGAGGCTAGATAGTTCAAATTGGTCAGATATGTCTAAGAATAAACGAGCTCCAACTTCTCTAGTAACATCTAAGAGATGTTCAAAAGCTGCACTTGTAACTGATTCATAATGAGCCATCCCTGTAACTACGACCTGGGGCTTCAACTTCTTTATTAGCTCTACCATCAAATCTGACTGTCGTGGGGCATCGATTACAGTGATTGGGTCTTCCAGATTATTCTGGTTCGGGTCCTACAATTTTCACAATGCCCAAAAGGATCAACTATTTTTAAGGCAGGAACAAACATTATCACACTCACAAACGTACCCATTTACACAAATTTATTATGCCAGGAAGCTGATACACTTTCAATACACATCAAGAGCAAAATGTGAATCAAAAACTGGTAAGCACAATTAAATAGAGATAGAATACGTAGAAAGGTTTACAAGTCTGACCAAAAAAATCACAGATTATAAACTAATATACGGTTATAAGTTTTGAATGGAAATTCGCCATTCTACTAATTTGGCAGACTTTCGAGCCAAGCTTGAATCTGACAGTCAAGATTTGAATTTTGCAAAATGCATATATAGTGATTTCATTCAAGTAACCAATACCAAAGTTCTGTAATGATACTCTTAGAATGTTTTCCAACTATTTCAGCTACCAGTTCGGGACATAATACAGAAGAATCCAGTGTGCACGTTTAAGAACTTCAGTTTAGGTATGAAAATTACAACTAGATATATGCTAATAAGTAATACACAGAGTCACAGAGATAACATACCTCAATCGTTAAAGATGTCAACCATTTTCTAGGTAAGTGCCGGGTCAGATGTTCGTCAACAATTGCTAGTCGCGGAGAGAATAAACGAAGAGAATCCTCTATAGCAGCAGCCCGTGATGGAAAAACGACAACGTTCTTCAAAAATACAACAGAGCAAGAACATGTAAGGAGAAATGATGATACACAATAGTTTATTTACTAAGGTAGAAGAAAAGCACCACACCACATTTCATATAACACTATTATTAATCAAGACGTCACTGAAACCATAATAGTAAACACGAAAAAACTAGTAGGACATGAGCCTTGGAACAAGGCTCTTTAAAGGTTGACTCCAAGTGTACATAGTATCATATGCTTATTCACTGTGCAGTAGCACCCTCAGGTTAGAAGGATCACATGAACAACAATACTGAAAACCCCGAGAGTGGGAGAATAGACCTAGAAAGACTGCCCTTATAAGAAGAAGCCTGATGGTATGAGATAAACAGCTAGATATTTTCAACTTACGTCTGCGGTCAGTGGAATATGGTGGTATGTTTTCATAAAGCCAGCAACGAGATTACGGAATCGCGTGCTTCCAGCTGGTGGCTCATACGGGAAATATGAATTTTCATGCAGGACATTAGCCAGATAGGCCAGGAATGGGATCTTCTCATCGGCAACGGAATCGTCTTCAAATGATAGGTCTAAGGAGCTGCTGACATCATGGAACCCATTTTTGAGAAAATCAAATATTATTTTTACCTGCCAAATCATCATGAGATTTATTAGCCTTCCAAGCCCCAAAAGGGACAATAAGCACCTGTTGATGCATGACCAACTGTGTACCTGACTGGGCTGACGAAGCTGGCAGCTGTAAACAGACAATGCATGAGATATTCTCCCACCAGCTTTTCCATAGGCCCATGCAGTTCGAGCACAGATAGGTTGATCACCAGCAAGCCCCATGAAAAATTCAAAACGATGTGGGCTACTCTTCTCAATTTCGACTAAGGCTGAGATATCAGTATCAGCTGCCTGTAATTGAATATTTAAGGTATAAGGATACACATGCAATATAAAGGTCATTCCTTTAATAATACTGACACTTACTTGGATAACTTTAGTTTGCCAAAGCTTGGTAACACGAAGACCTCTCCGTTCAAACAAGCGCTTGCATACAGCTTGTCCAGGACGTCCTCCCATGTTAAAAATCATGATTCCCATAGGTTTGATGACAGATATACCTTCCTCAACTGCCCTCGCAATTAAACCAAGGCCGAACTGATCCTCAACAAATCCCTGAGTACATATAAAATGCTTATGCTTCTCTAAGTTTGATAAATGAAAATAAAGGCAGGATGAGCTACAGCATATAAAAAGTACTTTAAGAGGCCAGCATGAGATAAGAAACGAATAAATGAGAGTGAGCAACAGATTTTCATAGCAAGACGACATAATAGTAGGATAGAAACAAACCTGTAAGGCACAATAATTGCTTAACGAATGCAGAAACTCTTCACTTGCATTTTCTGTGATCATCTTGGACATTGCATCCGGATTGGGGTTAAGAATCTATAAAAATTGTGTCAAATGGGGGAGTCGTGAGATAGGTGAAGAGCAGCAAACAAGGCAAAATTGTAACCCGAATGCATTACACTAGCACAATTTTCCTAAATTGTAAACAAGACAAGAAAGTAGCAAATCCTAGAATCACAAGTGTCGATATTGCTGAATGGCGGATGTACCTGAGGGATGCAACCAACAATTCGCTCCAATTTTATATCACGGTCTCTACAGTATGCCAAGAGATCAGATTCATGAAACTCCACTCTGTCCAGAAGGGTTTTCCCCTCAGCATCATAAATTGGCTGCCCACTGTCATCCAACGCATTCAAATAGAGGTTTATCCAGGATATCTTCACAGCTCTAGGATTTATGTCAAGCCCGTAAACCTGTCAGAGTAAAATCGAGGGACATGAGTTCCTTCCTTAGGAAAGTCCGAGCGCTAGATTGAGCAGTTTTATTTTTGGAGAATGAGAACAAAGCATAGCAGGAGAAGACCATGAAATCAACAGCTTGCAGAAAAAATACACCTTGAGAGGGGCCCATTTTTCAGCAATGGCTATAGATATCCATCCATTTCCACAGCCCAGTTCAGAAACAGTTTTGTCCTTGAAGATGGAGTCGGGATGCCTGTTGAGTCCTTCATAAAAGGTGAAGGACCAGTCTTCAGGGATAAAGATACTTGGGATAACCATCATAGTCAATTTGTTCCTTCCCTGATAGCCTGCAGTGAAAAAAAACAATAGTTAAAAATCAAATAAGAATAAACAGCATTCTTCTGATCCATCACAACAGTGCATTTCGAGTTAGTTTGTTATCTTAAAGAATCATTGTTGCGCTACTCGGAGGGTGATAACAACTGCCAAGTACGAGGTCAACAACACAAATAATGAGGAGATGATTGACATTCATAAGATGTGAGAGAACAAATTGACTATGATGGAGAGAGAGAGAGATACATAAATGAAGAGAGAGAGAGAGAGAAGACGAAGTTGACCTTCATACTGCTGGAGGTAAATGTCATGAATGCGGAAATGGTATCGTTGGAGAGTGTCGTGGTGGGAAGAGAGGCGTTTCTGGAGATCGGACAGGAAGACGCGGGCCTGGGGTCGGGAAGAAGGATTGTCGAGGCGGTCGAGCAAGGATCTGATGGCAGCGTAGGCGTCGTCGCCGGATCGCTCACACTTGCTCAGAAACTCTTCCATTTCCACCATACTGAGAATCAGTCAGATCCGAAAGAAAGAGTGAAGAGTGAATCCGGCGAGTGTTTGAAGAGTGCGATGCGATATCATCGGCTTGCACATATTTATTATATTCCGTCATCACCCATCAATATTAAATTTTCCTAATTGCTTTTCACCAACTACGACGAATCAAGAGATGGCCCGACCCGAATGACAGATCAATTCATCCCACTTCATTCGCACATTGTACTCATAGTCAAAGGTTGCAAGAATCTACATGCTTCTACCTATAAATTGTTGCCTCGGCCTCCTCCTTTCTTAACTTCCCCATCAGAAGCAACAAATACAAAACTGCTTCTCATTCATCTTTTCTAGATTATTATTGCCAAAAGCAGGTCACTGGACTGCTAGCGGATTCAGTGCTGGGAAACTCAATAATATCCCGTACATTTTGATGGTCTTCTGCATACCTTGTATAAAGATACCAGAAATCCAAAATATACATTCTCTTTTGATTCACATAGCAGTGTTTCAAGGTTCAACAACTAGTGAATGCCACATTGATAAACTCAGTAAAAGACTTCCAACACCCAAACCAAACCCAACCGTAAGTTTTGAGTTCATTTATTAAAAACGGGACTAAGAGTGTAGTAAAAATCAAAGCTTTATTAGCACAAAAGCATTTCAAACTCTCTGTAGCGACCCTTGATGTTCCATTTAGCCCCACGTCCCTGTTTCGCTCGCAAAAAAACAAAACAAAAAACAGATCAGTAAACAAACAAGCACAGGAGAAAGCAAGAAACAACATCAACTTGTATTATTTGCGCAAGTACACACTTCTACAGCACAGGGCTCTATCAGCAATGAATCTCAATTGTCACCCAATAATATCATTGTATCTATGCAGCAAACAAAAACTAAATTTATACTCTTTTAAGAAGTATATGATTTTAGGGACTCAATGCAGTAAACTTAGGCATGCAAATGACACAACTAAACAGGCCCATTAAGAAAAACAATACACAAGACACATAGCCTATAAAGCTAGTGCCGACAATTGGCACATCTACCACACACCAGCCAAAAGTTCGGAATGTGTAAATACAGACTGGACAATATTGCCAACTCATAACTAGATATGACCAGCATCTGTTAAAATCCATCCAAAAGGCAACATGAAAATGAGAGACAAAAGCATTTGATTCTAGTCGATAAGAAGACATGGTTAGAAAGCTAAAATACACAAGGTTAACTAAAAAAGGTTGAATTTTCAAAGGGAAGCCCAGAAACGTTCCAAATGTAGAAAGGAAAGAAGTTAACAGATTGGTCAGGGATAAAACACAACACTTTGCACGCTGAATAAACTTATTCATAATGATCTGTAAAAGTTCTACTGTAAGTGAGACAAAACACTACATAGAAGTTGCACAAAGATACAGAAAAGCTGAATTGGCATCCATCAACAGACCTTGAAGCTTTTGAGATCATCTAACCCATGATTTCTGGAACACAGGTTTTGAACATTCTACAGGATGGAAAGAACGACACAACACAGAAGGATAACTATCAACCATAAATTATTATTATTTTAAGAAAATAGCGTCACATCATTAATGGGAGGATTTACAATTTTTATTTTGCCCCAAATCGAAAACCCTAGAAAAAGTGAATAAAAGGAAAGAGGGGAAACCTGGAAGTGGATGGATCTTGAATCAATGAGTGGCATCGGAGGAAGAGGGAGATGGATGTCGTTGAGCAGAAGGAGAGTAGAAGTTGTTGTAAGCATATTCAGCGGCGAGGTAGATGCCGAAAGCGACGATGCCGATTCCAAGCCCAGGAGTGGCGTGGCGGAGCTGGTTGCTGAGCATGGGGTGCTTCCTCCACTCGTCCCTCCTCCTGAAGAACTCGCCTGTGGGACCCAATGGTTTCGCCATTGATGATTCAATCTACCGGAATACTTCTCCTCCTTCTCTGTCGTCTCCTTGTGTTCTTGCCCTCTCCAGATGGGAGGAATATAAGATGTGACCCGCCCACCCGACCCGTTTTAATTTTTGATAAATTACATTGAGACCCCTGAAGTATTGATGCAGTACATGTTCTCTGCTTTCATTTCTGGGAATACAGACAGACGAGAGACTACTCACTGGTTGGTGAAGATTGGTTCTGTCGTATGCATATCTGTTTTGATGTTGGATCGATCATCCAAAGGAATCGTCACCGATTGGTAATATTCAGTCTCACATCACACTTGGATCTTCCTCGCGCTCTTCCTCTTCCACAACTATTCAGCTCAACGAGTCTCGATTGTTGGAATTGAATGGCTGGTGTTTGCAATTTGGTACAAATCCGCTCGTTCCAAAGCCCACATGGTTGTTTATGGACTTCCAAAACTCCCGGTGCCGGTATCGGTATCCGCCGTTTCTCAGGCAAGCATAAACAAGCCTTTATCTCAACTTTAACTCCACCTCATTTCGTCTTTCGTGCTGTTGTTCTTAATAAATCATCAAAACCCCTGCTTAGGTCCTAAACGTCATTCGGCATCCGACTGCAGATTAAGACTTTCACCATCTGCAATCACTTGCACCTCCTCCCACAGTTCTGTTGCTCTTCAGGTTGCTTCCTGTTAGTATTAATATTCAGACTTTGACACACACCCAAAAACAAAACTTGTCTCTGGGTGGGCTCAATATACTGCTGACTGATCGGTTTCCGTTTATATAGACTAATCAGATTGTCCAAGACAAAAGTGTTTCTGTAATTCTTTTGGCTGGCGGCCAGGGGAAAAGAATGGGCGTAAGATCTTTAGTTTTTATTATTTTATACGTTTTCAAATTATCAACATAATTCGCCTGGGTATCAGTTTCATATGTTATCCCCCCCCTCTGCAGGCTAGCATGCCAAAGCAATATCTTCTCCTTCTAGGCCAACCAATCGCTTTGTATAGGTAAGGGACTTCATATTAACTCAACCTCCCTGTCTGGACATGTTTTATGTTCAGCTTTTTTATTACTAAACCCTAAACCCACATTAATTAACGGCATTAGTTCATGCATTATGGTGCAAAATGTCTTCCGGTGGTTTTCAGTCGTCATTGATCTGTAGTAGCATTTTCATTTTCAAAGGCTAATACTTATAGTTACACACTAGAGGACAGATTACATGTATTCAAGATTCCATCCTATGGTGCTCCAATTCATTGGCCCTCCTTGTTATTACATATATTGACACTGTGCTCAGATGTTAATTGATTATGTGGTTGAACTTCCTTTTCCCTTTTCAGTTTTTTCACATTCTCTAACATGGATCAAGTCAAGGAAATCATTGTTGTATGTGACCCATCTTACAAGGACATATTTGAAGGTTGGTTAAAATCAATTTTGTTGCTCTTACAATTCATCATATGAAAATAATGAGCTTCCTAGAAACCAAAGCAGTCAGCTCGACGGATCAATTCCAGCCTTTTCCATTTGATAAGGCTAGGCAGCATTAATTGCTTTTATCTTTTATGCGCATCTTTTACATCTCTGCTAGGCATTCTATATTTGTTTCTTCTTTTCGCTTTGTGCTTATCCAAAATAATGAAAACATGGGTAAAACAATATATTGTCATTCTTAAGCTGCTATCAGATTTCCCTCTGAATTTCTTCACATAAATAATAGACATTATCATGTGCTTGGATCATACACGAAAAATATTGCTCTTGTACCAGAAACAGCTGAGAAAATCCAAGTCAACCTGAAATTTACTATACCTGGGAAGGAAAGACAAGATTCAGTTTACAGTGGACTTCAGGTGGATTTAGTGACATGTTGTCTTCAGTTTAAGAACTTCCCCTTATTAGCGTACTCTTTATTTCTCTTTTCTTATCAAAGAGCACGAGGTTATTTATATATCACTGAAGTTATCATATATTTTGCATCCAAGCAAGGAACTAATGGAATATGAACTGTATAAAGTTAAATTTGTTATGCTTACTTTGTTTTCTGTAAATATTAACTGCATATGCATCGTTTTACTCCTAACAGGCGATCGATCCACTCTCGCAACTTGTTTGCATTCATGACTCTGCAAGACCTCTCGTGACGTCAAAAGATATTGAACAGGTATGTTTACCAAATGTTGTTTAAGACTTGCTTTTCAATCTCCTGGACCGGCTTGCAAAAGTTGTTGTATTGGTGTTATCTTACTTTGGGTGATGTAATTTGATTTGGAGGTAAATGAACATTGACGATTGATTGGATTGCATTTTACTCTGATCCTTACCCTATGTTATTTATGGTTTTGCTGGACTGCTGATTAATGGGTCTTTGTTGGTTTTAAAAATTACAGTGCTCCATGCATATCTAGTTTATTTTCAAGTTAATGGTGGACTGGCTGTTTCATTCCAGTCTTTGCTTCATCATAAATACAATTTTTGACATATCTCATAATATAATATAATATAAATTTAAATTATTGGGCTGCTAAATTTTTGAAAAAAATGATTCAGAACTCCCCATATAGAGCACCACACTCTCAAAAAACTGACTACTCTTATAAAGCAGGTGGACATTTGGAGAAGACCTACTGATCCTTTGAAAAAGAATTCCTTTACATAGTTGTTAGACCTTTCTTTGTCAGCAACAATGTGTTTAGTCAAGTCAGAAAAATTTAGCAGATTTGTTTTTCCAGGTTCTTAAAGATGGATTGGTGAATGGGGCAGCTGTGCTTGGGGTTCCTGTAAAAGCTACAATCAAAGAGGTATGTCCAATGCCTGTCAAATGTCAAGCATTACAGCTTTGAATGTTTTGGAATGCTATTGTTGAAAATTGAAGATGATTTTCAGTCCAGGCATAAATTCAACACTCGCACAGATTAAGCAATTAGTAGTAGCACCTTTGTCAGACATTTATTTATATGTAATATGCCCCTTGCTCTTCAGGCAAATGGTTCGTCTTTTGTAGTAAAAACCCTCGACAGAAGAACACTTTGGGAAATGCAAACGCCACAAGTTATCAAACCGGAGTTGCTGCAGAAGGGGTTTGAGCTTGTAAACAGGTATGTAGAGGATGATGATGCCTCATTGATAGCACCTTGTAAAAATGATGCAGAATAACTACCCTAGAGTACATAAATATTTTTATATAAATCATGGTAGAGGCTTGTCTGCTCTGTTGATTATTACAAAGAACTATGCTTTCAGAAGGAAGACTAAAATTGCATAATCAGCAACTGGAAGTTAAGTTAATACTGAGACAGAAACCTTACATTTGTTTACATATTCGCACTTTAACTTGTGTAGATTATAATTCAGATGTTTCAGAAATATAAAAATCTATATAGCAGCAGTACAATATAGTTTGAGCATAATCTCCGATGGTACATTTAGGGAACTATGGGAGTTCCCTTTGATATTTGTACAACGGATACTTTGTTGTCTTGGGCATGTCAGTGTTGTTGAGAATGAAGATTTTACAGATTTGCAGTAAACGCCTTAACAATTTACTTGACCCTTGAACCACAGGGAGCACCTTGAAGTTACTGACGATGTATCTATCGTAGAGCACCTCAAGCATCCAGTATACATAACTGAAGGATCATACACCAACATCAAGGTAATGAATTGAACCATTCAATCTCACTGTATAGGACTAAATTCGGAGATTGTGTGAAGTGTCTATTATTACAAATGTATTTCTCGCAGGTCACGACCCCAGACGATTTGTTACTTGCCGAGAGAATACTAAGTACAAATTCCTGTTGAGATTCATTTAATTTTGTAGTTGATCTTCTTACAAAGGACAACTTGGGAATGACAAATGTCCATGTTGGTTGTCAAACAGATTTATTGTGAAAGCATCATCAGATCTTTGTAGCAAAACATGAAACTACTGAAAATGAGATTATAGCTTGTTTTGTTGGAAAGCTATCAAGTTGTGTAGATGCCTAATACTTGTTTTAGTGCCACATCATTTGAGGGTTGCCAGGCGTAAACAAAAACGGCTGCCAATATTTGCCAGCCAATTCAACTTCTAAGTATGATAAATAGTTGCAACCGTAAGTCGAATTTGTTCTTAAAAGTGGACCAGGTAAGCCAAATGTCGACAGTAGCTTGTTTACTAGGAGAGATCATAAGATTAACTCCAAAGCATTACCATGTAAATTCCAGAGAAGAGGTTTTAGGATCATGCCACTCCTCAGCATAATGATGGTGACGCCATAAATCCAGGAATGTATGATGGCCCCCAGAAATAGCTACTGAAAACATTCATCTTTTGCTTCTGCTACAGTTCCCGAAGCATTTGAATCTACCACCCCTGTATGATTTACAGGGAGTTCCTTGGATAACCTGTTAGTAAAACATAAAGTTGACGAAGCCAATTCCACGGATAGGGAAAATTTTGATTTGGACAGAAGCTCAAAGCGTACCTTTACCTGCTGCTTATGAATCTTACTGCTACTCCAACAGAAGAACCCGCTGCACCCTCTGGTTCCAGACCCAGATTTGTAACCCCTACATGGACGCATGAAGAAAAGTATGAATCCAATTCCTTCTTAACAGTATGAACCAGCTTCAACCAAAAGATAACACATAATCACAGCAACACTTGAATGGTCTGCCAGGCACAGTGTTTACTATATAAACTCTAACTAGTGCCGTTCCAACTAAGAGATGTGTGATAAGGACTGCATAGGGGAAATCAAGAGCTAGCAAGAAGCATTGTAAAACAATTAATGCTTTTATAAGGATCTCTAGCCCATTCAGCTGTATCTCAAGACCCTTAAATGACATACTTTATTTACCTAAAATTTTTATAAAATAGACCACATTGTGTGGATGTCAACAAAGGGTTAAAGAACTTACGTATTATCCTTGCTTAAAGTGCGTGTGAAGTTTCTATCATGTAACAAACTTGGGGCCATGGAGTGATGGTCATGTCTTTTGGATAACTGATCCAATTGAGGGACTCCGGCGTCATCCGCTCCAGACAGAATGAGTTCCTGGGAGGGAACGTGAATAAAATATTCCATTGAGTGGTGTATGCCTTCTTGTGGCAAGACCTGATTCTTCTCAGGTCTAATTGGATTCATGGATCCAGATGTGTTTTTCTCCACTGCTTGTAGCCACTCAGTCTCCAGTCTGTGCTCACGTATAATGGATTCAATTCTCTGCATCGGAGCCCCTTGCTTCCTCCCTTTAGTGTCATTTAATTTGGCCTTAACTTCTGCTAACTTCAGTACTGTTCCAACAGAAGAGCAATCTGAATCATTAAGGAATTTGCTTGTAGAAGTGTTAAAACTCTCTTGTGATATTTCCAGTGCCTTTTGTTTTCCAAATGAGCCGTCAACTCCGCCACTTTCCAATGCTTTATTTTTCCACTTATCATCCAGATTTCTCCCCATCTGCTTTAAAAGCAAGTTATCTTGCAAATCAACAGGTTTCATCCCATGAACAGAAGCCTCGCCATTTGATAGGAGAATCATTCTAATCTCCACATTACAACTCAGAACAGTTTCAAAGGAATTCCTAATGCTGCTTAGAAACCGCTCAGCTCTGGATTTGATTTCAAAATCTCCAAATGCAATACATGCAACTAAAACACCTGCAATTATTAAAGCAATGTGTAAAAAATGAAAAACATAATCACAACAACTCTCAGAGAGGGACACTGTAATATAAGTACTCAAGGCAACCAAACTGTTTGTTTTTATGAATAACCCAATTGATTCATCCTGTAGGGTACATGACTCAAACCCTCAGCCCACCACCACTCATATTGAGTTTTCTTAGGGACATAATTTTTTCTTCCCCAATTAACAAACTGTGAAAACACATATCTAGAAAAGTTGTGGTTGTAACAAAGATACTTTGCCTCAAAATTAAAAATTGTTTACTGCTGGCTAATGCATCAGCAATCTTGGAAACAAAAGTTTGGGCTTTACCTTCTTTCTCGGACAAGGATACTAGTGTTCCATGAGTGTAAAGCAGCTGTTTGAGCGAGTTTGAATGGCACTTCTCGATACATTGTCTCCAGATAGAGCCTAACTTGTTTGTATCTCCAGAAATGCTACTATCCACAATTTGTTTAAGCATGGCTTTAGAATTTGGACTCTCAACCAGCAATGATACCTTCCTTTGATAGATTGGGCTCTGATCAGCTGCCTTTTGGAAAGACTCTGAAGAAATTGACTGGTGAGACATGATACGGTCTGATGATATCAGTTTGTGGGAAGATGCTTCTCTAGATACAGTTGATGGATCCTCTTCCGTTGTTTTGGAGCTCTGCCTTCTACTGCTGGTTGAAAATGTAAGGTCTACAGATGAAGCTGAACCAAGTTGCAACAGAGTTGCAGTGAACCATGTTGCACGATCACTTGTGATCCTGAGCTGTTTCTCAGTCTCGGAAAGGAGCTTCAAAGCCAGCTTTAGCCTTTCTAATTCTGCTTCAGTCACTTAGGACAATATCCGTCAAACATTAAAAATAGTCGGATTAGGAGGCACATGAATAATCAAATAAATGGAGAAATAAATGATTTCTGATGAGATGTTGTGATAAAAAGTGACGACGGGTTGCATAAATCAAAATATAGAGAAACAAATGAAGCAAGCCACCTTTAGGCAAATACTTAAAGGTAAACTTTCCAGGAAAATCACATAAAAAATATGAAGATGCTTAAATTTCTCTGAATGACTACATAAACCCTAAATTAGCACTAAACAAAAAAGTAAAAGTACTTACAACTTCTTCCATCCAAAGCATGATCAGTAGAAACTGCGTCAACTATTTGGTAAGTTCCAGCAATAATATCCATAATGATGCTGGCCAATTGTGAAGTCAAAACCACAGGGTCCACTCCTGAGTCCATCAGTTCCCTTGCTCTTTTGACTGTTTCTGATGTCTCTGATGACATTGCCAACTCCAGTAGTTCCAGTAATTTCTCATCGGAAACAACCCCTACCTAAGGACCATGACATGATTAAGGCACATCAGTTCTAGCCATGCAGTCATACCATTAACTATAAATAGTTTAAGGACAAAATGAACCACAAGTTAACAGCACTAACAAGCTCATGCACAAGGGAGACTGTAATTTTTCTTCCAAGCAGACTCAATTGATCAAGCATAGTTTCTGCATTTCTTAGTGAACCATCTGCATTTGAGGCAATCAAATCTAATGCATCCGGCTCTACACTCATGTTTTCTTCAGCAATAATCTTTCGCAACCGATTAACAATGTCAGCATCTTTCAGCTTGTTGAAAAGGTATTTCTGACACCTCGATACTATGGCCCGAGGTACACAATCAAGGTCGGTTGTTACAAAAATAAAAATCACCCTGATAGGTGGGTCCTCAAGAAATTTAAGGAAAGCCAGCCAAGTTTTAGATGGAAGCAAGTGGCAATCATCCATTACAAAAACCTTGTATGGAGCTGCTGATAATGCAGATTCCTTAGAAATAGTTCTCCATAAGAGCCTAATTTGATCAACTGTCTTCTTATCAGTGGCATCAACCTCCACATAATATTTGCTTTCACCAGATATATAAGTGTTGCAATGCCTGCAACCACCACATGGCTTAGCTTCTTCAGTGGTCATGCAATTCAAGGCGGCGGCAAATATCCTAGCTGTGGATGTTTTTCCAGTCCCTCTTGGACCTTGGAATAGATAGACTGGGGCAATTCTGCCTCTAGATATAGCATTGGCCAGTGATTGGACTATTATATTCTGCCCAATCAATTCACTGAAGAACATTGGCCTATATTTATTACTCAAGCTCACAATGCTCTCCGGCGTACCTTGGCCTTTGCCATCTCCATTTACAGCTACAATCTCCAATTCTTCTTGACTCCTACAACTTGCTGACCACCTTCGCCCATCCAACCGACTCTGAGCCTCCAAATCGAGCTCCCCATAATTTGTAGACAGCTCATCGTCACTGCACCCAGTTCCTATGGATGACCCAGCTTTGATATCAAAGCTGTCGGAGAATGGCCTTCTTGAATTTTCCCTCTGCTTGGAAGGCTGACGATTTTTTCTAGAATACATGGTATGTCTTCCACATAGGATGCTACCACCCTTCCTCCTCAGAGTGTCTGAGAATGACGGTGAGTAACAAGTAGCAGATGGCCCTCTGTATTGTGGAGGTATCCTTTTGGACCAGTAGCAGGGAATACCACATCCTTGGCGACTAGGCAGACCAATGTGATCATCAGCGTCTCGGTGCAGGGCATTATCACTGAGGGACTCAGTTGTGGCGTCCCAAGATCCTGCAGCGCTGGGATTTGTTACAGCATATGGGTTGTATGAGGCAGCAGATAGAGCTGGAGTGCTGTATGCGTAAGATGAGTCTTCATTCCTGCCACTTCTCCTGAAGGCTTTGGAGGAACATTTGTTATGCCTGAGCCTAGGAAGCAAGGGAGATGCAGAGTAGTCTTCAGTGGTGTGATCAAGGGAAATGGAGGAGGAGGAGGTGGTGGTCTTGTTTTGTTGTCTGCGGTGGCGTGAAGTGTTGTTAGATTTCTTTGCTGCGAGGGCTCGCCTCATAGAGGGAGTGGCGAAGGCATTGGTGTCTCGGCATCTGAGAATGATAGAGGCGCGGCGTTGGGCGCTGTTTGAATTCCGTGGGCGAGATTGGTCGGAGTTGGAGGTGGATGAAGTGGTGGTGGTGGTGTGGTGGTCCTGATGAGCAGCGAGTGTAGCGGCGGAGAGGGAATGATGATGGCGGTGAGAAAGAGGCGGGTTGGGAGCAGAAGCAAGGGAGGAGGAGGATGGAGTGTTGTCGTTGCTTTTGTTGCTCGTTTCGCTGGAGGATCTGTGGCGTTGATGCTTCCAATTGTGTAAAAAGACTGGCTTTTTTGGACCATCGTGGTTATCAGTATCAACAGCAGCAGTAGGAGGAGGAAGAGGGATGTTTTGATTTACTATTAGGGTTAGGGGTAGGGGCGAGGTGTTTGAGGGTTGGGGTCGGGAGGAAGAAGAAGAAGTTGTACCTGGATCCCGGAGAACCCTAGCAGCCTTTCGAATTGCGGTGAGTTCCTTATTCTTCAGCTGCAACTTGTTATCTAGCATAACTCAGTACGAAAGAAGAATGCAGAGAAAGTTCCGATGAAGGATCGGGAGAGAAGAAGTAGATAATGAGATCTGGCTGCCCGAGCAGTGCAGAGAAATTCAAATATAAAAGATGGTTGATGACGTCACTTGTCTCCCTCTCCGTATACTACTAATATATACACACTACTAATGTAATTGTATACAGCGAAAGGAGAGGAGATTGGCACTGCGATGCTTAGTATTATCAGCAGCGTGAGGCAGCTGAAGCAGATCCACGCGCACCTTCTTCTTCTCCAATTCCTCAACAACTACTGGCTCTCTCAGCTCATCAACTCCTGCATTCGTCTCCGCGCACCTCCATCCTACGCCCGCCTCATCTTCCGCTCTGCTCTCTCCCCCAATGTCTTCCTCTTCACCTCAATCCTCAACTTCTACGCCCGCCTCTCTGCCTACTCCCACGTCCACCAACTCTTCCGTCTCATGAACGCCTCCCTCGTCCGCCCCGATGCTTTCGTCTACCCCATTCTCATCAAGTCCGCCGCCTCTCCCTTCGTCTTCCACCCCCACCTTCTCAAGCTCGGCCTTGCACTCTCCGACCCTCACGTTCGCAACTCTCTTATGGTTTCCTACGCCGCACACGGCCCTGTTCGAGCTGCTGCCAGCCTGTTCGACGAAATGCCCCGCAGAGCGTCCGCTGACTGGAATGCTTTGCTCTCCGCCTACTGGAACTGGGGTCTCCAGGAACAGGCCTGCTCCCTCTTTGCTCGCATGCCCGATCCCAATGTCATCTCCTGGACGGCCATGGTAACCGGCTACTCTAAGCATAAGGAATTGGCCGCTGCCAGGACCTACTTTGATCGCATGCCACAAAGAAACGTCGTCTCCTGGAATGCAATGCTGACTGGATATTCGCAAAATGGAATGCCTCGGGAGGCCGTACATCTGTTCTCCCAGATGCTCGAATCGGGATGCCAGCCAGACGATACCACCTGGGTCACCATCATTTCCTCATGCTCGTCCGTGGGAGATCCTGTCCTCGCCGAATTCCTGCTGAAAACCCTGGGTGACTGCTGCGCCAAGGTGAATTCTTTTGTGAAAACTGCATTGCTCGACATGCATGCCAAGTGCGGAAACCTTGCCAAAGCGAGACTAATTTTTGACGACATGGGTGAACATAGGAACTCAGTGGCGTGGAATGCAATGATAGCTGCCTACACGCGTACTGGCGATCTGGTATCAGCCGAAGAGTTATTCAATCAGATGCCAGAAAAAACTGTGGTGACTTGGAACTCCATGATTGCTGGTTATGCCCAAAACGGGCAATCCACCATGGCTGTGACACTTTTTAAAGAGATGATTGATTGTGGAGACATTAAACCAGATGAAGTAACAATGGTCAGCGTCTTCTCTGCATGTGGACATCTTGGGGCTATTGAGCTGGGGAATCAGGCAGTCAAGTACCTTGAAGATGCAAAGATCAAGCTGAGTACCTCAGGATACAATTCTCTGATTTCCATGTATGCCAAGTGTGGAAGCATAAAAGCTGCAATCTCTACCTTCCAAAGTATGGTCCTGAGAGATGTGGTGTCCTACAATACTTTGATAGCAGGGTTGGCAGCTCATGGTCAGGGAGTTAAAGCAGTTGAAATGTGGAGGGAGATGAATCGAGCAGGAGTTGAGCCAGACGGTGTGACTTACCTCGTTCTGCTAACTGCTTGCAGCCATGCTGGACTGTTAGAACAAGGGCAGACTGTTTTCAGTTCCATAAGTTTTCCTACGGTGGATCACTATGCGTGCATGGTTGATATGTTAGGGCGGATGGGTAAACTGGAGGAAGCAAAGAGCCTTATAGAAACCATGCCGATGGAGCCACACGCTGGAGTTTATGGCTCCCTGTTAAATGCTAGCAGGATGCACAAGAAGGTTGAGATGGGGCAGTTTGCAGCGGATAAGCTTTTTCAGATTGAACCAAGTAATTCAGGGAACTATGTTCTGTTATCCAATGTGTATGCTTCTTCTGGGAAGTGGAGAGAGGCTGAGAGGATCAGAGAAGCCATGAAGAGTGAAGGGGTGAAGAAAGCAACTGGATGGAGTTGGGTTGAATTTGGTGGGAAAATGCACAGATTCATTGTTGGAGATAGATCGCATGAGAAGTGTGAAGATATTTACAGGGTATTGAGAGAAATTCAAAAGAAAATAAAGGGTGTGGGGTATGAGGAGGACAAGAGTTGTGTGCTGAGAGATGTTGAGGAAGAAGATAAAGAGGAGATGGTGGGGGTTCATAGTGAGAAACTAGCAATTGCTTTCGCGCTGCTTGTGAGCAGAGCTGGATCTGTAATTAGGGTGATGAAGAACCTCAGGGTGTGCCAGGATTGCCATACGGCTATAAAACTCATATCCAAATTGGAAGGAAGAGAAATTATAGTGAGAGATAATAATAGATTCCATTGCTTCAAAGATGGGGTCTGCTCTTGTAGTGACTACTGGTGACTGACAGATTATAATTTTATGTCCCTCTCATTTATTTTCCTCATAAACCAAACACAACCTTGGTTGGAGTCATTAGTTGGTTGAGTAGTAAAGAAAGGGTTGGGCTTGGCTTAGTTACTTTTCTACTTTTATTGTTAGATAGATGGAGTAAAATGGCAGCCAAATGCCACCATCTCTATCTCCATCTCCACTCCAACCCAACCGCTATCCATACACACACACCCACCCGCTGTGTCTTCTTTTTCAATTCCTCCTCCTCTCTCTCTACCCCCTGATTTGATTTGGTGTTAAGCTCTGAGCAAGCTTTTACCAAGTATTGAATCAGTGCAGTGGCAGAGTAGACAGATCTGCTACTTTAACGTGCCTTGATTCATCGCATCAGCATGTACGCTAGGGATCCATGGGGAGGCCCTCTCGAGATTGCAGCCGATTCCGCCACCGACGATGACCGGAGCCGCAATCTCCACGATTTCGACCGGGCCGCTCTCTCGCGCCCTCTCGACGAGACTCAGCAAAGCTGGCTTCTCGGCCCTGGCGAGCAGAAGAAGAAGAAGTATGTCGATCTGGGTTGCATTATCGTCAGCCGCAAAATCTTTGTCTGGACCCTTGCCACGCTGCTCGCCGCCGGATTCCTGGCTGGTTTTATTACCTTAATCGTCAAGCTCGTACCCCGCCATCACCCGCCCCATCTCCCTCCCGACAATTACACTCTAGCGCTCAACAAGGCCCTCATGTTCTTCAATGCCCAGCGCTGTAAGTCTGTTGTTGTTTTCTTCTCTCTTATTTTGCTGTTATCATCATCACTAGCTAGCTCATTCTTCTACTGTATTTATCTTCATTTCCTACTTCCATCACATCTTTTTAATCTGCTAAAGGAAAATATACAATCTTTCACTTCTCACCATATGAAAATATTCCAATTACAGCAGGAAAGCTCCCCAAACATAACAATGTCTCTTGGAGGGGTAACTCATGTACAGATGATGGCAAGTCCGATCCTTCTTGGACCCTGACAAAGGACCTCGTAGGTGGTTATTATGATGCTGGAGATGCCATCAAGTTCAACTTTCCCTCATCCTTTGCCATGACCATGCTCAGCTGGAGTGTCATCGAATATAGTGCTAGTTATGAAGCTGCTGGAGAGCTTAACCATGTCAAAGAGATTATCAAGTGGGGCACCGATTACATCCTCAAAACATTCAATTCCACTGCTGATTCAATCGACAGGATTGCTGCTCAGGTATCCAACGAGAACCTTACTTATCAGTTATCATGATCAATTTGGATGTTTTTGAATCCTCATTTGATTCATGATTGTCTTTACTTTTTGAACCTTACTTATCTGTCCGTCACTGGTTCAGTAAATGGTAATATTGTTGTTCAAAAAGTTTTGTTTGCCACCTCGTATTAAACTTTTGTCTGTATGGTGAATTTTCAGCGATCTTCTGATTACCTGACTCTTATTTCCTTTTAAAAATAAAATGTTATGTGATCAAAAGGTCGATCGACACTAGACAGATTTATTATTTCAACTCTCATTTCTTCTGTTCTTTTCATTCCACTTTTTTATTTTTATTTCGTTGAAGGTTGGAGTTGGGGATACTTCGGGTGGAAATACCTCACCCAATGATCATTACTGTTGGATGCGTCCTGAAGACATTGATTACATCCGGCCTGTGACCGACTGTCATGGTTGCTCTGACCTTGCTTCAGAGATGGCTGCAGCTCTTGCTGCTGCATCCATTGTTTTCAAAGACAACAAAGCTTATTCCCAGAAGCTTGTTCATGGTGCCGGAACTCTCTTTGCGTTTGGTAGGGCTCAGCGAGGCAGATATAGCGCTGGAACAGAAGCTGCTATGTTCTACAATTCCACAGGTTATTGGGATGAATTTGTATGGGGTGGAGCTTGGCTTTATTATGCAACTGGGAATTCGTCCTATCTACAACTTGTAACAAATCCTGGCCTTGCTAAACATGCTGGTGCTTTTTGGGGAGGACCTGATTATGGAGTGCTTAGCTGGGACAACAAGCTTGCCGGTGCACAAGTAAGTTTTCTGTTTCTGATGGTAATAACGTGCATAGCCTTCGTCCTGGTCCTTATCCTCAATGCTGGGTGTAACTCATCTTTTGTAACAGTTGAGGTTTTTATATTTATTCTGTTGTTATGGTCATAATAATAAGTTGAAATTATCAGGCTTTCACTTTTGACTTTTATTAGAAAACTCTGAAATATATTAATTTTGACATTTTCAATCCTTCGGTTTCCTTATCCCAGATGGAGCTTAGATGGATTTTAATGTATTTTATAGTTGATTAGTTAATACGGGTTATAATGACATAATGTCGTTTTGCTTTTATCAAAAGTTCATCAAGTATTGTTTGTCTAATGGATATCCTTGAAGTGAACAAATGGGCGTATGTCGTATTGGTATACAGATCCCAATCATTTTCAGCTGCTGATTGTGTGAGTTAGTAATTGATGTTTGTTTGCCAACCAGGTGCTCTTAAGTCGTCTACGATTATTCTTGAGCCCAGGATATCCATATGAGGAGATGCTGAGAACTTTCCACAACCAGACTAGTATTGTCATGTGCTCATACCTACCATACTTTAAAAGTTTTAACAGAACAAGAGGTATTACAATTTTACATTTGAATGCTTGCACCACACTGACAACCTAACAACTTGTAGTGACATCTGTTCTCGTGGATCTTGTATAGGTGGACTAATTCAACTCACCCATGGGAGGCCTCAGCCTCTACAGTACGTTGTAAATGCAGCTTTCTTAGCTACATTATTCAGTGATTATCTCGAGGCTGCGGATACGCCCGGATGGTATTGTGGTCCCAACTTTTATTCGACTGATGTGCTGCGGGACTTTGCAAAAACTCAGGTGAGATAATTCTGTTCATAGATGTTTTTGTTTTGGTATATGGATAGCAGATGAAGAAAAATGTCAACATCTAAGCTAACATTTTGGTACATTTATGGTTTAGTAAAGTCTGGTAATGTTTGTTGTGGACAGATGGATTACATACTTGGGAAGAACCCCAAGAAGATGAGTTATATTGTGGGATTCGGTAACCATTACCCAAAGCATGTTCACCACAGAGGTGCTTCAATCCCAAAGAACAAGATAAAGTACAATTGTAAAGGAGGATGGAAATGGAGGGACTCTTCAAAGCCAAATCCTAACACAATTGTTGGGGCCATGGTTGCTGGTCCTGACAAGCATGATGGTTTTCGTGACGTGAGAAGTAACTACAATTACACAGAGCCTACTCTTGCTGGCAATGCAGGTTTAGTAGCTGCACTCGTGGCACTATCAGGAGACAAGTCATTTGGGATAGACAAAAACACCATCTTCTCCGCTGTTCCCCCTATGTTCCCCACGCCCCCACCTCCTCCCGCACCTTGGAAGCCTTAACTGAGTTATTACACTAGAGTCTTCTGTGACTTTTTTTAAGTGCAAACTTGTATGGAACAGACGCAAATCTGAATGTACTATATATACAGCTGAAATAGGTCCGACTACAATCAGGGTAATATATTTTTATGCACCAGAGTGTTCATGTACTCTCAGATATGGTTAGTCTTATATTGCTTGTGATTTTAGTTGTGCCAACTTTATGTGCAAAATTATAAAAAATACAATTATCTAAGAATGTCTGCTGGAAGGAAGCTGAACTGTTGAAACCAATTTCACCACATAGATGTAAGCTTACAATCGAACAGCTGAAATACAGAATGCCTCCTGGAAGGAAGCTAAATATTCATCTCCAGTGACCAGGTTACCAAGTATTAAAATCAGAGGCATCTGTTTACAAAGCGAAAATTCCTTGTTTTATCTAGAACTCCTTTTGGTAAAATTATTTACAATCTGTTCTTCAAACCTGAAACTATATGTAAGAATAGAATAGATGACATACTCGTGAGCTCGGATCTTCCACCCGGAATCTACTGTGTTTCCAGGTCATCCGTCTCAGAGGCTGAGCCATCAGCACTGTTTGAGTTCTTTCTTTCTAGCTCATTTAGAGCCCTTTTTGCATAAATAGTAAAAGCAACAGTTGTGATGATCGCAACAATCAAAGATGCAATGTTGTATGATATCTCCACAGCTGTAAGGTGATGATTTCCATACTGAACATCAGCAAATGTCCTTATTAATCTACCGCTGCAAGCCATGATAAGAGTCATTAGCATCCAGCAATGGTCAAATGATTGACATCAGAATTGAGACCTGATTATATTCTTCAAGCCTTTATCACTAGAAACAAGCATTGGTAACACATTCCTAGTTAAAGTAAGGACTTACGTATATATGTATATGAAAGCTTCTGGAACCATTCCAGTAACTGACCCAAATAGATAGGGCCAGAATGTAATACTGGTGACCACTATTGCATAGTTAAATATTGTATAGGGGAAAGGCGAAACCCTGAAAAGTGCAACCACTCGGAATTGGTGAAACCAGCTCCCCTCGCCAGCCAGCCTAAGCATTGCAGCCTTCTGTGGCCACCTATTCAGCCATTGCTGAACAACACATACACTATGAGTGTAATGAGAAAGAATAAAACACCAAAATCAAACAAATGCCAGATGACAATGCAATATCAAAATTGCTTACATGGATACGGTCTCGGAAAAGAAGTCCAATCATGTAAGGTAGAATCATCCCAATAGTTGTACCGATCATGATTATGAAAAACCCAATTACATATCCAAAAATCATTCCTGCAAGCCACATTGATGGGCCGGATGGGATTAGAAACACGGGGAACAGAGCTAGTGATGCAGCAAGTATGACAGCAAGTTTTGGCCGACCAAAGGCGGTAGCTTCCCATTGCATAAGTGGGAGTAGTGCCTGAAAAGAAATCAAACCAAGGATTTATCAAATGTCTGATAATAACTCTTTTTTATTTTTACTTGAGTTCTATGGGAGTATATATCCACACATTTTTAGCCATATGTAAATCAACAGCTATACACAGTAATGGTAAAATATACAAGGAATAAGACCAGCATCTGAGGCTAGAGTGACATATCGTTTGGGTGGAGGACAGCACTGCTAAAGGTAATAAGTGCTTCAACCTTAAATTAATGGAGTGAGCTATAATCAATTTCTTATGTGATTCGACCATCGTACCAACTTGAGCGTATCCTAACAAGTATGGATATGCACACAAAAGATATTTATGCTATATAAGAAATAATACCTCATTCAGTTGACCCAGGTAAAATAATTTAGGAGTAATTAAATGCATAAGCGTATCCGAATTAAGTGCTTAAGGTGATACCTTATTCATAAGAAATGGTACGCCCCATTTCAATAAAAGGATTAAAAGAATAAGAGCTATGGCGCAAAATAAGGCAGCTTTCAGCCACCAAATGAATGGATTAATCCTCTTTTCTGACCGAGGTAGAGTATCGGGTTCATCAGGGATCCCAGTATCAGCGGAGATGACAAGCCTTACTAGTTCATTTTCTTCCTTCAAGTTGCTCTCGAAACGAGGTTTCTGTCCATTTGAATCTTCTTCGTCATGGAATGACATCTAGCCTGTTGGAAAAAAAAATTATAACTAAGGCCAGTACAAGGTGATACATTTATATAGAAAAATCTGAAGGTAAACACGATGGAGGTTGTAGAAAGCCTGATCATCATCATAATCGGAGCAGTTGATCTGCCCAGTACAAGTAAATAAATAACAGGGTTCGGCGGAGAAACCAAAACGCTAGGGCTACTTACTTGAATAGAAGAGTTTACAAGACAACTGAGGGCCGAGTCGGATTAAGACAACCCCCAGGCTGAGAAGCTTGTCCGACAGCGCAAGAAATCAGAAATGTTTTCCACAGATAGCTGCGCTCTGGCCGAAAATCCAAACAGAAGAAAAACAAATATGCTCCAGGAAGAGACATAGGCACAAAGGAGAGGGACCCGCCATCAATTGAGACCCAACCCGACCCGACTAGAACCCCTTTCTTACTTTTTTGTTATATATTTTTCATGTTCTCCTTGCTCATACGAAACCTACCTCTTTCATTTGAAAACTTTAATTGACCCAATTCGAAGCTTCCATTCTATTTCAACATTCAACAAAGCTGATTTAATTTCAAGGAACGTTGGGATTTTGCAGGACCCAGATTGAATTGAAAGGTCTCAACAGCTGCAGCAGCCAGAATGTACCTAAAAGAGAAAACCAACCAGCCTCTTTATTCCTTACTTTTAGTGCTGCTGCAGGTTCCAGAAGCCTCCAGTTTGACGAAGCAGTAGCCAACAGAGGCATAACTGATGAAACATGTTTAAAGAAGGGTTTTACTTCTGCTTATAAGCTATCAATGAAATAGATGCATCTGTTTATGACCGAGGCTGCTGTTCCTCAAGGAAACCCTTCTCTTTCAAACTTGTGACAGTGTCACGTATAGCTTCTTCAATGGGTGTAAACATTAAACCCAGCTCAATCAATCTCTTTGATGCAGCATTGCAGGACATCAAACCTGGTTGGGTGTCTTCATTAAACCTGTGGATCATGTTCCGAAGATTGTCGAGACAAACTGTGATTCAATGTAAACGCACACAGTGTGTATGTATGCAGATGAGTTTATGGTACAAAATATCAAGTTCTTTGATATGTTGTTCAAATCAAATAAATAATCAGAATATCTATACCAAACGCTAGTCTAACTTCTTAACTCTGATGGTTTTTTTATAACACTAAAGATATGATAAACGATGTTATCTGTGAAGAAAAAAACAAAAACTCCACAGTTTATTAGCAACCCCAGTCAGACCAACTGTAAAGCCGAGAAAGGGTTTGGACATCCTTTGAGGCTGGCTTTGACAACTTAAATGCTTACATAAAAAACAAAGGACTAGAAACGAGATGCATAAAGGATAATCAATGGACATTCAAACGGGATACAAAAACTCTACCTACATTCTACACACAACATGAGCTGGTTGTTGTAATCAGTGAGTGACATGAAAACATACGTTCGGTCTTTTTTTTTTTAGGCTGCAACAGGTAGATGTTAGTTCAGCAATCCTTAAAAAACCTGTAACTTATCTGTCTGTGTTTTTCGAACACAGAAATGATGAAGGACATTATTTTATTCAGTATTAGTGAGGGGGCATTATATGAAAACATCAAGAAGAAACTAAATTACCTTTGAACTGGAAAGCCAGGAAAGAGTTGTGCTACTTTGTCTGCGAATTCCCTAAACTGATAGATGCCGTTGGTGCAAAGATACCGTCCAGAAGCAGTGGGAGTTTCAAATAGCAAAACTTGGGCCTCAGCCACATCCTTTACATGCACAGCTCCTAACCAATGGTACTCTTGGGTGTCAGTTGACCCTAGCAAGAGCTTTTGCAGGACAGCACAACTTGCATTGAGATTGGGCTGGAGGAGCGGGCCAAGGCATGTAGCCGGGTGGATTGCAACAATGTCAATTCCATTTTTCTCTGCGAATTCCCATGCTGCTTTCTCTGCTAAAGTCTTGGACACTGGATACCATTTCTGCAAGATGAAAGAGGAGAAGGAAATTCAATAGCAATGCATTGCAAGATCCTAAGGCGAAACACAACATGTACAACTACTAGTTGTTATTTGTTCTTGACTAGGCAGTTGAGAGCTGAAAAAGTAAAGAGGGGAGACCTGGCGAGATTTACAGTAATCGAGGTCGGTCCAAGAGGATTCGTCGAGGGGTTTATGGGAGGGCCAGGTGGGATTTGGAACGAGCGCAGAGATGGAGGAAGTGAGGACAACGCGAGTGACTCCGAAGCTGCGGGCGGCCTCGAGGACGTTGAGGGTACCCTGGACGGCGGGGTTGAGGAGGTCCTGCACAGGGTCTAAAGGGTCATCGAGCGTGCACGGGGAGGCGACGTGGAAGACGCCGTAGCAGCCTTGAATGGCTTGGGAGAGAGCATCGGAGTCCAAGAGGTGGGCCTGGAAAATCCGGACGGAGGATGAGGATGAGGAAGTGAGATGGGATGCGTCGGAGCCGGGGAAGATGGTGGCGTGGATGTGGGTGTAGCCATGGTGGATGAGGGTTCGGATGAGCCAGGAGCCGATGAATCCGTTGGCACCAGTGACGCAGACAGGCCCCTTTTCCTTCATCTTCGATCAGCAGCGCAGCTCCGCAGCACAACAACAGCTATTATTTATTGTCGTTGGCTTGGTGTTTGAAATTACATGTTTCATTCAGCTGCTCAGCTTCTTTTTAGGAGGAGGAGATAATCATATGATCTGCCATCTAATTGTCATCTCTCGGCTCGGTCGTTGGCATCTGGGTCCGCCAACGGATAGATTGGGCCTGGTCCTGGGCCTGGGCTTGACAGCTGGCTTTGTTATTTTGAATTAATATTGCGTTTCAGATAGATCGCGGACAAGGAGCGAGTGGTCGTTGTTGCCGTCAATCAACACTGACCCAAATCAAGCGGCGAAAACCATTTGCAGCTTCGGACGTCTCTGAAAGACGAGGAAGAAAGCGAGAGTAGCCCTCTTCTTGTTTCGGACGTCTCATCTGGGTCAGCTCCTTATTCTCTCTTTTCTTTCTTTATATCCTTCTTTTGATCATCGTGTAATACATATATTTTTTCGCCCTTCATGTTCTCTCGTTTCGCTCAAGCCAGAAGAATGGGGACACCTGAAAAGTGAGCCCAATTATTCTGTATACTTTTCATGAATATCATCTCATTATCATCACCAATGATCTATTTTCAACCATCATTTTCTTCCATTATTGTTGCCAAATCCAAGAATCCCTCTGGCCTCCCATCTTCAAAGGTTTGACATTTCTTGATTCAATTCAATCTACTTTTTTACTGACATTTATATTTTATTGAGATTAATTGCTTCCCTTCCTTAAACCTGATTTAATCTCAAGTGTGGTGCTTGGTGCTAGAAGAATAACTAGCTTGCCCTATTATAGTGAGTGTTATAAGCTATTGTTATACGAGCATTGGAACTACCAAGCACCATAATTAAAAATCTTAACTGATCGCTTAGAAATCAACTCAATTTCTTCTGGTACTAACCAAGATTTACACCCATTGTGCGTGCTTGCATGACTAATGTGTTGTTTGTTATGCATATGACTCATTATTACTCAGCTTTATCCATCGATGAAGTATTTTGCAGCCAAAAGTGACGGTCACTTCTTGATTCTTTTTGAAATCCATTTTGACGACAGAAAGAAAAATAATATTTTGATAGCCTTACACTTACCGATATCAGAGTAGATGAGTAGAACCTGTCGTGTTTGTTATCGTATTCTATTCTGAAGAATACATGTATGTATGAGCTGTTACCCCCATCTGTTGATCAGCAATATATGACCTTCTGATAATAGGGCTTCGAAACAACTCCACCAAGGATTACATCAAATGTCAAGCAGAATTTACAATTTCTGAAATTATGGAAGGTAGGTACTATAGGTAGAAGATGCACAGTACTACAACCTGGTTGGTTTATTGTGTGGGACATGGCTTATTTCTTTACCAACCCAGTAGGAGTTTAAAAAAAGAAACTCTGGCACACCCAAGCCTGCAACTAGTTACCGGAGGAAGAAGGTGGAGAAAGATGATCTTCCAGAAGATGTAGAACCCTATCGTGATCCTACCATGGCTCTTTACAAGTAACAATCAGCTATTTATTTTCATCACTCTACTGCTCTAGAAGGATTACCAAGTGTGTCGGTCATGAATACCTTCTGCAGTACTCATCAGGGTATGGAAATAGCTGTTCCTGTCTTACTTGTTGATGGATACAATGTCTGTGGGCACTGGATGAAGCTGAAGAAATATTTTATGAACGGAAGGCTTGATGTTTCTCGTCAAAAGCTCATTGATGAATTGGTTACTTTCAGTATGCTACGAGGTTTGAGCATTCCTTTTGACCAAACTTGTACGTTATCAGTCAATGACTGCTTTTTTGCTATGGTATTTGGATAAGATGGCTGTTTGGTAGTATTGGGTAATAGACTTCATCATTATATGTGAGAGAGATAGTTACCGTTAGAGAATGGGCACTACTTTTGTAAATATTTGAATGAATGGCATGACGTGTTGACTGATGATTTTAGCCAGGTTGTATGCCACACACTCTTATGTTAGTAAAATATTCTTAGGATTTTTGAGAGTCACGTTTCTCATAAATTTGATTGAAGCCTGTGTTTTTTTTATTTCTGTATGCTGGTTTTTATAGATGTAGTTATCGATTCCATGAGACACTGATTGTAGTTTGCGTCTGTACTCATATTCAATTTCTTTTGGCATATGTAGATATGTATTAGCAAGGTTTTTGTATCTTTGTATACATTTCTGTGCTCAAAATTTGTATACATTTATATGGATAAATGTCAGGGAATAGTAGTATTTTCTCCATCATGAACTTGGCCAAACAGATCAATCAATTCTACTGTTATAGCTTGTTGTTTATAAATCCATAGGCTGCCAAGTTATTTTTGGCTTCTAAATCTTCAATGCAGTAAATGAACTGCTGCAAGGGAGAAAAATACTTTGGCAGTGGTAGAATATGCTAGCTATGAGCTGTTTCAAGTGAACATTTTTGAAGATACTTTGGCAGTGGTAGAATATAGATCTTAGAGCTATGAGACAATTTTGCCGTGCTTTCAGCTTATTTCTTACTTGCTTCTATACTTCTAAGTTTTAGCAGTTTATATGAGCGAATCATCTTGAGGGGATATCTACACATGATGTTTGATTGAATCAATTAATTGGTTTTCCTTTTATGACTGCTACAAACTTCTTTGTACTCTCTTGTGACCTTTGCAAAATTTCTGAATACTATTTGCAGAAAGAAAGGTAAGCTGAGTATTCTATGTTTGTCCTGTCGCAGAGGTGAAAGTGGTTGCTGTATTTGATGCAATGATGTCAGGTCTGCCTACACACAAGGAAAGCTTTGCTGGGTACTAAGCTGTACTTCCATAAAAAATGAATTGTCTATTTATATCAAACACAATTTAGTTCAACATTCGTAAGTCTTGTTTACTGGATGCAGAACTGTGTTGAAGCTCTTGTGTTGATACTGCAGTGTTGATATTATATTTTCTGGCGAAACGTGCGCTGATTCATGGATAGAGAAAGAGGTAGCATGTTAGATAACAATATGTGTCTTCATGTTGTCGTTCCTGACAAACAAACCCTACAGCTACAATTGTTTTTAACGGAGTGAAACTATTTGTTAATAATACAAAGTGTAATGTGTCAGCGTTAATTGCTTTGCATTGAGCAACCTATAACATCCAACCGGCCATGCATCATTTAATGGAATTGTTCCTAGGATGCTAAGCAGAAAATTAATTTTTGAAAGGATTAGATTTTTGGGATTTAGATTTCAGGTTTACGCTATATCGTTCTTGTTGTGGCGTCATAAATGGAGTATCATTGATTGAGATCTCATAAGCCAGTCCAAATACATTGATTGCAAAATAACGTAGTGTTGATGGTAAACGACGTAGTTTTGGCTTCATTCACATGAATATGCACATGATGTAAATTACATAACTACGCCATATTGTTAAAAAATTTAAAACAACGTAATATTATGGTCGAGTGTTTTTGGGTTGACTATACCGGTTCTGATTCCAAGCGCCATATAGGTTGTAGCATTGAGGGAGGACGGCTGTCCAAAAGTTTGGGTTGTTACATCTGATAGGTGCCAGCAGGATGCGGCGCATGGAGCGGTAATACTTTTTTTCTCTTGAAGCAAACTCATTAATCAATGGTGTTTATTTGTGGTTGTCTCGTTATTTAGGTGCACACTCATCAATAAATGGTGTTTATTTGTCGTGATTAACAGCATATATCAATGCCTCCCATCAGTTCGGAATATGATGAGGCAGCGATTAAAAATGTTATTTACTCTAGATGTTGTATGAATCAGCTAGGAATATGATGAGATAGCGATCAAATTTTGTTGTTACGAAGTTTAGATGGTGCAAGAAATAATTTGCGGTGCTATCTAAATTTAGAAAAGGGTTGGGCTTTACAAGGTAAAGTTAATATATAACTTTTCAAGGGTGAGGCCACAACGCTAGTATATTCTCTGTTATGGGGTAATGATCCTTACATTATATATATTTAGTTGTGCTGTTCTTAGGGTTTATGGTTCAGTGCTATTTTCTTGAGATGAATTTTAGTTTTATCGCTGAATGATTATGAGATGCACATTCATGTGAAGACATTTACCCCCGGAAGAATGGAAACCTCTAAGAAGGGAGGGTGTCTGTGTCGGAAACCTGAGGAAACGCCGTGAAAGCGGTAGGAAATTCTTGGAAATGGTCAACCAAAAATTTCCTAAACGGTCAATAAAAAGGAAACGATAAGGAAATGCCAGGAAACCTCAGGAAATTAAACACTGTTTTGTAATTGCAATTAAAGTAAATAAATAAAAACGATTTGTTTTGAATTAAAATAGTGAATAAAATGTGGCCCTAACATCTATGGAGAGTTTTTTTAAAGATAATAATGAAGACGTAGCATAAGTCTTTTTCGTGACTTTTTTGTTTGGATTATGACAGTATTTTGCAATGTTAAAAACATTTGCACTTGCATGTTTATATTAATTATCTTTTAAAACATTTATAGTATTTTAAGAGATTATAAAATTATATATAATTCATATCGACGTTTCCTCCCGTTTCCACTTTTTATATTTTCCGAGTTTCTGCTTCTCAGTGTCATGGCGTTTCCGTTTTTGTTTTGTGCTACATACCATTTACCTTCTATACTTATTAAAGGTGATCTGAGAATTTTCAGGGAGCCTATGTTTGGAGTTCCAAGGCCTTAGTTTCGGAGGTGAGAATTTATCATGATGTTTCTGCCATTACTGTAACTTCTGTCAAGTCCTCTGAACATATGCCTCCAATGGAGCAATGAGCCAATGATTCGTATTAGCTGAATACGTTATATATTTTATTCAATACTAAAAAGTAAAAGACAAAATCAGAAACAGTCCAGTTTGCATATAAATGTGTAATTAATCATTGCCCTTATTATGTGAACACACATTATCCTGATGACCATGCCATGAAATTTTATACCTGTTATCGTCCCTATGAACTCCGATTTGGGATAATTGGCAAGTTTCTATCAACGCTTGCCTATAGCTTTTTTAAGGAATCTGTTCCATTCAATATCTGAAACTAGTTAAGGGAAAATACTCAACTGTGTGTCTACCCTTACTTCCCTATCCTTTGTAGTCCTTAGCTATAGATATAGTGGAAAACGTTTTAGACAGATATTTGGGAGGATTTTTCAGTTGTCTGTTGTTTTGCTGTAAACAGTAATAGTCACTTCTAATTATATTTATGACTTTGTTTTCTTTACATTTCATCAAGACCAGAAAAGGGACTGTAATCAATTTTCATTTGTCATAATGCCCGTCTTATAACTGGCTTAGTGTTACATGATAACTACATTGTTTTCGTATAAGTATTTTGAATTTTCCTTGTTAGTTATATTTATACATGCTGTGCTGTTTAGATTAAGGCCTCACAGAAGGAAGTGCAGATGATGCTCCAAGAGCATAGGTACAGCCCTTTTCTGATTACATTGCATATTAGATCTTAAGCTTTGAGTAGGTTGCTTCTTGGCTTGTTGCGCTCTGCCGTTGTCGCAATCCCGTGATAGCATTGATGTCCATTTGTAACCTCTGTGCACATCATTTTATGTGCATTTGCTTGTTTTTTAATCTCCATTTTCAGTTTCAATCTTTTGATAAGGAGTGTGGTTAAGCATCGATGAAATATTTAGAACTAGAGGCTGATATCATTGGGCCTGAGTGTAGTGCATGTGGTATCCTTCAGACTGCACTAAAACTTGTCTACGATTGCAATGTATGAACTACACATAAATGGGAGTTGAGAGTCTGGTTTTTAAAGGAAATGTGGTGAGTTGTTTGTGGTGGTTGTCCAAGCCCTGAAGGCAGCCCAAATGGGTACTTGTATGTGTGGTGTATAAGTGGAAAGTAGTGGAGTGCTAGAGTGGTATAATCTTGAGCCCTAGTCAGTCAATGATCCCTTATTGAACACGGAGGGGTTCTTTGGGCAACTTGGATAGTTGTGGAACCTTGAAGGTGCTTTTCTAATCTTCTGCTATTGAAATTTGTGTTGGCCTGTGATGGGCCATTGACTATCAGAACCAGATACTGGTTAATAGTAAAGGAACTAAAAACTTTACCATGAAATATAATGTAGTTTTTCAGCTTCATCCATACAAGATTTCTGCTTTCTTTGCTTTCATTGGTGATTTTAATTAATTTTCTATGCATTCCAGATCTACGTCAATGCAAGGGAAGTTGCTGAAGCACAATCTGGATACAGAGGTTGTAGATGCACTCAAGAACTTGAGAAGCAAGTTATCGGGAAATGAATCTCAACCATAGTATGTCCATTTAGGACGAAGATGAACAACACAATCCATTGATTATGTGACTGTGGATGTCAGACCCCTGGTTGGTTACTGGTTTCTTTATACCATGAGGGTATGAGACGTATTTCCAAATTATGGCGGCTTTGGATTTGAAGTGTTAAAAATTTGTTTCATCCACTGATAACCCCCAGTAGTCTTGATTGTTTACATATAATCCTCCCCATAGCAACCAAGATGTACGACAAGCTTGGGGTTGGTGTAAATTTATTTATTATAACATGGAATTTTGATGTTGAAAATTTGATTGTATGTAGAAAGAAACAGGTTTGTTATGAAAAGGAGTGATGGTTGTTTTGTTGTGTGTGGGTGAGAGTGAGTTGGTGGTCCAATCCAATACAATCCAATCTGGGGGTTTGCTGTCCAGTTTGGATCCTTTGTAAATAAAAGAAGGTATTGCATTGTTTTGTTTCGCCATTAAGTAGTACTACTACCTGTAAACGCATATCTGTCCAGCTAATGGGAAGCAGCAGAAGAAATTTAGTGTAATGGGCGGTTGGATATTTGAGAGGAGGAAGAAGAGGCATATAACATATAGGCAGATTGTGGATACGGTACAGTTAAAAAAGTTGATAGCGATTGATGTGGGCTTGGCTTGCCTCGCCTTGGCTTGGCTTGGCTTATAAATGTGACGGTGGAACTCATTAATAGCCCCGCCCAATACACGACAAACAACATGATGGCGTTGACACACGCGTAAAATATACATATGCATATCAAGGTTTGATAATTCTCTTTCCGCTCCGCCAAAATAAGGCATGCTCTCGTAACGGGAAGAATGCACTGGATGAATCCACGCTCACCTAATTTCCATCCTACCATATATTTCCACCCGCTGCAGTCATCAGGCAGAGACTGCATGAAGAGGAATGAATACCCAAACAATTTCAGGTAGAGGAAAAGCTAGCTAGCCAAAGTGTGCTTGGCTTGGCCAGTATAGAGAGAAACTTGGACCAGTTCTGGCCTTGCATGCACCTCCATTGTCTATCCACCTAGAGCCACGTATACGCGCGCTTTACCTTAACGTATTACTGAATGATCGATTGTGACTCGATAGAGTCTGCAGCCATCGATCGATCGGTCGCTCAAAAATTGTATAGCATTTGTAACGAAAAAGTACGAATAATCAATTTCGTAGTGAAACAAGGACCTTAGTAGATGTTGATTCATATTGATAATAATGGTAACGGCTTCCCCGAGGACCATGTCATTGACCGTCTTTATTTTCGATCCATTTGCCATTGGACCTATTGACCACATTTATGATTTATCTCGGACAAAAGATATCTGCCTTCACAGTTACATGCTAATGACATCTCTAGCTCATTCTAGATGATCCATCTTCACGCTTCCAGTCCCATGCATCATGCATGCTGCACTATGTCCCTCCCTTGTCCCTTCAAACCCAATTTATGCCTGCTGGGAATGGGATATATGGAAAAGAGAAACTCTTTTTGCTTAGCCACTCAAAAGCAGATGTGTGGCAGCTGCTAGTGCGAGTGTGAGCAATAGATACGCATAACTGGCAAAAAATGATCTATGGGCATTCAGTCTTTTCTCACACAAGCCAATGCATGAAGTCAAATCACAATTCAAAACCTCGCATCACATGTAAAGCAAATGAAAGTGTTAAACGGTGACCTATAAATCTCACTGTAGGTCGACTTATGTGCTGCTACACAAGTTCGCTTGGGCTTTAAACTGCACGGAGTGATGAGGCAAATGGATAAAAGAGCAAAGTGCTGCGTGCATCATTTGTTTGTTTTCAAGGATTAAAAAGTGAGTGACAAAGGGAAATAGGAGATGAATACGACCTATTGATAAAACAAAAATGCTGAAATAAATGAAGGAGAGTCCACATTCCATCCGAAGCACCGCTTCATAATAACAGACCTAAATATATAGATACATATGCCTTCCATCACTTCATTCTGAGACCAAATTTATCTTTCAAATTTATCCATCACTCACATTAGTATTTCAATTTATAACATAAGTTTTTGTTTTGGGCCCACAAGAATTCAATAAAAGCAATGTTTTTTTGGGAGTGAATACATGTTCGTATCGGTGGCGCGGAGCAAGCAGGTTAATTATTGTGCCGAGTCGTGAATCGTCTTCTCAATATTACACTTTTTGTATTTTTTGTATTTTATCAACGCTCATATTCCATACACCACTATATATATATATATATACTTAGGAAAAAATATAGATAGATAGCAACTTGTCTAATTGGCGTGCAGGGCTAATTAATTAACCCACTACTACCACTTTTTTCTGATATTTTTGATTCGTACAATTACATAGAAACCCTAAGAGTAGGGCTACCAGTTCTTAATATATCACTAGCTTTATAAATATTTACTCGATGGATGATGGATGGGAGAAGAAGATATATAGACCACTAGCTGCTAAGTGAAAAGTGGACTTCTGGAAGGAGAGAAAGAGATCTGTGTGGGTATTAGTAGCTGCAGAGATTTCATTCATATATGCAAGCAATCTGCAGAGAAGGGTTTAATTTCAATCCATAAGTGCCTCATCTCATCTCATGCACCATGTGTTTGTAGGTAGGTATTAAGGATAGGAGGTATCGTGATTTCAATTGATCAAATGACCAGCAACGAGCCCGTGAATGATGAGGATCGGCAACCACAGGAACAGGAGGAGGAAGAGGGAGACAGGCAGCAGGAGCTGGTTATGCCTGGTTTTAGGTTTCATCCCACTGAAGAGGAACTTGTTGAATTTTACCTTCGCCGTAAGGTAGAGGGAAAGCGATTCAACGTTGAGCTCATCACTTTTCTCGATCTTTACCGCTACGATCCTTGGGAGCTTCCTGGTGTCTCTCTCAACCCTCAATCTATTTCTTCTTATTATCATCTCCTCAATCTTCCTGGATCCCTTTTTATTATGTTTTTGTATGCTTTTAACAGAATATCATCATCATATGAAAACTAGAGGCGTATATGTATTATAGAACTGGTGCTGCAGCTCTCCGTTTTCTTGATCACTACTGATCTCATATGAACGTATGTGCGTTGCAGCCATGGCCGCCATAGGCGAGAAAGAATGGTTCTTTTACGTGCCAAGAGACAGAAAGTACAGGAATGGAGACAGGCCTAATAGAGTCACGACATCTGGTTACTGGAAGGCGACCGGAGCAGATAGAATGATAAGAAGCGACAATCTAAGCAGGTCTTCAATTGGGCTCAAGAAGACACTGGTCTTCTACTCCGGCAAAGCTCCTAAAGGAATTCGAACCAGTTGGATTATGAACGAGTACCGCTTGCCTCATCATGAAACTGAGAAACACCACCGGCAGCACCAACATCAGCAGGTATATATGGCTAGCTTCAATATCGATCTTTTCCATACATCTCAGCCACTCTTGACTCTCTTTCTAGTCAGAAGCCGAGCTCAACTTTCGTTGGAGTGCATACAAAAGCATTACTGAACTAGTGATCTCTCTCTCTCTATGTGCTGTGGATTATGATGCTTTTCTTGCTTACAGGTAGAAATATCTTTATGCCGGGTGTACAAAAGAGCCGGAGTTGAGGACCACCCTTCGCTTCCCCGATCCCTTCCTTCGACATCTTCATTGAAGCCCTCCTCCGCTTCATCATCCAGGGGAAGCGGCCAATCTTCCAACTCAGATAGGAGAAAGCACAGTAACAACAATAACCAGCATCAATATACAGCTGCTTCCATGGAGAGGTCCAATGCTTTTCAAGCTGCGTTTGGAGCGGTTGGGCTACTTTCTTCACAGCACCACCAGCAACATCTGTTTATCGACAACAATTGCATCATCGCTAACGATGCCACAACGACGGATGGAAGCAGCAGTAATACCACGGCTACTACAGATCATGTCACCACCACCCTCCGACTCTCCAAGAACAATGATACTAACAGTTCTTCCGTTAACCTGATGAGTAACCCCGCTGCTGCTTTGAGCAAGGGTAGTTCCTACTGCTTAACTCCAATTGGTGGGGGTATTGCAGGTGCCGTGCTTCCATCCTCGTCATCATCTGTTTTAGGACTTCTACTAGCAGAAGAAGATCATCATATGCACCAGGATCAGATGGATTCAATGCTTATACAGCCAACAAATCATCATTATGCAGACGACACCTCCTCCTCGTCAAAGCACTCGGCTTCGGCCACCACTCACTTTGCTGGAGCTTCTTCTGCTACGGCCACGAATAAGTTATATTACGGCAACATGAATGCAGATGATGAACTCCACAGGCTCGTACTGAACTACCACAACCAGCCACTAAACCAGCAGCTCATTCAGTTTCACAATAGTCATAACAATCTTCATCACCCCCCCACCACTAGCCAGTTCTCAAATCTGATGTCATCACAATCCCATTTGCTGTCTCTCAATAACTCCCTCCCTGGAAGCTCACTTAACAGCACTACAGCCAATCCAGCAGCCTTTTCAGATAGACTTTGGGAGTGGAATCCCATCATCCCAGATGCCAACAGATCTGACTACAATAGCAACAACAACAACATTCCCTTCAAGTAATCTCCTTCCACTTGAATAACTGTCCGCTACTTCTCAAGTTGAGTTCAGATGTTTTACTTTACTAAGTATGTGGGTTTGATATTAGCTCTACTGGCAGCAGCTAGCTAGGTAGCTGCCACCTTGATCATCTTAAATTAATGCTAATGTATGGACTGATAGTATTATATAGATTGTCATTGGGCAGAATAAACAATATGAATAATGTTCTTTGTTTTGTTATTACTTACTTCTTGTTAATCATGATAAGAGGAAGATCTCTTGTGCTCCTCCATCTAATTTTGTTTGCTACAGTAAACCCTATTAGTTCTCATCATTAATAATTTTCTCTACGCACCGTTTCTTGTACATTTTATTGTTTTATTGATGATAAAAAGCATTTGCATGCGTGCAATATATAAGAGAGGGATTTATGGTTCCAAGAGATCTTCAGGCGCTTGCCTACTAGGTTCGTATGGTACATGCGTCCTGCCATAGTGGTTCTCTAATCACGCTTGTATGTTGCTAATCTTTGAATTTCATTTTTTAAATCCATCTTCAGTGTATAATTGGTTAAGCTACAAAGCAGTAGAGAGAGAGAGTAGAAAGAAGCTAGAAGAGGCGGTGGTTCTGGTGGTGCATGGGAATAATAATGGGGATATCGGTGATGTTTGTTACTGATTAGTCTTTGAGGATTCAGTCAGTCAGTCAGACAGACTGTGTTGGCTCCACTCATTTGATTCATTAATGGGAGACGGGTCGTTTTCAGAGACACTTTGCCAGGTGGGCCAGCAGAGGAGCAAGCAGGCTTGAATCTTGAATGAGATACATAGAGAGAGAGAGAGATATGTAGTCATGGAACTTGGAAGGATCATGCAGGTGTTTGAAAGTCATATATGATTGAATATGTCCGTCCAGGCATTAGAGAAGACTGGCAGAGAGATAGACGACAGATGCGGCAACAAAAGAACCGCAGCATTGAATGAAGAAATTTCTACAGCTCGATATATATACCTCAATAATATGCGCTAGCTAGCAATATATGACGCCACTGCGCTTGTCTTCGAATTAACTGCATCTGTTTTGTCTCCTGTCATCGTCATATGGAAATATCAGACCATGGAAATATATATGGTCCGTCACGGACTCACGGTGGTCAATTAAGGCCTCCAAGTTTTTTGTTTTGTTTAAAACAAACTTAAATTAAAATTGAAAATAATGTTGATTCTTCTACCAAATTATATTAACAAAAATAAAGTTCAATACATCACATATGAAAATAAATGTATTAAATAATATGTACTATGCGCTTCATTTCGTCTCGTTGTTCGTGACGTTAATTTTTAGAGAAATGAAAATATTTTCAATTCCTAGTCATCATTATAACATTATTTTATGTAAGAAGGAATTATGAGGTTTAGTTTTAGAGAAAAATATGCCCAAGTATATAAAAATAAAAAAAGGTCAAAAACACCTCAATTATACAAATGATTTATGCACGGTTTTTTTTATAGAAATGAGATGTGTGAAAGTATTAACCCAAACAAACCAACTCATAACATCATGAGATTTGTGAAAATGAGTTTAGTATGATTTTTTTTAGAGGTATTTACAGGTATGATATTTATAATGCGCTTTATTTTTGTGTACCGGACTTGTTGTTTTGTTGGATCAATGACAATTCAGTTAGCTGCCATCCATTTCAATTATATCTTTTTAGAGCGCAGAGGTCATTATGCATGTGGCGCAGATTGCAAACACAATAACAATGATCCCAATGGCAATGGCACCGCTAATCACAAACGCCAAGCGCGACCTGCAAAGAGAGAAGAAAAATGAGGTCGATTCAAGCAAAACAGATTTCACTACTCGGGCGATAATTATCAATAGAAACCATACATAGTCTGTGTCGGATCTGGCAAAGACTGCAGATTTCATTGACATGCAATCAAGAATCACCCATGTAAAGAAAGGGCAGTTTTCCAACACCAAGCAAGAGATGGATGAATGAAAAGTAGTCGCTGATGCAAGAAATAAACATAAAGAAAAGAAAGGGACAAAGACAAAGAGGTTTACTTACTCGCTATCTTCTTCTCCATAGCCTCCAGGTCAATCAGCCTAGAGCTCTTATTCGTCTCCATCTTATACAAGGAACTTCTCCTCAATTCCAGCAACAAAGAAACATCAAATGCCTACAACAATACAATCACAAATGACACCGTCATGGATTCTTCAAAAGACCAGCACATGACATTACATAACCAATTAACAAGGCCTATCTGTTACCAGTGTCAGCATCCTGCCACTTTGAAGCTTCTGTTTCAAAACATGGGCTTCTTTAGTTTCAAAGAATCCTTCTCTTCTCTTTCCTATAGGGATGGTAATAACTTAGGGTTTTAAGCAGCATAAAAACAAAACAAGCAGACACGAAAACTGCTAGTAAAAAGTAGAACTAGAAGTACAAGGTAAGATTGATATGTTTTTCAACGTATTAACTCGGCCTATATGACTAGCGTCAGCGCCCTATAAAAAAGTGCCTGTACCATTCATAAAACTCCATGGCTGCCTTATATTTGTATTCTTTTTAAACAGGTTTCAAATAAGACTCACCTATATATGATGCCTACAACAGAAACTAGTGAGAACAACCTTTGTATGTAGTCAATGAAGGGTATTAAATATAAGCAGAAGGGTCGATGAAACTTTTCCACAAGTATTTGCGTGCCCCTGCATAAGTTATGAGCTTCCCTCCATCCGTAAAAAAAAGTGGTTAAGTTAGTTTTCAACATAAATAATTCAGCCCAAGTATTCTCACTATAATATAATAAACAAGAAAAACACATCGTATAATACAAAATACTCTTACTGACCATCCAACCAACTACCTGTTCTTCCTTTCATGCCTTTGAAAAGCACTGGAATAGTTAATAAACACATTTTAATATCATCACATCATACGCTACGCCAACTAACCTCCACAAACAGCGGAGCCAATGTCAAAGCTTCTTTTGTATCTTCAAGAGCCCCTAAATGGTTCCCCGAAGCCAATCTTAATGTAGACCTGATATATGCACCAAAAATCCCTATTTTCCCAGAGATCTCAAGTTGATCCCAGGTTACTTTTAGATTTCAACAAATATATAACTCCCACACACAGGCCGGGCCTAAGGAGAGATAGATATCATTATTACACTATTCGTTAGACCGCACCTCCCAATCAAGTAAAACCAGACATCTCATTGTCGACAGGGATTGAAGAACCAGGCTCGGCAGTCAATCAAGTGCAAAAACCTTTTTTTCCTACCCATAAGTAATAGCTCAATTTTGCACAACTTAAAAACAAGACATTTGGTGACAACATCAAGCAGGACAACATCATGCACATGATTAGCTGCTTATGCAGTGTCATTAAGATTTTAGCTCCAGTTAACTGAAACTTAAGACAAATGTTACGTTCAGCAACAAAAATCTGTGACAACAGCAAATAGAAAAATGAATATAAAACTTTAAAATCTGACTCTTACACATCAGCCGGATTCAATCACACAGAGAGAATTAATGACTTGAATAAGTATGTAACAGTGCCTTCAACTAAAATTAAGAAACCATAGGACGACTTCACTTTAATAAAGGACTAAATGAATAAAAGGAATATCATAGTCCAAAATGCAAAATAAGCAAGTGTGGCCTCTATCTGGTTTGAAAGCAGTACCTCATCAACTTTTCTACTTCAATGGTATCTATGCAATCACAACACAACTCAAAGTTAGTGCATACAAGGGCCAATAATAATTGAGACTACGAGAAAGGAAAAGCAGAACACAATACATACCTCAGCCTATAAACACTTTTAGTTGTATTTTGAACAATGCCCTTGATAAGTAGGGAGCAAAACACGTAGAGAGAACAATGGTGGCTCAAACTTCTTCACATCAACATAAGAGGAAAATATGTCATTTGTATATGAAAAACTGTCTCATACCACTAGGGACAAAGCTTGAAGGAACCATCTAAAAAGTCAATATCCAAATAATCACCCTGCCTAGGTAATTCTTGTACAAAATAAATTTTCAAGAAGATTAAAAATAAAAGTTGATGGTACATAGTACACCTTGAAAAAAGCTAACCCATCAATTACATTCATCTTTAAACTTATAGATGCATGTGATATAATTTAGTTATTTTTGTAATGAGATACTTTGCATCCTGCCTCAAATGTTAAATGACCAGATTAACATTACCCCTCCCTAATCAGCTCTTCATAATATTACATCATCATCATCAGTGATCCAATCTGTTAGAATATCGTCTGGAGACATCCCCATAATTACCAAACATCAAGACTCTTTTGAAATTGTAAGCTAATGTGATGCTGATGATGGAAATGATGGCTGATGGATGATGATGTATGATGATAGATGATGAGGCGCTATGATGATGATGATGGATGATGCTGATGCTGATGAAGATGATGATAAGGATTATCAATGCAGCTACGTACGCAATGAACAAACAATTAACAAAAAACTAAAAGTGATAACCGAAAAATTAAAAAAATAAAACAAACATCAAACATTTAAGGCATGAATTCTCCAAAAACATCTTATGCATCAGATCATATGATCTTTTACCATCTAAATAATAAAATTCAGAGTCACCTCCCCCGATTTTCAATATCCCACTTTTGGTCACCCTGTGCATGCATATCATCTTCCTTCGAAATATCTTGAATAGGACGAGCAATCCAGCCCTCACTTATCTGTTTCGGCCTTGTCCTTATTTTATGAAGGCTGGCCTTGAAATGAATGTCAATTCCTATATTAGTTGAAAAACAAATACTAAAGGTTCATTCAAACAAAATATTTAGACAGCTTGCACACTGAAAATGCCTTAACCAATACGATTCAAATGCATAGTAGCCTGATTGAGCTTACTTACCTGGCCATACCGAACTTCAATTGACTAAATATGTTGCCTGTGAGCTCAAAATCATACCTGTGTTTCATCAAAACCCGGATCCCCTCAGCATTCACCCTTTCGTAATTCATAAAAATAATTTTGCTCCACAAGTGTCTGCAGAAAATACAACATTCCTTTCAAACATCACCATAGATGATATATAGGGAGCAATCCTATCAAAAACCTCTTTTGATCCATAGATTGAAAAAAAAAAAAAAAGCAGACCAAGGCCAGAATGTGAAATAAGCTTACCTTTAGAACAGGTTTATTGCATTTATTCAGCCAGCTTGCCCCATACGCCTCACTTTCAGATTAACACGCTTGTTATGAGAACGAGTATGCACTTATATCAGCCTGCAATCATGGTGTCTTGCATTAGAAACACAACAGCAGAGTACCCGTTGCGACACCCAAAGATCATAATCTAACAATTCTAAGAAAAGTTAAAAAACATCTAGCACTCCGTGATCCTACCTGTTGGAGAAACCATCTGGAAAACTAGGTTAAGTGAGTCTTCTATCAACTTACACATCTGTCCGGGATAAGCGCCTAGAAAACGTCATTAATTTTGGTATCTTTTTCCTGTCCATAGATAAATTAGTTTTGACCAGAAGCAACATAGAAAACAATATTTGATTAACATAAGATTTTTTACTCTTATTATGTGAAATAAGATTATTTCACATAAGATTATTATGTGAAATAAATCAAATTCAAGAACCATGAAACCCCAGAAAGAAAGCATTAAAATTAATAACAAAAGAACAAAAAGGAGAGACTGAGAAACTTGATCGATCGGAGCTGAAGTGCACTGATTGAATTCCGTCATGAGGTGCATATTTATCACCGAACTGTTAGTCCATTAAAAAAAAAAACTAGTAGAATTGTTCTAATAAAAAGAAATAAAAAATCTTGAATTTCGAACCTTGATTCAAAAATCATGAATCTGCCTCCTCTGCAATGAGTATTTGTACAGAACACTACTAGCCATTGCGATCCCGTGACACCAAATTTTCTTATGTAACCATATAATACAACCAGTTATTGAAACTTA